>BPTQ01000003.1:82588110-82647739 GCA_019973895.1 Chrysanthemum seticuspe
TAAATTTAGGATCACACAATATATAGGTAAAGACGGTAGAGGTTGATCATAAACGAAATCAGAATCACTTACGTGATCCACCATGATGTAAGGATCCTCCACTTTGACCTTGATGTTCCTGTAGTTACGCCAAGAATCTTAGATTTCTCCCGCCAAATGGTTCGTGTCTGAATCTTACTAACCACCCGGATCTCCATAAGGCTAAGAATCCTAAGGAATTTGCTCTCTACTATCGAAATCGTTGTGTAAACAGTACTGTTAGTCTTAAGTATGCAAATGCTGTTTATCGTGTTCCACGTAGTCCAACTTATAGTTTTCATGAATTACTTGTTTTGTAAGGAGTTTTCAAAACCACATTGCGGCAACTGTGAAGATGTATTTAAAATTTATCTCAGGATTATGCAGGAAAGGATTTGTTTTGTGGTATACTTGAAATATTTCCATTTTTCGGTTGTAATCCTATAAAATTTAATGTAAGCTTTACTAGTTTGAGAGTAACCAAGAAATACACCTTCATAAGACTTTGGGTCAAACTTGGTGAGATAATCCTTAGTATTAAGAATAAAACATTTACAACCAAAGACTTTAAAATATCCTAATGTTGGCTTTTTACCTTTATAAAGTTCATATGGTGTTTTGTTTAGGAAAGGACGTATTAGGACTCTATTTAAAATTTATGTAGAAGTGTCAACGGCGTTACACCAAAACTTTTGAGGAATGTTTTGTTCATTAAGTACTTTTGATATTCAACCTGATGCACCTTGTGCTATTTGTCGTAAACGTATGAATTCTGATTGTCATGACAAATGTGTTGCTAAAGCTATCATCTCTCGTTTAAGGAATCCTAAGAATCGGAATACCTCTAGGCCCACCAATCATTCTAAGTCTGTGCTTGGTAAACCGCCCTCTTTAGATTCTAAGAACCGCATTGATGTCCTTGTAGTTCCAGTTTCACCTCCTAGGAATGTAGTACCACCTAGTGCATTCACTAAGACTAAAGCAAATACTAGTTGGAGATGGCAGAAATGGATATATAACACACTAGGATTTAAATGGATGCCTAAAGTTATTGATGTGTGTATGTCTACTATAACTGCTCCGGAACCCTCTAACATTTCGGGTTCCACATCTACTTCTATTCCATCTGTGTCGTTTGTGTGTAATGCAGGTGATACAGATCATTCTCTGGATTGTTGATAGCGGATGTTCCCGACACATGTCAGGCAACCTTAAACTGTTATCAAACTTTATTGCAAAGTTCATTGGCACTGTCAGATTCGGGAATGATCACTTCGCAGCTATCATGGGCTACGGAGACTATATCAATGGGAACATCGAAATTAGCAGGGTTTATTATGTGGAAGGCCTCGGTCACAATCTGTTTTCAGTAGGTCAGTTCTGTGATGGAGATTTGGAGGTTGCTTTCAGGGAGAAATCTTGTTTCATTCTTGATCTACAAGGAAACGACCTTATGTCTGGCTCGCGTAACTCAAGTCTTTACACTATCTCTATTCAAGACATGGTTGCTTCATCTCCCATCTGCTTACTTTCAAAGGCAACATCAACAAAATCCTGGCTATGGCACCGTCGTCTCTCACATTTAAACTTTCAAACTATAACCAATCTTGCTTGACACAAACTAGTTGAAGGTCTCCCACGATTCCGGTATTCTAAAGATCACCTTTGCTCAGCCTGTGAACAAGGGAAAAACACTCGTGCTCATTTTCCTTCAAAGGTGGAACACAGCTCTCTGCATGTGCTTCATCTTCTTCACATGGATTTGTGTGGCCCAATGCGCGTGCAAACGCAATGGCAAACGCTATATATTAGTAATTGTTGATGACTATTCACGATGGACTTGGGTCTACTTTCTTCGAAGCAAAGACCAAGCTCCACAAATGATCATCACCTTTCTCACGAAAATTCAAGTTCAGCTCCGGAACATCGTCCGCCAAATAAGAACAGACAAAGGAACTGAATTTGTTAACCAAACTCTTCGAGAATTTTATGAGAAAGTAGGAATTGAGCATCAGACATCTATTGCACGAACACCAGAACAAAAAGGAGTTGTTGAAAGACGAAACCGAACGTTAGTGGAAGCTGCAAGAACAATGTTAATCAATGCTAAACTTCCAGATTACTTATGGGCAGAAGCTGTATCTACTGCATGCTATACTCAAAACCGTTCTATGATTACTAAACGCCACAACAAAACACCTTTTGAGCTTCTCCACAACCATAAACCGAATCTCAAACACTTTCATGTATTTGGATCCCTTTGCTATCCGAATAACGATCGTGATGATTTTGGAAAGCTCAAAGCCAAAGCTGACATTGGAGTCTTTATTGGATATTGTGAGAATTCTATAGGTTACCGGATCTGGAATTGTCATACAAAACAGGTTATGGAAACGATTCATGCTCATTTTGATGAACTTACGGAAATGGCTTCTGAGTATAACAGCTTAGAACCCGGTCACAACCGATTAAACTTCCCTCAAACCCCATCATCAGCCGAACAAAGCCCTCAGCTCACTCGTCAACAAATGGTAAGGTTATTTGCTCCGCTGTTCAGTGACGATATTGATGAACGTGCTCCAAGTGTATCCGCTGTTTCCGCTGCTCAACCTGATACTAATCTTATACCTGATACACCTGCTACAACAACTACTGTTGAAGAAGCACCACCAGTTGACTCCACCACAACAGTTGAACAAACCGCTTCCAACAATGATGAACCGGCTGATGATGTTCTTAATGAAGTACCCCCACCTGCAGATTTTGATCCAAATGCGTTCTTTAACCCGTTTGCTAATGAAACTGCTGCACCTGATGTCGCGGAATCATCAACAAACCATTTGAATCCTCAGAATCTGCACAATGTATACCAACATCAACCCTCTACACATCGATGGACAAAAGACCATCCTCTGGAAAATATTATTGGCAACCCGAATCAACCAGTCGTTACGAGACAACGTCTTCACACAGATGGTGAACATTGCATTTATGCACTCACTGTCTGCCAATCTGAGCCTAAAAACATTAAAGACGCAATGACAAAAGACAACTGGATTGAATCCATGCAGGAAGAACTCAACCAATTCAAACGTCTTGAAGTATGGGAACTGGTTGAAAGACCAACAGGGGTCTACGTCATTGGTCTTAAATGGATTTGGAAGAACAAATTGGATGCTGAAGGGAACGTAATCAGAAACAAATCACGTCTGGTGGCTAAGGGTTATCGACAGGAGGAGGGTATTGACTTTGAAGAATCATTTGCTCCGGTTGCTCGTCTTGAGGCTGTTCGGATATTTCTCGCGTTCGCGGCTCATATGAATATGACGGTCTTTCAGATGGATGTCAAAACTGCGTTTCTCAACGGACAACTTAAAGAAACAGTTCATGTCAGCCAACCAGAAGGATTCATTGCTCCCGAGTTCCCGAACCATGTCTACAAACTGAACAAAGCCCTGTATGGTCTCAAACAAGCTCCTCGGGCATGGTACGATAAGCTATCATCTTTTCTCATTGCCAATAATGTCACCAAAGGTTCGGTCGACCCTACTCTTTTCATTCAATATCACGGGGTACATATCTTAATTGTTCAAATTTACGTGGATGACATTATTTTTGGGTCTACACATCAAAAGTACTCAATCGCTTTTGCAAAACTAATGAAGAAACATTTTGAAATGTCCATGATGGGTGAACTTACGTTCTTTCTAGGACTGCAAGTTCATCAATCACCCCATGGTATTTTCTTGAGTCAGTCCAAATATGCCCTTGAATTGTGAAACAAATTTGGAATGAAAACCTGTGACACTTATGCCACACCAATGACTCATACCAAGAAGCTAGACGCTGATTTACATGGGAAACTAGTGGACCCTACCAAATACCGCAATATTATTGGGTCTCTCATGTATCTAACAGCTAGCAGACCTGACATTGTCTTTGCCGTTTATCTTTGCTCCCGTTATCAGTCGAGACCAACTGAAACCCACCTCTCTGAGGCTAAAAGAATCCTCCGATACATCAAGGGAACCATTAACTTGGGGATCTGGTATCCAAAGGATTTTGGTTTTGAACTAATTGCTTTTTCAGATACTGATCACGCAGGATGTCTAGATTCACGGAAAAGTACTTCAGGAGCACTACAATTTCTTGGTGATAAACTGGTGTCCTGGCAATCGAAGAAGCAGGATTGTACATCGCTGTCATCAACCGAAGTAGAATATGTAGCCATGTCGGCATGTTGTGCTCAAGTCATCTGGATGCGAACACAACTCAAAGACTATGGTTACGTATTTGACAGAATCCCGATGTACTGCGACAATCAGAGTGCTATTGCGATCTCGTGCAACTCAGTTCAGCATTCGAAATAAAGCACATCGATCTTCGTTATCATTTCATCAAGGACCACGTGGAACAGGGTACAGTTGAATTATACTTCGTAGGGACAGAATACCAATTGGCAGATCTACTCACCAAAGTCTTGCCTCCCGCTAGGTTTAATGAGTTGGTCCACCGGATTGGTATGCGGTGTTTGACTCAAGAGGAATTGGATGAACTCTTAAAACAGTCTTAAAAACCAGTCAAACACCAAAATCTCTTTTGTAAATAATTTTTCAAAAACAAAATACAAAAATATAAAATCAGATAAATCAACAAAAATATTCTTCTATCTATTTTTCTCTTAACATTGCAAGTACATTTCTTCCATCAACACTATAATCTTTCAAAATTCAGTATGTTTTCCGATCAAGTGTTGAGGGGGAGAAAATTTAACACTAAACTGTTTCAAAATAACCGTGTACTTGCATGTTACCTTATCCTGGTTGTTCTTTAATAATGGTGGTCACATTTCTGGTTTATGACACTCCTCGGACTAAAATTTATAACCTTTCATTATTTTCTTAAGTCGAGGGGGAGTGTCGTCAGAGTTATTTCCAAATATTCTTCGTTTGGTAACCAAAATGAAAGTTAAATGGATTTGGATGAAAATGGAATAGGTGGAGGGACTAAAACTACCAAAAGCACAAACTCTTATTTAATAAAACTTCCACCTAACATTAACTCTTTACACTTATTACACACACCTAACTAATCCTACGCACAACAATCGTTCCATAAATCTGTGTTTTGGATCATCAATCTGTAAGTGATTTCGTGTTTATAACAAGTTTTTAAACAATGGTTTTGAATTTTTCATAAATCCAATGGTTTAATCTTGAGATATTGTGAGTTTTGTGTTCTACGCGTAAGTGTTAGAACACTTAATCATTGGTATGTGTTTGTGGTTAAAAAGGTTGTGTCAAAACGTTTTTAAAACATCAATGATACCATTTTTATCCTCAAAACTTACCTAGAAACACGAATTGATTGAATCTGGAAAACTAGGGTTTATGCGTGGTTTGGGTGTTTTCATATGTGAACGTTTTTGGTAATAAAGATTGTTGCGTGAGGTTGATATTATAGTGAATTGATTATATCTAAGCTTTGAAATAACCCAGAAACACTAATTGTTTGAGAATTAGAGATTAGGGTTTAATGTTCTTCGCGTTTGGGTATTTTTGATTCATTGAGAGTTTGATGTTAAAACTTGGTTACTACACTCACATGACATCTAAAAACCACCAGAAAAACTTTGGTGTAATTCCTGTGGCTAAAAATCTTACGCGTAATCTTTGAACTATTAGGGTTTTGGCCTACGCATAAGGTTCTTTACGCGTAAACTGTTTGATGATTCTTCATGCCATGATATGTTATACAATGAATGTATGTGTTAATATTGATGCTGTGATGAATTTATTTCAGGTTTGCTACTCGTAAAAATCAGAACCAAGGTTGTTAATCATCTATGCATAAGGATCACCTTACGCGTAGCTTGTTATGCGTAAGAGAAATCTTACGCGTAGCGTTTACGCGTAAGGTTCTACAAAGGGACTACGCGTATCCTGTGAAGGATATGCGTAAACAGTGACCTCTACGCATAAGGTCTACTCTTACGAGTAAGCCTTACGCGTAAGGTTTTATATACGCCTACGCGTAAGCTTTACGCATAAGGTCCCATTTTCTACGCGTAATATTTCTTACGCGTAAGTAAGGATCCTACGCATAAGCTTGCGTCTACGCGTATACTCATCCTGTTTACGCATAAGCTACAATTTATACGCCTAAGCCTTGATCAAACCTTCGTTATGAATTATTACGCGTGCAAACTTGTAAATAAATGAATCATAACATCACGAAACCAATAATGTCACTAATAAGCTTATACGTTTAATATGTTGTGAAAAATAAGTGATAACATAAACTTTAAAACTTAAAGTTAACTAACTCACGAAACTTATCACGACTTCATTATACTATTGAACAAACAGGTGATTTTGGACTCGTAACAATCATAGACATAGCACATTCGATAATTAGTCAATAAAACCTTCTGTTGACTAACATTATGTCTTTCGATATGTTGGTTCTTTTGGCTAAATGTGTTTCAGATCACGACATGGAAGCTCAAATGAATGTGGATGCACCAAACGTTCTCACCATTGCTGATATCTTCCCTCATGGCTATCCAATGAAGATTGGAAAGAACAACCTTCGTGTTGACTTTGAAACCCTCACCTGTTCAGAATCTTCTTGTCTCATTGCTGTTGATATTTTGAAGAACCATCCTTATCAGAACATGCTCACCAACTCTGCCACTGTTCCGGAGATCTACATATAGCAATTCTGGAATACAATGCAGATGATCAAAGGTCAAAATGCTGTGACGGTGACGCTCAATCACAAGCAAATCACCATCACTCCTGCAGACTTACGGGCTGTTCTCCTCATTCCTGACATCATACCAACTGAATACTCTGCTGCACCTACTGAAGAGACAGTTCTGCAATTCTTGATTGATATTGGGTATGACGAAGCCTCAGTAATTATCGCTAAGCATTCACACGTGGATCTTAAAAACATTCCTCAGCCTTGGAGAACCCTTTATATCATCATCACAAAATCTGTTTCTGGTCGTGACAGTGGCTATGAGCATCCCAAGCTCGTGGAACTGCAAATCTTTTGGGCTCTGATCAACATGAAACACATCGAAATTGAAGCTCTGATATGGGATGACATGATGACCTTCCTCAAAAAGCTTGGCTCAAAGATTCCTTATATCAGATACACAAAACTGTTGATCCAAAGAGCTCTTAGACTCAATTCTGATATCCCCAAGAGAATCAATGACCCCGACAATCTTGACGTGTTGTCCAAACCCACTCTAACAGTCAGATTTAAGGAGTCAACTACCAAGAAACAAGGTGTTGTGTTGCCGGATCTCATTTTCTCAGATGAACTCAAACATCTCTACTCTTATAAAAGATATATGGCAGCTGTGAAAGAGAACAAAGTTGGCTTTCTTGATGAAAAATCTTCTGGTACGCCTAAAAGAAAAACCAGAAGAGGAAGTGCAGGAAGTGCTGCAAGCACTGAGAGTCAGAGGAAGTTCCCCAAGAGGAATCCTCCACGCAAAAGGAAAGTTCCTTCTAAGGAAGCTGTTCCTATTACCATTCCAAAGCTTGAACCACAAAGAAAGCTAGTGGACGAAAGCTCTGAAGATACACAATCAGACGAAGAGGTCTTCTACTCTGAATCTGCAACCGAAGCACCTCCTTCAGTAGCAAAACCTCCCAGTCCACCAACAGATATAAGAAAAGGGAAGACTCCAGTGATTGAGCACGAAGAGGAAAGCTCAAAAGAAGAGCCACTGGAAACTGATTACAGGAGGATGTTCAAATTTGTTAGACTCCAACACGTTGCGAAGGAATTTGCTAAAGATCAAATGGGTGGCCCCGGAGGGTCAAGTGGTGAAGTTCAACCTACACTAGATCCTGATGCGGTTAATCGACCCGATAAGGGAACTGGTGCCACTACTTTGGAGCAACAACAAAAGCGCGTGGAAGATTCTTGTTAGGAATTAGAAAATTCCATAGTGAAGAGTCGGTCACCCCAAATATTATCTAGCATAAGTTAGCTCATAGATTTGTCGTTAGTTACGTTATTTAGCAGTTTATTAGTTAGTTTGTAGCGTAGTTTAGTTTAGAGCAACACCGTGGAGGAAGGACGGGTCTTTACCCACTGTATCCCTGATCCACAGGCCGATAGGAGGTCGTATTTCATGTAACTATAAATACCCCTTCCATCCATGGAAGGGGTGGTGCTTCATTTCAATCTAACCTTTCCTTTGTGTAAACCTCTAGCAAGAACACCCTCTCTCTCTCTCTCTACTTTCTCTCTCTAAATATGGCAAACATGTATTTTGATCATCCAAGACCACCCGAATCATCAACACAATAATATTTGGATCCTAACAATTGGTATCAAGAGCCAAGGTTTATTGTGTTATCTTTGATTTGTGTGGTTTCGTACCGTGGTTGTTTGTGTTTAGTGATGTTTTGTGGTTCGTATCTTTGATTTGGTCAAATGTTACATATGTTTTTGTGTCTAAAGTCCATTAAGCTGCTATTGTCAAAACAGTAACTACTATTTTTGTGGCTTCTCTTTATTGAGGTCAAAATGGGTCAATTTATCATCTGTTAGACATACTTTTGAGTCATATCTGTGATATCTTTGTGGTCAAATAGTCACTTTTCTTGTTCATAACTGGGTCAAAACTATTTTTCTGGGTAAACTTGAATATGGCCGGAAAAACTCATCGGAATAAAGTCAGGCTTTCTAGCGACTTGTCAAATTCGTTCAGATTCAGTGTACCTGTTTCCTTAGCGAGTTGGCATTTTAAAACTTGTTGACCTGGTCAATGGCGAGTTGCTTCCAACAAAGTAGCGACTTGTGCTTAAACATAGCGACTTGCTTTTGAGCATATCGACTTAAAAATGACCTTTTTGACCTAGCTACTTATACTGATAAGTTAGCGACTTGAAAGATAAATAAGATAGCGACTTGACTAATCCGCTTTGACTATTGAGTCTAGCGACTTGTGTTGAAAGAAATCTGTAGCGACTTGGGTTTTTAATCGTAGCGACTTGACATAAGAATAAGAGTTGACATAAGAATAAGAGTCTAAGGCAAGTTGTTGACTTTGACCAAAACCAGATACAAAATCTTTGACCTCAGGTTTATCAAACATCATCAGTACTTGTACGAGTTGAAATTAACGTGCAGAAAATGATCCAAACATCTCAACACAATCAAAACCATTAACCAAATCCTAAACCTAGACTCATCAAAAGATCCTTACAACTCTCAACCAAACCACAAACCATTTGAAATATGATAATCAAATCGATCTCAGAAGCGGTTCAATTGATTGTATCTTTCAAAGATTGTTAATGAACCATATCTCATCATAGACCATTTATGAAGACTAACGCTTCAATAATATTCGAATCTCAATGACAAGATCTATAACAAAAATGTTATAACCTTATCATCTATTCGTTCTTTACTAGACTTAAAAAGGCAACATTAATTAAACCTACCCGAGACTCTCATCGAGTCTTGAAGATCGAGTCAGTCATCATCATCATCTTTTGTGGCAGCCTCTTAACCTCCATACCATCCCTGTGGTATTTACGAGATCAAGCCATCCCTGTGGCGAGATACTTTGGAACAAAGAGGTCAATTTGTGTGTTGTTAAAGTAGTTTTGATGAAGACGGGTACCATCGTGTGGTGTGTGATAAGTTTATCTTTAGATCTTATTTGGGAGCGTCTTGAGATTTTGGATTTGATGAGGCGTATAGTTTGAGATATTGGGTGAAAGTGTTATGTGGTAGGTGCTGTGTTAAGAATGTATCTTAGGTTTAATGTGTGAAACATTAGGGTTTGACATACTTTATAACCAGTTTATGATATTAGGCTTTTGGATCGGGTTGTGTAAGTGGTTCGTTGGTTGGTTTATTAATACAAGGACATGGGCTTTGTGAGGATGTAATGTGTAACGGGCCTAGTCAATTTTGATTGGGTGGTAACTCTTAATGGTTATGAACAAATCTGATGCATTTTGGTTACAAAGGTGCTATTCAAATTTTTTTGTTATTCGAACTATTGGATACAATTTTTTTTTATTGGTACATTGAGTGGTATTTGGGTATGGTATAATTTTCATGGAAGGATAGTTGTTCACGGCTTGTGGTGTTCATGGCTTTTGTCCAATTTTATTGATCTGATATTGAAGAGATGGTTTAAACTGATTTAATTGGACTTGGACTTGTATTTTGCATTGGATAATGGACTGACGAGTTTTTCAAAATCGAGATTATATGTGCTTTAGACTTGATGAGAGTTAATTATGAGATTTGTCAATGAGACTTGATTGGTTATGAGTGTTGATAATGTGACTGGGTGTGACGATGAGATTTATTGAGTTATACTGTTTAATACTTTGGTTTATACATTCTCACGATGAATATAATGTCATGGCTTGAATTGATATGTGAACAAGGTTGACTACGAGGTTGTTTGGACGATATTTCTTATATGAATTTGAAGTGATATTTTCCGGGCGTGTTTACTTATTTCATCTTCTTTCTTTCTACCCTTCCGCGAAGATGACTTGTTTGGGCATTTACAGAGTGTGATAAAGACTTGACTATTTAGTTACGGTTGTGATTCTTTCTCTTTTAACCCACAACGTAACTATCACTTCGGTGTCTCACGCAGCTAAGGATATTTCAAGAGGTTTTGTACATTGGGTACACCGTTTCTTCTTCACAAGGATTAGTACAAGTTTAAGTAACAAATCTGGGGAATTTACTTCATGATCAAGTTTGGCATATCGGGTTTACTTCTCCATATGGTCACTACAATAGCCGACAGAATGCGTGAATGATGTGCTTACCAATGTGTTGATTGGATGGTTGATGATGTTGATGATGTTGGATAATGAACCGCTGATGAACCGATGCATGTTCCCCTAAAACAGATATTCACCGAAACCAAAGTTGTCATAACATATTCAAGCTGACATTGTTTACGGTTTTGTCTTGATTTTGTAAAATCCCGCGAAAGAACCTATTTCTCGGTTTAAATCATAGACTTGTAAAATCCCGTAACAATGGAAACATCCTGATAATAGTAAGGTGCATTTCCGGATCTATATTACGGTTTATTCTTGGTTCTTGTAAAATCCCGCGAAAGAAACTATTTTTCGGTTTAAACCATAGAGTTGTAAAATCCCGTAATGATGGATTTATCTTGGAGAAAGGAAAGTGTATTTCTGGATCTTATCTGATGCTGGTGCTACGATTTCTACTTCGAAGAAAGGATAAAGGGGGTACTTTATGAATTGGATGTATGTTTGGATTATCTTCATGGCAGTCTGGTTATTACATGGATTTACGGGGTGATGTGCTTTTAACCATGGTCGGGGTGAAAACCATTATCATAGTTCACTTAAAACGTCAAAGGAGGCTAGATTTGAACTTTTAACCAAGAAGATGTGACAACGGAGGTAATTCACTATTATTTATTTGAGGTTGAAGTGAAATATCACGGGCAAGTGTACTTAGTATCTGAAGATATCGGGGATGGTTGGATGAAGATTCTTCGAGATCCTTGTTCGAGCTTTTTCCAAAAACAAAGACTTGGAAATCTAGTTATTTTTGGGAGTCTTTTCCTTTTACCGCGTGGGGGAATTGGGCTCTGTTTACCACAAAAATAACTATCACTTTAAGGAGTTACGTTGTAGTGCTCAGTGTCACATTCAATTGTGGATTTTCAGGAGGTAATGTACGTCTTATACTTGATGGTTGTTTGGTTGAAGAGTATAGAGTACATAGAGAGTACTTAGAGATGCTAATGGAAATCGGCACCGCTCTTTGTTACATATGTTCAAGTTTAAGTCACGAGTTCGGGGTAGTTTACTTCACGGTCAAATTCATCATATTGGGTTCTCTCCATCAGTTGTCACAACAAAGAGCCTACTGAATGATAATGGGTTGATTACATGTTCTGCCAAAAGAGTTTGAAAAGAGAGAGATTATGACGCTGTTCACATCAGTTCAGGCCTCGTACTCTAAAGAAAAGAAAAGTGTACGTTTCAGTGCGCTTTATCTTTAAAAGAAGAGAAATCTTCTTATGACGTATGAACACAACAGTTCATGCCTCGTACTCTAAAGAAAAGAAATGTGTACGTTTCAGTGCGCATTATCTTTGAAAGAAGAGAAATCTTCTAATGAAGTATGAACACAATAGTTCATACCTCGTTCGCTAAAGAAAAGAAAAGTGTACGTGTCAGTGCGCTTTATCTTCTGAAGAAGAGAAATCTTCTCATTTATGACCATTCTCATCAACATGCTTCATACTTTTTCCGTGCGCTTCAGTCATCAAGTGAACCGAGCTACTGTTGATTGTTTTCTTATTCCACTTGCTCAACTATAATGAAGATGGAGACATCATGTGCTAATATTGCGGGGGAGAAGTGTGAATAGACTACATTTGGTTAAGATATTCACTTATTCAATCAAGAATGGCAACTCCGTATGCAATTCTTGAGGGGGAGAAAAAGTGTGAATTTACTGCATTGTTGATTGATTTTTGAGATAAAATGGTCAAATGGCTCCAAACTCATGTAAGAACCGAGCTTCTTCTTATCGGGTCATCTTCACAAGGTGTTTCTTCTAAGAGCCGTTGGTTGACATCTTCACTCGGATTGATGAGTTTATCGACAAAGTGCTTCCGGTTAATGCTTCACGTATACATCAACATGATGATTCCGAACAATCTCTCTGTTCTTGTTTGATGTGATTGGTAGTTTGGTGTTACCATCTTGTGTGTTCGTTGCGGCCTGATTGCTGATTTCCTTGATGAAAATCTTTCTTTTCTTGTTTGATTGGGAGGGATCTTAATTAAGGGGATTTGCAATATGTAAGTTAATTGGGATGCTTTTTGGTGATGTTCTTGTTTTTGGTGAGTTGAAGATGTTAACTATCTATTCCCCAACTGGACAATCTTGAAGAAGGTCGAGTCTACAGTCGGTTCTACATTTTCTGCTACATGTTAGAAGACTAAAGACGAGTTGCATTTAAAAATCTAAAGACTTCTTCTTATCTCGCGCATTTATTAACAGATTGCCGGTTTAGGGGAGAGCACTAATTGGGGGAGAGTGAAATGCCGAATTTAATCCCCAATTAGACTTGCTCATTCTGTTCTTCAGCAAGTTGATTCCCACAAAGACTTCAAGCGATCTTCTCAACAGATTTCAAGTATTTGGGCTGATAAAGTGTTGCTGATTCTGAAGTGTCCAAACCAGCAAGGAGGAAGGAGACACATATCTAAACGCAAGTAAACTTGATGAACTTAATACTTCTAAGTAATTGAAGATATCCCGGGAAGACAAATGTTATTACCGCAGAGAAAATCAAGGTTTGACTCATGGCGAGTAAACTTGATGAGCTTAATACTTCTAAGTGATTGAAGATATCCCGGGAAAACATATGTCATGACCGTAGAGAAACTCAAGGTTTTACTCATCAAGGCGTTTAGTGTTCTTATTCCAACTATGTGGGGGAAGAGATGGAAGAGTTAGTTTCTGAAGATGAAAGAGGTACACAAGTGTGTGATGATTTTGATGTTATCACAATCATTAGGGGAGAGAGATTGTGTACATTGGGGATGCTCAGCTGTTTTACTTGAGGGCTTAATCAGTGATTCAGAGATATAATCACTTATTCCGGTGTTGTATCCGCAGAGATTGTCACCCACAGAGATAATCAGTGATTCGGCCTGTGATCGGTCCCGAACCGTCAAGTTATCTCACACAAGCTAGCCACTTGTAAAAGGCTAACCGTAAGAAACTTAAAACAGTTCAGACACCAATGCAATGAAGATCAGGAGAGTATAGTGTTTCCCCAGGTCGTTATGTCCCAACGAGCTGTGCGAGAATAGTCAAACGTATAGTGATCGAGAGGATTTGAACGGAAAAGAGTTTTGATTTATTATAACTACAGAAAAAGTATATAAATTACAAGGGCTTAAATGCAAATTAAAGAAAATTAAAAAGATAAAATATATTAAATAAACGCTATCACTATTTGCAAAATGATGTTTTTGATTTTTCTTTTATAAAACTTAAATTAAAAACTACGTGACGTACAAAAGATAATGTAAAATTGCAACAATATTAATCCTAAAAATATGAAAATGATATTTTTACAAACTTAATGATAAGAGAAGATTTTTAGAAAAAGAAAATTATTTTTAAAACTATTTATCTAATTATTATTAATTAAAAACTAATTTTACTTATTTAATAATACCCTAAAATACAAGAAAATATGAAATAAAGCTAGAAAAATGAAATTATGACTTGGAAAAATCTAAAATAACTAAAGAGAATTTTCAAAACTAATTTTATATTTTTCTAATTATTTTTGTATTTTTTATGAATTAAAAACTATTTAAAACTACTTAAATTGCTTAAAAATACAAATTTAACTAAGAAAAATCTAGAAAAATAATTTTTTGACTTTTTATATTTATCTTAACCTAGGAAAAATGAAAACTTATTTTTTTGAAGTTTTTCTGAATTAATTGCAATAAAAGCTAATTAAAATGACTTAAAAACTGATTAAAATGAAGAAAAATACCAAACAGTACTGGAAAAATATGAAAAATTCAAGATAAGTCTAAAATAATATTATGAATCTAGGAAAAATATAAAAACAGTGGCTTGTGTGCAAGAAAATGAAACTGCAATGCAAGGAGCTTATAAATAAGCACTTGTATTAAGCAAATGAAAACCAAAGACCACCAAAGTAACACAGAAGCTATAATATGCTAAGAGTACCCAAATGCAACTAATTTCCACAAGCCTTAACCTCTGAATAGCAAGCTCAACAGATTTGATTGTTTTGAGTTCAAGTGATAAAACATTTTTAGCCTACTACTTTTAAGCTAGAAAATAAGCTACCTAATAAGCTGAGACTTAAAACCAAGAGTTGGAACCTAAACTAGACCTGGCTAAGAACTTGTAAACCAAAAACCAGACCTAGATAAGCTAAACTGAGCTTGTGACAAGCCTGCACAAAACCTGTGCACACTCAGTTAATACTGAGTTTTACTGAGTGTGCACAGGGGAAATAAGACCAAATTCACAAGCCAATTTGGAGCTTATAAAAAATTTACAAAAATCTACAAAAATGGTAATAAGAAAATAGACCAACTGAAGTTTTTAAAACCACAATTTCATTTGATTTGGCCCAGAAATGAGTCAATGAAAAATCACCCTAGTTGGGTGAAAAACTGGTTTTATGGTTTTGACTTTTGACAACAATTTTGATAATTTGACTTTTGTGAGATTTGAACTCAATTTGTGGATTGATTATGATGTTAAATGATGAAATAAACTTGATCCAATCTATGTCTATGATATCTAAGCACAAAACAAGTTTTTGCTTTTATAAAATCTCAACAGTTAAGCTAATTAGGACAGATTAAGGATGATTTTGACTTGGAGCTAGAGCAGATGCAATGTGATGACTGCAGTGAGTCAAATGACTTATATTGAGACTGATTAGACAGATATCAAGTACAAACCATAGCTCAAACCTAAACAAGCAACTGATCCAAACACCATTTATATCACTGTTTTGCAATGTAAACTGAGGTACCTACTGAACTAGCTTGAATTATTGATTAAACTGAGTTTAATTATCCTACTTACAACTTAATAAACAGATAAATACTACTCCTAACCACAAATACAGATTATGCAGTGACTGAAAATGAACTTACATATGGTCCTAGCCACAATGGCTTGAGATTAATCAACCAAAGAACCACTAGCCTATTTCTATCAACCCAAGTATCTCTAATTCAACCCATATCCAATTCTGCATCACAATTATCCATTCCCAATTCTGCTTGAACCAATTTTCAACAAGGTTTGACTTTTGTTGACCCAATACCTAAATTGCTTAAATTTGAGTTATAAGCTTACAAAAAGCTATAAGCAGCTTATATAAGCTTATTTGGATTAAAAAATGAGATTCTAATAGCTTGGATATAAGAATTCGAAACTGAATTTTGCTACAGTGACCATGAAACATGAAATCTTAACACAAACTTGAATTGATACTTAAAAAGAGTTTCAATACACTGAAATTACTAAGTTTGATTCAAATAAACTTGATGTTACAACTGAGAAACTATTTAAGACATAAAAAGCTTAAAACGACATACATTTGGAAAATAAACTAAGTACCCCTCTTCTCCTTGCTTCTCTTCCTTTATTTATACCCAAAAAGACTTCTCTCTCCAATCTGAGCATTTCCCACTTGCTTTCTTGGCCCTTGGATGTCTTGAGATGATATAGACCGTTTGATGCATTTTGGCGGGAAAGGGTTTTAACAGCTGGGGGTTGAGTGTTAGGTTGAAGAAAGCATTTAATGCTTCTTGGCTTGGGGTGTTTGGAGGGTAGGAGTAGGGTGATGATGATGGAGGGTGGGCAGGAGTTGCAGGCAGGCGTGATGATGGAGATGGTAACCCGTGAGGGCGGGAGTGGGTTTGTTTGACTTGGAGGTTTGACCGGAGGTTTTAATATTAAAAGGGGGGTCAAAAGGCAGGGGGGTCACAAGGTAATGGCAGGGGTCCAAATTGGTGCAAAGGTTCATGGTTTGTTTTGTAATTCAAGGACCATTATGTAATTTCTGAAAAACAAGGGACCAAGGCTGCCATTTTATCAAAGTTGTTCCAAAGGACCAAAAGTGACAAGTTTCAATAGCACAAGGACCAAAAGGACATTTTCAAATTTCCAAGGACTATTTTTGACAATTTTGAAACTTGGAGGACCAAACTTGTAATTTCTCAAAACTTTTGACATTTTTCACCAAAGGACTAATTTTGACAACTTATGATTTTAAAAGGACCTTTGGTGATTTTACTTTTGAAATAAGTGCTCAGGGACTATTTCTGACAACTTTTGAAACTTGGGGGACTGAAACTGCCAATTATGCAAACTTAGCTCATTTTTCATCTGATTTTAAACATTTTGCATCTGAAACATATAAAATGCAATTTTGAGATATTTTCAGTATTTTGATGCATTTCTGAGCATTTTTAAGTGTTTTGCAGTTTAGATTTGACAAAAAATGATGAGTATTTACACACTCATCAATCCCCCACACTAAACTATTGCTAGTCCCTAGCAATCTTTTGAGAAAAACTTAATGGATTTGAATCTCTTTACCAAAAGCCATTACTTCTGGAGTAGCCAAATGTTTCAGTTCAAGTAAGAACCATGGTACACTGATAACCATGTGATTTTGAGCAAACCACCAGCTTCCAACGGATTTGATTTGTCTTTACCAGAAGCCGTTTGCTCTGGACTAGCCAACTCTTAGATAAATTATCAATATTATCTTTG
Organism: Chrysanthemum seticuspe; assembly: GCA_019973895.1. Taxonomy (NCBI): domain Eukaryota; kingdom Viridiplantae; phylum Streptophyta; class Magnoliopsida; order Asterales; family Asteraceae; genus Chrysanthemum; species Chrysanthemum seticuspe. Next base: position 82,605,492 of record BPTQ01000003.1, read on the forward strand.
GTGAGTTGATTACCAATTATGGTTTTTCCACTGCCTTTACCACAAGCCATAAACTTGCGGGCTAGCCAACTCTTCACTAATTAAAGATATGGTGAGCTGAATACCATACAATTTTGGGCAAATTGCAAGCCGTCAACGGATTTGAGATATCTTTACCAAGAGCTGTTTGCTCCTGGATTAGCCAATCCTTTTGTTTATTAGACAAGGCCACATTTTCTCCCATGTTTTCTAAACCGAATTAAATCACTTGGGATCCAAAATCTCAAAGGGTTTGATATTTTTGATCAGGGGAGAATTTGTGATTTAATAATGAAATTGATAAAAGGTGATCGTTTTGATTCAATTGTGCAGGCTGCTCTCTCGTATGTGCTAAACGCTTTCGAATCTCGAAGCATATATTGAGGGGGAGCATTTTAAAAGAAAATAAACTATCGAGGTACAAAAGCTTTTATGTTTTAACATAATGTACCTTGATTGAGTTTTCAAATGGTTTCTTAAATGGCTTTTGTAATCGTGGATGTGCTTCAAAAGAACTCTTGCCTCTATGTGATAAAAATGATTTCAAATATCCTATGCACATATTGAGGGGGAGAATTTACCAAAGAAAATCAAATGGCTTTTTCCATGGAAATTGTGATCAAGAAATTATTTCAAAGAACTCTTGCCTCCGTGTGCTAAACAATTTCAAAATCATATGCACATGTTGAGGGGGAGCATTTTCTAAATGATCAAAACTATTAAGGTACAAAATGCTTTGATCTCGTATCACAAGTACCTTGATTGTTTTTCCAAATGATTTTTCAATTGGTTTCCAGGAAGAAAGAACAATACCAAAAGACCGACCAATTTACTTTATGTACGGTGATATAAGGATGATAAGGTTAGGTATTTGTTCCCATGATCCGCCAGAACCGGAGGGATCTACCCAGGGACTATCCACTAGTTAGTGTAGAGTTCTTAGGTATGATGATAAAAGGAGAAAAATGAGAAATGGGAAGAGTGCGGACTGAGACAGAGCTAGTACTGGAATAAACCCAACAAGGTTCTAGTTATGAAGTCTCGGTAAGCACTGAAGGGGTTGAAGAATGAAAAAGAATTGAATGTAAAAAGGGTGAAAAGAAATAGCCCTCCATCAATTCAACCTTAGGGCAGAAACCGGGTTCAATACATATGCTACTGGTGGTTACTAATGTAACGCCGGTATTGAAGACAAGACGTCATGGACCCAGTGACGCACTGCACCTAAACTTCCCAAGTTACTCAAGTTCCTCTTAAAAGGGCTTGTTTCATTCTCACGGGGAACCTACATAATCTATCGACTTTCTCTTAGAGATTGTTGATATTGAAGAATGAGACCCTCTCCCTAGTCTCCGGCAAAGGAACCAAAAATGCACTATTGAGTCTAGAGCAAAGAGATCATCCACAATATCTCATTAGGACACTATTCTTGAAGACTTGCTGTTTCACACAATGTGGAAAGTAAGAATATATTAAGAGTCATACGCATTATCCTTGTGGTATTGCCAGAACATCCGAGTGATATGTAAAGTATTCAAAATGAAGATGGAAATCCTTCTAGAGCCAACATCATACAAGCTCTTGGTGGGTGACATGTGGGATCTTCTCGTAAGATCAAGCTTGTGACAACTGGATAGAAACGATGGGGAGATTCAATCTTGAATCAACCTTGGTCCAGGAATGGAATTGACGAATACTTTTGGAAAAACCGTTCGATGTGCAAACCTTCTTTTCTCTAGCACGTCGAATGTGTATTCATTTCAAATTCAAAAAGTATCTCTATCTGAAAAATACTTTTAGAAAAACCGAATCTCTTCTTTTCGCTAGCACGTCGAATGTGTACTCATTCTCTTATACAAAAAGTATTTTGATTGAAAATTGATCTTTCTCATAAAACCTTCATCGTATTGCAAAACTCTTTCTTCAAGCAATACGCGATTGTTTGTCAAATCATTTTTCATCAATCAGTGAATCTCAATTTGCTGGTTAACTCACTCCGTGTTGTCTTCTTTGAGATGTTCCGGTTTGAGAACAGCTAGAGCAGCTGCGAAACCCTGTCAAGGAGATTCTTAGGAATCCTACCTGATCACAGGCAGTAATTGTACTGATGAACGGGGAACCGTGGGCCGTGTACCTCAATTCAACGAAAGTGATCAAAGACACTTTCGTGTGTTTTATTGCTAACTGTCATATGCAGGTACACCCCGACGATTGCAACTGACCAGAATTGAGGAGTCAATCCAAAGCCGCATGCTCACAACATCCACACTTAATTTGAAGAAATCATGACTGGTGCATATCTACATAATCTGGCTCTGATATTTCATACTATGCTTCTGCTTCGCTGCTGCAAATATCATGAACCAGTAAAGCTTCCGCTACTCTGATGGAAAGATGTCATGATTCAAAAGTGTGAGCATGTCGGTCCGAAAGTCACAACTTCACATGATGGCAACACAATAAAGGGTGATCCAGAGATTTACTGTGGCTGATGATCTCAATGAAAGCTCGAAGATCATCAAAGATGTGGACCAGTTAAAGGCCTCCACTAAAAGTACAAATCAGTGCGGACTTTGAAGAATCACTGCTATTGCACAAAGATTGTTGAAATGAAGAATTGAAGTCTACGAGCTCAAGAACAAAGACAAGAATAGAATGCTAGGATTCGAAATGTAAAACATGGGGTGACCTCCCTTAGGGGGAGATTGTTAGGAATTAGAAAATTCCATAGTGAAGAGTCGGTCACCCCAAATATTATCTAGCATAAGTTAGCTCGTAGATTTGTCGTTAGTTACGTTATTTAGCAGTTTATTAGTTAGTTTGTAGCGTAGTTTAGTTTAGAGCAACACCGTGGAGGAAGGACAGGTCTTTACCCACTGTATCCCTGATCCACAGGCCGATAGGAGGTCGTATTTCATGTAACTATAAATACCCCTTCCATCCATGGAAGGGGTGGTGCTTCATTTCAATCTAACCTTTCCTTTGTGTAAACCTCTAGCAAGAACACCCTCTCTCTCTCTACTTTCTCTCTCTAAATATGGCAAACATGTATTTTGATCATCCAAGACCACCCGAATCATCAACACAATAATATTTGGATCCTAACAATTCTATTGAGTATGGCATTGAAGAACCAGAAACGGAAAAGACTGAGAAAACAACTGCTGATGATACAAAGATTGATGAAACGGACGATTATGATCGTCTTCTTCTAGACAGTCCCGCCGTTCAAAGGAGAAAACTTCTGAACCACCGAAGGACCTGGAGTCTCCTCACATCTCATCATCATCAGATTCATCTTCTCATTCCTCACCACCTCCATCAAAAAGATGAACCAAATCAACATCCAAATCAGTGAAGAAGCCAACTGCATCTTGGATCTCTCAAGCTAAGACACGAATCGTTAAAGCTGTCAAACAGGTCAGAAAAAAAGACGTGCTCTTCAAGAAAATGAATTTCTTCGCTGATCAGATACAGTACCTTCATGACGAGAATGACGAGATGAAAGTTGAAAGGGAGTATGTCCAGAAGCTCATGAAAGATGATCTTCAAGGGAAAATGGACGAGATGATCAAAGGATACACTCACAAGTTCCTTCTTGACGTAGTTCCTAAACTGACAAAGGAGATGTACACCAGACAACTTTATCCGAATCTTTTGCATTTGGCCAAGCAAACCATGAAATCAACTCCAATGAATGTAAATATCAATCCAGTTGAACCCACAATCTTCTCAGATGATGAATTGGTGAACCGGCTGGTAGCTCAAATGTCGAAACGCTCTGCAACATTTGCCTCCCACGAAGGTAAATTGTTTGAAGCCTTGCTGGAATACCAACTCAGGTCATCATACAGAGAAGAAGCTGAAAGGCCTAAACGTCCAAGAGACGACGAAGACAAAGATAAGGATAAGGATAACGAGCCCAAACGACCGAAGAAGTCTGGTGAATCATCTTCTATGCAACCTCCACCCCAACGGACTCCAGCTCAACAAAGGTGTCCTCCTCGCTCTTCTACTGAAAAACCTCAGGATTCTTCTGAGTTACCACCCCAGACTCAGAAAACCGGTGATCACTTTGAGTATACGGGTGGTGATGAAGAGGAATTCCATGAGCCCCAACAACAACCCGCCTCTCCCGACAAAGTTAAGAAACCAGAATCTTCATCTAGGTCTAAGAAAAAGAAGAAGAAGGCGCCTAAGGCTGACGTCGTATCATGGCTAGACGAAGATGACACAGAGGAATACGACTGGTTTTCTACACTTGTTAACTCTACTCCCTACCCACCTGAAGGTCAAGATCTGGAAGACGGTAGTACATTGGAGCATGCTAAGTTCTTGCAAGAGAAATTCCGTGTGAAAAAGATGACGAAATCCGAGTTGAAGCGAATCAAGAATGAAGCATTTCAACTGCTCAAGGACAGCTCGGAAAGTGCTATTGAAGTTGAGTATCATCTTGATAATATAGCACGAGCTATGTCTAACAACATGGATTGGCTCAACCCCGAAGCAAACATCGACTTCACCAAACAGGACAACCCTCCATATTACACCGACTGGTCTAAACCTCTACCAACAATTGGCCAACCAGATCAGCCTAGGATTCCATTCCGATACTTCTTCAACAAAGACTTGGAATTTCTTCTACACGGTGGCGATGGTTCAAGGAAATACGCTACATCTCTGACACTTCCATTCCCGGCAGCCATATACTCTAACTGCATAGCCATCGAGGAAAGGGCTAACCACATGTTCTCCAAAAATATGGCAGTATATGACCGTGATGCATTGTATGGGATTCACCATTGGCCGAAACGCCGACGAATCTACTACAGAAGCTGCCAGGTTCAGAAGTCTCAACATGAAGTGTTCAGTACTAAAGCAATCGTGGCTATTAAACATGTTGATCTTTCGTCTAAATGGGACTACACTTTCCTCAAGAATATCGTGGTCAAAAGGCAAAACGAAAGGGATTATGCATTCTCTGAAGCGGACTTTGAGAATTTTTCTATCAACGACATTGAAGATGTTAGGTCACTTAGTTTTACAAACACAAGCTTATAAGAAAGAGATGAGGCGATTGAACAAGATCTAACACACACACAAACAATAATAATACCGGTTATACGTAGGTGAATGTGAAAGAGAAAAACTTGAACAACCAACCTTCAAATGAAGGTTTACATAGAGTATTTATAGGAGGAAAGCTAGGGCAACACTCCTAGTTTCCATCCTTTCTTAAATGGGCTTGGGCCTAAGCTCATGGGCCTTCTACATAAGCTTAAGGCTAATAACAAACATAAAGGCCATAATAAAGCTAACTATTACATATTAATTACTAACACTTGATTATGGTTTAGGAGTGATTCCAACAATCTCCCCCTCAAGTGTTGGTGATGAACGGTGAAGGCGTTGATGTAATAGTAGCTCTGACGTCTTCTGACATTCTTCTTTCTTGTGAGAAGAATTGGCTTGATTCGAACAAGCTCCCAAGTGTAGAGAGATAGTTGTCTTTGAACAGTTATGCTTTGACGTCATCTTTAACTTTGTTCATTGATTATTGTTCTTTGTGGTGAAAGTGATAGTATGTTGTTGTCTGCATCAAGCCTGCCTCAGGTCAGCTTCGCTGCTCCAGTGTCTCCATGTCATTTTTCAACATGCTCACACGCTCTTTGATGTTGGAATTCAATACTGACGAAGTTCTTTAAGTCTTTGACTTTGTAGATTCTTTGGTTTGATGAAGAATCATTCTGACTGTTGTGTTGCTTCATAATAGAATTTCCATTAATGATGATGTTGGCGTGAGCATGAGAAGAATCTGCACGATCATCCTGCTCCGGAGCTTCCATAAGAAGAAAACATTTCAAACGGTTAGTAATAAGCAGGTTCCGGCACTTACAAGTTTGAACTTCGAGAGTGTTAACAGCATAGTGTGAAAACACAACTCTAATTCTTACAAAAGCCGTTCCTGAACTGGAGTCCCACAAGTGAGATAACGCGATGTACCGAAGTACATCTACAGTTCAGATGAGTCGCTAAGGTACACTGAAGCATCACCTCACGACTGTAGACCGTTTGAGACACACTCCGCGTAATCCACGGGGAGTTACCGAAGTGACCTGCTGTCAGGGCTGTTTGATGTTAACCCTGGCAGGAGTTTCCATTCAATCACTGAGGATCACAGATATGAACCTCTCATAAATGTTCTCGACAGATTGCTAAGATCTGTGAAGGACTCGATATGAATCACTGATAATCTTATTTGTTGATCATCAAGTGATTAATGTCAAGTGTACCTAAGAGATCTTTTGATGAATCTCGTGGCTCTAGACTCAATAGTGCGTTTTGGTTTTTCTGTGCGGAGACTAGGGAGAGGGTCTCCTTCTTCAATACCAGCGATCTCTAAGAGAAAGCCAATAGTTAATGTAGGGTTCCCTGTGAGAATGAAACAAGCTTCTGTTGAGAGAAACTTGAGTGGCTAAGAAGGTTTAGTGCATGCGTCACTGGGTCCATGACGACTTTTAATCTTCAATACCGGTGTCACTAAGTGACAACCAGTAGCATATGAATTGAACCCGGTGTCTGCCCTAAGTTGAATAATCTGGAGGGCTATTTCTTTTCACCCTTTTCTTAGCATTTCTTTTTGATTCTTCAACTCCTTCTTTCTCCGATTCTCATTTTCTCCTTTTTATAATCGTACCTAAGGACTTCTAAGTACTAACTATTTGTGATGTCCTTGGGTAGATCCCTCCGGCTCTGGCGGATCATAGGACGGTTATACCTAACCTTAGTCACCTTATAACTCCATGACTAACCTATGTTGCCATTAAAACCACTGTTGTTAAGAATCTCTCAAAGGGTTTGCTAATGAAAATCATGTTTGAACCACTGTAAGAGATAGGATTTTGCATAAATACTCCCCCTCCACATGTGCTTAAGAGTTTTAATGGTTTAAATGCACAGTGAGGAAAGAGCGCGCACATTTTGAATTGATCCACTGGAGATAGACAATCCCCAGCGAGACACGGTTACGTTGCATAGTTAAAGAGTTACATTGTCAGCTTTTAGGTGACAACTAGCTCTAATAACTACCTTGAAGGTGTAGACAAACCTCGAAAGGTTGTCATACCCGTCAGAGTTCATGTCTACCAAGAGTGTCTCGAATGGTACATTCTACTTGGACAAGTCCTTTGCGAGACACGTTTACATTACTAGCGAACTAGCTTGAAATTATTACCCGTCCAGGACAAGTCTTTTCGAGTAACTAACAGTTTAGTACCGTCAATTCGTTGGTTAAGTCTGAAGTACACAGATTCATTTGCATTTTGCACAACATATTTCTTATCACACAATTTTCTCTCCCTAAAAAATGGCATATAAAATGTTATTTTTGAAATGTTGACAATAAATATGACCATTTCGAGTGTTGCGGGAAGATGACCACTATGAACAATTTGTGAACAAAGTTTTAACGCAAATACTCCCCCTCAACAAGTGATATAAACGGTTGAGGTTTTGAAAATCATATGGGAAAGTACTTGTCCTTTTGAGCAAAACCTTGAAAAGTGAAAGGTTTGATAGGTTTTACTCAAAAGTAAGAAGCTTTCGCTCCTTTTATAAGGATTGTGGCACTGAAGCGTACCACAGGGTCCTTTCTTGAAAATTACGGGTTGTACACTGTTATGTGTGCACAAGCCATAGACATATAAAATCACACATCCAAATTTATAATGAAAGAACCATATCAATGGGTACCAGGAAATCCAGTGATGTCGCCAGCAGTGCGAACAGGGCGTTGATAGCCGGTGATGTTGATCCTGGGTCGACCACCAACAAAGCTTTCCAACGTTCTGAACTGGTCCCTTCAAAACAACCTTTCATCAATCATTCTGATGATCCTCCTCACATCCCTGCGATCCTGAGAATTCCATCGCTTAGGAGACCCAATCTTTTGACGGATGTCCTTCAACCTATATGCCAATCCGTCCCTAACCATCTTCAAGGTGTGATCTCCAAACTTGTGAAGTTCACTACACGCCATTAAGCAATTTCTTTGTAGTTCACTACAGTAAACGACGCCGAAAGGTTTGCTGATGAGTGTGTATTGTGAGAGCTGGTTGATGTCGGGAAGATCTAGCTGAGGTGGTGTGAAGTTGACACTGGTCTGATAAGATTCAACAGCCAGTTGGAGATCTTCTACACGTTCCTTGATGACTATGCATCTGATGAAGATGAGCAATGACTTGATGAATTCACGTTGGACTTCGGTTGAGAATTGCCTCATGCGACCTTGTTCTTTAGCAAGATACATGTCTTCAATGTCGTTGATGGACAAATTCTCAAAGTCAGCTTCAGAGAAAGCATAGTCCCTTTCATCTTGTCGTTTGACCACGATATTCTTAAGGAAGGTGTAGTCCCACTTAGATGATAGAACAACATGTTTGATGGCAACGATATCCTTAGTACTGAACACCGCATGTTGAGACTTCTGAACCTAACAGCTTCGGTAGTAGATTCGTCGGCGTTCCGGCCAATGATGAATCCCGTACATTGCATCTCGGTCGTATGCTTCCACTTTGTCAGAGAACAAGTGTTTGGCACGTTCCTCAATGGCTATGCAGTTCGAGTATATAGCTGCTGGAAATGCAAGTGTCAACGATGTAGCGTATTTCCTTGAACCATCGCCACCATGTAGAAGAAAATCCAGGTCTTTGTTGAAGAAATATCTGAATGGGATCCTTGGTTCATCTGGTTGGCCAATTGTTGGTAGAGGTTTTGACCAGTCGGTGTAGTATGGAGGGTTGTCCCGTTTGGTGAAGTCGATGTTTGCTTCTGGGTTGAGCCAATCCATGTTGTTAGACATAGCTCGAGCAATGTTCTCAAGGTGATATTCGACCTCGATGGCACTTTCGGAGCTATCTTTCCACAGTTGAAAAGCTTCATTCCTGATTCGCCTCAACTCGGATTTTGTCATCTTCTTCACCTGGAACTTTTCTTGCAAAAGTTTTGCATGCTCCAATGTATTACCGTCTACCAAATTCTGACCTTCTTCAGGGTAGGGAGTGTTGTTAACAAGAGTAGAGAACCATTCAAAGTCTTCAGTTTTATCGTCATCTAGCCAAGATATGACGTCAGTCTGAGGCGTCTTCTTCTTCTTCTTTTTCGAAGGCCTAGATGATGATTCTGGTTTCTGAACTTGTTTGGGAGAGGTGGGTTGTTGTAGGGGCTCAAGGACCTCTTCATCGTCACCACCCGTATACTCAAATTGATCACCGGTTTTCTGAGTCAGGGGTGGTAACTCGGAATCGTCCTGAGGTTTATCTGTAGAAGAACGAGGAGGGGACTTTTGTTGAGTAGGAGTCCGTTGGAGAGGAGGTAACATAGAAGATGATTCACCAGACTTCTTTTGACGTTTAGCTTTATCATGCTTATCCTGATCCTTGTCTTCATCGTCTCTAGGACGTTTAGACTTTTCTGCTTCGAATCTACATGCTTCTTTGAGTTGGTAGTCCAGCAATGCTTGAAACAGCTTTCCTTCCTCAGAAGTAAATGTCCCAGATCGTGTAGACATTTGTGTGACAAGCTTGGCCTCCAATTCATTATCTGAGAAAACTACAGGATCAGATGGATTGATTGTGACGGTTAAAGGTGTGGATCTTATAGTTTGCTTGGCTATCTGCATAAGATTCGGATATAGTTGTCTGGTAAACATCTCCTTTGTGACTTTAGGAACGATATCCTGAAGGTACTTGTTAGTGTAACCTTCGACCATTTCGTTCAGTTCCTCTTGACGATGACTTTTCATGAACTTCTGAACAAATTCCCTTTCTTTCTGCAACTTGTCTTTCTCATCATTTAAGTACTGTATTTGGTCAGCAAACCAATTCAGTTTTCTGTAGAGCATGTCCTTCTTTCTGACTTGTTGGACAGCTTTCACAATTCTTTCATGAGTCTGAGAAATCCAAGATCGAGGTGGTTTCTTCACTGATTTGGATGATGATTTGGTTGATCTCTTTGATGGTGGTGGTGATGAATGAGAAGAAGAATCCGATGAGGATGAGACATGAGGAGACTCGGGGTCCTTGGGAGGTGCAGAAGTATCCTCCTTGGAACGAGTTGGACTTTTGAGAAGATAATCATCATAATTCTCTTCGTCATCTTGTCCAGATTTAGCCTTTTCTTCCTTCTGAGCCTTAGCTTCTTCATCAGTTTTCTCTTTCTCAGTCTTAGCCTTTTCTGGTTCCTCAATGTTATAATCAGTAGACTCCTCCACAAGCGTTTGTTGTTGCACAAGAGTGGTGGCACCAGATCCCTTATCGGGTCGATTAACCGCATCAGGATCTGGTGAGGAGTGGGCTGCACCACTTGATCCTCCAGGGCCACCCATTTGGTCTTTTGCAAATTCTTCAGCTTTTTGAATGTGTCTAACTAATTTAAACTTCTTCCTGTAGGATTAATCTAGTAGCTCTTCTTCTTCTTCAGAGCTTTCATCATAGGGCACAAGTGCAGGAGTCTTCCCTTTTCCTTTATCAGCTTGAGGACTTGGAGGTTTTGGTACTGAAGCATTGTCATCCTTTGCAGTTTCAGAGTAGGTAATCTCTTCATCTGTGTCAGTACCTTCAGAGCTTTCATCCAAAAGCTTTCTTTGCGGTTCGGGCTTGGGAATTGGGATGGGAGTAGCTTCCTTAGATGGAACGATCCTCTTTGAAGGAGGGTTCCTCTTGGGGAACTTCCTTTGACTCTCTATGCTTAATGCACTTCCAGCATTGCCTCTTCTGGTTCTCCGAGTAGGTGTCCCAGAAGCCTTTTCATCAAGATGGCCAACTTTTCCTTCTTTTACGGCTACCCGATACCTTTTGTACGTTTCCAGCTTTTTGATTTCCTTTGTAAGAAGGTGATCGAGCAACACAGCACCCTGTTTCTTCGTAGACGATTCTTTGATTCTGACAGATAGTATGGGCTCAGTCAAGATGTCATGATTATCTGGGTCATTGAGTCTCATGGGGATATCAGGATGAAGTCCAAGAGCTCTCTGGATCAACAGTTTGGTGTATCTGACATAGGGAATTTTGGAGCCAAGCTTCTTATGAGACAGCAGCATATCTTCCCATAGCAGTGCTTCAATTATAATGTCCTTCTTGTTGATCAACGACCAGAAAATTTGCAGTTCCATGAGCTTGGGATGCTCATAGCCACTGTCACGACCAGAGACTGATTTGGTGATGATCATATAGAGTGTCCTCCATGGTTGAGGAATATTCTTCAGCTCCACGTGAGAGTGCTTAGAAATGATTCCTTTAGCTTCATCATAACCAATATCTATCAAGAATTGCAGGACAGTCTCTTCAGTAGGGGTAGCAAAGAAGTCGGTTGGAGCGATGTATGGAATGATGAGAACAGCTCGTAAGTCATCAGGAGTGATAGTGACTTGTTTGTGATTAAGAGTCACATTCACAGCATTTTGACCAGTGATCCTCTGCATAGAATCCCAGAATTGTTGAATGTAGACCTCTGGAACTGTGGCAGAGTGTGAGAGCATGTTTTGGTAGGGATGATTCCTGAGAATATCCACTGCAATGAGACAAGAAGATTCTGAGCATGTGAGGGTGTCAAAGTCAACCCTAAGGTTGTTCTTTCCAAGCTTTCTCGGATAACCCTCTGGAAATATATCAGCAATTGTAAGAACTTCTGATGCATCCACATTCATTTGTTCAGCCATGTCGTGATCTGAAATAACATTAGCCAAAAGAACCAACATATCGAAAGACATAATGTTAGTCAACATAAGGTTTTATTGTCTAGTTATTGAATGTACAGTGATAATGATTGTTACGAGTCCTAAGTCACTTGTTTGTCCAATAGTCTAATGACGTCGTGAAATGTTTCGTGAGTTAGTTAACTTTAAGTTTTAAAGTTTATGTTATCACTTATTGTTCACAACATATCAAGCGATTAAGTTATTAGTAACATTATTGGATTCGTGACGTTATGATTAGTTTATTTACAAGTTTGTACACGTAACAATTCATTATGAAGGCCAATCCAGGGTTAAGCGTAGTTTTGGCAAAGTTAAGCGTAAACAGTAATGACATATGCGTAGACGAAAGCTTACGCGTAGGATCCTAACTTACGCGTAAGAAAAGTTACGCGTAGGAAAGGGGGACCTTAAGCGTAGAGCTTACGCGTAGGCGTATATAAACCTTACGCGTAAGGTTTACTCGTAAGAGTAGACCTTATGCGTAGAGTCACTGTTTACGCATATCCTTCACAGGATACGCGTAGTCCCTTTGTAGAACCTTACGCGTAATGGTTATGCGTAGAATTATTCTTACGCATAACTTGACTACGCGTGGGGTAATCCTTATGCGTAGATTTACAAATGACCTTGATTCTGAATATTAAGTGTAGCAAAGCCTGAAATAAGTTCATCAGATCATCAAAGTTAACACAAAGCATCATTTTATCAACACGTTATGGCATGAATATTCATAACACAGTTATGCGTAGAAAGTCATACGCGTAGGTCAAAACCTTAAGGGTTAAGATTTACGCGTATGAAATTTAACCATGGGATTTGCACCAAACAAATTCTGGTAGGTCTAGAGTGTTGTTAGAGTCTTTAGGCCAAGTATTAACATCTAATTCGCTGTGAATCGAAATTACCCAAAAGTATGAACATTAAACCCTAACTTCAAATTGTCAAACAATTAGGTGTTTCTGGGTGGTTAACAACCATGGAAATCATCAATTCAACATCACATAAGCATAACACAACAATATTTTTGACCAAAACACTTCACATTCGAAAATACCCAAATCGACTCATAAACCCTAATTTTCAAAAAAAAACCATTAATTCGTGTTTCTGGGTATGTTTAGGTGATGAAAATGTGTTTATTGATGTAAAAGAAACATTTTGACACAATATTTATAACCACAAATACCCATTCTTGATTGAGTGTTCATACGCTTATGCGTAGAACACTAAATCAAACATAGATCAAAATTTGACCGTTGGTTTTGTATAAGAATCAAAACCTATGTTTGTAAACACGTTAAGATCATAAAACCACTTACAAATTGATGATCCAAAACACAGATTTGTAGAAGAATTTTTAGGAGTAGGATTTTAGTTGGTTGGAGAAATAAATGTGAAGTAAATGAGTTAGGTGGGGTGTTTTGTATAAAATAACTTTAAGGTTATGACAGTTTTGGTCCCTCCACCTTTTCCTTTTTCAAACAAAGCCATTTAACTTCCATTTTGGTTACTAAACAAAGTTTTTAGGAAAGAAACTTGACGACACTCCCCCTCGACTTAAGAAATAATGAAAGGTTATAAATTTAGTCCGAGGAGTGTCATTTAACCAGAAAATTCACCACCATTGTTAAATGAAACAACCGAGATATGGTAACATGCAAGTACACAGATGTTTTGAAACAGTTAAGTGAAAATTTTCTCCCCCTCAACACTTGATCGTAAAAAATACTGAATTTTGAAGGATTATAGTGTTGAAGGAAGAAATGTACTTGCCATGTTGAAAGATTTTAGATTAGAAGAATATTTTTGTTGTTTTATAAGATTTTATATTTTTGTATTTTGTTTTTGAAAAATTATTTACAAAAGATGTTTTGGTGTTTGACAGGTTTTTAAGACTGTTTTAAGAGGTCATCCAATTCCTCTTGAGTCAAACACCTCATACAAATCCGGTGGATCATCTCATTAAACCTAGCGGGAGGCAAGGCTTTGGTCAGAAGATCTGCCAATTGGTATTCTGTACCCACAAAGTATAATTCAACGGTACCCTGTTCCACGTGGTCCTTGATGAAATGATAGCGAAGATCGATGTGCTTTGATTTCGAATGCTGAACTGAGTTGCACGAGATCGCAATGGCACTCCGATTGTCGCAGTACATTGGGATTCTGTCAAATACGTAACCATAGTCTTTGAGTTGTGTTCTCATCCAAATGACTTGAGCACAACACGCGGACATGGCTACATATTCTGCTTCGGTTGATGACAGCGATGTACAATCCTGCTTCTTTGATTGCCAAGACACCAGTTTATCACCGAGACATTGTAGAGCTCCTGAAGTACTTTTCCTTGAGTCTAAGCATCCTGCGTGATCAGCGTCTGAAAAAGCGATTAGTTCAAAACCAGAATCCTTCGGATACCAGATCCCCAAGTTAATGGTTCCCTTGATGTATCGGAGGATTCTTTTAGCCTCAGAGAGGTGGGTTTCAGTTGGTCGCGACTGATAACGGGAGCATAGATAAACGGCAAAGACAATATCAGGTCTGCTAGCTGTTAGATACATGAGAGACCCAATAATACTTCGGTATTTGGTAGGGTCAACTAATTTCCCATGTAAATCAGCGTCTAGCTTCTTGGTATGAGTCATTGGTGTGGCATAAGTATCACAGGTTTTCATTCCAAATTTGTTTAACAATTCAAGGGCATATTTGGACTGACTCAAGAAAATACCACGGGGTGATTGATGAACTTGTAATCCTAGAAAGAATGTAAGTTCACCCATCATGGACATTTCAAAATTTTTCTTCATTAGTTTTGCAAAAGCGGTTGAAAACTTTTGATGTGTAGACCCAAAAATGATGTCATCCACGTAAATTTGAACAATTAAGATATGTGGCCCGTGATATTGTATAAAAAGAGTTGGGTCAACCGAGCCTTTGGTGAAATTATTAGCTATGAGGAAAGATGATAGCTTATCGTACCATGCCCGAGGGGCTTGTTTGAGACCATAAAGAGCTTTGTTCAGTTTGTAGACATGGTTCGGGCACTCTGGATCAACGAATCCTTCGGGTTGGCTGACATAAACCGTTTCTTTCAGTTGTCCGTTGAGAAACGCAGTTTTGACATCCATTTGAAAGACCGTCATATTCATATGAGCCGCGAATGCGAGAAATATCCGAACAGCCTCAAGACGAGCAACCGGAGCAAAAGATTGTTCAAAGTCTATTCCCTCTTCCTGACGATAACCCTTAGCAACTAGACGGGACTTATTTCGGATGACGTTCCCTTCAGCATCCAATTTGTTTTTCCAAATCCAGTTTAGACCAATGACGTAGACCCCTGTTGGTCTTTCAACCAATTCCCATACTTCAAGACGTTTGAATTGGTTGAGTTCTTCCTGCATGGATTCAATCCAGTTGTCTTTTGTCATTGCGTCTTTAATGTTTTTAGGCTCAGATTGGCAGACAGTGAGTGCATAAATGCAATGTTCACCATCTGTGTGAAGACGTTGTCTCGTAACGACTGGTTGATTCGGGTTGCCAATAATGTTAGCCAGAGGATGGTCTTTTGTCCATCGGTGTGTAGAGGGTTGATGTTGGTATACATTGTGCAGATTATGAGGATTCAAATGGTTTGTTGAAGATTCCGCGACATCTGGTGCAGCAGTCTCATTAGCAAACGGGTTGAAGAACGCATTTGGATCAAAATCTGCAGGTGGGGGTACTTCATTCAGAATATCATCAGCTGGTTCATCATTGTTGGAAGCGGTGTGTTCAACTGTTGTGTTGGAGTTAACTGGTGTAGGTGCATCTTCAACAGTAGTTGTTGTAGCAGGTGTATCAGGTATAGGAATATTATCAGGTTGTGCAGCGGAAACAACGGATACACCTGGAGCACGTTCATCAATATCGTCACTGAACAGAGGTGCAAATAACCTTTCCATTTGTTGACGAGTTAGCTGGGGGCTTTGTTCAGCTGATGATGGGGTTTGGGGGAAGTTTAAACGGTTGTGTCCGGGTTCTAAGCTGTTATACTCAGAAGCCATTTCCGTGAGTTCATCAAAATGAGCATGAATCGTTTCCATCACCTGTTTTGTACGACGATTCCAGATCCGGTAACCTTTAGAATTCTCACAATATCCAATAAAGACTCCAATGTCGGCTTTGGCTTTGAGTTTTACAAAATCATCACGATCATTATTCGGATAGCAAAGGGATCCAAATACATGAAAGTGTTTGAGATTCGGTTTGTGGTTGTGGACAAGCTCGAAAGGTGTTTTGTTGTGGCGTGCAGTAGATGCGGTTTTGAGTGTAGCATGCAGTAGATGCGGCTTCTGCCCACAAGTAATCTAGAAGTTTAGTATTGATTAACATTGTTCTTGCAGCTTCCACTAACATTCGGTTTCATCTTTCAACAACTCCGTTTTGTTCTGGTGTACGTGCAATAGATGTTTGATGCTGAATTCCCACTTTCTCATAGAATTCACGAAGGGTTTGGTTAACAAATTCAGTTCCTTTGTCTGTTCTGATTAGTCTGACGGTGTTGCGGAGCTGAACCTGTATTTTCGTGAGAAGGTGATGATCATTTGTGGAGCTTGGTCTTTGTTTCGAAGAAAGTAGACCCAAGTCCATCGTGAGTAGTCATCAACAATTACTAAGATGTAGCGTTTGCCATTGATCGTTTGCACGCACATCGGGCCACACAAATCCATGTGAAGAAGATGAAGCACATGCTGAGAGCTGTGTTCCACCTTTGAAGGAAAATGAGCACGAGTGCTTTTCCCTTGTTCACAGGCTGAGCAAAGGTGATCTTTTGAATACCGGAATCGTGGGAGACCTTCAACTAGTTTGTGTCGAGCAAGGTTGGTGATGGTTTGAAAGTTTAGATGTGAGAGACGACGGTGCCATAGCCAGGATTTTTGTTGATGTTGCCTTTGAAAGTAAGCAGATGGGAGATGAAGCAACCATGTCTTGCATAGAGATAGTGTAGAGACTAGAATTACGCGAGCCATACATAAGGTCATTTCCTTGTAGATCACGAATGAAACAAGTTTTCTCCCGGAAAGCAACCTCCAAATCTCCATCACAAAACTGACCTACTGAAAACAGATTATGACCGAGGCCTTCCACATAGTAAACCCTGCTGATTTCGATGTTCCCATTGACATAATCTCCGTAGCCCATGATAGCTGCGAAGTGATCGTTCCCGAACCTGACAGTGCCAATGAACTTTGCAATAAAGTTGGATAATAGTTTAAGGTTGCCTGTCATGTGTCGGGAACATCCGCTATCAACAATCCAGAGAATGATCTGTATCACCTGCATTACACATAGACGACACAGATGGAATAGAAGTAGATGTGGAACCCGAAATGTTAGAGGGTTCCGAAGCGGGTATATGAGACATGCACACTGTAATGACTTTAGGCATCCATTTAAATCCTAGTGTGTTATATATCCATTTCTGCCATCTATAACTACTCTTTGCTTTAGTCTTAGTGAATGCACTAGGTGGTACTACATTCTTAGGAGGTGAAACTGGAGCTACAGTGACATCAATGTTTGTCTTAGAATCTAAAGAAGGCGGTCTACCAAGCACAGACTGAGAATGATTAGTGGGCCTAGAGGTATTCCGATTCTTAGGATTCCGTAAACGAGAGATTATAGCTTTAGCAACACATTTGTCATGACAATCAGAATTCATACTTTTACGACAAATAACACAAGGTGCATCAGACTGAATATCAAAAGTGCTTAAAGGTTTAGCATTCGTTACATCACTATTTCTATTACATTTGCCAGACGCAACATCTATAGTGGAAGCAACATGAGTCTTATTCATAGTCCTAGGGTGTTCTTCTACTTTAGCATTCCTTATTGATCTTTTCTTAGGTCGCAACTTCCTATTCTTCGATTGAGTGCTCCTAGGCTGTGAAGTGCGGACGTTTAGAAAAGACGCAACTATTCCTGTTTCAGTAGAAGGAAGCACGTTAGCAACTTGTGATTTGGCAGTAGGGATTCTAGGTGAACGATTACTAAGTGTGACAGGTGCTAATCTCTTAATGATGGTTGGCGGAAGTTGTTCATACTTTCCTAACATTTCTCTTAGCTTAGAGATAGTGTGAATCAAATCTTGATTTTCAGAACGAATATTACCAGCAAAATTCATGACTTCTCTAGTGTAAGAAAGATAATGATCAAGTTCGTTTGATGCTTCATGTCGAGTCTTATTGAGTAAATCAAATATGACACCATATTCCTGTTTAACTTTTACAATTTCTTGTTCATATTTTGAGATTTGACTTTTCAAAGACACGTTTTGATCATCCAGTTGCTCAATTTTAGGAGCAGAAGATTTTTCACTCAACTGAGCGATTTTCTTTTGAAAACTAAGTTGATGATTGTGAATATCTTTTTCACACCCATGAAGACGACGTTTTGCATTGTAAAGTTCGTTAAGTAATTGTTTATTTTCAACTTTTAAAGACTCGACCTGAAGCACATTATCAGTATTCTCAACAGTTACCACAGAGTCAACAGTATCAGCAGAGATATAATCAGATGCATGTGGTAAAGAATAGAATAACACAACATTATGGATATCAGCACAGATAACATCTTCCAAGAGTCGATCAACATCTTTTCTCAACATTTTCTTTTTGCGTTTAGTATTAGAAATAGATGTTTCAGTTTTCTCGAAAACGACCTTCATCACTCCAAGTTCCTTATGAAAATCCTTTTCCCAAGCTAATGCACAACTTTCAAATTTTTAACATTTGGTAAAAGATTTTTCTGAAAAATGTCTCTTTGTTCTCGCGCTAAAGGCGATTGAAAGTGTTGAACTTTGATTTCAGAATGATGTTCTATCTCATGTTCTAAAGTTTTGAGGTCAGCCATGAAAATATCAAAATATCTAAGAATTTTGCGATTTTCAGGTTTTGAGTTTACTTCACTGATTGAAGGTAAAGGACCATAAATTTGTGCATAGTCTGGTTGGGGATTAACATTAGAAGACTCAGGTGTTTTGATGATAACCCTTGGTGTGTTAGAAGAATCCATTGTTGTGACGAAAGTGACCGGTTTTGAATAATTAAAAGGTTTGTTGTAAACAACCGTTTTTAATTTTGATCGACTCTCGTCTTCTGCATCTAATTCCTCTTGACGATGATATTCAACAACACTTATAACAGTATCATTAATTTTATATTCTGCACTGGAAACTTCAGGATTTGGTTTGAATGTTTTGAGTGAAATCTTTGGTTTGTAATCAGCTAGATTTGGTCCATATCCTTTTGGATTAGGTTTTAAAGTAAACTTTTCAATAGCTGTTACTGATTCACCATGTTTGTAAACAACAGTTTTAAACTCTTTAATTTTGTTTTGAAGCCAATAATTTCTGCAAGAAGGTCATCTACCCGATTCGTTGAATGCTTTTTGTATGCTGAGAACTGTTTTTGACAATTTAACAACTCAGCCTTAGCCTTTTGATTTTCCAAGGTGAGAGCGTTAATTTGCTTTTTATGTTCATGTTTCAGTTGTTCTATTTCAGACAACAAAGCATGTTTCGAAGTGGCTAGATCACGCATCTGTCTCTCTAAATATTTTTCGTTTTGATGAGATTTAGCAAAATCCGCTTCAAAACCTTTTTCACGGTTTTCTTGAGTTGTGAAAAAGTTGAGTTGCATTTGTAAGCATTCAAAATCCTTGGTTAACAGTGCATTTTTGCTTTTTAAGTCCTTATTTATTGCATAACATTTCTCCATTTTGATTTGATGGTCTTGAATTAACCGAGGAAAATCTGGATGAGGCAACAGTTCGGCTTGTTCAACGTGAGTCACAACATGATCATTATTTAGATCCTCAAGTACAACCACGGAGTCAATTTGATTATCAAGGGAAACCATAAGGTCATCTTGATCGTCAAATGTAACTACAGGGTTTATTTGAAAATCGTCAGAATGAGATGTAGATGACTCATTTTGAACAGTCTGAGCCGTGCCGGATTCAGATATTGGCGGAGATATTAGTTCAGATATGATGATGGTTTGTTCGGGTACCTGAGACAAGCCATCAGTGTCATACACTGGGCCTGTGTTACTCATGTGTAACTCATGCATATTAGCCATCAACATAACAGCTGCATTGGCCTGCAAGTCCTCCATATCATCATCTGAGTCTGCATCTGCCATAAAGCTCTGTTCTTTGTTTGTGAGAGATCCACCAGCTTCATCCTTAAGAGCCAACAGAAGAGCCTCTTTGAAATAAGCACTGCCCCTAGTCCTTGGATTTGGGCATGCATTAGCCAAGTGTCCTTTCTCATTGCAGTTGTAGCATCGAAGACCATTCAAACCATTCTGAGCATTTCCATGTTCCACCACTTGAGCTCTGTTGTTATTCCTACCCATAGCATTAAACCCTTGACCACCTCCCATTTGATGACCATAACCACGATTCTGAACTTCAACTCGTCCATTGTTCACAACAGCCTGATTTCGTGTATTGGATGAGGAACGAATACGATTGTTGGATTTGTTTGTATAACGGCTAAAAGGATTAGCAATCATAACAAATCCCTGTTGCAATGCTTCGAACGGATCGAATTCCTCATTAGTTTGACTATGAAGTGCTTGATCATTGTTGTTGTTGTAAGGAACCAATTGATTTTGTTGAGGTTGTTGTGATTGATCATTTGGTGTGACTGAGGCAGTAGGTTGAGTTGCTTGTTGAGGAGGATAACTTTGTTGAGCATATAAGGCAAGTTGTTGATTGTCCGGATGTGTAGGTGGAGCAATTTGAGCACGGAGAATCCTTTCCCGATCAACTTCCTTTTCATGAGGCTTCAAGTAATCGTACAACAATCCATATGTAGAATGAAGCATATTCTTCGCTTGACGGAGAAAAATGACATACTTCTCCCATTCAGGACCAAGACTACTCAGGAACTTAGTATTCACTGCAATTCTTGGCATGATGATGTTGTGTTTATCCAAATCATTGATGATGTATGAAAAACAATGATGATAGGACTCTAGTGTCTCTCCAGGTTCAATCATGAAGTGTTCATAAGCCAAGTAATTTTTGGATTCCAAATCCTCCTGATTGAGTACTGATCCTTCCATAAGAAGATGAATATGGTCCCACATTTCCTTTGCAGTCTTTTGAGCATCAACACTTCGAAGAATTGGGTTAGGTAATCCTAAAAGGATATATTGCATTGCAAGCTCATCAGCTTCATAGTGTAGAAGTTCTGTAGCATTTAGATCTGCAACAGTAGCAATGTTGATTTGTTCATCTCTTGGTGGAACAGCATTAGGATTTATGGGTACAATAACAGTAGGCATCTCAAATGGACCTTCCAAGATAACCTTCTTTAAAAACTTTCCATGTGGCTTCTTCAGATCACAAAACCTAAAGAACCTTATCACCCATTGATCGTAGTTTCCTGGAGTGAGCATTGGAGGTCTATCAAGTGATCCAGCTTCATGAATTGATTGTTGGCTGCTTAAAGCTTCACACATCTTTGCAAACCAAGTGGGTTCCTTCATAGTATTCCTAGATGGATGTTGATTGAATTCATTTGTGTAGGGTTGAACTTGAAGACTTGGCGGTGTTTGAACCATTTGTAGTAGGGGAATTGCACCAAGTTGTGGAGTATGTTGTTGATTAAATTGTTGTTGATAAATAGCTTGTTGTTGATTCCATTGTTGATGTTGTGGACTTAGTTGTTGTTGTCTTTGAGGATAAGTGTAAGGGAAATAGTTAGAGTATGGTGGTTTAGACATGTTGAAAACTTGTGTTGGTAAAAATGGATCTTTGTAGTCGAATGAACCTTTGTTGATGAAGTGTCCTTAGGCGTAGAAAAGACAAGAACCAAGTAGCACTTATGCGTAAAAACACCAAAGTTACGCGTAACAATAAGGAGTTACGCGTAGGATTTAGCTTACGCGTAAGTAGGGAAAAACACTAAAGTTAGGCGTAGACAAAAGTTAGGCGTAGAAAGTTAGGCGTAGGATTTTCTTATGCGTAAGACTAGGCTTAGGCGTAGGAAAAATCTTAGGCGTAGGATTTCTACGCGTAAGCTTATGCTTATGCGTAATTTTAGGGTTTTTGCCCAAATGATCTTTTACACTATCACAGTGTAAGAGATATCCAAAGTCGACGTATTTTCAGACTTATCCAAGTAAGAAAACACGGAATAAACCACGAAAATGAAGATCAAACCAAAGAGGCACTTACGCGTAGTTTTAGGGTTTTACTACGCGTAGAAATGCACGAAATTGTGATTCTGTCCAAAAGTGTTTTTAAACCAGTTTTTGTGTGATGAAATAGCTTCAATAACACCAAAATACACAAAAGTGTGAAACTTGATGAACCAAAGCCTCTAAAACAGTTACGAGTAGGATAGAACCCTCGTTCAAAAACTCGATCAAAAACAACTATCCACGCATAAAGTTTGAAACTTTTTGCCAAAAACAAGTATTTTAACACCTTAAAACATTGAAAGTACAAGAATCTTGGATTAAAAAGTGTAAAAAAACAAGTTTTTAAGCGAACCAAAGTATCAAATGTGCGTTAGGCGTAGGACCGAAACCCACTTCAAAAACAAACACGATTCACCCAACTAGTAGGCGATTGATACCACTGTTAGGTCACTTAGTTTTACAAACACAAGCTTATAAGAAAGAGATGAGGCGATTGAACAAGATCTAACACACACATAAACAATAATAATACCGGTTATGTTAAGGTGAATGTGAAAGAGAAAAACTTGAACAACCAACCTTCAAATGAAGGTTTACATAGAGTATTTATAGGAGGAAAGCTAGGGCAACACTCCTAGTTTCCATCCTTTCTTAAATGGGCTTGGGCCTAAGCTCATGGGCCTTCTACATAAGCTTAAGGCTAATAACAAACATAAAGGCCATAATAAAGCTAACTATTACATATTAATTACTAACACGTAATTATGGTTTAGGAGTGATTCCAACAGAAGAAATGTACCTTGCCAAAGTACAGGGTCGCATGAGACAATTCTCGACTGAAGTGCAACATGAATACATCAAGTCCTTGCTTATCTTTATCAGAAGAATAGTAATCAAAGAACGTGTAGAAGATCTCCAGCTTGCAGTTGAATCATATCAGACCCGTGTCAATTTCACTCCACCACAGCTAGATCTTCTCGACATCAACCAGCTTTCACAATACACCCTCATCAGCAAACCATTCGGCGTCGTTTATCGCAGTGAACTTCAACAAAATTGCTTGATGGCGTGTAGAGATCTTCACAAATTTGGGGATCACACATTGATCCGCCAGAGACTAAGGTTAGGAATAACCGTCTTATGATCCACCAGAGACGGAGGGATCTACCCAAGGACATCACAAATAGTTGGAATCTAGAAGTCCTTAGGTATGATTGTAAAAAGGAGAAAATGAGAATCGGAGAAAGAAGGAGTTGAAGAATAAAAAAGAAATGCAAAGAAAAGGGTGAAAAGAAATAGCCCTCCAGATTATTCAACTAAGGGCAGACACCGGGTTCAATTCATGTGCTACTGGTTGTCACTTGATGACACCGGTATTGAAGATTAAAAGTCGTCATGGACCCAGTGACGCATGCACTAAACCTTCTTAGCCACTCAAGTTTCTCTCAACAGAAGCTTGTTTCATTCTCACAGGGAACCCTACATAATCTATCGGCTTTCTCTTAGAGATTGCTGATATTGAAGAAGGAGACCCTCTCCCTAGTCTCCGCTCAGGAAAACCAAAACGCACTATTGAGTCTAGAGCCACGAGATTCATCAAAAGATCTCTTAGGTACACTTGACATTTCATCACTTGATGTTCAACAATAAGAAAATCAGTGGTACGTTATCGAGTCCTTCACAGATCTTAGCAATCTGTCGAGAACATTTATGAGAGGTTCACAACTGTTATCCTCAGTGATTGAATGGAAACTCCTGCCAGGGTCAACATCAAACAGCCCTGACAGCAGGTCACTTCGGTAACTCCCCGTGGATTACGCTTAGTGTGTCTCAAACGGTCTACAATCGTGAGATGATGCTTCGGTGTACCTCAGCGACTCATCTGAAGTGTAGGTGTACTTCGGTACATCGCGTTATCTCACTTGTGGGACTCCAGTTCAGGAACGGCCTTTGTAAGAATTAGAGTTGTGTTTTCACACTATGCTGTTAACACTCTCGAAGTTCAAACTTGTAAGTGCCGGAATCCGCTTATTACTAATCGTTTTCATGTTTACTTCTTATGGAAGCACTGGAGCGGAACGATCGTGCAGATTCTTCAGATGCTCATGCCAACATCATCTCTAATGAAAGTTCTATCTCAAAGCAACACAAAAGTCAGAATGATTCTTCGTCAAGCCAAAGAATCTACAAAGTTAAAGACTTAAAGAACTTCATCATTACTGAAATCCAACGTCAAAGAGCGTGTAAGCATGTTGAAGAATGACGTGGAGACACTGGAGCAGCGAAGCAGACCTGAGGCAGACTTGATGCAGAAAACAACAACATACTATCACTACCATCACAAAGAACAATGATCAAAGAACAAAGTTAAAGATGACGTCAAAGCAAAACTGTTTAAAGAAAACAATTTCTCTACACTGGGGAGATTGTTCAAATCAAGGCAATTCTTCTCACAAGAAAGAATAATGTCAGAAGACGTCAAAGCTACTATTACATCAGTACCTTCACCGTTTACATTCATTCATCACCAACACTTAGGGGGAGATTGTTAGAATCACTCCTAAACCTATATCAAGTGTTAGTGATTCATATGTAATAGTTAGCTTAATTATGGCCTTTATGTTTGTTATTAGCTTAAGCTTATGTAGAAGGCCCATGAGCTTAGGCCCATGTCCATTAAGGAAAGGAAGAGAGTAGGAGTGTTGCCCTAGCTCCCCTTCCTATAAATACTCTTGTATAACCCTCACTTGAGGGTTGGTTGTTCAATTTACTCTTTCATTTCCTACTAACTCTTCTCTCATTTATACGTGTGATGTTTAAGTGATTGTTCATCCGATCTTTTCTCTATCTCTTTCTATTGTGCTTGTGTTGTAAAACTAGTGACCTAACATTTCTTGCTTGGATAAGCCTGAAAACACTTCGAATTTGGATATCTTTTGCACTGTGATAGTGTAAAAGATCATTTGGGCAAAACCCTAAAATTACGTAAAAGCATAAGCTTACGCGTAGAATTTTTTACGCATAAGATTTATCTTACGCCTAAGCTTTGTCTTACGCATAAGTTAATCCTACGCCTAAGTTTTCTACGCCTAACTTCTTGTTTACGCATAACATTAGTGTTTTCTCCTTACTTACGCGTAAGCTAATCCTACGCGTAACTATTGCTGTTACGCGTAACTTTGGTGTTTTTACCCATAAGTGGTACTTGGCTTTTCTATGATTTCTACGCCTAAGGACTCTTCATCAACACCGGTTCATTCGACTTACAAAGATCCATTTAACAACACAAGTTTTCAACATGTCACAACCACCATACTCTAACTATTTTCCCTACACTTATCATCATCAACAACAACAACTAAGTCCACAACATCAACAATTTAATCATCAACAACAAATTTATCAACAACAATTTAATCAACAACATACTCCACAACTTGGAGCAATTCCACCACCATAAATGGTTCAACCACCACCTAGTCTTCAAGTACAACCTTACACAAACTTCTACAATCAACATCCATCCAGGAATACTATGAAGAAACCGACATGGTTTGGCAAGATGTGTGAAGCCTTAAGTAGCCAACAATCAATTCATGAAGCTGGCTCACTTGATAGACCTCCAATGCTCACTCCCGGAAATTATGATCAATGGGTGATAAGGTTCTTTAGGTTTTGTGATCTAAAGAAGCCACATGGAATGTTTTTAAAGAAGATCATTATGGAAGGTCCATTTCAGATGCCTACTGTTATCACACCCGCAGATCCAGATGCCAATCCACCAAGAGATGCTGTCTCCAACATTGCAACTATCTTCGACCTCACTGGTGATGAACTTCTACACTTTGAAGCTGATGAACTAGAAATGCAATACATCCTTTTGGGCCTACCCAATCCGATCCTTCGAAGTGTTGATGCTCAAAAGACAGCTAAAGCAATGTGGGAACATATTCATCTTCTAATGGATGGCACAACACTCAATCAGGAAGACATGGAATCGAAAATCTACTTGGCTTATGAACATTTCATGATTGAACCAGGAGAGACATTAGAGTCATATCATCATCGCTTTTCAGACATCATTAATGATTTGGACAAACATAACATCATCATGCCTCGAATTGCTGTCAACACTAAGTTCCTAAGTAGTCTTGGTCCGGAATGGGAGAAGTATGTCATTTTTCTCTGTCAAGCTAAGAATCTTCATCATGCTACATACGGATTGTTGTACGACTATTTGAAGCCTCACCAAAAAGAAGTTGACCAAGAAAGGACTATCTGTGGACTCCTGACTTCATAGACAATTCCTGATAATCAACAACTTGCTTTGTGGGCCCAAACCAATCTTCCTCCTCAAACAGCTCAGCAACCAGCCCCTCAACCAACTACAACCATCACACTATATGATCAGTCACATCAACAACCTCAACAAACTCAATTGGTTCCATACAACAACAACAATGCTCAAGCACTTTACAATGAAGCTGATGAGGACTCTGCTGCTTTCGATGAATTGCAACAACGATTTGTTATGATTGCTAAAGCCTTCGGTCGGTATACAAACAAATCCAACAATCGCATTCGTTCCTCATCCAACACAAGGAATCAAGCTGTTGTGAACAATGAACATGTTGAAGTTCAGAACCGTGGTTATGGTCGTCAGATGGGAGGTGGTCAAGGGTTTAATACTATTGGAAGGAATAACCAGGGTGCTCCACAACAACAAAGAGCTCAAGTGGTTGAACAAGGGAATGCTCAGAATGGGGTTAATGGTCTTCGTTGTTATAACTGCAATGAAAAGGGTCATCTGGCTAATGCATGTCCTAAGCCGAGGACAAGAGGCAGTGCTTATTTCAAAGAGGCTTTGCTCTTGGCTCTTAAGGATGAAGCTGGTGGAACTCTTAACAACAAGGAACAGAGCTTTATGGCAGATGCAGACTCTGATGATGACATGGAAGACTTGCAGGCTAATGCAACAGTGATGTTGATGGCACAAATGCAAGCTCTACACATGAGTGATACAGGCCCAGTGTATGACACTGATGGCTTGTCTCAGGTACCTGAACAAACCATATTTATCTCTAATCTAATATCTCCACCAACACCTGAATCCGGCAAGGCTCAGAATGTTCAAAATGAGTCGTCCACATCTCATTCTGACGATTTTCAACTAGACCCCGTAGTTACATTTGATGATCAAGATGACCTTATGGTTTCCCTTGATACTCAAATTGACTCTGTGGTTATACTTGAGGATCTGCATAATGAACATGCTGTGTCTCATGTTGAACACGCTGAACCTTTGCCTAGTCCAGATGTTGATCTGTTATTTAAAGACCAACAATCCCGAATGGAAAAATGTCGTGATTTAAATCAGCAATTAAAAAGTAAAAATGCACTGTTAACCAAGGATCTTGAATGCTTAAAAATGCAACTCAATTTTTTCAAAACTCAAGAAAACCGTGAAAAAGGTTTTGAGGCCGCCTTTGCAAAATCTCATCAAAACGAACAATATTTAGAACGACAAATGCGTGATCTAGCCGCTTCGAAGAATGCTTTGTTGTTTGAAATAGAACAACTGAAACATGAACATAAAAAGCAAATTAACGCTCTCACCTTGGAAAATCAAAAAGTGAAGGCTGAGTTGTTAAATTGTCAAAAACAGTTCTCTGAATACAAAAAGCATTCAACGAAACGAATAGATGACCATCTTGACGAAATTATCGGCTTGCAAAACAAACTTAAAGAGTTTCGAAAGGTTGTTTACAAACATGGTGAGTCAGTCACAACTATTCAAAAGTTTACTTTAAAACCCAATCCAGCTGGATATGGACCGAATCTTGCTGATTACAAACCTAAGCTTTCAACCAAAGCATTTAAACCAAATCCTGAAGTTTCCAGTGCAGAATATAAAATTGATGATTCTGTTATGAGTGTTGTTGAATATCATCGTCAAGAGGAATTAGATGCAGAAGACGAGAGTCGATCAAAATTAGAAAAAGTTGTTTACAACAAACCTTTTAATTATTCACAAGCGGTCACTTTCGTCCCACCAAAGGATTCTTCTAACACACCAAGGATTATCAAAAAAATGTCTGAGTCTTCTAATGTTAATCCCAAACCAAATTATGCACAAATTTATGGTCCTTTACCTTCCATCAGTGAAGTAAATTCAAAACCTGAAAATCGTCAAATTCTTAGATATTTTGACCTTTTCATGTCTGACCTCAAACTTTTAGAACATGAGATTGAATTTCATTCTGAAATAACAGTTGAACATTTTCAATCGCCTCTGGCGCGAGAACAAAGAGACATTTTTCAGAAAAGACTTTTACCCAATGTTAAAAATTTGAAAAACTGTGCATTGTATTGGGAACGGGACTTTCATAAGGAACTTGGATTGATGAAAGTCGTTTTCGAGAAAACAAAAACATCTATTTCTAACACCAAACGTAAAAAGAAAATGTTACGAAAAGATGTTGATCGACTCTTGGAAGATGTTATCTGTGCTGATGTCTATAATGCTGTGTTATTGCATTCTTTACCATATGCATCTGATTATATCTCTGCTGATACTGTTGATTCTGTTGTAATTGTTGAGAATACTGATAATGTGCTTCAGATCGAGTCTTTAAAAGCTGAAAATGAACGACTGTTAAACAAACTTTCAAATTCAAAACGTCGTCTTCAATGGTGTCAAAAAGATTGTAAAAATCGTGAACTTGCTTTGCAAAACAAAATCCACCAGTTGAAATCAAAACCGTTTGATTCTAAAATTGAGCAACTGGATGATCAAAACGTGTCTTTGAAATGTCAAATCTCAAAATATGAACAAGAACTTTCAAAAGTTAAACAAGAATATGGTGTCATATTTGATTTACTCAAACAGACTCGTGATGAAGCATCAAACGAACTTGATCATTATCTTGCACACACTAAAGAAGTCATGAATTTTGTTGAAAATCTTCGTTCTGAAAATCAAGATTTGGTGCACATTATCACTAAGTTAAGGGTAATGTTAGGAAAGTATGAACAAGTTCAGCCTAGCATCATTAAGAGAATTGCACCTGTAACACTTAGCAAACGTGAACCCAGAATGCCTACTGACAAAACACAAGATACTATTGTGTTTCCCTCTACTGAAACAGGAATAGTTGCCTCTTTTCACAACGTCCGCACTTCACAGCCTAGGAGCAATACAAGGAAGAATAGGAAGTTGCGACCTAAGAAAAGATCAATAAAGAATGCTGAAGTAGAAGAACACCCTAGGATCTTGAATAAGACTCATGTTGCACCCACTTTAGATATTGCGTCTGACAAATGTAATGGAAAAAGTGTTGTAACGAATGCTAAACCTTTAAGTACTTTTGATATTCAATCTGATGCTTCTTGTGTTATTTGTCGTAAAAGTGTGCTTTCTGATTGTCATGATAAATGTGTTGCTAGAGCTATCTTGTCTCGTTTACGGAATCCTAAGAACCGGAATACCTCTAGGCCCACTAATGCTTCTAAGTCTGTGCTTGGTAAACCGCCCTCCTTAGATTATAAGAAACGCATTGATGTCCCTGTAGTTCCAGTATCACCTCCAAGGAATGTAGTACCACCTAGTGCATTCACTAAGACTAAAGCTAAGACTAGTTGGAGATGCAGAAATGGATACATAATACACTAGGATTTAAAATGGATGCCTAAAATCATTGATCTGTGTATTTCTACTATAACTGCTGAGGAACCCTCTAACTCATCGGGTTCCACATCTACCTCTATTCCATCTGTGTCGTCTGTGTGTAATGCAGGTGATACCGATCATCCTTTGGATTGTTGATAGCGGATGTTCCCGACACATGACAGGCAATCTTAAACTGTTATCCAACTTTATTGCAAAGTTCATTGGCACTGTCAGATTCGGGAATGATCACTTCGCAGCTATCATGGGCTACGGAGATTATATCAATGGCAATATTAAAATTAGCAGGGTTTATTATGTGGAAGGCCTCGGTAACAATCTCTTTTCAGTCGGTCAATTCTATGATGGAGATTTGGAAGTTGCTTTTCGGGAGAAAACTTGTTTCATTCGTGATCTACAAGGAAACGATCTAATGTCTGGCTCTCGTAATTCTAGTCTATACACAATCTCAATGCAAGACATGATTGCGTCATCTCCCATCTGTCTACTCTCAAAGGCTACATCTACAAAATCTTGGCTATGGCACCGTCGTCTCTCACATCTAAACTTTCAAACCATCACCAACCTTGCTCGACACAAACTTGTTGAAGGTCTCCCAAGATTCTGGTATTCTAAAGATCACCTATGCTCAGCTTGTGAACAAGGAAAAAGCACCTGTGCTCATTTTCCCTCAAAGGTGGAACACGGCTCTCAGCATGTGCTTCATCTCCTTCACATGGATTTATGTGGCCCGATGCGCGTGCAAACGATTAATGGCAAACACTACATCTTGGTAATTGTCGATGACTACTCACGATGGACTTGGGTGTACTTTCTTCGAAGTAAAGATCAAGCTCCACAGATGATCATCACCTTTCTCACGAAAATTCAAGTTCAGCTCCGGAACACCATCCGCCAAATCAGAACAGACAAAGGAACTAAATTTGTAAACCAAACTCTTCGAGATTTTTATGAGAAAGTGGGAATTGAGCATCAGACATCTATTGCACATACACCAGAACAAAACGGAGTTGTTGAAAAACGAAACCGAACGTTAGTGGAAGCTGCAAGAACAATGTTAATCAATGCTAAACTTCCAGATTACTTGTGGGCAGAAGCTGTATCAACTGCATGCTATACTCAAAATCGTTCAATGATTACAAAATGCCACAACAAAACACCTTTTGAGCTTATCCACAAACATAAACCGAATCTCAAACACTTTCATGTATTTGGATCCCTTTGCTACCCAAATAATGATCGTGATGACTTTGGAAAGCTCAAAGCCAAAGCTGACATTGGAGTCTTTATAGGATATTGTGAAAATTCTAAGGGTTTCCAGATCTGGAATCGTCGTACAAAGCAGGTTATGGAAATGATTCATGCTAATTTTGATGAACTTACTGAAATGGCTTCCGAGTATAACAGCTTGGAACCCGGTCACAACCGTTTAAACTTTCCTCAAACCCCATCATCAGCTGAACTAAGCCCCCAACTTACTCGTCAACAAATGGAAACGCTATTTGCTCTGTTGTTTAGTGATGACATTGATGAACGTGCTCCAGGTGTATCCGTTGTTTCCGCTGCTCAACCTGATAACACTCTTATACCTGATACACCTGCTACAACAACTACTGTTGAAGAAGCACCACCAGTTGACTCTACAACAACAATTGAACAAACTGCTTCCAACGACGCTGAACCAGCTGCTGATGTTCTTAATGAAGTACCCCCACCTGCAGATTTTGATCCAAATGCGTTCTTTAACCCGTTTTCCAATGAAACTGCTGCACCTGATGTCGCGGAATCATCAACAAACCATTTGAATCCTCAAAATCTGCATAATGTATATCAACATCAACCTTCCACACATCGTTGGACGAAAGACCATCCTCTAGAGAACATTATTGGCAACCCAAATCAACCAGTCGTTACGAGACAACGTCTTCACAGAAATGGTGAACATTGCATTTATGCTCTCACTGTCTGCCAATATGAACCTAAAAACATTAAAGATGCAATGACCAAAGACAACTGGATTGAATCCATGCAAGAAGAAATCAACCAATTCAAACGTCTTGAAGTATGGGAACTGGTTGAAAGACCAACAGGGGTCTACGTCATTGGTCTAAAATGGATTTGGAAGAACAAATTGGATGCTGAAGGGAACGTAATCAGAAAAAAGTCACGTCTGGTGGCTAAGGGTTATAGACCGGAAGAGGGTATTGACTTTGAAGAATAATTCGCTCCGGTTGCTCGCCTTGAAGCTGTTCGGATCTTTCTCGCGTTCGTGGCTCATATGAATATAACGGTCTTTCAGATGGATGTCAAAACTGCTTTTCTGAACGGTCAACTAAAAGAAACGGTTTATGTCAGCCAGCCAGAAGGATTCGTTGATCCCGCGTTCCCGAACCATGTTTACAAACTGAACAAAGCTCTGTATGGTCTCAAACAAGCTCCTCGGGCGTGGTACGATAAGTTATCATCTTTCCTAATTGCCAATAATTTCACCAAAGGTTCGGTCGACCCTACACTTTTCATACAATATCACGGGGAACATATTTTAATCGTTCAAATTTATGTGGATGACATCATTTTTGGGTCAACACATTTAAAATACTCAAATGCTTTTGCAAAATTAATGACAAAACATTTTGAAATGTCAATGATGGGTGAACTCACATTCTTTCTAGGAATGCAAGTTCATCAATCACCCCGTGGTATTTTCTTGAGTCAGTCCAAATATGCCCTTGAATTGTTAAACAAATTTGGAATGCAAAACTGTGACACCTATGCCACAAAAATAGCTCATACCAAGAAGCTAGATGCTGATTTACATGAGAAATTGGTGGACCCTACCAAATACCGTAGTATTATTGGGTCTCTCATGTATCTAACAGCTAACAGGCCTGATATTGTTTTTGCCGTATATCTTTGCTCCCGTTATCAGTCGAGACCAACTGAAACCCACCTCTCTGAGGCTAAAAGAATCCTCCGATACATCAAGGGAACCATTAACTTGGGGATCTGGTATCCGAAGGATTCTGGTTTTGAACTAATAGCTTTTTCAGACGCTGACCACGCAGGATGCTTAGACTCTCGGAAAAGTACTTCAGGAGCACTACAATTTCTTGGTGACAAACTGGTGTCTTGGCAATCAAAGAAGCAGGATTGTACATCGCTCTCCTCAACAGAAGCAGAATCCCAATGTACTGCGACAATCGGAGTGCTATTGCAATCTCGTGCAACTCTGTTCAACACTCGAAATCAAAGCACATCGATCTTCGCTATCACTTCATCAAGGACCACGTGGAACAGGGTACTGTTGAATTATACTTTGTGGGTACAGAATACCAATTGGCAGATCTTCTCACCAAAGCCTTAGCTCCTGCTAGGTTTAATGAGTTGGTCTACCGGATTGGTATGCGGTGTTTGACTCAAAAAGAACTGGATGAACTCTTAAAACATTCTTAAAAA
The DNA here is from genome assembly GCA_019973895.1 of Chrysanthemum seticuspe. Lineage (NCBI taxonomy): Eukaryota > Viridiplantae > Streptophyta > Magnoliopsida > Asterales > Asteraceae > Chrysanthemum > Chrysanthemum seticuspe. Next base: position 82,638,604 of record BPTQ01000003.1, read on the forward strand.
CCAGTCAAACAACAAAAATATTCTTCTATCTTTACTTCTTTCAACATGGCAAGTACAAATCTTCCGTCAACACTCAAATCTTTCAAAATTCAGTATTTTTCCGATCAAGTGTTGAGGAGGAGAAAGCAAATATTTTTCAGTTTCATAAAACCTTGTCCTTGCATGATTATCTTATCTCGGTTGTTTCTTTAAAAATGATGGTCACATTTCTGGTTTACTGACACTCCTCGGACTAAAATTTATAAACTTTCATTATTTCTTAAGTCGAGGGGGAGTGTCGTCAAAGTTATTTCCAAATATTCTTCGTTTGGTAACCAAAATGGAAGTTAAAGGCTTTAGATGTAAATGGTAGAGGTGGAGGGACTGAAAGTGTCAAAAGTTTAAAGTATTTTCTAATAAAACTCTTCACCTAACATTTAATCTTCACATTTAATACTTCACCAAACTCATCCTACGCCTAAAATTCGATCTTCATTTTCGTGTATTGGATCATCATTTTGTAAGTGGTTTCATAATCTTAACGTATTTACAAACAATGGTTTTGAATCTTTTACAAATCCAACGGTTAAAACGTGAGATATGAGTGATTTTGTGTTCTACGCATAAGCGTATGAACACATAATCATGTTTGTGTGTTTATGGTTAAAATGATAGTGTCAAAACGTTCATATAACATCATTGAAACTATTTTGATCATAAAAACATACCCAACAACACGAATTGATTGATTTTGAAAATTAGGGTTCATACGTTAGTTTGGGGGTTCTCATATGTGATCGTTTTTGGTGATAAAGATTGTTGTATAAGGTTGTTTTCAAGTTGAATTGATCATACTTAGACCCAAAAATTACCCAGAAACACTAATGATTCATAAATTGGAAACTAGGGTTTATGTTCATACGGTTTGGGTATTTTTGATTCATGACATATTTGATGTTAAAACTTGGATAAGACAACTTAATAGGCTTCTTAGACTTACCAGAATCATTTTGGTGCAATTCCTATGGCTAAATCTCTTACTCGTAGAAATTAAACCTTAGGGTTTTGGTTTATGCATAAGGGTTTTTTATGCGTAACTGTTTGATGATTTTTTCATGCTTGATCTGATGAATATTGAATGTATGTGTTAATAATTGGTGCTATGATTAACTTATTTCAGGTTTATTACGCGTGAAATTCAGAATCAAGGTTATTAGCAATCTACGCATAAGGATCACCTTTCGCGTAGAAGGTTATGCGTAAGAGTAATCTTACGCGTAACTGTTACGCGTAATGTTCTACATAAGGGACTACGCGTATCCTGTGAAGGATATGCGTAAACAGTGACCTCTACGCATAAGGTCTACTCTTACGAGTAAGCCTTACGCGTAAGGTTTTATATGCGCTTACGCGTAAGCTCTACGCATAAGGTCCCCTTTTTCCTACGCGTAATATTTCTTACGCGTAAGTCAGGATCCTACGCATAAGCTTGCGTTTACGCGTATACCTCTCCTGTTTACGCATAAGCTTGCCATTTCTACGCCTAAGCCTTGTTTAACATTTATTATGAATTGTTACGCGTGCAAACTTGTAAATAAATAAATCATAACGCCACAAAACCAATAATGTCACTAATAAGCTTAAATGTTTAAAAAGTTGTGAATAATAAGTGAAAACATGGACTTTAAAACTTAAAGTTAATCAACTCACGTAACTTATCACGACGTCATTGGACTATTAGACAAACAAGTGACAATGGACTCGTAACAATCATCGACATATCACATTCAATAAGTAGACAATAAAACCATCTGTTGACTAACATAATGTCTTTCGATATGTTGGTTCTTTTGGCTAAATATCTTTCAGATCACGAAATGGATGCTCAAATGAATGTGGATGCACCAAATGTTCTCACCATTGCTGATATCTTCCCTAATGTCTATCCAATGAAGATTGGAAAGAACAACCTTCGAGTTGACTTTGAAACTCTCACCTGCTCAGAGTCTTCTTGCTTGATTGCTGTGGATATTCTGAAGAATCATCCTTATCAGAACATGCTCTCCAACTCTGCTACTGTTCCAGAGATCTACATTCATCAGTTCTGGAATACAATGCAAAAGATCAAAGGACAGAATGTTATGACAGTGACTCTCAACCACAAACAAGTCACCATCACACCTGCATACTTAAGGACTGTTCTCCTCATTCCCGACATCGAGCCGACCAAATACGTTGCTACACCAACTGAAGAGACTGTTCTCCAATTCATGATCGACATTGGTTATGATGAAGCTACAGGAGTAATCACTAAGCATTCATACGTGGATCTTAAGAATATTCCTCAACCCTGGAGAACTCTCTACATCATCATCACCAAATCAGTTTCCGATCGTGACAGTGGCTATGAGCATCCCAAGCTCATGGAACTGCAGATTTTTTGGGCTTTGATCAACATGAAGCACATCGAAATTGAAGCTCTAATATGGGATGACATGATGTCATTCCTCAAAAAGCTTGGCTCAAAGATTCCTTATATCAGATATACAAAACTGTTGATCCAAAGAGCACTTGGACTCAATCCTGATATCCCCAAGAGACTCAATGACCCCAACAATCACGACATGTTGTCTGAACCGACTCAAACTGTCAGATTCAAGGAATCAACAACGAAGAAACAGGGTGCTGTGTTGCCGGATCACCTTCTGTCTGTTGAAATCAAAAAGCTCTACACATACAAAAGGTATCTGGTAGCAGTTGAAGAAAGCAAAGTTGGTTTTCTCGATGACAAGCCTTTTGGTACACCTACCAGGAAAACCAGACGAGGGAGTGCAGGCAGTGCCGCAAGCACTGAGAGTCAACAAAAGTTCCCGAAGAGGAAACCTCCACTCAAAAGGAAAATTCCTTCTAAGGAAGCTGTTCCTATTCCCGTACCTAAGCCTGAACCGCCAAGAAAGCTAGTGGACGAAAGCTCTGATGATACAGAATCAGACGAAGAGGTTTTCTACTCTGAAACTGCAACCGATATTACTGCATCAGTAGCTAAACCTCCCAGTCCACCAGCTGACAAAGGTAAAGGGAAAACCCCAGTGATTGAGCATGATAAGGAGAGTTCTGACGAAGAACCAGTTGACAAATGTCACAATTCTCAATTTCCGGTCATTTTTCAAATTTATATTTCATTAACGTATATATTTCTTATTAAATAAACGCTATCGCACGACCATTTATTTTGAACATTTGATCCGACACTTCCAAAAATTATCCCGATATATTTTTATACTCATATTAAGTTTATAAAAATATTATTATTAGTTTACCCAGTGTTTTAAATTTATTTTGTATATAAATTGTTATATTTATATAATTACGACGGTTTTCGTAAATTCAACACGATAATTACTATTTAACTCAAATTTTGCAAGAAATGTATTTTTATAATTTTTATGACCTCAATATATTTTATCTTGACCCGTTAAAATTTATTTTTAGTTAACGCTACCCTAAATGCTCAAATGTGTATACAAGTTACTACTTATATCTAATTAACTTACATTTAATTATACTTATACATTTTACAAAAAAAAAATATAAACATTAAAAAAAATTACCCCCTTGTCGACACAAGGGGGATGACTCACTAAAATTTTACATAATATCTTGCAAGTATAATGTATTTTACTCTTAAACTACACATAGATACTCAACATCATTAAGTGTAAAACTCAAACATCCTCTTCTTCTCTCTAGCACCATAACCGGCCATACCAAGGATCAAGGAGGATTTCATCAAAAATTTTCTAATCAAGTTATTTACACTCTAGTATCACTCTTGTTTAAGGTTGTGAAATAAAAACCTATGGTAATTAGGATAAACCCTTGTTCATTAAACCTCATCAAGTTACTAGTAAGCATCTCATATTCATGTTCATGTTTCATATTTATTTTGTGATCATTTCATCATATTTAAGAAAAACATACAAGTTATATGATGTTTATACCACTTTTCATGGTTTTTTTTTAAGTGTTATATATATATATATATTTATCATCCTATAATTACTCCTTGAAACATATCACTTTTGGTGATGTCTAGAAACCCATGACACCCTAAGAAGGTGTATGGTAAGATTAGAATAGCTTCGGCGTTGGTTTGAATTGGTTAGAAAAGGTTTTGCGCGAGAAAAACTCATTTCGACAACTTATTTTAGAGGTCTGATCTTATTTTCGAATTCTGGAAATTTTGACAGTTGATAAAAATATTTTGGCTAGATATTCAGAAAATATACTTTAAAACGAAAACGTGGCCACTTGAATGGGTTAAAACGGAGTTATAACGAAGAAGTTATGATATTTTCAAGTTTGACGACGAAAACTATAAACTTCAGAAAATTCAGCATGTTATATCAACTTTTTACGAGTCAAAAATGAATCTTAAGCGTTATTAAATGTGTCGACTTATCAAAAATATATTATTATGCTTTGATACGAAGCTAAGGACATATAAAACGTAGAAAACGGACTTGTAACGATTAAATTACACGCGTTAAACAAAGTTGCCGTAACTTTATTATATAAGCATTAATTAATTCATTTCTATTAGACACATACTACGGCAACGAGGGACCATGTTGAGGGTCGTTTTTAACAATGACGGAGTACTTTTTATAAAATGATGTCTTCTAGTAAAAGTAAGTTCGCCTAGCATATTTTCCAAAACGTCCAACCGTTCGTCAAACGGAGTTGTAACGAGTAGAATACGGTCACTTAAACTTTGCCGAAAACCACCCTTAAACAATATTTTGGATACAAGTACCCTACTTTACCTATGTTTTTCTCCATGATCGAGACCTCCATGATAAAAACTTAAAAGCTAAAACTTTGAGATAATGCTACAAGCTTTCCTAAACCGTTGAGTTTGTTTCCTAACACTCGATGTGCACCATTTTACGACTAGCTTTTCAAGGCCATTTAGTCACTCTCATGACTTGTCAAATTATATTGTTTTACGTTGAAAAGTTATAATTTCATAATAAATCACTAAACGACTATCGTAGGATGTTGTTTCAACGCAAATACTTGTAAAGTATTTTATAACATGACGAGATGTCATAAACATATATTTCGACGACAAACACTATTTTCAAAATGTATAAGTGGTATGGATATCATATGAGTTTGCATGCACGACATTGTTTCATGATTTACATTAGAACATATCATTCATAATAGGTCGCGCTTAGAGATTGCGCCGCATTTCAGTGTATCCACTTTTGTCATCATAATCATTACAACAGGTGAGTTTCATAGCCCCTACTTTTATATCTTTTGAATTACTTTTGGGGGAGATACATGCTCAAATATTTTCATTTACTTTCACAAGTACTCTAAACTTTTAAGGACTACTGTGAGTTCATACCCCACTTTTACTCGTTTAAATTCTTACAAACTCTTTGGGGGAGATACATGCTTAAATACTTGTTTTTACTCTTGCGAATACTCAAACCATTTATATAATTGTGTTACACTATACTTCTTATACTCTTTGGACATTATGTGTGGTTTATTGCGATATGTGCCTTAATGTGCTAAACTTGTTTTCAATTATGCCTCAACATACCTACATTAGCAACTGGTTAACTCCTGCGGGAGCCGGCGGAGAGGTATTGATAGTACTATCGGGCTGACGCCCCCACCCTTGTGTCCCTGATGACTTGACCTGGGGTGAATATAATCCGTTATTCAATGAGACACAACAAACAATGTAGACTTGTCAAGAGGTTCAGTTGGCTGTGATTCTTTGCATTAAGTACTTGTATATATCGTATGCACATATGTCCTACTTACAAACAAGATTGACAATACTATGTTTTGGCAGTGGGTGTGAACACACAGGTTGCAAGTTTTGTATGGGCGGAACTTGGAACTGAGTGGATTTACAATGCCTTTGCTGCATGAATATTCTTTAAAGGCTTTACATTTCAACACAAACTCTATGAACTCACTCAACCATTGTGTTGACACTTTTTAGCATGTTTTATCTCAGGTATCTAAGGCATACACTTCATGGCATGCATTTGGACATATCATAGAGTCGCGGAGACGACGCATGTCACATGGGATTTATGCATTTTAAAACATCGTTTGGCTTGTAACAAACTTATTTCCGCACAAATTGATTTTTATTTGGGACCTATACTTTGTAAACTCTGATTGTTTTAATAAATCAAACGATATTTTCAAAATGACACTTTAGGTCGTTCGATATAACTGTAACTTTGATGCTATGACAGTCCTCCCCAAGGTATTCCATTCCGCTGCAAAACAGGTAATTTGGGGGTGTGACAGATTGGTATAAGAGAATCGGTTATAGAGAACTAGGTTGCATCATTGACCCTAGACTATAACTACATCATCATAGCATCTCATCATATCATTATAAGTGCATATTCTTTATACATGCGGACTTATGACTCAACACCAAACATCATATGAGTCGATTAGTCCAAGCATTGCATAGTTACTCCTAAATTATACATAGCCTGATCACCTATGTCTAATTCAGGAAGAATCATGCAATGAAGGGAGTAGTAGTCTCATATGAGTAAGCAATTCCGTAATCGAGCCAAATTTTCAAAAGATTTTCTTCAAACCACTTGTTTCTAGTTTGATCCGAGCGACAGTTCTTGTTTGATGAGTTGCAAAGATCAAGCTAGAAACAAGTTGTTACCTAAACCGATTTAGCCTAATCGTATGACAGTTCTTGTTTGATGAGTTGTGGGATTAAGTAAAAATCGGTTACCTAAAAGTCTTGAAAATTTTGCTCGAGAATGGGAAAGCCTGCCTCATCGAGCCTAATCATAAGGGAGCATGTCTTTAGAATGGGATATAGTGACGATATATGCATGAGCATTGACATAATCATTTAGACCATACATGAGCATAAACTTTTAGAACCCTTGTCGCGGTTTGGGCTATAGTTATCAATAATCGAATCACGAGGACGTGATTCCTCTGTGATGGGAAGAATGTCACAATTCTCAATTCCGGTCATTTTTCAAATTTATATTTCATTAACGTATATATTTCTTATTAAATAAACGCTATCGCACGACCATTTATTTTGAACATTTGATCCGACACTTCCAAAAATTATCCCGATATATTTTTATACTCATATTAAGTTTATAAAAATATTATTATTAGTTTACCAAGTGTTTTAAATTTATTTTGTATATAAATTGTTATATTTATATAATTACGACGGTTTTCGTAAATTCAACACGATAATTATTATTTCACTCAAATTTTGCAAGAAATGTATTTTTATAATTTTTATGACCTCAATATATTTTATCTTGACCCGTTAAAATTTATTTTTAGTTAACGCTACCCTAAATGCTCAAATGTGTATACAAGTTACTACTTATATCTAATTAACTTACATTTAATTATACTTACACATTTTACAAAAGAAAAATATAAACATTAAAACAAATTACCCCCTTGTCGACACAAGGGGGATGACTCACTAAAATTTTACATAATATCTTGCAAGTATAATGTATTTTACTCTTAAACTACACATAGATACTCAATATCATTAAGTGTAAAACTCAAACATCCTCTTCTTCTCTCTAGCATCATAACCGGCCATACCAAGGATCAAGGAGGATTTCATCAAAATGTTTCTAATCAAGTTATTTACACTCTAGTATCACTCTTGTTTAATGTTGTGAAATAAAAACCTAGGGTAATTAGGATAAACCCTTGTTCATTAAACCTCATCAAGTTACTAGTAAGCATCTCATATTCATGTTTATCTTTCATATTTATTTTGTGATCATTTCATCATATTTAAGAAAAACATACAAGTTATATGATGTTTATACCACTTTTCATGGTTTTTTTTTTAAGTGTTATATATATATATATATTTATCATCCTATAATTACTCCTTGAAACATATCACTTTTGGTAGTGTCTAGGAACCCATGACACCCTAAGAAGGTGTATGGTAGGATTAGAATAGCTTCGGCGTTGGTTTGAATTGGTTAGAAAAGGTTTTGCGCGAGAAAAACTCATTTCGACAACTTATTTTAGAGGTCTGATCTTATTTTCGAATTCTGGAAATTTTGACAGTTGATAAAAATATTTGGGCTAGATATTCAGAAAATATACTTTAAGACGAAAACGTGGCCACTTGAATGGGTTAAAACGGAGTTATAACGAAGAAGTTATGATATTTTCAAGTTTGACGACGAAAACTATAAACTTCAGAAAATTCAGCATGTTATATCAACTTTTTACGAGTCAAAAATGAATCTTAAGCGTTATTAAATGTGTCGACTTATCAAAAATATATTAGTATGCTTTGATACGAAGCTAAGGACATATAAAACGTAGAAAACGGACTTGTAACGATTAAATTACACGCGTTAAACAAAGTTGCCGTAACTTTATTATATAAGCAAAAATTAATATATTTCTATTAGACACATACTACGGCAACGAGGGACCATGTTGAGGGTCGTTTTTAACAATGAAGGAGTACTTTTTATAAAATGATGTCTTCTAGTAAAAGTAAGTTCGCCTAGCATATTTTCCAAAACGTCCAACCGTTCGTCAAACGGAGTTGTAACGAGTAGAATACGGTCACTTAAACTTTGCCGAAAACCACCTGATCTGTGCTAAACAGTCAAGTCAAACAGACTTAAAACTGCTCAGACACAAATGCAATGAAGTCCTGGAGAATAGATTGAATTCCCGGGTCGTTAAGTCCAACGAGAGAGTTTCGTGTCTAGTCCACCAAAAGCCGTTTCAAATTCACTGGCATAAGATGAGCAATGTTGAGGCAAACTGCTTGCCAACCTGCAAAACCTTTTATACGATCCGCTTGAATGAAAATGATCTTCTGTAGTAAAATATTTTTCATGAGGAAGTAACAATTTTTGCTGGGAGTTGTACCAGGGAGCAACGGCATCATACACAGATTATCTTTATATAATTAAAAACGAATATATTATTTCAATGCCGTTGAAACAAATTGCGCACATTAAATTAGCAATGTTCAGGCAAAAGATGCAAAATATACAGGAATCGAAGCATAGTTTCGTATGATTATATAAAAACTATTCAGCTGTGTAAATTATTGCGA
>BPTQ01000003.1:82647749-82660326 GCA_019973895.1 Chrysanthemum seticuspe
GGTGAAAGACTTGATTTTCTGGTAGACGTTCCTCAGTCACGGCTGAAGGAGCTGAACGTCCTCTACGTCTACGAGGAATGTTTCCAAGTTCAGAAAGTGGACTTGTAGAACTGGAAGAACGAGTGCGCATGCACTATGTATAAAAACCAATTTTCAAAACAAATGAGGCAAAACACAAGTGAACTTAACCAATAATCACAAATGAAATGGCTTCTTTGAAAAAGGTACACCAAATCACAAGTGACACAAAGGCAAGTTTTAAATCTGATGTTCGGGAACTTATTAATGGTCGCACCCCCAGTTAGGTAGTGCACTGCCTTGATTTGCGGTGGTTGATTTTTATGTATTTAATTAAGTACCACTGAAAAGACGTAGGTTAGATCTGTGCTGATGGGTTTAAAAACTTTTGGACAATATTTTTGTTATCGTCCCGTTTAACCAAATCGTATCTCTTCAAGAATCACCTTAAAAGAGAATACAAAATAGAAAACGTTCCGATTGTTTTGTTGTTTTATATTTTTTTGGTGTTTTAACACTTTAGGAAAAGTGTTAATGAACTTTTTGATTTTCTTATAACTTTACAAAAACTTTTTACAAATGATGGGTATGTGCAACAATGGGTCTGAAAATGGCTAAACACACGCTAAAGCCTCCCCGGCAGCGGCGCCAAAATTTTGATCTGTGCTAAACAGTCAAGTCAAACAGACTTAAAACTGCTCAGACACAAATGCAATGAAGTCCTGGAGAATAGATTGAATTCCCGGGTCGTTAAGTCCCACGGAGACTCAATGGTGTGTTTAAAACAAACTCAGAGGATAGAATGATCACTAAGGATAGTGATCTGTAAAGGTTTTGATTAGAAATTACACTACTGATTGATGGGAATAGAATTGGACACAGAATTGGAAAGCACAACAACCAGATGAGAAAAACGTAAACGTAAGTTTTAAAAACTACGCAGACGCACAAAATAAAAAGTGAAAACTAAAAAATAAAAGACCTAAAAATATAAAAATGACATTTTTGGAATCCTAAAAATAAAAGAAAATTATTAGAAAAGGAAAATTATTTTTACAACTATTTATTTAATTACTATTAATTAAAAACTATTTTAACTATTTAATAAATACTCTAAAATAAAAGAAAATAGGAAATAAGGATAGAAAAATAAACTTATGATTCTGAAAAATCTAAAATACTATAAAACTAATTTTAAAATTAAAAATATATTTTTCACACTTTTTATTTAATTATTACTATTTAATAACTATTTAAAATACACTTAAATACTAGAAAATAGAAAATAAACTTGGAAAAATAAAATTTTAACTTTGAAAAATCTAAAATATGATAAAACTATTTTAAAACAGAAAAGATATTTTTTAGGCTTTTTAATTATTTATTACTAATTATTTATTATTTATTAACTATTTATAATTATAATAAATACCAAACAGAAAAGGAAAAATATAAAACTTTTTCTAAAAATCCTATATGATGACAGAAACCTAAGAAAAATAGAAAAACAAGATTTGCTTATTAATAAGTTGAAAAGAAAAATCAAAAAGCTAAAAAATCTTAAATAAACGCTATCACTATTTTTATATTGATGTTTTTGTGATTTTTATTTTTGAAAACTACTTATATACTAATAATATGAAACTTTAATAAAGACAAAAAATTTACAAAACAAAAATAAGCAGATTTGATGGCTTATTAGCCCAACAGTGGCCTATATGAGCTTATTTGGGTGTTATAAGCTCAAACAAGCTTGTACACTGAAACAAAAGCTCAAAGTAGATGTGAACAAGCTATAGGAACAGAAATGAAGCTAAAAGATACCAAGTAGCACTCTAAAAAGCTATGAACAAACAAATAAGCACTTGGCTTTGAAACAGAAATGGGACAATCTCCAAGCCCTTAGCAGCCCTAGCTAATAAGCTCAAAAGTGAAATCTTGAGCTTGACAACTCAAGAGGACCAGGTTGGCTTTCCAAAGAACTAGAGAACACAAGATTTGGACAAGTAATAAGCTCTATGAGAGCTTATCAATTTGGTACCAATTCTGTGCACAGGACAGATATACAGATAGGGTGTCCACAAAAAGCTAACTAAAAAGCACTCAAACAGCTGAGAAACAAAGAACTATCATTTTTCTATTTTTCTTTAGCAACTATACTTTAATTCCCCAAGAGCTTATAAACTGAATCTTGATATTAAACTCCTAGTGAAATTCCAAAGTTTATTCAAAAACGACCTTAAGAGATTTTGACTTTTTTAGAAAAACCAAAAAGTTGACCAAAGTGACTTTTGATCTGATCTTAAGCACTTAATATGTTGTTTTAAGATGTAATGAGACTAACTTGAGCAAGATTATCAACTTTCTAACACAAAACAATGATCATGGATCATTAACTGTCAACAGTGACTGCACAGATAAGATCCAAAGGAATTTTTGACTTTTTGCTAATGAGGACTTGATTTCTTGACTGAAATAAGTGGTTTAAACCAAGTTATGTAGATTTCCAACAAAGCTAAAGACTAAAGCACCTTGAAACACAATAAACCAAACACACCTTAATGTTGACTGTTTTGATGTTTTTCAAACTAAATCACAATTGTAAACCATCAACTTGATTGCACACCTTTTATAATCACTTGTTATGACTAATGAAGCCTAAAACAACCACCCTTACAACATAAAACTTAAAAATGACCAAAATACAATTTTAACTGTCAAAATGGAATTTTTATAAAATACAAATTTGCAAGAACAAGCTACTAATTTAAAAGCTTAGATAAACTTAATTATGACTAATAAACACAATGAAACAGAAATATTAGCTAATAAACCACTACAATAGTAAAATGCCAAATTTATCAAAAAGCTTACAAATGCTTCCAATGCTTAAAACTGAGAACCAAGATCAATGAGCACCCCTATAAGCTTACCAATAAGCTACTAACCCAAGGCCATCCATTATATACCCTGCTCCAGCTGTGAACACTTCCATGGAACCCTTTTTTATTTTTCAAGTATTTAATTGGTATTTTTGTGATTTTTCTATTTTTGACTCTCAACTGAATTTTAAGATAACTAAAAGCTTCAATGAGCTTTCTAGGAGCTTAAGTGACCTATTCTAGTCCATACAAACAACTGAAAACAACATTTGATCCAACTTGAGATTTTGCATAAATATGAGAAATTGCATAAACTGAAGTACACTTTGATACTTGAATTAAAGTTTCACAAAGGCTTTATTATAACAGAATAACTTGAAATACAAAGTTTTTAAGCTTAAAACATAAACTGAAATTGAAAATTAACTAAAACGACTTGAAAAATAAAATTTTAAACTAGATAGATCTTTTCTCCAATGCATCTCTCTCCCTTTATAGACTTTCTTGCATCTCTGATAACCTCTGAATGTATCCCACCAACATTTAGCCATTGGATCTCTCAAATTAATCAAAACCATACATGTGTCTTTTTGGCGCCATTTTTCCACTTAGCAAGTTTGAGCTTTAATTGGGTTTGGTTGAGGTAATTAAAGAATTTGGAATGTAGAGGAGTTGGAAGGGACATGGAATGGGAGGGGGTTGAAAATGTGGTGAAAACCAGTCATGGTTTTGGGTATACAGACTTGGAGGAGAGGGAGCTACAGTGCCTGGTATATGGGCGCGTATTCTTGGGTTTTGACTTTGGTTGACTGAAGCTATTAATAACAAAGGGTCCAAAATGGGTTGTGGCTGGGGTCAAAAAGAGTTGTGACCTGGGGGGTCAAGGTTCAAGGGTCAAAGGCAGTTGGATTGGGCTTGTATTTTGGGCTTGAGTATTTAAAGAGTCCGTTTGGTATAAATAATAAACAAGGACCAAAAATGCAAATTTGCCAAACTTCAAGGACTGAAAGTGATATTTTTCCAATGCTCCCATAAGGACCAATCATGACAAACTTTGATAGAACAAGGGTCCTTTTTGCATAAAATCCATTTTCAAAGGTCCAAGGACTATTTTTGTAAATTTCCAAAGTTTAGGGACCTTTCTTGCCAATTGACCAAAGAATCATTCAAGGATCATTTTAAACAACTTAGAATACTTCAGGGACCTTGAATGATAAATTTCCACATTTTTGAATTTCCAGGGACTAGATTTGACAACTTTTAAAACTTGGGGGACTAAAACTGCCAATTTTGCAAACTTTATACATTTTTCATCTGATTTTGATATTTTTGCATTTAAAACACATAAAACACTGATTTGTGATAATTTGATCATTTTGATGTGTTTCTGAGCGTTTTCAGATGATTTTGAAGTTTAGAATACACAAAAATGATGAGTATTTAGACACTCATCACCACCCTTAAACAATATTTTGGATACAAGTACCCTACTTTACCTATGTTTTTCTCCATGATCGAGACCTCCATGATAAAAACTTAAAAGCTAAAACTTTGAGATAATGCTACAAGCTTTCCTAAACCGTTGAGTTTGTTTCCTAACACTCGATGTGCACCATTTTACGACTAGCTTTTCAAGGCCATTTAAAAGGACTACTGTGAGTTCATACCCCACTTTTACTCGTTTAAATTCTTACAAACTCTTTGGGGGAGATACATGCTTAAATACTTGTTTTTACTCTTGCGAATACTCAAACCATTTATATAATTGTGTTACACTATACTTCTTATACTCTTTGGACATTATGTGTGGTTTATTGCGATATGTGCCTTAATGTGCTAAACTTGTTTTCAATTATGCCTCAACATACCTACATTAGCAACTGGTTAACTCCTGCGGGAGCCGGCGGAGAGGTATTGATAGTACTATCGGGCTGACGCCCCCACCCTTGTGTCCCTGATGACTTGACCTGGGGTGAATATAATCCGTTATTCAATGAGACACAACAAACAATGTAGACTTGTCAAGAGGTTCAGTTGGCTGTGATTCTTTGCATTAAGTACTTGTATATATCGTATGCACATATGTCCTACTTACAAACAAGATTGACAATACTATGTTTTGGCAGTGGGTTGTGAACACACAGGTTGCAAGTTTTGTTTGGGCGGAACTTGGAACTGAGTGGATTTACAATGCCTTTGCTGCATGAATATTCTTTAAAGGCTTTACATTTCAACACAAACTCTATGAACTCACTCAACCATTGTGTTGACACTTTTTAGCATGTTTTATCTCAGGTATCTAAGGCATACACTTCATGGCATGCATTTGGACATATCATAGAGTCGCGGAGACGACGCGTGTCACATGGGATTTATGCATTTTAAAACATCGTTTGGCTTGTAACAAACTTATTTCCGCACAAATTGATTTTTATTTGGGACCTATACTTTGTAAACTCTGATTGTTTTAATAAATCAAACGATATTTTCAAAACGACACTTTAGGTCGTTCGATATAACTGTAACTTTGATGCTATGGCAGTCCTCCCCAAGGTATTCCATTCCGCTGCAAAACATGTAATTTGGGGGTGTGACAACAAAGAAAGTGAATATCAAAAGAAGTTGAAGGAACTCAGACGAAAACACTTTGCCGAAGAATTCGTAAAAGATCAAACTCGTTGCCCTGGAAGTTCAAGTGGCGGTACTCAAGCTACACCAGTTCCTGATGCGGTTAATCGACCCGATAAGGGAACTGGTACTACCATCACTCACGAACAACAACGGTAGATTGAAGATTCCATCAACTTTGATATTGAGGAACCAGAAACGGAAAAGACTGAGAAAACTCCTGCTGATGATACTAAGGCTGATGAAACGGCTAAGTCTGGAAATGAAAAAGAAACCGCCTATGATCATTTTCTTCTAGACAGTCCCGCACGTTCTAAGGAGGAAACTTCTGAACCACCTAAGGACCCCGAGCCTCCTCACGTCTCATCATCATCAGACTCATCTTCACCACCACCATCCGAAAGATCAACCAGATCCACATCCAAATCAGTGAAGAAGCCAACGGCATCTTGGATCTCTCAAGCTAAGACAAGAATCGTTAAAGCTGTCAAACATGTAAGGAAGAAAGACATGCTTTACAAAAAGCTGAATTTTCTCGCTGACCAGGTAAAGTACCTGATAACACTACACGCGTCGTTCGGGGTCAAAGGAACTTCCTTTTCTTCGAGCAAGTTTTATAACACCCTAGGAAGTGAACCTAATCGTTGTAGTGTAGTATTAGGGTAAGCCACGGGTATTGATATCGTTCTCTAGGGGAATAGGAATGCTAGTGAGAAGTTACTACGCTAAGGTTGGGGTTGAGGAAGATTATTTTTTATCTTTTTATGTTTTTTTAGAAATGGAAAGGTACGAATCTCGGGGTTTGGATTTGGGGGTTGGTATTTCTACCGATTACTCTACTTATCTAATTATCTAATCTAAGGTGTATGTAGTCTATGTCTAATTATTGTGTGCTCATATGATAGTTTAAAGATGTGTTCACTTAGGTTTTATTACTCCTTAATTATCTCCTATTGATGGTTGAATTGTCATGTCCTTATTCTTAATCGCGTTGTGTGTCTAAAGTCGTAGGGTATGCGTTTATCCCTAACTCTTTGAACTTACCAAAGGGTCTCGTCTACAAAACCCACTAGGGATTATAAACTCTATCTCTAAGGCCCTCTTTGGATGGTTTAGCCTACAACCGCTCTAAGTGCTATAGCCTAAGGTTCACAAAGATTAATCAAGCATTAATTACACAAGGAATGACCTATCGCATTAATAGATCATTAATCAATTAAGATAAGAGACAACCAATCAATATTTAATAATTAAGTTTCATATTCCCTAAGCAAACACATAAATAAATTAGCCAGACATGGAGAACATGCAAGCATACACACAAATAATCAAAGACATAATTGAATTAATGAAGTAAAACACTTATCTTGATGTAAGATAGGGTTTGGAACCCTAAAATACTGTACAAGACAGCCTTGGTTCGGTTTAGGTTTTTACTCCAAAAGACTACACACTAATACTGAAAAATTCGGATTCTATATATAAGATTACATATGCGACGGCGTCACCTTATGATTTGTGACGCCGTCGGGTCGCCGTCATTAGGGTTTCGTCTTGGCCACGTTAGTCTTGCGACGGTGCCACCTTGTGCTTGTGACGCCGTCCTCTTCAGCTTCTGACGCCGTCTGGATCAAATCTAGGCCCTCTGAGTTGCGACGGCCTACTCTTTTAAAGCCTGACACCGTCACTTGAAAATAAGAAATTTGGCTTCTGTGTCATCACAAATGCTCCGACGGCGTCGCAGTTAAGCAGTGACGCCGTCACCTTGTATTTTAGCAGCTTGAGTGTCTTGATTCTTGACTTTGGCCATTTTCTTAGTATATCCGCGCCTTTTCGTCTTGCCTTCAAGAGACCTAAAAAGTGAAAAGGAACGATATTAAGTAATAACAGATACAAAAGTGATCAAATAAGGGCTTAAACGACCCCTCAAAAAGGTACATTTTAAAACCTTATCAAATATCCCTACACTTGGTATTTGCTTGTCCTCAAGCAAATGTGCTTTTAGCCAATTAATTTATAAGTTAGGGGTCATGAAGCATTGGTTTAAAACAGTCCACAACACATATAAGCCCCGCAAAAGTTATAACAAACACGGAAATTAAATACTAGCACCTCACATGGGGTGTTTGGATACTCACATCTCTCTCGGGTGTATATGAAATATAACAAGTTGGAAATGGAAGATAAACACTCATTAACCGGTCCTAGTACATAGATTACCATAGGCTTGAGAATAGATCAAACCTCCATCGCTTTGGCGTAAGCACCTAGGAAAGACTATCAAAGAGGTCTTTAAAGGGTTGTAATGTTAGGCTTATGGTAGGGAAACAAAGGGTTTGGTGGGATAGGCTATTTAGTGGTGGCAAGTCAAAAAACTCTTATGTTACAAGCATACGAAGAATGGCGTTGCTAAGCCAAGACTCGACACTCTAAACTCTAGATAACTGAAAAAAACAAACATAAATTTAAAGGATAGATGTAGGATGGTAGCCGTATTTTTTTTTTTTTTTTTTTTTTTTTTTTTTTGAACACTCTATTTTTTTCTTTTCTCTTTTTCTATTTTTTTTCGATTTTTTTATTTATTTATTTTTTTTTCATACACTTTTACTCTACCATCCTCTACGGTAACATCAAAATGATAGGGATTTATAGGCACATCCCTACACTTGAGTTTTTATTACTCTAACACTAATTTGACCCGAATTGAAAAGATCAAAACACTTGGGGTACGTTATTATGCAAATAAGGGAATTTAACGTTCCCTTCCAGTCATTTCATAAACTTTAACTTTTTCCCACGAGTCCCAATTGTCCCAAAACTGTGTACAAAAGATATTACTCGACTTAGCAACTCATGCAAGCAACTAGATAATTGAACTAAGGGTTTAGGGTGATAACAATAATGCACTGAAAGTGAGTGCATACAAGGTAGGCTAAGGCGATTTGGGTGTATATTTGGGGGTGGCGTGTAAACAATGCTCTTCATTGATATTCCGGAAAAACCGAAACATCACGAGAACCGCGAAAAGGATAGGCTCTGAGGGGTTAACTAGGGGTATCGTGTACTAAAGATGAGTACAACGCAAAGGTGTGGGGGAATTACTCAACCGATGTGGAAGAAGTAATTATATTATGGGTATCAAACAAGGGTTATCCTAATGCCTCTTATCATTTAGTTATTTCTAACTACACAAGTGTAGTCTTACTAGCGATCTCGGGATGCATCACAAAACAAGTTCTAGAATCTAATATACTACCGGTTCACACTCTAAGCATTAAAGATGAATGCTTTAATTCCTACTAATCTAAGGGCGATCCTCACATTTTGGGTGGAATTTAGGTGGTAAAGGGTTTTTGTGCTAGTCATGCAACTTCCTATCCGTGAGACGCTTTTTTTAAGACTAATGGCCCACTCCTATATGTCATGAAAAATTTTAAATTTGGTGCCAAAATTACCCTAACCGACATTTTCTCATGGTTTATTACACAAATACAATTGGACAAAGCAAATAATCAAGGATAAGCATAGTTTCTAAGTTCC
The DNA here is from genome assembly GCA_019973895.1 of Chrysanthemum seticuspe. Classification (NCBI taxonomy): domain Eukaryota; kingdom Viridiplantae; phylum Streptophyta; class Magnoliopsida; order Asterales; family Asteraceae; genus Chrysanthemum; species Chrysanthemum seticuspe. Next base: position 82,656,818 of record BPTQ01000003.1, read on the forward strand.
CGTTTTATTTTCCCTCCCTACACTTAAACTGAACATTGTCCCCAATGTTCCCCTAAAGTATCAAAGTTATGATAATGGAAGGTAATTAAAAACGAAATAAACTAGTACTCCCCTGATCAGCTCGGTAGGATCCGTGTGTGAAGTAGTGGTTAAATCCTTTCCAAGAAAAATGTATGCATGAAAAGCTCCTTCCAATCTTTTGTTTCTTCTTCTTGATAAATAAAACCTGCACATTCGAAGAAAACAAACGAAACCTTCGCGTAAAATCGACGGTAATAATATATATAAGACTCTATTAAACTAGGATATAATGCTTGTGGAATGGATGTTTACAGAATTTCTGGAAAATTAAGACCTGGAAAATTCCAAAAATTTATAAGTAGCTCAGAAAACGAGAAAAAAGTAATCTGTTGTTTTTACTCCTTTCCTGACGCCGTCAGGTTGCGATCCTGACGCCGTCAGGTTATCCTGACAAAAACTGGTCTGCGATTTTCTGGAAAAAATTCTGGAAAATTTACATCTTTAGAATCTGGAAAAATTTCTGCAAAACATCCATTATGACTCGATACAAGCATTTGACTCTAACAAACACACATATATATCTTTTAATTAATTGCTATTCTCATGTTTACGTTTCTTTGAAAACGTGTGTAATCCTCCCTACACTTATCCTTTATGTAAAATACCTTTATATGCAATTAAGACGAGGTTAAAAACAAAATAAAGCATTTTTACAAATTTAAACATGAGAATAAACGATCAATAAAAGATATATGACACTAACAAGCAAACAATTAAGCATGGGTTGCCTCCCACAAAGCGCTTTTCTTTATTTAAGAGTCTTGTAGCTAGACTCGTAGTCGTGCCCTTACGTGACTTCATTACCGTCATGTCCTTCCTTCTCTTTCCCTTCGTCGAAAGAGCGTAGACGTTGTATGCTTACCATGGATTCCTTGCCAATGTCGTCTACTATGGTGACGGTTTTATCCTTTATATTGGTTTCCTTCACTGTAAAAGGCCCAAACCATCTTGGTTTGTTTCTACCTTGTAATGCCCTTATCCGTGATTTGTACAAAAGTACTTTTTCTCCCTTTATAAATTCCTTAGGGTTCCTTTGTGCCTTTGGTATCGAAGTGGGATTATTTCCCAACTTCTTATCAGGTTTCCATAATGTTGCATACAATCCTTGAACCATGAAATCCCTAAGCCCTTTTTCCCAATCATTCATTTTCTTCTTAACAATATTGCCAGGGGCATGTGGATTTCCACCCGTAATCATCTCCATGATCTTAAGAGGATACCTTGGAACGATGGGTATCCTAGCGTACCCTTTCCCGCTTTTAAGTATCATGATGCCCTCCCCGCATTTGATGGTTGCCTTGGCGGTGGCCAGAAATGGTATCCCAAGAATGAGTGGCACGTTTCTATCTTCCTCAACATCTATGATCACGAAATCCACCGGATAAACGATATTAGCCACCTCTATTAGAATATCAACCGCGATTCCTATGGGGTAGACATAGGTGTGATTAGCTAAGGAAAGTCTAAGATCGGTCTTGGCTGGCTTCTCCTTAGTCAACTTATTATAGGTTGATAATGGCATTATGTTCACATCAGTCCCTTGATCAGCTAAGGCATTTATATTATCAATATCACCTATACTACAAGGAATCACGAAGTTCCCTGTGGTGTCTCGGTTTTTTGTTAATGGTTTTTTTAGAACCAACTCATACAGAGGTCCCATAGGCAGGGCGTCATACTCTTCTTCTGTTATTTTTCCTTCAAGGGCTTCCCTAAGATCCTCATTATACCTAAAGTTGTTTACTTGGTTTTCAATGGTTTTTCTGTTAATTTCATGCTTAAGGTAGTACTCAATGGTTTCAGGCTCATCATTAGGTTCAGCCTCCTCCCTCTTGCTTTCCTCAGTTTTTTTCACCTCAACCTTTCCACCCTCAGGCATAATAGAAATGGCGTTTACAAACGAAGTGGGAGGACAATCGTTGCTTCTTACTAGTACCTTTTCGGGAACTTTTGTTTTGGTATATTCTTTTACCAGGTTCATCATTTCCGTCATTTTTGCTTGCATTTCCTCTCTCTGCCTATAAACCTCCTCTTCAAATTTGGCTAATCTCTCCGTATGCGCTGCCATGTACTCCCTCATTTGTTCCTTAAAGCTTGGTGAGAGTGGTATTGGGGAAGTAGATCGGAAGAGCCTTTCAGAATTGGGGTTTTACTCACGACTTGCGGATTCCGAAAAAGGTGTTGGGTGGTTGGTGGAGTTGGCGGAATTGACTGCTTCTCGAGGGATTTGTACGGGAGCCCTTTTATGTCTTTCCATAAAATAATCAATCCCTCTCTCAATAGCACTCATTTACTCTTCGGTGATGTCGGACGATTCAAGAGGAGTTGATATGGCATTAACCATGTTAACCGGGGTTTCAGGAGATTCATTCCAATCTTCGTAGCTTTGATCAGCAAGCTCTTCTATAATATCCCAAGATTTCTCTGCATTAAAGTCGCTGATCCTTCAACCGGCGGCTTGATCAATAGATCGTCGAGTGATGAAATCAATATGGTCATAGAAGATTTGGATTTGAAGCCAAAGATAAATGCCATGATGGGGGACTTTACGGAGCAGGTCTTTGAATCGAGTCCATGCTTTGTAGAGAGACTCGCCTTGAAGTTGTTGAAACGTTAAGATATCTCGCCTAAGTTTAGTGGTTCTCCCCGGTGGGAAAAATTGAGCAAGGAAGCGAGAGGTAAGATCATCCCAACTTGAGATGGAGCCGGCGGGAAGTCGCTCAAGCCAATTACTAGCTTGGTCCCGTAGAGAGAATTGGAAGAGACGCAGGCGCGTGGTCTCCCGAGTAGTAGCATCAAGGTCAATGGAATCGACAATTTGGAGGAAATCCCTCAGATGCTGATTAGGATATTCGGAACGAAGTCCATGGAATGCACATCCGTTTTGCACCAACCGGATGGTGTCGGATCGCAGGGCCGTAGTTTGGGCTTGGTCGGGAAGCTCAATGGTGTTCCTATAGCCTAGGTGGCTTGGTCTCGAGTATTCACCAAGAGTACGGGCTCTTGGCACGTCATTTGGTGGTAGGTTGATGAATGGTGGTTGGTTATCACCTTCCATGATGAAAAGTGATGGGGTTACGAACAAAGGTCACGAAGAAGGGGGATAGACTACGAGAAAGCTAAAAATTGAGAAAAAATTTACTTGATAGGAATCAAGCAAAGAAACCTAAACGAGGTGGACTACTAACTAGCTATTCTATTCCCCGGCAGCGGCGCCAAAAACTTGATAACGCTACACGCGTCGTTCGGGGTCAAAGGAACTTCCTTTTTTTCGAGCAAGTTTTATAACACCCTAGGCAGTGAACCTAATCGTTGTAGTGTAGTATTAGGGTAAGCCACGGGTATTGATATCGTTCTCTAGGGGAATAGGAATGCTAGTGAGAAGTTACTACGCTAAGGTTGGGGTTGAGGAAGATTATTTTTTATCT
>BPTQ01000003.1:82660426-82848740 GCA_019973895.1 Chrysanthemum seticuspe
TAGTCAATCCTTTTGTAACCATGGTGGATTGATAACCTATTGATGTTATCATCACAAAAACCATTTATTCAACCTTTATTTCAAAAATATTTAATACTTAACAAAAAGGTTTCTTCTAAAATTTTCTTAACTGGTTTAATACAGCAAACAGTACTTTGATGAAAGTACTGTCTGATAAGCAGTACTTTGAATAAAAGTACTGATATATCAAAAAGTATTTATTCAATTAAAAGTCATACCAGTTATAGATCATTCTCAGCAATGGTAGTCCAGTCTATAAACAAATTGACAACCATACAAGCAGTTTCATTATCCTCTTCTACTTCCAATCCATGCTCTAGCATTCTTCTCATGAGCTCAACTGTAAGAGGATATCTTCTTTCTGCAAACATGTGTATCATGTTCCATTTTCTAGCTCCAAACATGAACTCCAGATCTTCAAAGAATCTCCAGCAAACTATTTCCCAGCTTTCTTGATCCTTCCAAATATCATCAGTGCTCTCTTCATTAGTTTCCCACATGGTTATAAGATCACCATGTAAAACCAAACCAATCCCTTCTAATGGATTATCTTCAAAATAAGCCTTCACAACATCATATAAGTAAAATAGATCTACTCTATCTATAATATGCAGCAAATCCCATAGCCTTTTGAAAACTTTGAAACTTTCATCTTCTTTGAGAAATACCATGTAATCTCCATTCTTAGATTTCTCAACTTTGAAAACACTAATCTTTGATCTGTTCATCTTCATGTCATTATCTTCATCTGTATAATCAAAATCTACCACTCTGAGATAATTCTTCAATCATCACTAGTCTCAGATCTTAATTCAACCTTTTCTTTCTTTGAAACTGAACATCTGTAACATCAGTTTTTCTTTTTCTCTTTAAGCTTTTCTTCCTTTCAGCTTCAGTCCAAAAAGCTTCTTCTCTAAAGTCTTTAATGCCTACAACATCTTTCTTATAAGCTTCTCTTTCAGCATCATATAATCTCTTCATATCCACATAATTTAGCTTCTTGCAATCCTTTAAATCCTCTGCTTTTTAGATATGCCATCATTGCATTCCTTTCTTTAGCTAAATTAGGTCTTCTTGACATAAATCTAACAGGTGTAGGAGACTCTAATGGTTCAGCAGTTTCAGCATCCAATTCATCTTGCACCTTTTGAGCTGCTTCTCTATTTAGAGCTTCTTGAACTTCTTGTTCTTCTCTATCTTTAGCATCTAACTCTTCTGGAACTTTTCTGGCTGCAGCTTCATTCCTAGCCACTTCAATAGCTCTAAGTTCTGCTAAAGTAATTTTCTTCTTCTTAGTTTCGACCAGAACACCTTTTCCTTTGTCTTTTGGATCAATTGCAGGTTGATCAGTTCTTGGTTGTTCTTCTTCTTGTACATCTCTAATAGTAACTCCTCCTCTTGGATGTGACAAATCTAACATTGTAGCAACTAATTCATCATCACTCGCAGAATAAATAGGTTTGAATCTAGGTTCCTCCTCTTCTTCTATAACAGTTGTAGAAGGACCAGCTTCTTCTTCAAAATTCAATACCCTTGGAGTTATTGGTGTTATTACTTCTGGCCTAGATGTATCAGTACTTTGATGTTCAGTACCTTGATCATCAGTACCTTGAACATCAGTACCTTGAACTTGCACTTCTTCTTCTTGTTCCTCTGAAATAATCTTTTCTGCAGTACTTACATATTCTTTCTTCTTTGTAATATCTTCTTCAGATTCTTTCTGCTTATAACATCTCTTTCAAATTATCCTTTTCTGAATTCCTCCCAAGTTGACAGAAGATGATTTAGGAACCTTCTTTCGTTTCAATTCCTTACGAAGTGCTTTACGACGTTTGTTTTCCTCTTTAACCCATAAGTTGAAACCTTGAATATAGGGTTTAATAAAATTCCTTAACCAGATATACCTACGCTTCAACTTCTTAAGTGCTTTAGCTTGACGCTCAACAGTCTTGTTTAACCTAGCGAGCTCCCTTGTTAAAGCATAATTATCCAAAGTCAAACCTTCACGAGGTATATTAGGATCACCACCTTGAACTTGTGAATGTTCCTCTGAAATAGAAACAAATGGTTGAGGAGATGGAGTAGGTGTTCTCTCAATCTCTGCTTGAACCTCAGGACTTGGAGAAACATCACCCTGTAACGATGCAGTACCTTCTCGAGAAGCAGTACTTGCAGATGCAGTACCTTGTGAGGCAGCACTTTGTGAAGCAGTACCTTGTGCGGAAGCAGTACCTTCACTTTCTTCATCCTCTCCAGCTGCGTCACGTACAGCTTGTATAACTTCCATCATTGAGGTAGTTAATGGAATATCTCCACCTCTGAACAAATTACTTCGCTTGGCCATGAATGTATAAATCTTAGCTTGTTGCACAATAACAGGTAACAAAGTAGCAGGTTTTGGAACATCAGCCAATTGCTTGTTTAAGAAAACCTGTATAAACCTTGGATACATCAACCAAGTTGCCCCAGATGATATATGCGATAGCATCCCATCCAAAATAAGCCTTGAAAAATTAAACATCCTATCAGTAGCTAAGCCAACCACTGCAGATGCAATATTCGACCCAAACTGCTCCCAAGAAGTGCTTTTAGAACTTATTCAATGTAGCAAGACATGAATCAAAAACTTCCATTGAGGATAGAATAAGGCTTTCTTGAATGTTTGTTCAGTCAAAGAACCTTCATAACCAAGATTCCGAAAAGTATCCCAAATCAGTTGCTTGTCAAATCTAATAGCCCCATCTTCATCTTCAAATAATAAATCTGCGCGAATAGAAGCTTCTGTAATCTTGATAGGTCGTCCAGCAACTGATGATCGAATATAATATTCATCCTCCTCCATATTATCTCTAGCATTAGCCCAAAATTCCTGAATCCATGATTCAATTATATCCGGCTCAACTAAAAGAGCATAACTAATAGGCGACCCAGTAAGATAATCAATGATAGCATAGAAAGCCACATTCGCCTCAGTCTTGTCCAAATTAGCCACCATATTGTGCTTCGAAACAGTTAAACGATTCACCATTGTAGAAAAAATGAGCACAACAAAGATCTTGATCGAATAATAAGATGGTTATGGGAGATAAGTATGGAAAAGATGTAAAGGAATAATATGAGAGGGAAAATCGGAAAGTAGTTATTTATAGGTGAGATTTGAAAAATCACAACCTAAATAACAAAGTTACCGTTACTACCAATTACCCAGCAATATTACCGTTGGAACAGTACTTTAATACGACAAACAGTACTTTCCACATAAGCAGTACTTTCCCAAGCAGTACTTTCCCAGCAGTACTTTCAGGAAAAACAGTACTTTGCCAAAAACCTTCATATACACTAAGTATAAACTAACATCCTCCCCTCAAGCAATACACAGGACTATACCTAACATCTTATAGTCCTCCCCTTAAACATAGCTTAGTAGTTAATCATTCCAATGCTCACGACCAAGTGATTGAATCGTGACACATCAAAACCTTTTGTGAGTAAATCAGCTACATTGTCATCCGTGTGAACTTTAACCACATTAATGAGCCTATGCTCATAGCAGTCTCTGATAAAGTGATGCCTAATCTGAATATGCTTTGTCTTGGAATGATACACAGGATTCTTCACAATACAAATAGTACTCTCATTATCAATATTGATAGGAGTATTCTTAAAATTGAACCCATAATCCAAGAGTTGATTTTGCATCCATAAAACTTGACCACAACAACTTGCAGCAGCTACATATTCAGCTTCAGTAGATGATGTTGCTGCAATTGTCTGTTTCTTGCATTGCCAGGAGACTAACCTTCTTCCAAGATATTGACATCCACCAGTTGTGGATCTTCTATCATAATTATCTCCTGCATAGTCACTATCTGAAAAAGCTTCTAAGTGAAAAGGTGACTCTTTAGGATACCACAACCCCAACTTAGGTTGTTGTTTCAAATAACAGAAAATTTGTTTTACTGCATTCAGGTGAGAAATCTTTGGTGAGACTTGATATCTTGCACATAGACAAACTACAAACATGATATCATGCCTTGATGCAGTGAGATACATAAGAGAGCCAATCATAGATCTGTATAACTTGACTTCAACAGGCTGTCCATCTTCATCTTTACCCAATGAATTGATAGATTTAATCGGTGTAGTAACAGCCTTCATATCATCAAAATTAAACTTCTTAAGTATATCTGTAACATACTTGTCTTGGCTAATAAAAATTCCTTCCTTGGACTGCTTAACCTGAAGTCCTAAAAAGAATGTTAACTCTCCCATTGAACTCATTTGAAACTCCTTCTGCATCAGCTGCTCAAACTCCTTAACCATAGACTGTTTGGTAGCCCCAAAGATAATATCATCAACATACACTTGAACTAACATGATATCCTTCTTGTCTCTCTTGATAAACAAAGTCTTGTCAATAGCTCCCCTTCTGTATCCATGTTTTAATAAGAATGTAGAAAGCCTCTCATACCAAGCTCTAGGTGCCTGATGAAGACCATATAGAGCCTTAACCACCTTATAGACTTTGTTTGGATGCTTAGGATCTTCAAAACCTGGAGGTTGTTTCACATACACCTCTTCTGTAATAGTACCATAAAGAAAGGCACTCTTGACATCCATCTGATAGACTTGAAAACCCATATAAGAAGCAAAAGCAAGAAATATTCTAATAGCTTCAATCCTTGCCACAGGAGCAAATACTTCATCATAATATACCCCTTCCTCCTGTCTATAACCCTGACCAACTAACCTTGCCTTGTTCTTGATAACATTGCCTCTTTCATCTCTTTTAACTCTAAAAACCCATCTGGTTCCAATAACTCTCTTTCCATCTGGAAGATCACATAAAACCCAAACCTCTTGAAGTTTAAATTGAAGAAGTTCATCCTGCATAGCTTCAACCCAGCTTTCTTTAGTCAAAGCTTGAGCAATATTCTTGGGTTCCTCTTGAGAGATGAAACAAGTAAATAAGCAGGTTTGATGGTCCTTATGATTTAGCCTGTTTTGTTTATACACAAAGCTAAGTAAAGCATTATGAGGTTTTGTGAAACCCTTAGCTTTGTGTCTTGTCATAACTCCAGATGTAGAAGGACCAATGATTTGATCAGTTGGATGATTCTTATGAATTCGTAAGATTGGAGACTGTGGAACTTCATATGTATCATCTAAGTTAGTATAATCAGCACCTTCATTGGAATTTGTGAAAATACCTTCATCTTCAAGCTCATCATCAGTTTCTTCTAACCCAGGCATGGTAGAATCATCCAAATCAGCTAAAGTACTGTCAACAGGTGCAGCAGTACTTTGATCGAAAGTACTGTCCAAAGTACTGTGAGAGTACTCTGCAGTCTTGTTCTTCTTCTTTGCCTCTTCATAAGCTCTCCTTTGTTCATCAGTGTAAGAATGTGCTAATACATCTTGAAGAAGCATCTGATTAAGTTCCTCTTGAATAGATTGATCCTCTGCAGATAATGAGGATTTTGGTGCAATAGTACTTTGGTTTGGAGAATCAGTACTTTGCTTAGGAACATCAGTACTTTGTTTTGGACTCGCAGGATCTTTATCAGGAACAGCATCAGGTCGAATATGAACATCATGAACAACATATTGAATATCTTCTTCAGTGTGCAAAGGTTGATTTTCTTCTCTAACAGGAACATAATTCATTGAAGGAGATAAAATCTCAAGATCAAACATCCAATCAGGACCCTTTCCTTTCTCATTGTCTTGATCTTCTAGAAACTCAACATGAAGACAATCTTGAATCTTCTTAGTAACTCTGTTGTATACTCTAAAGCCTTTACTGTTAGTGCAATATCCCAATAAGTAACCTTCTTCAGACTTGCCATCAAATTTCCCCAGATTATCAATGGTGTTCAAAATAGTAAGAGGGCATCCAAAAGGCTTCATAAAACGAATGTTGGGTTTATTGCCCATCAGTAATTCATAGGGTGTCTTCATCTGTGGTTTTGTGACAGAAACCCTGTTGAGTACATAGCATGCAGTACTTACAGCTTCTGCCCAAAATTGAATAGGGAGATGAGAATCTGCTAACATGGTCCTTGATGCTTCAATCAAGGTCCTATTCTTCCTCTCTGCAACACCATTTTGCTGTGGTGTTCTAGCAATACTAAACTCCCTTGTTATGCCTTTATTTGCACAAAAGTCATCCATAGGCTTGTTCCTAAATTCAGTTCCATTGTCACATCTAATACCTCTAACCTTGAGTCTTAATTGGTTTTCAAGTGCTATTATTAGAGTTTGAATAGCATCAAAGGTATCATCCTTAAAGCCCAAAAAGAAAACCCAACTGAATCTACTACAATCATCAGTAATAACCAAACAGTACTTCTTCTTATTTAAACTTGCCACAGAGACAGGTCCAAATAAATCCATATGTAACAGCTCCAATGGTTCTCTAATAGTTCTTTCATCAAGCTTCTTACAGGAAGCTTTGTGTTATTTACCCTTCTTGCATGCCAAACATGATTGATCATTCTTGTAAGTCTTTGAAGGTAAACCTCTAACTAAATTTCCTTTGACCAATTTGTTGATGTTCTTGAAATTCACATGGCCCAATCTTCTATGCCATTGATGTGCCTCTTCAGATGTTGCTTTAGCCACCAAGCATGTGGCTCTTCCATAAGAATGTAGACTCTTCATGTCTAAACTGTACACATCATTTGTCCTTGGTACTCTTAGTACTACCAAGTCATCATCAACAGGTTTGAAGTCAGAAGAAAGGATGAGACATTCTGTGTCAGTGAATAACACATGATGCTTTTTATCACAAATTTGAGAGACTGACAACAAGTTGAACTTTAGCTCCTTCACATATCTGACATTCTCAAAATCGATTCTTCCAGCTTTAACTGTTCCTTTCCCAGTAATCCTTCCTCCATTGGGATCATTCCCAAATGCAACTTTTCCTCCACTAATATTTCTAAAATCAGACAGAATCTCTTTATCGCCTGTCATACTTCCAGAGCAACCACTATCCACAATAAGATGATCTTTAAGCTCCTCTTCTGGTTTGCCCTGCACACAAAGAAAAGAGTTAGAAACTTTTAGGAACCCAAGCCATTACTGACTTGTGTTCCCCTTGAGAAGTTACAAACTCAAATTCTTTGAGTATGTAATTCTCACTATCTTTCACATGATGATCCAAAATTATCTTATGATTTTTAGCATGTGGATTTTCAAAACTTTCTGGTTTTTCAACATAAATCTCTTTCACCAGATTTTCTTTTGTCACAAAAACATCTGATTCACTTTTTGTTGAACGTACTGTATGTCTCTCAGCAGTACTGTCCCTTTTAATCCATTCAGTTTTAACAGGTGGTTCTTGTGATCTAGATCCCCTATATGAATTGTGATACTTTCTAGGTTGATAGTGAGATCTCCTAGAATTTCTATCCCAAGTATGGTTTTCAGTACCTTGTCTCTGAGCAGTACTTTGGAAAGTACTGTGAGATACTGAAGGTCTTCTCTGATGTGGGTATCTATGATCTGGTGTGAAGTTTCGGTGATTAACCCTATTAGAATTAGTCCAAACTTATTTCTGCTCTCTAGGTCTCTGATTGTTAGACTTATTCCTTGAAAACTTGCTTAGATATTCTGAGTGTTTGTCACAATCTTTGATTAAGTGAGTAGGACTATAACACACAAAACACAGTTTTTGACCCATATAACCAAAGTGATTTCTTCTATGTCTATGCCCAAAATTGTTTTGCCTTCTTGATGACTGATAAAATTTGTTTTGAGCAAAATTATCCCAAAAAGGTTTAGCAGTACTGTTTTGAAAAGGTTTTGCAGAAGGTACTGCTTGTTGAGCAGTACTTTGTTTTAAAGGTACTGCTGGATTTTGAACATCGTTTTCAACAGTTTCTTTGGGTTTCTCAGACCTAGATTGAGCAACAAGCTTCTTCCTAAACTCTAGACTATCTACACCATAACGAGAAACATCAGGCCTAGAGGGGTGATGACTAATGGGATGAGGAACAGCATGATAACCATTGTCTTTCTTATATTCAGGAGGTGGTTCACTTACTGAGCCCTCATTACTAGATGAATCTAAATAGTTAATGAGCTCATCATCACTAGTGGTAATATCCTCATAAACACCATCATCCTAATCACTAGATTGATTTTCATCTATGTTACTAAAGTCCATTCCAAATCCTAAGCCTGTCCTAATGTAAGCCCTTCTCTGTTTTTCAACATAAGCAACATGGGACAAGCCAGACTCTCCCCAAGCAGCAAACTTAGCTAACAAATCATCTCTTTCCTTAGTTAATTTCTCAATTTCAGCAATTTTACAATTTAGTTTCCATTCACTAAGTTTTAATTGGTAATCCTGTTGTTCATACTTTTCAGCCCAAGCCATTTCATTATTTTCATGTGTTATGATTTTAGCTTCTATAGACTCTAAAGTGATTTGATATCCTGCTACCTCAGACCTAGCCCTAATACAATTATCTCTTTCAATCACATAACTGTTAAGTAATTTTTGATAAAAATCATAACAGTTTGAGCATACCTCAGAGATAGGAGACTGAGTTGGTGAAGTAGCCACCATAGCAAGAAGAACAGGATCATCTTCACTTTCTTTGCTCCAATCAAATCCTCCAAAGCCATCATCAGATTCCAAAGCAGCATGTTCAGATTCTTCATCAAAAGCAGTGCTCCAGTCCAATGCTTCCACTGTGTCTTCAACTGTATCTTCCACTGCTACCATACAGTAAGTCACCGGTTCATCATCAAACTCTTCACTCCAGTCAACTTCTGATAACTTCTCTTGAGCAACCAAAGCCTTTGTTTCAGTTATTGGAATTTCCTTGAGCTCAAGTTTAGGCTTCTCAGATGTTCTGTTTGCTTGATACTTAGCAAACCTGCACTTCCTTGCAAAGTGACCAGTCTTTTGACAATTGAAGCATTCAATTTTAGATTTGTCAAAAGTTATTCCTTGTTTTGGTTTGAAATCAATATTTTTGCCTGTCTTCTTCATGTACTTTTTGATTCTTGCAGTGATCAAAGCAACTTGCCACCTGATATCAATTTCTTCAAGTGCATCCTCTTCAATCTGTGCTAGATCCTCTTCATAAGTGACAGGTAAGGTTGCTTGTTGTGCAAAGAAGGAGCACACAACTTCATCTGAGTTCAAAGTGGTAGATGGTGGGGCCTGCTGAGCATATGATGGGGGATTGTAAACAGCAGTACTTTGAGAAACAGTACTTTGAGGAGAAGCAGTACTTTTGTAAGTACTGCTCTTCTTTTCAGATGATAGAAAAGCAATACTATGCGATTTGGAATTGGGTTGACCACTCATCTCATGTTCATACACCTTCAGTTGATGATAGAGATCATCAAAGTCCATAACATCCAATCCTTGTTGTCCTCTGATCATAGTAGCAATCACATGCCATGAAGATGGCAAACTCCTTAGAAACTTCAAATTAGCATCCTCAACTGATACTTGAGCCTTATATAATTCCAACATGTTGAGGAGATTCTGAAACCTATCATATGCAGCATCAAGACTCTCTCTTTCTCCTACTGTGAAAGTTTCAAACTGTTGTTTCAGCAAGTTTCTGTGCATCTTCTTAGAGGCTTCATTCCCTCCAAATCTGGTCTTGAGAGCAGCCCAGAGCTGCTTGGCATCTTTAGCATCATGAAACCTGAGAAGATGTCCATCTGGAATAGCAGACAAGAGAATGTTTAGAGCCTTCTCTTGATTCCTTATAGTTGCTTGTGGTAAAACTGCCTTTGGTGCTGTAGGTTGTCCAGGAACAACAATGGGATCTGAAACTACTTCATTCCCATTCACAATTACATTCCACAAAGCATGGTCTGTAATGGCAATATACTGCCTCATCTTCATGCACCAGAGATCATATTCTCCCTTTTTGATTATTGGAATTCGGAGTGAGGTGATTGAGGGTGGTGGAACAGCTTCAGTCGACATCTTTGAATATAGTTGAAGTAGGGTTTCTTCCTAGTCAGAGTTTCCACACAAGCTCTGATACCACTTGTTGGATCGATATACTTTAATCAAACTAACTTAACTAGCTTGTTAAGGTTTAATAACCTCGGATAAATCCTAAGTTATTAACAAAGAAACACTGAGCAATCTTTATCAAGTACGCGGAATTTACTTAACAAAGCTAAGAAGAATAACTTTATTATAAACTCTAAATCTGCTTATTATGCAGATACTCTAATACAACTCTAAGATAATCGAACTTTTCTCTAAAACACTAATTCGTAAACTCTAAAACTCTTTTTCTGAAATCGTACCTCTAATGCCAATCTAGGAGTCCTTTTATAGGCTCAAGGATATCCTAGTCGGTTTACAATTGATAACCTTGTACGACAAGTAATCTAAACATGGAATACAATTCTTTCCATAAACGAATATAACAGTTTATTTGTTCTAGCAGTACTTTGACTTCATCTTGCAGTACTTTGACTCTGTCTTTAGCAGTACTTTGACTCTTTGACTTCTTCCAGTACTTTGCAGCTTACAGTACTTTCATATCTTCAGTACTTTGATATCTTCAGCACTTTCATATCCCAACAAACTTGCTGAAGTAGAATGGGAGCAAGTCTAATTGGGGATTAAATATGACTTTTCACTCTCCCCCAATTAGTGCTCTCCCCAAAACCGACAATAGCAGAAAATGTAGAACCGACTGTAGACTCGACCTTCTTCTAGATTATCCATTTGGGGAATAGAAATTCAACATCTTCAACTCACCAAATGCATTCCTGTTAACTTGTATATAGCACTTTGTCATTAATTAAATCAGCCCGTGTGAAGATGTTAACCAACGGCTCTTAGAAGAAAACTCCATGTGAAGATGACCCGATAAGAAGAAGCTCGGTTCTTACATGAGTTTGGAGCCGTTTGACCATTTATTCTCATATATCAATCATCATGCAGTAGTTTCACACTTCTTCTCCCCCTCAAGAATTGCATACGGAGTTGCCATTCTTGATTGAATAAGTGAACATCATCCAAATGTAGTCTATTCACACTTCTCCCCCTCAAAGGTAGCATTTGATGTCGCCATCGTCATTATAATTGAGCAAGTGGAATAAGAAAACAATCAACACTAGTCCGGTTCACTTGATGAATGAAAGCGCATGGAAGAAGCATGAAGCATGTTGATGAGAATGGTCATAATTGAGAAGATTTCTCTTCTTCAGAAGATAAAGCGCACTGAAGCGTACACTTTTCTTTTCTTTGTAGAACGAGGCTTGAACTGTTGTGTTCAAACGTCATAAATCTCTCTCTTTTCAATCTCTCTTGGCAAACTTGTTATCAATCCCATTATCATTCTGTAGGCTCTTTGTTGTGACAACTGATGGAGAAAACCCAATATGATAAATTTGACCTTGAAGTAAACTAACCCGAACTCGTGACTTAAACTTGCACATATGTAACAAAGAGCGGTGCCGAGACTTCATCCACCATTGAATCTCTAAGTACTTTATACTCTTCATCCAACCAACCATCAAGTATAAGACGTACATCACCTCTTGAAAATCCACAATTGAATGGGACACTGAGCACTACAACGTAACTCCTTAAAGTGATAGTTATTTTGTGGTGGTAAGAGCCCAATTCCCTCAAGTGGTAAAAGAAAAGGAAAAAGTCACCCAACAATAACTAGATTTCCAAGTCTTCATTTTTGATAATAAGATCAAACAAGGATCTTGAAGAATCTTCATCCAACCATCCCTGATACCTTCCGATACTAAGTACACTTGCCCGTGATATTTCACTTCAGCCTCAAGTAAATAATAATGAATTAACCCCGTGGTCACATCTTTTGGTTAAAAGCTCACATCTAGCCTCCTTTGACGTTTTAAGTGAACTATGATAATGGTTTTCATCCCGACCATGGTTAAAAGCACATAAACCCGTAAACCATGTAGTAACCAAACTACCATGACGAATATCCAAACACACATCCAATTCATGAAGTACACCCTTTTATCACTTCTTCGAAACAGAAACCATAGCACCCACATCAAATAAGATCCCGAAATACGCTTTACTTTCTCCAGGATGGTTCCATCATTACGGGATTTTACAACTCTATGGTTTAAACCGAGAAACAGTTTCTTTCGCGGGATTTTCCAAAACCAAGAATAAACCGTAAGATAGATCTGGAAATGCACTTTATAATTACCAGGATGTTTCCATTATCATGGGATTTTACAAGTCTATGATTTAAACCGAGAAATAGATTCTTTCGCGGGATTTTACAAAATCAAGACAAAACCGTAGACAATGTCAGCTTGAATGTGTTATGACAACTTTGGTTTCGGTGAATATCTGTTTTAGGGGAACATGTAGCGGTTCATCAACGGTTCATTCTCCATCTTCAACAATATCATCAGCAATTCTTTACCCATGTGTAGACAACTTCACAAACCATACTAGGTCAAGTAGTATAAACTACTTCCTCCTGAGGTTGAACGTAACACACCAAAGTACACGATTCTCCCCCATGATGGTTTTGAACTTTCAGAAGCATCATAACGTGTACGACCATAAGCACGAGAAGTTCTTGTCATAAGAAAACATCTTGAAAGGTCGTGAATGTCGTTGAGGATTTGTAAAGATTTTGCTTAGACTGTGAAGTATCATAGACATGTTGTAGCATCGGGTAACCCATGAGAATTGCTAATTACATATCAACCATTTTAAACACTTTGGTAAGCATACCATTCATATATTCTGACGGCTATAGCAATGACCACTTGAAGAAATAGACCCAAAATACCAATCTTGAACATGACGTAAAATTCCCCGGATTTGTTACCTAAACTTGTACTAATCCTCGTGAAAAGGAAACGGTGTACCAAATGCACAAAACCTCTTGACATATCCTCAACTGAGTGAGACACCGAAGTGATAGCTAAGTTATGGGTTAAGGGAGAAAGAATCACAAAAGTAACTAGATAGCCAAGTCTTTATCACACTCAATAAACGCCCAAACAAGTCATCTTCACGGAAGGGTAGAAAGAAAGAAGACGAAAATAAGTAAACGCGCCCGGAAAACCTCACATCAAATCCAAATAAGAAATATCGTCCTAACAACCCCGTAGTCAACATAGTTCCCATAACATTTCAAGCCGTGAAATAATATTCATCGTGAAAGTGTATACACCAAAGTGTCAAGCCCCATAACACATTAAATCTTATCAGCACATCTCACAATCAAATCTCATTTACACAGATCTTTTCATCAAAACGCATCATCTATGATCCAATATAGAGAAGCCCATCAGTCCATCATCCAATATCATCATATATAATTTCAAGCCTGGTCCAAATAACTATTCAACCCGATCTGGTCAATGAATTTTCTTGCAATGATCATCTCATCCATTCTGATATCTTTGACATATAACCAATCGCTAAGAATTTGACCCGGCCGCAAGTCCAATTAAAACCCTTTGAACCATCACTTCAATACCAAATCAATAATACCGGATAAGAGCCTTAAACCTATTAAAGATCAATCATTAACTCAAGCCGTGAATAAGTATGTGTCTTTCGTGAAAATTTAATGCCAAAATACCGCTCTTGACCGACTAATATTAAAATTTGTAACCAAAGAATTTGCATAACGATGTCGGATAACAAATTTAACATCACCAAAGATAGCTCCTCATCATATTAGATGATTAGTGAGATTAACAAAATTAGTCCATACATAATACACGGATCAAATAATCAAAGCCCAGATACTTGTATTAACTTGAGCGGCCCAAAGAAAATAAACACAAGATCCAGCCCATGTCCATGAACGGTATAAACATCTCAACCCTAATTCATAGGGTATAAAGCACGACCCTCATCACACACTTAACCCTAATCTCTCACACATATTATCATCAGTCCGCCCCCATCTCACTAACAAAAACGAAGACACACAAATTATCTCCCACATCTCAGAAACACGCCTCATCCATCAAGCACTCAGGACCATTAGATGCACATAATACGCTCGCCACAGGGATGGCTTGAGCGATTTGTGTCAGCCACGACAATAAAAGAATAGATCAAGGCAGGTTCCATCTTAGATTGTTAATCGTTTCATTTGTTTCATTTGTTTCTAAATCGAGCGAATCATCAATAGATTATAACATTCGTGTTATATATCTAATTGAATACCTTTCGAATATTAAATGAAGTTTATCCTTCAAAATGAAACCAATGATGGGCAAGCTGATTCGTGTGTAAGACCCTCGTGGTCTTGTTGTTACACAACACGAAATGAAGCTTTCTGAGGTTTATGAAATTCATGTGAATTAATTCGTTGTTACCCATTGACCGAATATAGCGATTGGAGGAAAATAATTAGAACCAATCTTGATCAATGATGATTTTTAACTTTCGTATAATGGCCTTCAATAGCCATAAAGTAACTTAGAGTACAACGAAAGTATGACTGAGATCAAAATGATTTAGTCCATTTGGTTATCGATCTGTGATGTTATAAGTTTTCATGAATTCGACCAGCCATGGTCTTGATTTTGTAGTAATAATCACGAAAACTTCGCTGAGATCATGATAGTCATGGTAGATGTAGATGATTGTGTCGAGTATTTGATATGGGATGGTTGATATGAGATTATGATTTTGTAGTTTATTTCCAATGTGTGATCTGATAATGTAAATGATTTGTAATGTTTGTGGTTCATGGTGATGTATATTAAATGATGTTTAGATGTTGTAGAAATGAGACATTGAATCTGTGATAGTTGATGTTCATGTTTGCACATTTTTGTTGACTGATGATGGATTTACACCGTCAAGTCATGAATGATTCATGTGGTACTTGGTTTTCTTGGTTAACAACTCGCTTAGTATATCTTCTTCTTCATTTCTGACAAGTCGCTTCAGTCAAGGGTCATGAGTCAAGTCTCATCAATATGAGTCAAGTCGCTTCTTCTTATACACACAAATCTCTTTTTAAAAAAAATTATTATAGACACCTCGCTTGACCATTTAACAACTTAGACAAATCGATTTTGACATTCAAAAATGACAAGTCGCATCTGGACATTAGACAAATAGCTACTCCTAGCGTCAAAACACAGGGTTTAATTAATTTGGACAAAATATTGGACAAGTCGCTTGGTAAACATTGTATCTAGACAGATTTAGACACAAGTCGCTTTGAAGAAAAACACGAATCTGGACATTAAATGACACAAACCTCTTCTAAGAATATCATCCTTTCTGACCAATAAAACTGATCAAGAACATATCCAAAATATTTGAGGTTTTGATAAAAAACAATTTGACCATGACTTTTAAAAATCAGTATGCATACCATAAATTAATTCAAAATAGTTGTCAACCTAACAAGATTATCAACAAACAACATCAACACCACATCAAAACATCACATAATCTTAATCAAACCGCAACAAAAAACATACAAGTCGCATACAAGAACCCACAAAAATCGCTCAATAACCATGAAATGAGACCCAAATCAACACAAACAACATAACCTAGGCTCTGATACCAATTGTAGGATCGTATATTTATGTTGTTTAGATGATTCGGGTGGTCTAGGTTGATGATTAAACAAGATTGCCATGTTAGAGAGATGAAGACAGGAGAGGGTGTTTTCTAGAGATAGAAATAACAAAAAGAGAAGGTTAGATTAATGAGAAAGCACCACCCTTCCCTTAGTGGGAAGGGTATTTATAGTTACAAACTAAACGACCTCCTGACGGCTTGTGGATCAGGTATACAGTGGGTAAAGACCCGTCCTTCCTCCACGGTGTTGCACTAAGCTAAACTACGCTAATAACTAATCTAATAAACAGTAAATAACGAAATGTCTACGAGCTAACTTGTGCTAGTCTATAGTTGGGGTGACCGACACTTCACATGGAATTTCTAATTCCTAATAAACTTAATAAGTTAGGGATGTGTGTCTAAGATGCTAGCGCCTGGGCACACATTGTTTCAAATCTTGCATGTAGGGTACTTAATAACTTAGCTTATGTTGCTTGAGACCCTCGACTCCCCAAAGGGTAGGCGTTTGATGTCTGGTAGGAACCTGTGTTGATAGGTTATGATGAATTGACCAAATGCTGTCATAGCGATTTGAAACCCCACTTGAATCAATAGGAAGTAATTAGAAAACATAGACATGACATGATAGGGTGAATAATTAGGTTAGCACACTTTCTCTCCATTGTTCACAACCTCAATTTAATCTCCGCATTTTATTTCTTGTCTTTTAGTTTAATTAATCATTTCAACTTAAAACCTTTTAAAACCGTGAAAATTAGACATAATAGGATCCTCATCTACATAGCTCTTGGGAACGACCTCGGCTTTACCACCTTCTATACTACGCACGATCGGGTTCATTGATCGTTAGTGCAACAGGTAGACCTTAGGTAGACGAGATTTAGAAATATTAAATCCTGGTCGGAAAACCTGCATCAGATATCCTACTCTTTCTCTCTCTTTCTCTCTCTCTCTCTCTGATAGAGTCAACACGTAAAGTAAAGAGAAATTTTTACCTCTGTGTGAATGATCAGCATAGCTGATTATCATCAGCTATCTAAATGACTCAAAGGTGGAACACTTTTGAGAGAACCTCAGAGAAGTAAGAGTGAAAGACTACTGAATGGAAGAAACAACAGTTTAATGGGACTCACTAAGTGTTCACATATCTGAGGATAAACACCTCATATATGTTGTGTATCTTCTCACCTACAACAGTCTTGCTTTATAAAAGACAAAGTCCAAAATAGAATAAAAACTTTGTAACCTGATATCAGAGTCAACTATAACAAATGGAAGAGAAGTGACAAACCCTTGAGACCTCAAGGACTGACAAATGCCCTTAGGTCTCTGAAGAATGACTTATCATCTTAAGCCATGCAGACGAACAAGTTCCACTTATCAGATACACTCAGAGTATTTCTTTAACATACTTGCAAAGTGTATCCTTAGAGCTGACTGAAGTACTTAGCCACGCTTAGCGGGACTAATTTGAGCTAAAGGTAAAGCGAGAAAATCCTTGGGAAGATATGGATTCATCGAGACCAAGGAAAGCAACATGCATGTACCAGAGTGTCAGAACAGTAAAGCAACCCTAGCCACACAAGTGCACATTTACCTTACTTCCAGTTTGCTTCTAGTCTAGTTATTACTATACTTGTAACTACTAACAGTGTATCTCCCTTTGTCAATAAAAGGGAGGTTAGTAGTAGTGATAGGTAACGATTCCACCTCTAGAGCACACTTCCTCTTCTAAGTGGTACCTTCCTTTTCATAACTTGAAGAGAAGCATTTGTCATTGATCGGTGCTAAACAGTCAAGCCTAAAAGGCTAAAAACTGCTCAAACACTAATGCAATTAAGATCAGAGGAGCGTAGAGTCTCCCCGGGTCGTTATGTCCCAGCGAGCTATGCAATGGATAAATCAACGTTTAGTAATCGAGAAGTTTGAACAGAAAAAGGATTATGAATGATATTATAACTACGAGAAAAGCCAACAAATTAAAAACGCCTTAAATGCAAATTAAAGAAAATCAAAAAGATAAAACCTATTAAATAAACGCTATCACTATATTTAAAATGATGAACGTTTAAAACCTAAAACGTACGTTTAAATTAAAAATCTACGCGACGTACAAAATAAAAAGTGAAACTAATTCAATATTAACCCTAAAAATATGAAAATGATGTTTTTACAAACCTAATGATATAAGAAAATATTTAGAAAAAGAAAATTATTTTTAAAACTAATTATCTAATTAAAAACTATTTTTAACTAATAATTAATTACCTAAATTACAAGAAAATAGGTAAATGATCTAGAAAAATAAGATTAAGACTTGGAAAAGTCTAAAATATCAAAATAGACTTTTCAAAACTATTTTTGTATTTTTGTGACTATTTATCTATTTTCTATGAATTTTAAACTATTAAAATCTAATTAAATCACTAAAAATTACCAAATGAACTATGAAAAATCTAGAAAATTACTTTTTCTACTTTTTATATTTATCTAAACCTAAGAAAAATGAAAAATTATTTTTTTGAACCTTTTTCTAATTTTTTGTATTAATTGCTATTTAAAAAGTATTAAAAACTAATTAAAAATAGGAAAAATAGCAAAACAGCTTATAAAAATATGAAAATTTCAGGTAAACTCCAAAATAATATTAAGAAGCTATGAAAATTAGAAAAACAGGTACTTGTGTAGAGAAATAAGCAACTGATCTCACAAGTGCTTATAAATAAGCACTCAAATAAGCCAAAAGCTCACCAAAAGCTACCAAACTGATACAGAGGCTATAATAAGCTAAATATACCCTAATGCACTTAAAAACAACAGGCTATAACTACTAATAAGCAATATTTAACAGAATTGATGTTTTGAGTATTTGCTTAAAAACAGTTAGAGGGTAGCAACTTTAAGCACAAGCACTAGCTTAACAATAAGCTTAATCTGAAAACTATTAATTAGGACCTAAAGTAGAACTGGTTGAGAGTACTTAAACCAAAAATGAGGCCATGATGAGCTCTTATGAGCTCTATACACTTGCTGCACAAACTGAGAAAGTCTCAGCTGATGCTGAGACTGTGGAGCAGGGCAACTGGCCCCAACTTTGAGCTTGTACACAAGCTTATCCAAAAAGCTTACAGCAAAAACATATATTAGGTCTTATAAACCACCTAGAGGGCTACTTGTAAACCAAAAATGAAACCATGAAAAGCCCTACTGAAGCCTGTGCAGATGCTGCAATCTCTGCTCAAAACCAACTTTTGACATTTTTGACTTTTTGAAACCAAATGAAACTTTGACTAAAATGAAGTTTAGACCCAATTTGATGATTGATTATGATATGTTATGATGTAATGAAGCTAGTTCAACCTTTATCTATGTTATTTAAACACAATTCAAGATTTGGTTTTGCAAATATCTCAACAGTTAACTGTTGAGATGGTATAAGTTGGATTTTTGACTTTTTCAAGTACCAAACATAAAAGTAAGACAGATAAGGTCTCAAATGAGTCTACCAAGCATGAACAAACAAAAGTTAATCACTGCAAACAACTAAATGACAGTTAAACCTCTTGAGCCAAACACCCTCTTAACTATCAGTTGTGAATCAAAATTGATCCAAACACTTAACCAACTTGTTCTTATGATCAATCTGAGTTAACTTAACCTAATCACTACTGAAAAGACAGATTTTAACTAATTATGAGCACCAATACAGTTTATGCAAGATTTGTGAAAATCACTTACAATTTGTCCAATGGCCACTATGGCCTGCCACATATGAAACCAAGATCACTAGCCTAATAAAGCCAACCCACTGATCTCAAAACTAACCCATTTCCATCACTGCTTCAACCATTGACCAATTCCATTGCCCATTTGACCCTGTTTGACTTTCTTTGACCAAACTCCAACTATGCTTAAAACTGAAACATAAGCTTATGGAAAGCTATTAGAAGCTTGTATAAGCTTATTAATACTGAGAAATGAGCTTTTTGAAGCCTTTGAATGATACTTTGAGAATGAAGTTTTCAACAGTCACTTAACAACATGAATTGATAATGAAACTTAAATTGGAACTTGAAAATGACTTATATTGATTCCAATACTTATAAAGAGTACATTACAACAGAAGCTTACAAGTTTTTCACTAAATTAAAGTTTTTAAAATTAAAAACGACATTAAGAGAAAATTAAAAATGAGAAGACTACTCTCTTGCTTCCTTTTTGCTTCTTTTTATAACCCAATGCTCTTGTATCTCTCCTCTGAATCTTTCCCATCAGTTTGAGCCATTGGATTGCTTTGATTTGATCTCAACCATTCAAAATGGTTTTTGGCGCCAATTTTGTTAACTGCCAAAATGGGGTGATATGGTTGGTGAAGAGGCATTAAATGAAGTCTTGGATGTTAGCTAAGGAGGGGGGACATGGAAGGTGAGAAAGAGGCTGGTGGGTGTGTGTTGGTGGCTGGGTATGGTGGTAGCAGACAGGGGTGGAGGGAAAAGGGGGAAGGGTGTTTGTTTGACCAGTTAGACTGGTCTTTTGACCAGATATTTAAAAAGGGGGGTCCAATTTGAATTATGACAGGGGTCCAAAAGGTTTGAAAGGGGTCCAAAATGGGTTTAAAGGTTTTAAATCACAAGGGCCTTTCTTGACAAATCTGAAAATGCAAGGACTACTGCTGCCATTTTATAAAACTTGTTCCAAGGACTGAAAATGACAAGCTCCAAAAGTATAAGGACTAAAATTGCCATTTTGCAATTTTCCAGGGGCCATTTTTGCCAATTTTGAAAGTTGAAGGACTATTTTTGTAATTTCTCAAACTTTTTGATATTTTTCACCAAAGGACTAAATTTGACAACTTTTGATTTAAAAAGGACCTTTGGTGACTTTTCTTTTGAAATTTGGGCTCAGGGACTATTTTTGACAATTCTTGAAACTTGGGGGACTGAAACTGCAATTTTTGCAAAATTGATATGTTTTTCATCTGATTTTGATATTTTTGAATTTAAAACACATAAAACACTGATTTGTGATATTTTGATCATTTTGATGTGTTTCTGAGTGTTTTCAGATGAATTTGCAGTTTATTTTGTACAAAAATGATGAGTATTTACACACTCATCAATCCCCCACACTGAGATATTGCTAGTCCCTAGCAATGATTTGAGAAAACATAATGGATTTTAAACTCTTTACCAAAAGCCATTACTTCTGGAGTAGCCAAATGTTTTAGTTCAAGTAAGAACCATGGTACACCGATAACCATGTGATTTTGAGCAAACCACCAGCTTTCAACGGATTTGATTTTGTCTTTACCAGAAGCCGTACCCTTCTGGACTAGCCAACTCTTAGATAAATTATCAGAATTATCTTTGGTGAGCTGAATACCAATTATGGATTTTCCACT
This sequence comes from Chrysanthemum seticuspe, assembly GCA_019973895.1. NCBI lineage: Eukaryota > Viridiplantae > Streptophyta > Magnoliopsida > Asterales > Asteraceae > Chrysanthemum > Chrysanthemum seticuspe. Next base: position 82,681,423 of record BPTQ01000003.1, read on the forward strand.
GCCTTTACCACAAGCCATAATCTTGCGGGCTAGCCAACTCATTATCTTTTGAGGATGATGGGGAGCTGAAGAACCATACAATTTTGGGCAAATTGCAAGCCATATAAACGGATTTGAGAAATCTTTACCAAGAGCCGTTTGCTCCTGGATTAGCCAATCCTTTTGTCTTACAGACAAGGCGGACTGATAACCAGATGAGAAAGTGTAGAACACTTACTCCAAAAAAAAATTTTTGGCCAAAAACGGGGGGATTAGGCGGTATATTTACATGATAAAATTCGTGAGAATCCCCCCCACACTTAGAAATGAATATTGCCCTCAATATTCAAAGTACCGGCGGTTATGCCGAAACAAAGAACGTGAAAGGGAAATACTAAGGCCATTATTTAGAAAGATGATTTTTTTTTTTTTTTTTTTTTTTTTTTTTTTTTTTGAAACATGTGGGAAATCCCCCCACACTAGGGTGGTAGAAAGGGGTAAGAAGACAGAAATATGGGTGAAAACCCATATGGTGTGTGCTACTGTTTTTGATTACCGAGTCGCTAGCTTGACTCGATCCCCACATTCATTGGTTCATGGGGAAAGTTTGTAAGTCCGGGACAACCATGGATGGAATGTCCTCTCCAAAATAATGCTTCACTCGATGACCATTCACTTTGAAATTAGGACCATCGGGTTGAGATAACTCAATGGTACCATAAGGATAAACCTTAGCGATAGTAAATGGACCAGACCAACGGGATTTGAGCTTTCCCGAGAAAATCTTCAATCTTGAGTTGAAAAGAAGGACTCGATCACCGACGTTGAAAACGCGGTTTTTGATTTTTGAGTCATGAATCTTCTTTGTCTTTTGTTTATAGATCAAAGAGTTCTCGTAAGCTTGATCACGGAGTTCATTTAATTCATTCATTTGAACTTTCTGATGATCACCCGCTATCTGTATATCAAAGTTAGCATGCTTCAAGGCCCAGTATGCCTTGTGCTCGAGCTCAACTGGAAGATGACATGCCTTCCCGTACACCAGCTTGTATGGAGTGCACCCGATGGGTGTTTTGTAAGCTGTACGGAAGGCCCAGAGTGCGTCATCTAACTTATCTGACCAAGAGGCACGGTTTTCGCCAACCGTCCTCTCCAGAATTCTTTTAATCCCCCGGTTAGAAACTTCCACTTGCCCACTTGTTTGTGGGTGGTACGCAGTAGAGGTACGGTGAGTTACACCATACTTTTGCATGACTCTTGCAAATTGGTCATTGCAGAAATGCGTACCACGATCACTGATTATGGCTCGTGGAGTTCCAAACCTAGCAAATAAGGATTTCAAGAATTTCACCACAACTCGGGCATCGTTGGTGGGTAAAGCTTTAGCTTCAACCCATTTTGACAAGTAGTCAACGGCCACGAGTATGTATTTGTTACCATGGGAAGAAGGAAATGGCCCCATAAAGTCAATGCCCCATATGTCAAAGATCTCACACACTTGAATGGCGTTTTGCGGCATTTCATTCCTTTGTGAGATATTCCCGTGACGTTGACAAGCGTCACAGGTTTTGACGAATTCATGGGCATCCTTATAGATTGTGGGCCAATAGAATCCCGAATCAAACACCTTCTTGGCGGTGTAGTTGGGGCTATGATGTCCCCCAGTAGGTCCAGAATGGCAAGCCTTGAGAATGTCAACGGCTTCCTGACCATACACACATCGCCGGATGACTTGATCCGCACAGATTTTAAACAAGTAGGGGTCGTCCCAGAAATAATGTTTCACATCTTTAAAGAATTTATTTTTCTGTTGGGACGACATCCCTTTCACAACAAAGTTACCCGCATGGTAATTTGCAAAGTCGGCAAACCATGGGGTAGAAGAATCTCCACGAAAAGAAACCATATTGAGTGTTTCGAGAGGAAATGTTTCATTGATTTCCTTTTTCTCGAACACATTTTGATGAGGGTTCTCTAATCGGGAGAGATGATCAGCAGCTAGGTTCTCAGCTCCTTTTTTATCACGAATGATGATATCAAATTCTTGTAGGAGGAGAACCCAACGGAGCAATCTCGGCTTTGCATCTTGTTTTGCAAAGAGATATTTGAGTGCCGAGTGATCCGTATACACCACGCATTTGGTCAAGATAAGGTATGGCCGAAACTTCTCAAATGCATACACCACAGCTAATAATTCTTTTTCCGTGGTGGTGTAATGAGTCTGAGCTTCAGTCATAGTTTTGCTCGCGTAGTGGATCGGCTGGAAATGTTTGGTTTTGCGTTGCCCCAAGACTGCACCGATTGCAAAATCACTTGCATCGCACATGAGCTCAAAGGGTAAGTCCCAGTCGGGGGCAACTAGAATGGGTGCTTCCGTAAGCTTTTTCTTAAGTGTTTCAAAAGCTTCGATGCACTCAGGAGAGAAAATGAAAGGAGCATCTTTTTCGAGAAGATGGGTCATAGGCCGGGCGATTTTAGAGAAATCTTGAATAAATCTACGATAAAACCCGGCATGACCTAGAAAACTCCTAACACCTTTGACAGTGGTAGGATGAGGCAGTTTAGCAATGACATCAACTTTTGCTCTATCAACCTCAATCCCATTCTTAGAAATCTTATGGCCGAGGACAATGCCCTCTTTGACCATAAAGTGGCTCTTCTCCCAGTTTAGACATAGATTGGTGTCTTCACACCTTTTAAGCATTTTGTCTAAGTGGGAGAGACAAGTCTGAAATGAGTCCCCAATGACCGAGAAGTCATCCATAAACACCTCCATAGATTCCCCGATCATGTCGTGGAAAATTGCCATCATACAACGTTGGAACGTGCCAGGAGCATTGCATAAGCCAAAAGGCATACGTCTGTAGGCAAACGTCCCGTATGGGCAGGTGAATGTGGTTTTCTCTTGATCCAGCGGATCAATGGGGATCTGAAAGTAACCCGAGAAACCATCAAGGAAACAATAGTACTCGTTCCCTGCTAATCTCTCAAGCATCTGGTCCATGAAGGGTAGAGGAAAATGGTCTTTTCGGGTGGCGTCATTTAACTTTCGATAGTCAATACACACACGCCAACCCGAAACCAATCGAGTTGGAATCAACTCGTTTTCTTCATTCGTGACAACAGTTGTGCCACCCTTTTTTGGAACGCAATGAATTGGGCTAACCCAAGGACTATCAGAGATCGGGTAAATTAGACCGGCATCAAGAAGTTTGAGAACCTCTTGTTTGATAACCTCGTGAATCTTAGGATTCACCCTTCTCTGACTTTGGACTGCTGGCTTGAAGTCATCCTCCATTAAGATTTTGTGGGTACAAAACTCAGGGTTAATACCCTTAATATCGGAGAGTTTCCAAGCAATTGCTTGTTTGTGTGACTTCAGGACCTTTATGAGAGCAGTTTTCTCCTCCTCAGTCAAGTCTTTAGCAATTATGACGGGTAATTTATCATCACCCTCCAAGAATGCATACTCGAGATGAGGAGGTAGGTCCTTAAGTTCAACCTCGGGAAATGCTTCAGTAGATGATTGCACTGATTTGATTTCCTCAATCGTGATTTCCTTCGGAGGGGGTGAAGGTAATGGATCTTCATTAAGCAATTGCTCAAGATAAAGAATATCCCCCTCTGAATCATACACACCATCAATTCCAGGCGGAATTGATTCATCAGTAGCCAGAAATTCATCGATCTCTTCCAGAAGGAAGTCACCTCCCTCAAACGGAGTGAGAGAGGGGGAAGAGTCGGAAATGATAGGCTGAGAAGATGTGGTGGAATTCCCACCCACAGAATTATGAAGATAACCAAGAAACTCTTGGGAGTACTCCTCTGAAGCAATATCAATTAAATCGACTCGATTAACTGATTCAGTATCATAATTTGAGGAGTACCTCGAAGTCTGATCGAGGTTAAAAGTAACAGCTTCGTTACCCACACGCAAAGTGATCTCTTGCTCAAACACATCTATGAGAGCACGGCCCGTCCTCAGAAATCCCCGCCCAACAATGAGGGGAACTCGAGGATCGGCATCGAAATCAACGACCACAAAGTCAGCTGGGAAATGGAACTTTCCTACTTTCACGAATACATCCTCGGCAATGCCGAGAGGACGCGAGATAGAACGATCTGCAAGCTCGAGAGTCATGCAGGTAGGAATAAGTTCCGGGAGAGAAAGTTGCTTCCACACTGAGTAAGGCATAAGATTGATGCTTGCACCAAGATCGGCAAGGGCAAAGCATTCAATCATCCCAGGAAAAACACAAGGAAGAAGAAATTTTCCGGGATCTCCAAGCTTCTCGGGAAGCTTTTTTAACAAGACTGCTGAGCAATTTTCATTCAAAGGAGTCTTAGCCATTTCAAATAGCTTTTCTTTGTTGCTCAGCATATGTTTCAGAGTGGATGCAAATTTGGGCATCAACATGATGGCATCCGCGAAGCTTATGTCAAAGTGAAGTTCTTGGAAAATCTGAAAGAACTTTTCCATCTGATGACTAGCTTTCTCGCGGAGCTTTTGCTCATGTAACCGTGAGGGATAAGGAAGAGAAGATTTGGATTTCTGATTCTCAACAGGAGCTACAGGAGGTTCAAAAACAACTCCTTGATTTGACTTGGGTTGCTGGACCACTTGAGGTTGGACTACCGAAGGTTGGACATGTGCGGTACTTCGTGGACTTGAATAATGCACCTTGTCCGTTGTTTCCTTGGTAACTTGACTAAATGCCACAGGAGGAGGGGGCATAGGAGTCGTAGGTCCATTGTGTTTTGGAGGCTCGCTTTCCACTACCTTCGGGATAGAAGAAGAAGGAGAGGTAGTAGGAACAGCAGGTCCAGCATATGAAGCACCACTTCGGGTTGTGATCGCCTTTGCATCGCCCCTCGGATTAGCGATCGTGTTGCTAGGTAGAGTACCTGAGCCCGAGGGTCGATCATTTAAAGACTTTTTGATGTCAGAAATTTGGCTGACCAACAACCGATTCATTTCCTCTTGGGATTTCATGAATTGTTTCAACAGCTCATCAGATGATGGTCCAGTTGGAACAATAGCTTGAGTTTGCACAGGGAAATTCTGGCCTCTATTGTTAGGATTAGGGCCTTGGTTCTGAAAATTCCCTTGATTGTTTCCATGAGAATACCCTGGGTTGAAATTTCCCTGACTGGGTTTCTATTGTAATTTCCTTGATGTTGGAAATTTTGATTCTGATTTTGAAAACCGTTGTTTTGATTGAATTGACCTTGGTTCTGGAAACCTTGGTTTGGTCTATTCTGATTCTGATTACGGTTCTGGTTTTGATTGAAACCGGGAGGTCCAGAGTAGTGGTTAGGACGGTGGTTCGGGTCTACAGGAGCACGATATTGATTGCCTCCTTGATTAGGCATCCCGCCCACAGCATTAGCTTCAAAGGGGTTACCATCAGTGGCCATACAGTTGTAATAAGCATGGGGGCCACCACAGGTAACACAGACTTCCACTTTCTTAACCTCAGCAGGAGGTGAGGTTTGTGGAAAAGAGACTTTCTTTTGATTGGAGAGAACCAAAGCTTGGATAGCTTCCGTGAGTTTATCAATCTTAGCATCGGTGCTAGACTGACTCACGGGCGATGAAGAAGAAGAAGGACCAACACTGACTTGGGAAACAACCGGCTTGCTCCATGCAGTGCGGACCTTGGACTTGTTTTCGATTATCGCCAAAGCTTCTTTGACAGTTTTGCTTAGGAAATTTCCTCCCGCGGAGGAATTAAGAGAATCTTGGTCAGATTGACTCACTCCATTATAGAAAGTATCGAGTTGCATCAACTCGGAGAAACCGTGGTGAGGACATTTGCGAAGCAATTCCTTGAAACGATCCCACGATTCACTGAAGGATTCATCAAACTTCTGAGTGAACTTGATGATTTCATTTTTAAGACTCGTGGTCTTGGAAGGTGGATAGAATTCATTCACAAATTTCTTCACCAGATCCTCCCATGTCTCTATAGACTGAGGGGGTTGTTTTTCAAGCCAAATCCGGGCTTGACCCTCAAGAGAAAACGGGAACAGAAGAAGCTTAACAGCATCAGAAGGGACATTCTTATACTTGATGGTAGATGCAATCTTGTTAAACCATCTTATATGAGCATGAGGATCATCCCGCTCAAAACCGTAGAACTGATTTGAAGTTACAAGATTCAGTAACCCGGTCTTGAGTTCAAAATTTTCAGCCACGATGGCTGGCACAACGATAGCATCTCCATACCCGTCGATGGGTGCCTGGAGAAGCTCGCACATAGGAATCTCATCCGCCATGATAACGGGATGAGTGCGAACAGTCCGGATCTCAGATCCGACTGATGGAGCAGAAAGTCTGCGAACACGCCTTCTTGGAATCTTGACAAGCTCACGAAATGGGCTTACAGATCTAGAAGAGCGAGTGCGCATACACAAGAGTTAACTCTAAGGAAACTCAGAGTTAAGGAGAGAAATGGAATTATGAAAATCTTTCACATGAGAATGAGAATTATGAAGACGTTTTTATAAAAATCAGGGTGAGAAGAATCTTTATGGGTTTTCTGGTTCTGAAACGTCGATATCACAACAAAATCAATTAACACAAGATCGAGGCAAAACAACAGTGAACTTAACCAATAATCCAAGATGAATGGCTTCTTTGAAAAAGGTACACCAATCACAATGGACACAAAGGCAAGTTTTATATCTTTAGTTCGGGAACTTATTATGGTCGCACCCCCAGTTAGGTAGTGCACTGCCTTGGTTTTCGGTGGTAATCTTTTAAGTTGTTAATTATTAGAGAAAACGACGATTCTTTTTGTATTTTTATTTTTGATACATATATAGAAACAAAAGGAAAAATATTTTTGTGTTTTATACGTTTTTGCTTGTTTTTGGGTTTTTTGGATTTTTTAGAAGAAAATATGGATATATATATATATATATATATATAGAGATGGATGATATAAACAAAGAGTGAGGATTCAAACAACTAATCTGCTAAAACGGGAGATAAATCAGCACAGCTCCCCGGCAGCGGCGCCAAAATTTGATCGGTGCTAAACAGTCAAGCCTAAAAGGCTAAAAACTGCTCAAACACTAATGCAATTAAGATCAGAGGAGCGTAGAGTCTCCCCGGGTCGTTATGTCCCAGCGAGCTATGCAATGGATAAATCAACGTTTAGTAATCGAGAAGTTTGAACAGAAAAAGGATTATGAATGATATTATAACTACGAGAAAAGCCAACAAATTAAAAACGCCTTAAATGCAAATTAAAGAAAATCAAAAAGATAAAACCTATTAAATAAACGCTATCACTATATTTAAAATGATGAACGTTTAAAACCTAAAACGTACGTTTAAATTAAAAATCTACGCGACGTACAAAATAAAAAGTGAAACTAATTCAATATTAACCCTAAAAATATGAAAATGATGTTTTTACAAACCTAATGATATAAGAAAATATTTAGAAAAAGAAAATTATTTTTAAAACTAATTATCTAATTAAAAACTATTTTTAACTAATAATTAATTACCTAAATTACAAGAAAATAGGTAAATGATCTAGAAAAATAAGATTAAGACTTGGAAAAGTCTAAAATATCAAAATAGACTTTTCAAAACTATTTTTGTATTTTTGTGACTATTTATCTATTTTCTATGAATTTTAAACTATTAAAATCTAATTAAATCACTAAAAATTACCAAATGAACTATGAAAAATCTAGAAAATTACTTTTTCTACTTTTTATATTTATCTAAACCTAAGAAAAATGAAAAATTATTTTTTTGAACCTTTTTCTAATTTTTTGTATTAATTGCTATTTAAAAAGTATTAAAAACTAATTAAAAATAGGAAAAATAGCAAAACAGCTTATAAAAATATGAAAATTTCAGGTAAACTCCAAAATAATATTAAGAAGCTATGAAAATTAGAAAAACAGGTACTTGTGTAGAGAAATAAGCAACTGATCTCACAAGTGCTTATAAATAAGCACTCAAATAAGCCAAAAGCTCACCAAAAGCTACCAAACTGATACAGAGGCTATAATAAGCTAAATATACCCTAATGCACTTAAAAACAACAGGCTATAACTACTAATAAGCAATATTTAACAGAATTGATGTTTTGAGTATTTGCTTAAAAACAGTTAGAGGGTAGCAACTTTAAGCACAAGCACTAGCTTAACAATAAGCTTAATCTGAAAACTATTAATTAGGACCTAAAGTAGAACTGGTTGAGAGTACTTAAACCAAAAATGAGGCCATGATGAGCTCTTATGAGCTCTATACACTTGCTGCACAAACTGAGAAAGTCTCAGCTGATGCTGAGACTGTGGAGCAGGGCAACTGGCCCCAACTTTGAGCTTGTACACAAGCTTATCCAAAAAGCTTACAGCAAAAACATATATTAGGTCTTATAAACCACCTAGAGGGCTACTTGTAAACCAAAAATGAAACCATGAAAAGCCCTACTGAAGCCTGTGCAGATGCTGCAATCTCTGCTCAAAACCAACTTTTGACATTTTTGACTTTTTGAAACCAAATGAAACTTTGACTAAAATGAAGTTTAGACCCAATTTGATGATTGATTATGATATGTTATGATGTAATGAAGCTAGTTCAACCTTTATCTATGTTATTTAAACACAATTCAAGATTTGGTTTTGCAAATATCTCAACAGTTAACTGTTGAGATGGTATAAGTTGGATTTTTGACTTTTTCAAGTACCAAACATAAAAGTAAGACAGATAAGGTCTCAAATGAGTCTACCAAGCATGAACAAACAAAAGTTAATCACTGCAAACAACTAAATGACAGTTAAACCTCTTGAGCCAAACACCCTCTTAACTATCAGTTGTGAATCAAAATTGATCCAAACACTTAACCAACTTGTTCTTATGATCAATCTGAGTTAACTTAACCTAATCACTACTGAAAAGACAGATTTTAACTAATTATGAGCACCAATACAGTTTATGCAAGATTTGTGAAAATCACTTACAATTTGTCCAATGGCCACTATGGCCTGCCACATATGAAACCAAGATCACTAGCCTAATAAAGCCAACCCACTGATCTCAAAACTAACCCATTTCCATCACTGCTTCAACCATTGACCAATTCCATTGCCCATTTGACCCTGTTTGACTTTCTTTGACCAAACTCCAACTATGCTTAAAACTGAAACATAAGCTTATGGAAAGCTATTAGAAGCTTGTATAAGCTTATTAATACTGAGAAATGAGCTTTTTGAAGCCTTTGAATGATACTTTGAGAATGAAGTTTTCAACAGTCACTTAACAACATGAATTGATAATGAAACTTAAATTGGAACTTGAAAATGACTTATATTGATTCCAATACTTATAAAGAGTACATTACAACAGAAGCTTACAAGTTTTTCACTAAATTAAAGTTTTTAAAATTAAAAACGACATTAAGAGAAAATTAAAAATGAGAAGACTACTCTCTTGCTTCCTTTTTGCTTCTTTTTATAACCCAATGCTCTTGTATCTCTCCTCTGAATCTTTCCCATCAGTTTGAGCCATTGGATTGCTTTGATTTGATCTCAACCATTCAAAATGGTTTTTGGCGCCAATTTTGTTAACTGCCAAAATGGGGTGATATGGTTGGTGAAGAGGCATTAAATGAAGTCTTGGATGTTAGCTAAGGAGGGGGGACATGGAAGGTGAGAAAGAGGCTGGTGGGTGTGTGTTGGTGGCTGGGTATGGTGGTAGCAGACAGGGGTGGAGGGAAAAGGGGGAAGGGTGTTTGTTTGACCAGTTAGACTGGTCTTTTGACCAGATATTTAAAAAGGGGGGGTCCAATTTGAATTATGACAGGGGTCCAAAAGGTTTGAAAGGGGTCCAAAATGGGTTTAAAGGTTTTAAATCACAAGGGCCTTTCTTGACAAATCTGAAAATGCAAGGACTACTGCTGCCATTTTATAAAACTTGTTCCAAGGACTGAAAATGACAAGCTCCAAAAGTATAAGGACTAAAATTGCCATTTTGCAATTTTCCAGGGGCCATTTTTGCCAATTTTGAAAGTTGAAGGACTATTTTTGTAATTTCTCAAACTTTTTGATATTTTTCACCAAAGGACTAAATTTGACAACTTTTGATTTAAAAAGGACCTTTGGTGACTTTTCTTTTGAAATTTGGGCTCAGGGACTATTTTTGACAATTCTTGAAACTTGGGGGACTGAAACTGCAATTTTTGCAAAATTGATATGTTTTTCATCTGATTTTGATATTTTTGAATTTAAAACACATAAAACACTGATTTGTGATATTTTGATCATTTTTTGAGCAAACCACCAGCTTTCAACGGATTTGATTTTGTCTTTACCAGAAGCCGTACCCTTCTGGACTAGCCAACTCTTAGATAAATTATCAATATTATCTTTGGTGAGCTGATTACCAATTATGGATTTTCCACTGCCTTTACCACAAGCCATAATCTTGCGGGCTAGCCAACTCTTCACTTTTAAGGATATGGTGAGTTGAGAACCATACAATTTTGGGCAAATTGCAAGCCATATAAACGGATTTGAGAAATCTTTACCAAGAGCCGTTTGCTCCTGGATTAGCCAATCCTTTTGTCTTACAGACATGGCGGACTGATAACCAAATGAGAAAGTGTAAAAACACTTACTCCAAAAAAAAATTTTGGCCAAAAACGGGGGAATTGGGTAGATAATATATGAAATTCGTGAGAATTCCCCCCCACACTTAGAAATGAATATTGCCCTCAATATTCAAAGTACCGGCGGTTATGCCGAAACGAAGAACGTAAAAGGGAAATACTACGGCCATTATTTAGAAAGAAGTTTTTTTTTTTTTTTTTTTTTTTTTTTTTTTTTTTTTTTTTTTTTGTTACTTATATATATATATATATATAATATGTGGGGCACTCCCCCACACTAGGGTGGACACATGGGTGAAAACCCATGTTCAGCTACTGTTTTTGATTACCGAGTCGCTAGCTTGACTCGACCCCGAATTCATTGGTTCATGGGGAAGTAAAGTGGAAGAAACAATCTCCATCGGACTTTCATTCAAGATGTTTGGACAAACATTTGAAGCACGAGAAAGTTCCACACCGATGAGATATACATAGAACCGGCTCACAAATGGTACATGAAAATGCCGGGATCAAAGATAATGTCTTCATTCCCGAAGGAGTGAAGAACAGGAGAAGCCACAGGATAGGTGAAGAAGAGATAGAAAATCATGATAAACATCATGATTAACTCTTCATCCTGAATAGGAGAATTCATAGTTTCATGAATCTCTGATGTGTTTCTGAGTGTTTTCAGATGAATTTGCAGTTTATTTTGTACAAAAATGATGAGTATTTACACACTCATCAAACTCCTCTAATGTATATGATTCATAATCGGGGAGAGAATTGTGAGAATGAAAAGTGGTACTGCCACTAATCTTCTCTCCCATATTATCAAAACAGGAGGCTTTCATTTCCGGATTAGGATCATCGGAAAGAATGTCACTATCCTTAATGGGGATAGGAGATAAAATAGGTTTCTCTTTGAAAGCCTCGATTTTAGAAATGAGAAGACTGACCTTCAATAATGTTGCTCGAAGAGCTTCATCTTTGATTTCATTGTCAGTAACTTCATCATTCTCTTCTTCTAAGCTAACAAGCTCAGAAGGTGAGTCTTCCACATAAATGATGTCTCCACAAGATAATGAATCATCATTATCAGAATCGGAGAGCATCTCAACATGATCATCTTGGAAGACAAGAGGAAGAGGAATATCACACACATGATCAAGAGTTCCCTGTGACTCTCCTGGGATTGGGACAAGGTCCTCAACACTAGACTTTATCAATTCGTCCGATTCCTTTTCAGGAACAGTGTCGAGATGCTCGTCCCCCATAATAAGAGAGTGAGTGTGAATCTCGGGTGTGATAGCAGTTGTTTGAGATGGAATCTCAACTGCTGGAATATCAACTGACTGAGGCGGTTGAGAAATATTACTTTTAAAAGGATAAAAACCCTCCTCGTCATCGTCATAAAGAGCTGCATTGAGAAATTGGGAACGCTTTAGAGCTGCTTGCTCTAGGATAAATAATTCTTCCCTAGATTCTCGGGCCTTTCGCTCTTCGGCAAGTAATTCTCCTATGGTCTTTTCACCACTCACTTGATTCTTAAAATTACTCATCATATCGTCAAGTGTTTTCATTGCGGTTTCAAGATCCTGGGAGATTTCATGAGACAACGGCTCAGGTGGAGTTTGAACCGTATAGTGCTGTGGAGGTTGGAAAGTATCAAACATGTGAGAGTCATGATTGTTACAAGGAACTGGGTTCCCTATTTGACAATCAGAGCTGTAATGGGGACCTCCACAGTACTCACAACAGTAGAACTGTTGAGTCTGGACAGGTGAATCATATGGATTTTGGTTATAACCAAAGTTCTGAGCATCACTGGAAAACTGTTCATAGACAAACGTGTTCCCGGATTGACACTCAAATCCTTGGTGAGGACCTCCACAAAATTCACAACAGTATTGTTGATTATATGATAAGTCGGGCTGTGGTGGGTAATTGGAAAAGTTTGAGGAGTCGTTAAATGAGTTCGGATTAGGATCATAATCAAATGAGTTCCTCGAACCACAAAACAAACAACTCCCGTTATGAATATCATTACCACATTGTACACAAGTACACCAACGACAGGGTGAACCATAGAGAGGCTCACCACAACCGACACAAGGAATAAACGATTGCATTTGATAGTTATGAAGAGGAATCAGTTTATTCAAAGAATCAACAAAACCAACATGGTGATCAGAATGACTATGAAGACTCGAAGAACATTTTGAAAAATCCGGAGGTGGGACAAGTGGTGTGCTCTGAGAGCTAGCAATTTCCACCACTTCCGTTATGGTCTCCGGTTCTGGTTCTTGAGAAACGTGAAGATTAGGCAAGTCATTCTTGCTAGTCACCGGTGTTTGAACGGGTTCATCGTAATCAATTCTAATTCTCGACCTTTTTTCATCGGCTTGAATTTGTTCGATTAGATTACGGGCTCTATCTTCAAAGAAAGTGTCCTCGTAATCCTCGGTGGGTGCTTGGGGTAGCTCCGACGTTTGAACTGGTTTGTCAAGATTAGAATGTATTTCAGGTTGTGGCGGGTGGTCGAAATAACTTTGAAAAGAATTTTTGATGGATAATTCGCACGAATTGCAAAATTCGCTTGAACTAGGTCCTCCACACCGCTCACACACATTTCTGACGATGAAGTTGACGAATGTCGACATAAGAATTAAACATATAGAGGATTAAGAAGAGAATCAAATGGTTGAGAGGATACGAAGTATAGAATTAAACGGCAAAAGAGGGTAAGAGAAATAGAATCAACGAATAAGAGGAATGAGAAGAATATTTTTGGTATTTTTGGATAAGAAAATATAAACATATACAGATGGATGATTTGAACAAAGAGTGAATATCCAAATCACTAATCTGCTAGACGTAAGATAATCAGCACAGCTCCCCGGCAGCGGCGCCAAAAATTTGATCTGCGCAAAACCGTCAAGTTTTCTCACGCAAGCAAGAAACTTAAAACAGCTTAAGCACGAATGCAATGAAGATCTGGGGAGTATAGTGTTTCCCCGGGTCGTTATGTCCCAGCGAGCTATGCAATGGATTATCAAACGTATAGTGATCGCGAGATTTGAACGGAAAAGGAGATTTGGAATTATTATAACTATGGAAGAAGAACATAAACTACAAGGGCTAAACTGAAAATTAAAGGAAATTAAAAAGATTAAAAATATTAAATAAACGCTATCACTATTTTTAAAATTGATGAACGTTTAAAATTTAAAACTTAAAACTTACGTTTAAATAAAAATTACGTAAACGTACAAAATAAAAAGTGAAATCTAAGAAATAAAAGTCCTAAAAATATGAAAAATACATTTTTACAAACCTAATGATAAAAGAAAATTTATAGAAAAAGAAAATTATTTTTATAACTATTTATCTAATTATTATTAATTAAAAACTATTTTTAACTAATTAATAATTACCTAAAATACAAGAAATTAGGAAATAAAGCTAGAAAAATAAAATTAAGACTTGGAAAAATCTAAAATATCAAAATAGACTTTTCAAAACTATTTTTGTATTTTTATGATTATTTTTCTATTTTCTATGAATTTTAAACTATTAAAAACTAACTAAATTATTTAAAAATACAATTTTAACTAAGAAAAATCTAAAAAAATATTTTTTTCTCTTTTTATATTTATCTTAACTTAAGAAAATTGAAAAATTATTTTTTTGAAGCTTTTCTTAATTTTTTGTATTAAATGCTATTTAAAAATACTTAAAAACTAATTTAAAATCAAGAAAAATACCAAACAAGCTAGGAAAAATCTGAAAAATTCAGGAAATGCTTAAAATAATATTAGGAAGCTAAGAAAAATGGAAAATCATGGGGTTATGTGGCAGAATATGAAACTGATGAAGAAGTGCTTATTGAAATAAGCACTTCAATAAGCAAGTGGAACCCAAAGGCTACCAAACCAAAAGAGAAGCTATTATAAGCTAGAATAACCCAAATGCAACAAGATTAAACAAGCTACAACCCCTGATTCACAAGCTAACACAGATTAAATGCAATGAGCTTATGGCAGAAACAGTGACAAGGGTGGTATGTTTGAGCTTATGCATAAGCCACACAATAAGCTAATATTGAAAAACAATGAATGGAACCTAAAGATAACCTGGGTGACTAACTAAAACCTAAAACTCAGACTTGGACAAGCTCAAATGAGCCAATTGCAAGCTCTGCAATTTCTGCATAACCCCTGTGCAGTTAACAGGCCCCTGCACAGGGGATTAAGTGGCAGTTTGATAAGCTCCTTTGAGGCTCAAGAAAAATTCAAAAAATTAAACTAAAATAAGTACAAGAAACTAGACCAGCTTGAGATTTCAAAACATCAAGTTTCATTTGCATTGGTTCAGAATTGAGCCCAAGAAAAATCACCCTATTAGGGCCAAAAACTGAGTTTGTGCATTATTGACTTTTTAAGAAAAAGTGGAAAGTTGACTAAACTGATTTTTAATCTGGATTTATGAACTGAAAATAGACTTAATAGATGAAATAAACCTAATGCTAGCTTAATCTAGGAATTTGGAACACAAAACAAGAATTGGATGTGCAAAAAACTCCAACAGTGGCTGCTAAGGTGCTTAAAGTGGAATTTTGACTTCTACTGTCCTATTATGCAAATGAGTGGCTTAACTTATCCTAGTAAGGCTAAAGGGAACTTAGCAAACTAACATTAACCACTGACAAGCTCTGCAACCCCAAATCTCAGCTTAAGCCAAACACAGGCTTATGTACTTGTATAGATATTTTAACTAGCAATTCACCTAACCAGAGTGGCTAAATCCTTATTCCAACTGCAACTAGCCAACTGATCCTAACTAAAATGATAACAGCTAACAATTTAACACTAATCCTATAAGAGCTATGACATGCAGTCTTGAGCAAACAAATGGCATAAAAATTGAAAGGACTTACAACAGTCCAGATACTAAGACCTGCACAAATGGTTAAACACCACTTCAAATAAGTTCAATCAAACACCATCTTTAGTCCAGGTCAAGGATTTGACCATACCCTGCTCCCATTGACTTTTGTTGACCAAGATACAAAATTTCTTTAAACTTGAGTTTTAACCTTGCCAAGAGCTTTAAACAACTTATATAAGCTTAATGGAATTTAAACATAAGCTATTAAAGATTTGAACATGAGAATTTGAGAGTGCTTTTTCCAACAGTAAACATGAGTTTTTGAAACTCAAATGAAACCTTAAATTAAAACTGAAACTTGGTTACAAACACTTAATTAAGTTAAATCCAATACATAGAAACTGATATTACATTATTTTGAGTAAAACTACTACATTTGTTTAAAAAACGACATTTAAAGGAAAACTTAAAACTAGCTACCACTCTAAACTGCTTCTTCCTTCTCTCTTTTATACTCCAAGTTTCCTCTCTCATCTTTCTAAGTGATTCCCACCATTTTCTGACCTTTGGATGGTTTTTGAGGTGATCTTGGCCCTTCAATGGTTTTGGCGGGAAATGAGGTTTAAGCAGATGAGGTTGAGTGAGATAAGGTGGAGAGTAATAAATGATCCTTGGAGTTTGGTGTTGGTGGGGGGGGACAAGAGAAGGGATAAGGTGAGGAGGGGGGTGGAAAGGTTGAGTGTTGCAGGCTTATGGCAGGGAAGAGGAAAAAAGGGCGCCAAGTGGGTTGGGAGTTTGACTTGGGTTGACTGACCAGGCTAATATAAAGGGGGGGTCAAAATGTGGCTAGTGACAGGGGTCCAAGAGTTGGCAGGGGTCCAAAATTGTGATTAAAGAGTTAATAATAGCAAGGACCATTTATGTAATTCCTGAAAATGTAAGGACCAAACTGCCATTATCTCAAAGTTACTTCAAGGGACCATTAATGACAAGTTTCAAAAGTACAGGGACCAAATCTGTCATTTTGAAATTTTCCAGGGGCCATTTCTGCCAAATTTGAAACTTGGAGGACCAAACTTGTAATTTTCTCAAACTTTTGACATTTTTCACCAAAGGACTAAATTTGACAAGTTATGATATAAAAAGGACCTTTGGTGACTTTACTTTTGAAATTATGTGCTCAGGGACTGTTTTTGACAACTTTTGAAACTTGGGGGACTAAAACTGCAATTTTTGCAAATTTGATATGTTTTTCATCTGATTTTGATATTTTTGCATTTAAAACACATAAAACACTGATTTGTGCTATTTTGAACATTTTGATGTGTTTCTGAGTGTTTTCAGATGATTTTGCAGTTTATTTTGTACAAAAATGATGAGTATTTACACACTCATCAATCCCTTTCACAATACCTTTTTTGACCCCACTTCACAATCCTACCTGAACCTTTCTTTACCCTCCTTTCTCTCCTTCTTTCTCTTATCCCAAAACCAGATAACTAAAAATATACCCAGAAACACACTTTTACCCGCCAAACCCTCACCCTCCCCAGGTCACTCTCAATTTTGGAAGCTGCAAAAGAAGCATCACATGATACCCATTGCCACTGTGGCAATCCAATGGTACAAAACCCAACAGATGGCTCTGATTCATTCTCAATGGTACCTAACAAATCAATGGAGCAGATTGCTTGAAGAAAGCACAAAATTGCTTTTGGTCTCTTTTATCTCACACAAGAAACACACAAGAGAGAGGAAGACCCTTTTAGTTGTAGTATAAAAAGAATCATGTATGCCATTGATAAAACTTGTCTAGAATTTTTGTCTAGTCCACTTTACTTTCTTGTTCTTTAAATTCTGCAATGTTTAATTTCAAAGTGTAATTTCAGTTTAATTTTTAGTTTTGTACTTCTTTTTCAATTAATGAGAATTGAGTTTTTTATGCTTTCTTTTAATTCCCTGCTCAATTGTTCTAAATCAGTCAGTAATGTTTAAAGGATGCTTTTTTTTTTTTTTTGGTCATATGAAACTGGCTTTTCTGAAATACATCAGGTTCTGTTTTTAATTCAGTGTTAAAAACCCAAGTCTTCCCATAAGGGAGTGTTTGGATAAGTACGTTTTCTGGGTCAAATCCCTATTCTGACCCATGTTGAGTCTCCAAGTAGTTGTAGTTAGATGTTAGCTCAATTTATTTTGGCATTTCCAAGTAGTGTTCTATTGCAAAATGATTTTTAGAAGTAGTATGCAAGAAATCTGTCTTAGTTCAGCAGTCCCTTACAGTCACTTTTTAGCTCAATTTTAGGTTGGATTAAGTTAGAACTAGGAGTTAATTTCAGTTTTACATGTAGTTGGTAGTATGAATTTAGTATTTCTGAATTTATTTTGGTCCTTAGAGCTTAATTGTAGCTTAATTTTGGCCTTAAAATACCCATTCAGTTCTGTCTTACAGAACTCGTTTCATCCCCACATGCTCTCTTTTGGCTTAATTTAAGGTAGGATAGATCTTGATTTAGGATTTGATTTTTGTTGTGAAATTAGTTCATGGTGTTAATTCTAGGTATCTTAGCTTATTTCAGGATTTTAAGGTCTTTTAGTAGCTTATTTTTAAGCCAATAGTTAACCCATCAGGCCTGTTTTGACTTGCCGTCACAAACATGATTGCAGCAGCCTGCACAGGCTTCTTCGCCCCCTTTTGCAGCCCTCAATTCAGCTTCTAGTTAGGATTTTGTGGGGGCAAGCCAGCTTGCCTTCAAGGATCCATGAGCTTATGAGCTCACTCCCCCTTTAGCTTATTCAAGTTTGCTTCAAAAGTCCCCCGTAGGGACTGTTTGGGGCTGCTGTTACAGCATTAGTTTTTTTTCTTTGGTTTTAGCTTATTTTCTTTTCTTATTGCTTATCCATAATTCCTTAGGTAGCTCTTAGTTTTAGTTTTAGCTTTTAGTTAGCTTGTACCCATTTAGAAGCTTATTGTAGCTTATCTTGCGCCTTTAGTTTAGCTCATCCAAACAGCCCTTTGTTTTTTGTTTTGTTTTTTTTTTCTTTTTTGTTCACTGCTGCTGCCCATAAGCTATTCCCAACTTGTTTTTAACTTTTCCTAAATTCAGGCCTTGATAAAAGTTGCTTATTTTTGTTCATTGATTAGTTTGGTAAAAGAAAAAAAATAAAACCAAAAATGTGATAGAAGCAGGATTCGAACACTGGACCTACAGGTCAGTGCACCTGCAACGCCCCACACTTGCAACTCGTTACCATCTCTGCTAGGTGTGTTACTTGGTTGTGTTTGGTTTAATTAATACTTAAGGCATTAGTACAGTTTTAACTTAATAGCTTTTTTCACCTTATTAACTGCTTATTTCCACAAGCAATGTTCACGTTTTTTATTTTTCTTTAATTCTATGTCATTTAAGGTATTTAATGTAAGTTTCTCAGATTTTTCCAAAATAGTTTAGTATTTTTAATTAATTAATTAGTATAATTTAGTTTTTAATTCGTAATAAATAAAATAAAAGTCGAAAAAATACCCGGCTTTTTTCTAAAATCATTTTTAGTCATGTAGAATGTAAGAAAATTAGTTTTGCACTCGTAGGACTTAAATTACATTTTTTCACTTTCGGGGCTCGGGATTAGCTCGGGTTTTCGCGTTTTTGCATTTTAGCTTCCTAGGATGTAGTTTAGCTTAATTTTATTGTTCCTTAGGCTTAGTTATAGTTTGTTTAGCGTTTACATTGTTTTACTTGCTTTGTTTACTATTTCGTGCTTTAATTTGTAGAATAACGATATCAAATTCCAAATTTGTTAAACCAATTCAAGTCCTAATCACGAAACTCAACGACACCGTCAATTTCACACCTCGTTGGGACACGACCCGGGGAAATCACTTTCCCGGTATCACTTTTATCACACCCGTAAGATTTGGTACGTTAACCCTTTTCCTAAAAGGTTAATTTGTCGGGTTTTACGGTTAATTTGATATTTTGATATTGTGTTTGTTTTCACCACTCACTTTTCACGAATCAGTTTCCAAAAATATAAATTCTATATTTTTCGGGTACCAGGAAGGTACGTTTACTCGAGGATTCGACAAAACACGGGGTACCGTTTATACAGTATTAACAATAAAGAGAAAAATAAAAAATAGCCGCCCACTTATTTACTTCTTTTTCTTTTCTTCTTCACCTTTCCCTTTTCTCACTTCTATCCAAAACCAGGAAAACCAAAAAGTTCCATGTTCCCTTTCCTCTCCAATTTTTAACCATGACCTCTCCCTTTCAAGCCCTTCTCAGCCTATGCGCCCTCCCTAGGCGTGCTCACAGCTAGTCACTGAATAAAGTGGAGAGAATGAAAGATGCTGAAAATGGGTATTACCCATTCGAAGTCCAAGAAAATAAGATTCGAAGTCTCCTTCTTTTTCATTACAAATAGAGTTGAATCTTCACAGTTGGTAGTCACATATCACACAAAATCACAAATTAGGGTTTCGGGAAACAAGGGGCTTCTTGAAATTGATAGAGGGGTTTTGTTATTCAAGGTCTAAGGAGTCCGAATCAAGCTTCATTTTATTCAAATTCATCCTTGTTCTTGTTCAATTGGAGTTTTATGTATCCGATGTTCATACTCAATCGACCCCCTAATGGGATCAATGTAAGAATACACTTCTTGTCATCTTTTGAAGCCATTGTATTTGTAATATTTGTCTATTTCGAATCTATGTTTTACACCGATTGGTTATTTAAATTACAAGAGTTATTGATTAATTTTGTTGTTGTTTGTTGCGTGTGGTAATAAAAACAAAAACTTAAAAATTGGCTTGCCTCATTCCCGACATACTTTTAAGCCTATTCGAAGTCTTATTCAAGTCGGGTAGTACCCACTAGTCACAAACAAGACTTGGACTAAACTTTGGAAACACTTACTTTCCAGTTAGCTCTAAACCCGAATATTGGCTTATGTATTGGAAGTGTCTATTTTAACTTGTTAGAATACGCTATGATTGGCTTAGTCAAGTTATGCTAGTGTTTGGTGTGATGTCGAGCCTCACCTATCTAAGCGTTAGTATATTCCTCGTAGTTGGATGACTTCTTCCCTTTGTGTCTGCTGTCGAGAACCACCACTACCTACAAAAGTTGTCAAGGCTCGACACAAGGGGGTGTCATGAGTTGCTTAAGCAGCACAACCCCAACATGATGATCTTTGGTCCTCTCGTTTCGGTCGACAACACTCTCACACCCACTGTAAGAGTCAAGCTTTCTAAACTCATATTTCTTGTTTTCCTTAATGTACACATATAGCTACTTTAACTAATACATGCCATTTTGTAAATTACTCAAGTCTTAAAAACTAAAACCATGATTATATCCACTGTCAGCATATATACATGCATATACATGTGTTCATACATACAAATGTATATAGGTCAATTTTCATCTGATCGTTAAACTTGTGTGGGGTAGAAGACTCGTTTTGTCGACATTTACAATGGCCTCGTTATCCTTGTCTCATGTACCCGTTCACAATTTAAACCAAACATATCGTCTCATATTTATAAACCAAACAAAGCTCACAAACATCTCTAACTCATAAATCGTGCACTATGGAAGTCGGGTCTTTTATTTTAGAAGTAATCGGGTTGTGTTTTAGAAAGATAGTCAAAGTTTTTAGTACCTTGGTTCTTTCGTTCGCTCGTACATCTTCACTCTTGTAAGCATACTTAACTCACACTTTTGGGTTTATACGTTTTTCATTCGATACGTATTATGTAGCATATACTCATTCTTTACGTACATGTTTTCGTGAAAAACTGAAAACAACATTTAAACCTTCATTTTCTTTTGACTATTAAGAACAAGTCACATTTACATAGTGTTTGTAAGCTTATGTGGAACCACCTTGTATTCGGCTCATGACTTATTTCATGCTTATTTCATTCGAACTCATGCTCATTGAACCCATTTGAAAACTCACCTCACTCGTTTCATGAACTTATTTTGGTTACTTTCTTTTAAAACCCTTTTTCGGACTCACGAAACAAACACGAATCGTGCATAACTCGCTGAGGGAGTTTGCACTTAAAAACTTGCTTGTCTTAAATCAGAAGCGAATATAAGCCTACTGAGAAAGTTTTATAAAAAGAAATGAAAACAACAAAACTACATGCAACATACTACTGATAAGGAAATATAGGAGTAGCAAATATTAAACAGTCACGAATCCAGTCAAATATGTACACGTTACAAAACAAAACACAAAAGAGCTGTTGGCTCAGATGGTTTTGTCGCGTGGGTTGTGTACCAAAGGTCACGTGTTCGAATCTTGTAGATGGCAGTTTTGATTTTCTCGTGTTATTTTTACAAATTTTGAATCCTGGCAGATTTAGTCCTTCATCTTTGTAACACTCATCATCCTCATTTAAAAACTTTTAAGTTTTGTAAACTTATATTAGTTTTTTTTTTTTTTTTTTTTTTTTTGTTACCATTTCAATCCCGTGGAATGAAACACTTTACAATTCTCATCCAAAACTTGGATAAACTTATATTATTATTTTACCACTTTTTGTTAAATAAATATGTTTGGCACATATTTTATTGGACGACCACATCCACGTAAACTATAGTTAATATATTTATCCCAATATATTATTTACCCACAACTCAAATAGATATATATGGTATATATATTTTCTCATCTCCAAGGGCCAAACGAATATAATAAATACAATACGACTTGTATTTATTCCCACTCTAATCATACTTTAGCCAATATCTGAACCAACTCTTATGTGAATATATTATATATATTTCCATGCCCATTCCAAGAGCCAATATTTACAATTATTTATAAAAATCATTTTAAACTTAAATGATGTCACACAAGCAACAACAACAACAACAACAAAAACATTTAAAATCTATAAAGTTAGTTAAACTTTATAGAGTCTTAAACATGAAGACTAAATATGCCGTACTTAATTAGGTTGCGTGTCGGAGCCGTGCACTATCACTCCTTGATTAAATTCCCTTTAGACTTCTAATTGCCAAGGTGAGTTTCATAGCCCCTACTTTTACTTGTTTTATAACTGCTTTAGGGGAAGATACATGCTCATTTTTACTTAAATGATTTAATTACCAAAATTATGCATTCAATGCATACTATGCCCTTTGATTGATATGTTTTAAAATACATCATACCTAGATGCTTTAAGGACCACACCAACACCTTTGACCTAGAATATTACGCAGCTTAGCCTAAGGCCTTAAATCCCAAATTTGCCCTCTTCATGAACCGTCAATTTCTGCTGGGAAGCGCGAATGTTATAAATAGATCTATTGGGAGTGACTTCCCTGTTCGGTTGACCCCGCTTGGGTCAAGGCGAAACATATAGCATGTCGGGACCGAGTGTATTGGGATAAACACTCGCCATGGGCTCCTTATTTGTATGACTTCTTTGTGCATACATAAACTGTCGTAGCTTCGGTTGCATGAACTTAGTGCTAGCGTAATAGATTCAATATATGACATTATATTCATTGTAATGTACATATACCCTACTTATGGTCCACTAATGAAATCTCTTTTATGAAATCCTTTTATGAAATGAAATCATAAACTTTATGACATTATGCAAGACGTAATGATCATCAAAAACCAAATTTGAAACAGTGTACTGAAATCCCTTTTTAAATAAACCTATGAACTCACCAGCGTAAGCTGACCCCTTTTAGCATGTATCTTCAGGTTTTGAAGTGATAGCTTATCTTTGGAGGCGCAAGGCAAAGGCATGGCATGGTCATAGATGACTCTGATTTATGTATTGGGACCACCTTTTTATAATGGGCCATTTTCCGCACTAATCAATAATGTAAACATTGTTTTTAAGTATGAATAAAAGTTTATTTATGAAAAACCAATTGTTCTATGCTTAAGTTGTGATATCAATTTAGTAGCACCCCAATACTTGTATGCTTCCGCTGAGCCATTTTTGGGGGTGTTACATAAGGATGGTGAGGTTAGTTATTAGTTCCCACGATCCGCCAGAACCGGAGGGATCTACCTAGGGACAATCCACTAGATAGTGTAGAGTCCTTAGGTATATTGAAAAAAGGATAAAAGTGAGAATTGGGAAGAGTGCGGACTGAGATTGAGCTAGAACCGGAATAAACCCAACAAGGTTCTAGTTATGAAGTCTCGGTAAGCACTGAAGGGGTTGAAGAATGAAAAAGAAATGAAATGAGAAAATGGTGAAAAGAAATAGCCCTCCATTAATTCAACCTTAGGGCAGAAACCGGGTTCAATACATATGCTACTGGTGGTTACTAAGGTAACACCGGTATTGAAGACAAGACGTCATGGACCCAGTGACGCATTGCACTAACTTCCCAAGCTACTCAAGTTCCTCTTAAAAGGGCTTGTTTCATTCTCATGGGGAACCTACATAATCTATCGACTTTCTCTTAGAGATTGTTGATATTGAAGAAGGAGACCCTCTCCCTAGTCTCCGGCATAGGAACCAAATGTGCACAATTGAGTCTAGAGCCAAGAGATCATCCACAATATCTCATTAGGACAAAAAATTAATGAAGACTTGCTGTTTCACACAATGTGGAAAGTAAGTATATATTGATAGTCCTACGCATTATCCTTGTGGTATTGGCAGAACATCCGAGTGATATGTAAAAATGTTCACGATGAAGATGGAAATCCTTCTAGAGCCAACATCAAATAAGCTCTTGGTGGGTGACATGTGAGATCTTTTCAAAAGATCAAGCTTGTGACAACTGGATAGAAACAATGGGGCGATTCATTCTTGCATCAACCTTGGTCCAGGAAATGAATTGACGAATACTTTTGGAAAAACCGTTCGATGTGCAAATCTTCTTTTTTCTAGCACATCGAATGAGTATTCATTTTCAAATTCAAAAAGTATCTCTGATTGAAAAAAAATACTTTTGGAAAAAACCGTTCGATGTGCGAATCTCTTCTTTTCTCTAGCACATCGAACGTGTACTATTTTCAAATACAAAAAGTATTTCTGATTGAAAATTGATCTTTCTCATAAAACCTTCGTCGTATTGCAAAACTCTTTCTTCTAAGCAATACGCGATTGTTTTTCAAATCATTTTTCATCAATCAGTGAATCTCAATTTGTTGGTTCACTCACTCCGTGTTGTCTTCTTTGAGACGTTCCGGTTTGAGAATAGCTAGAACAGCTGCAAAACCCTGTCAAGGAGATTCTTCGGAATTATACCTGATCACAGGCAGTACTTGTACTGATCAACGGGGAAGCGTGGGCCATGTACCTCAATTCAACGAAAGTGATCAAAGAGACTTTCGTGTGTTTTATTGCTAACTGTTGTTTGCAGGTACATTTGGACGGTTGTAGCTAATCAGAATTGAGAAGTCAATCCAAAGCCGCATGTTCACAGCATCCACACTTAATTGAAGAAATCATGACTAGTGCATATCTACATAACCTGGCTCTGATATTTTTATACTATGCTTCTGCTACGCTGCTACAAATATCATGAACCAGTAAAGCTTCTGCTACTCTGATGGAAAGATGTCATGATCCTGAAAGTGTGAGCATGTCGGTCCGAAAGTCACAACATCACATGATGGCAACACAACAAAGGGTGATCTAGAGATTTACTGTGGCTGATGATCTCAAAGAAAGCTTGAAGATCATCAAGATGTGGATCAGATCAAAGACCTCCACTTAAAGTACAAAGTAATCGGACTTTGAAGAATCACTGCTAATGCACAAAGATGCAGATGTTGAAGTATTGAAGTCTACGAGCTCAGAACTAAAGACAAATTAGAATGCTAGGATGCAAAATGTATTTCATGGGGTGACCTCCCTTAGGGGGAGATTGTTAGGAATTGGAAATTCTATATTAAAGTGTTGGTCACCCCAATTATGGTCTAGCATAAGTTAGCTCGTAGACATGTCGTTTGTTACGTTATTTAGTAGTTTATTAGTTAGTTTGTAGCGTAGATTAGTTTAGTGTAACACCGTGGAGGAAGGACGGGTCTTTACCCACTGTATGCCTGATCCACAGTCCGACAGGAGGACGTGTAGTCTGTAAGTATAAATACCCCTTCCATCCTTGAAAGGGGTGGTGCTTCTCATAATCTAACCTTTCATTTTTGTAAAGCAACTCTCTACCAAGAACACCCATCTCTTATCTTTCTCTCTCTAAATGGCTAACATTTATTTCCATCATCCAAGGCCACCCGAATCATCAAACAACATAATATTTACAATCCTATAGTTGCCTTTGAAAGTAGACAGATGGGAGATGAAGCAATCATGTCTTGCATTGAGATTGTATAAAGACTTGATGTGCGGGTACCAGACATGAGATCGTTTCCTTGTAGATCACGAATGAAACAAGTTTTCTCCCGAAAAGCAACTTCCAAATCTCCATCACAAAATTGACCAACAGAGAAGAGATTGTGACCGAGACCTTCCACATAATAAACCCTGCTAATTTCGATGTAACCATTGATGTAATCTCCGTAGCCCATGATATCTGCGAAGTGATCATTCCCGAACCTGACAGTGCCAATGAACTTTGAGACAAAGTTTGATAACAGTTTGAGATTTCCTGTCATGTGCCGGGAACATCCGCTATCAACAATCCAGAGGATGATCTGTATCACCTGCATTACATACAGACGACACAGATTGAATAGAAGTAGATGTGGAACCCGAAGAGTTAGAGGGTTCCGATGCAGTTATAGTTGAAGCACACACGTCTATGATTTTAGGTATCCATGTAAAGCCAAGTGTATTATGTAACCATTTCTGCCATCTCCAACTAGTCTTAGCTTTGGTCTTAGTAAATGCATTAGGTGATAAGTTCTTCCTAGGAGGTATAGGGGGTACTATGGGTACATCAATGATCGTAGCCGAAACACTAGAAGGTGGTTTACCTAGCACAGACTTAGAAGCATTAGTGAGCCTAGAGGTATTCCGTTTTTTATTATTCCGCTTACGAGATAAGATAGCTTTAGCAACACATTTATCATGACAACCAGAAAACATGCTTTTACGACAACCAACACAAGAAGCTTCAAACATAACATTTAAAGTACTTAAAGATTCAACATTCGTTACATCACTTTGTCCATTACATTTGTCAGACGCAATATCTAAAGTGGGAGTAACATGAGTTTTATTCAAAGTCCTAAGGTGTTCTTCTACTTCAGAGGTCTTTATTGTTCTTTTCTTATGTCGCAACTTCCTATTCTTCCTTGTGGTGCTCTTAAGCTGTGAAGTGCTAGCGTTGGGAAAAGAGGCAACTATTCCTGTTTCAGTAGAGGGAAGCACATTAGTTTCTTGTGATGTGTCATTAGGCAGTCTAAGAATTCCTGGTGCAATAACGTTTGTGTTACTATTCCTATCTTTCTTAAGTAAAACCAACTCTGCTTTTAGATCATGGATAGTGTGTAACAAATCTAAATTTTCAGAGCGAGTGTTTCCATTTTGTCATAAAATATCTTTGGTATATGCAAGATGATCATCAACATCTTTTGATGCTTGAGCTCGAGTCTTTTTGAGCAAATCAAATATGACACCGTATTCTTTTTTGACTTTTGAAATTTCTTGTTCATATTTTGAAATTTGACACTTCAAAGACACGTTTTCATCATCCAGTTGCTCAAATTTTGGAGTAAGAGTTTTTGTTTGCAACTGGTTGAGTTTGTTTTGCAAAGCGAGTTCTCGATTTTGACAATCTTTTTGACACGATTGAAGTCGACGTTTTGCAATTGAAATCTCGTTTAACAAACGCTCATTTTCAACTTTTAAAGACTTGATTTGTGACACATGATCGGTATTCTCAACATTTTCAACAGAATCAACAGAATCAGCAGTAATAAAATCAAATGCATATGCAACAGAATGTAATAACACAACATTCATGGTATCAGCATAGATAACATCTTCCAAGAGTCGATCAACATCTTTTCTTAACATTTTCTTTTTACGTTTGGTATTAGAAATCGATGTTTCTGTTTTCTCGAAAACTATTTTCATAAGTCCAAGCTCCTTGTGAAAATCCCTTTCCCAATATATTGCACACATTTTCAAATTTCGGACATGAGGTAAAAGTCTTTTCTGAAAAATATCTCTTTGTTCTCGCGCAAGAGGCGATTGAAAATGTTCCACTTTTATTTCATAATGAAATTCAATTTCACGTTCCAAAAGTTTGATGTCCGAAATGAATGTTTCAAAATATTTAAGAATTTTACACTGTTCGGATAATGTTTTTACTTCGCTGAGTGAAGGTAAAGGACCATTAATATGTGCAGCATTGGTTTGGGGACCAGCATCAGGAGTGGGCGTGATAATCGAAGGTGTGTTAGAATTATCTTGTTGTGTGACGAAACTTACGGCCTTTGAATAGTTAAATGGTTTGCAATAAACAACATTTTCAATTTTTGACCGACTCTCGTCTTCTGCATCTAATTCCTCCGTACGATTGTATTCAACAACACTCATAATGGAATCATCAATTTTATGTTCTGCACTGTAAACTTGAGGATTTGGATTGAATGCTCGTGGTTTGTAATCAGCAATATTCGGTCCATGTCCATTTGGATCTGGTTTAAGAGTAAACTTTTGAATAGTTGTGATTGACTCACCATGTTTATAAACAACATTTCAAAACTCTTTGATTTTGTGTTGTAAGTCGGCAATTTCTTCAAGATAATTATCTACTCATTTCGTTGAATGCTTTTTGTATTTACAAAACTGTTTTTGACAAGTTAACAACTCAGACTTGGCTTTTTAAGTTTCCGAAGTGAGAGTGTTAAGTTGTTGTTTATGATCATATTTCAGTTGTTCTATCTGAGACAACAAAGCATTCTTGGATGCGACTAGATCACATATCTGTTTTTCCAAAGGTTTTTCATTGTTGTATGATTTAGCAAATGCGGCTTCAAAACCTTTTTCACGTTTTTCTTGTGTTTGAAAAATGTTGAGTTGAAACTTTAAGCATTCATTATCCTTAGTCAACAGTGCAATTTTCTCTTTCAATTGCTTATTGATGTCATTGCACTTATCATTATTAGATTTGGTGGTCTGAAATAATTTGGTCATGAGTTCAAGATCTGGATTAGACGAAGGTTCATTTTGTTCAATATGAGTCTCAACATGATCATTGTTTAGATCCTCAAGTATAACCACGGAGTCAACTTGATTATCAATATTAACCATAAGGTCATCTTGATCGTCAAATATAACTACGGGGTCTATTTGATTTCCATCAGAATGAGATGTAGAAGATTCATGTTGAACACTCTGAGCCTCGTCGGATGCAGATGTTGGCAGAGATATCAGATCATGTATAAGAATGTTAGGATCCGGTACATGAGACAAGCCGTCAGTGTCATACACTGGGCCTGTGTCACTCATGTGGAGTTCTTGCATGTTTGCCATTAGCATCACTGCTGCATTAGCCTGCAAGTCCTCCATGTCATCGTTAGAATCTGCATTTGCCATGAAGCTTTGTTCCTTGTTGGTAAGAGTTCCACCAGCTTCATCCTTAAGAGCCAAGAGTAAAGCCTCTTTGTGATAAGCGTTGCCTCTTGTTCTCGGCTTTAGGCATGCATTTGCGAGATGACCCATCTCATTACAGTTATAACATCTGAGACCATTAACCCCAGTCTGAGCAGTTCCCTGATTAACCACTTGAAGCCGTTGCGGAGCACTCATGTTATTCCTTCCATTAACATTAAACCCTTGCCCACCACTAATCTGACGACCATTACCACGATTCTGAACCTCAACCCTTCCATTGTTAACAACAACTTGATTCCTTGTGTTTGACGAGGTGCGAATTCGGTTGTTAGATTTGTTAGCAAAACGTCCGAAGGCTTTTGCAAGCATAACAAATCCTTCATTCATTGCATTAAATGCATCTGCATCCTCATTTGATTCACTGTAGAGTGCCTGATCATTGTTGTTGTTGTATGGAACCAATTGAGTTTCTTGTGATTGTTGTTGTGAAAGATCATATGGTGTAATCTGAACAGTTGATTGTGGAGGGTTTGTGAAGACAGTTTGTAATGTTGGGAATTGAGGATAACAAGCTTGAGCCCACAAAGCAAGAGTTTGATTATCCGGGAGTGAAGGCGAAGCAGGGGCTCCACGGATGATCCTTTCTCTGTCAACTTCCTTTTGGTGAGGTTTCAAATAGTCGTACAACAATCCGTATGTAGCATGATGAAGATTCTTTGCTTGACGGATGAAAATAACATACTTTTCCCAATCAGGACCAAGACTACTCAGGAACTTAGTGTTGACTGCAATTCTTGGCATAATGATGTTATGTTTATCCAAGTCATTGATGATGTCTGAGAATCGATGATGATATGACTCTAATGTCTCTCCTGGTTCAATCATGAAGTGTTCATATGCTAAGTAGATTTTGGATTACATGTCTTCTTGATTGAGTTCTGTGCCTTCCATTAAAAGATGAATATGTTCCCACATTGCTTTAGCAATCTTCTGAGCATCAACACTACGAAGTATCGAATTGGGTAATCCCAAAAGGATATATTTCATTGCAAGTTCATCGGCTTCCAAGTGTAGAAGTTGGTCAGTAGTAAGTTCATTAAGACCGACAACGTTGGTGATATCATCTCTTGGTGGATTAGCAGTTGGATCTCCGGGTACAGTGATAGTAGGCATCTGAAATGGACCTTTAAGGATGACCTTCTTCAAAAACTTTCCATGTGGCTTCTTTAGATCACAAAACTTTCCATGTTGGCTACTTAAAGCTTCACACATCTTTGCAAACCAATACGGTTCCTTCATAGCATACTTGGATGGATGCTGATTTTGAAAGTTTGTGTAAGGTTGTACTTGAAGACTAGGGGGTGGTTGAATCATTTGTGGTTGAATTGCTCCTTGAGGAAATTGTTGTTGAAGTTGTTGCTGTTGTTGATAGAATTGTTGTTGTTGATAGAGTTGTTGTTGTTGTTGTTGTTGTTGAGGATACATATGAGGAAAGTAGCTAGAGTATGGTGGTTGAGACATCTTGAAAACTTGTGTTGATGATGGATCTTTGTAGTCGAATGAAACTGTGTTAACGAAGTATCCTTATGCGTAGAAAACCAGCTTATGCAAAGAAAATACCTTATGCGTAAAAACACCAACTTACGCGTAAGAATAGCTTACGCGTAGGAATAGCTTACGCGTAGACTTGAGAAACACTTAGCTTAGGCGTAAACTAAAGGCTTAGTAGTAGAATGCTTATGCGTAAGATTAGCTTATGCGTAAGACAAAGCTTAGGCGTAAGAAAATGCTTAGGCGTAAAGGATTCTACGCGTAAGTGATTAGCTTAGGCGTAAAACCAGGGTTTTGCCCAAAAATCCTTTACACTTATTCCAGTGTAAAAGATATCCAAAGTCGAAGTGTTTTCAGGCTTATCCAAGCAAGAAAACACTGAGTAAACCAATAGCACTGAAGATCACACGTTGAGAAGCTTATGCGTAGACTTTGAAACCTTACGAGTAAAACTAGGGTTTTACTATGCGTAGGATGAACCAACGTTTGCCAAAACTGATTTTTCTGCCCCAAAGTGTTTCTAAACCAGATTTTTATGATGAAAACGCTTCAATATCACCAAACTAACACAAAAGTAAGAAACTTGATGATCCAAAACTTGTTTTCACCTTACGCGTAGAAATGACCACACGAATAAAACCAAGCTAAAAAACAATGAAATACACGTAAAGTTTCAAACTTTTTGCCAATAACTTAAACTTTATCACCAAATAACCTTGAAAGTACAAGAATCTTGAGTTTTAAAGTGAAAAAATAAGTTTTTAAAGCAAATGAAAGTTTAGGTACCGAGACTTACGCGTATAGACTAAAACTTCAAAACAAAACCGTTTCACCCAACTATTTGGCGAATGATACCACTGTTAGGTCACCATGTTTGTAACACAAGCATCAATGTAAGAAATATAGAAGAGAAAGATCGGTTGAACACTCAACACACACACACACGAATGAATATGAAAAGTTATGCGTAAAATGAAATGTGATAAAATGAACAACCAACTCTCAAATGAGAGTTACAAAGATATTTATAGGGGAAGGGAGCTAGGGCAACACATCTAGTCCCTTCCTTTCCTTATTGGGCTTTTGCATAGGCTCATGGGCTTTCTACATGAGTCATGCCTTAATTACTAACATAAAAGCCTTAATTAAGCTAACTATTACATATTGATTACTAACACTTGAGAAATGGTTTAGGAGTGATTCCAACATTTACTCTAATAATAATAATAATATTAATATGACAATAACAATGATAAAGATAATATGAATTCCATGGAATTGTAAACAATCCCTCTCATATTGCCGCCATGGAATGTTGAATTCCATATATATGGGATCCCATATTTGAAGGAATTTCATTTCATTCCGTTTCCCAACCAAACAAAGTAAGGAATAGAATTCAGATTCCAAATTCCTAAATAGATTCCACTATCCTTAGGATTGGCCTAACCAAACGGGCCTAAAGCAATTTTTTAACGATGCAGTTTGGGTGTATTCACGAAGGTTGGCTTATCAGATCTTCGTCTTGGTTACTAGTTCAACTGAAACAAACATTTGATCACGAGACACTTCTTATAATTCAGCTCTTTACTGAATTAAATATAAACCGTAATAATGATAAGGGGTATGATAGTTATTAATAACCAAGGCAAGCCTCGCCTAGCGAAATTCTACAATTATACGGTACTTATTTCATCTAATATTATTTGTTGTTAATATAGTTCTGGTTTTGTATGATATGCAGAATTGATATAGATTTTAAACAGCATATTTAATACCCACATAGCTAAGAGTTTAACATCAGTTTGCAAATACTGTATTAGTTTTGATATGAAATTTGAAGTTAAAATGTAAAAAAGTTATTGTTTACAATTCCATGGAATTCATATTATCTTTATCATTGTTATTGTCATATTAATATTATTATTATTATTAGAGTAAATGTTGCATACCTTTTGAGCAAAAATCCATATACAAAAAATTATTTTCGTAGAGTTTAACAATAAATTCATACCTTTTGCCATTTTGAACAAAAAGTGCATACCCTTTCTCAGATATATGGATCTGCCACTGCATCTGTTGCTTTTATCTCAGGTGGGAGGATAGACTTAAGCTCGACATGAAGGAGCTGCTCTTGTCCGAGGACATGACCTCAGATAGGAATTTGTGGAGAGCTAGAATTAGGATTTGCGGGTAGTTACCCCTGCCTTAGTTTAGGCCCTTTGCGTGTTTGCTTTTGCCCTTTGTTGCCCCTTAGGTTGCCTTTTTGCCTTCGCTTTAGGTTTCGTCTCCCTTTGTTTTGCCCCCTTAGGTTTACCTGCCTTTGCTTTGCTTTTGGTTTTTGTTTCTGGTTTGATGTGTGTTTTTGTTTGGCGTTTGTGCGTGTTTGGTCTGCCCTTTTCGCATGCTTTTTGTTTGCTGCCTTTATGCCCTTTTGCTCTCTCTTCTCCTCTTTATCACTCGCACACGTGCACTAGCCGGAGGTCTCATTTGGAAGCAGTCTCCTTACCCCCGGGTCTATCCCTGGGGTAGGGGCAGGCACTGTCTACATTCTACCTCCCCCATACCCTGCCTCGGCGGGATTGGGTATGTTGTTGTTGTTGTTGTTTGCTGATATATGTTGTGTTGTTGGAAAAGGTTAGCCTGTTGAGGAGCAGCAGCAGCTGATACGCACTATATATTCAGGTTTTTGTCAAGTTTTGGGATTGCTTTTTGTTTCTGTTGCATTATAATACGCATTTTTTAAGCAGCTTAAAAATCAGCACTTCAGAAGTTAGTGATTAGATTTTCTTGTTTAAATATGCAATAAAACCAAAAATAAATAAATACAGAATTCTCAATCGAGACAATTTATAATAGGTTTTAGCATTTTAAGTTACATAGGTTTTAGCATTTTAGTCCCAACCTGCAAATGCAAAACTGCTTATTTTGTTCCAAAGTAAGCAGATAAGCAGAAACAATTTGGATGGTCTGGTCTAAACACTTCAGAGTTCAGACTGCTTAATTGCTTATAAAAAGCAGAAAACATAAGCGATTTTCAACACTCTTGTCTCATGTTCCAATTGGAGGTGAACCTTATTTGGTTTACATTCCATATCAATCAATGCTAAAAGGGATCTCACATTTTTTGTGTTAACAATTTTTTCCGGTTCATTAGTAAATATTATGTTTTGGTTGCAATTTGGAGTAGTGTCTATTTCCTTTTATTACATGAAAAAAATTTGATATTCTGAACTTGTCTGTTTTGTTGTTCCAGTCCTATGCTTGCAGCCTCAAAATGTAAGCAATTTCATTGAAGGGGGATTGTTATTGGGCCCGGTAATTCTTTTATCTCATTCAGATACCTTTAATTGTCTTTTTATTTGTTGGAGATATGATTTCTATTCTCATATCTAGATATATACTGTTTGCGATAATCTTTTGGCCTTGCGGTATCAAAGTAGCTGACCAACCAACAAGTCGTGGGTTCAACCCCCAACAAAGACGATGTGTGCACACAATTAAGTTTTCCATTCAAGCTCCAACATGTTGTTGAGTCTTGGATGCTTTTCTAGGGAATTAGGATTCGAGTCTATTCACCAACTGAGATTATGTTGGTTAGCATACTTTTCAGCCAAACAAGGGTCAAAGTTTCTGCTCTATCGCCTTCACCTGAGGCTGAATCAAGGAACATCATATTATGGATTTGGTTGGACTTTTAGCATTGGTTGAGTTGGTACTTAGTATTCCTGTTAATATTGTTAGTTAAAATGTAGCGACTAGGAGGGTATGCTAATTTTGTTTTGATTTGTCCCTGCATGAGGTTTGAGTTGGAAATTAGGCCTGTGTAATTCAAATTAGCTTTCAAACAAACATAGAGGATTTATTGTATTTTATCAATTAGATCAAAACTTGTATAACATGGTTTATGATGGATTTATGTATAGAATTTTACAGTTTTTATGGCTATTTTTCATATGCGACCACAATGTTACGATAACACTTCAAGTGAAGAAACATACAGTACTTATTAATTGTCTATTATGTTGTTTGTGTTGCATATATTAAACAAAAACACTTACAAAAATAGGCTGTGATTCTTAACAATTTTCCAGGATACGAGACTCGTGTACAAGCTCTTTGCAACCTTGTACTTTATCTTTGTCTTTGATAGCTGTGAAAATGAATTGGCCATGTTTGATCTTATACAAGGTACACACTGTATCGCGTTATTTGCTCATGCTTGTCTATGTGAAGCTCTGACCCATGTATAATTTGTACACTAAAAGTGAAATATCGTTCTGATATCATTACATCTGGTGTTTTATATTTTTGAATTCAATAACCTATGTGATGACTTTTCATTATATAATTTTGATCCTTACAGTCTATGTGGAAACACTGGAGAAGTGCTTCAGCAGTGTATGCGAACTTGATATAGTTCTCAATTATGACAAGGTAGTTTTTGACCCATGTTTAACCCATTACCTTTTTACTTTATTGACCCGTTTGAGATGAAACATTACCTTACTCGACCCATTGTATAATTAAATAGGTCAAAACTACCCCATCTGTTAAATGGCATGTGATAAGGATTGTACTGGACTAATCATGATTCTTTTCTGCAGCTGCATACAATCTTAAACGAAATGATTCTCGGAGGTCAAGTTGTGGAAACTAATTCTGAAAAAATCATGCAAGCTGTTGAAGAAATTTCAAAGTAATCTCTCTACAGTTAATACTACAAAGATTGCAACTTGAAATTTCATCGGCTTACTTTTGTATTAAATTATTATATTATTCTTACTTACAGGTTGGAAAAAGTCACGGCTACTACCAAACTCATCTCAAAATCTGCTTCTCTTTTGTGGGGCTAAACACCAAACCGTTTATCCTGGATCAAGTTACTGCAGAATCTTAGGAGTTATTCAATTATAGGTATGTTCATAAGCCGAACAATTGAATATCTACAGAATTCTTTGTCAAGTTTTATTTATAGTAAAGAAGGACAAAACCCACATTAGGCCTTGAACTGTTTACCAACACACAATCTTTGTTATAAGTTGTCTCTTGTATTTATTTCATGAATCCAATTGTTTGTTTAGAAAAGTACCGATATCACTATTCTATCATGTAGTTTCTACCATTGTTTACATACTTGATTGATTTTACACACGCGCACACGGCACACACACAGTTTCAACTATAAATGATGGTAGTCTCAGAAAGATGTCTCAGATTTAACAAATAATAGTTTTCACCATAACTTTTAGACAAAAGTGCGCTAAACAAAATCCTAGTAATTCTCCGAAACATCTCAATACATCATTCTTGTGAAAAAAGAAAACTACGATAAAACAAGTAATAAGCTAATAAGTAGAGATTCGGCTAGTTCTCTGACTCTGAGAGAGTGGCCTCTGTCGGAGTGTTTTCACTTTTCCATACTGCAGATTTTGCTTCTTGGACTCTTACAATCATCTGTCAAATTGAAACCAAAAACTTATTAATAAAGAACTGCTGTATAATGTATATGTTCATCGTGAGTGATTTCCATTTTGTAACAAAAAAATCACACTGGTTCAAAAAGGTAATAAAGCGTTTTGTTAACAAAAAGCTATTGACAGGAACAGAGTATGCGCATACCCTGTTCCAAGATGCCTTAAAGCAGGCCTTGTGATCATCCATAGATGCATTAACCAATGACTTCATATACACCTTTGCATTGTCCATGAAACCGACCTCCTCGGATTTCTTGTTCTCACAGAATTTGGTATCAACTGATTCAGTGGTACTTGCGGCATTCACTTTCGACGTATCCATTGCTTTTCTTACTTCCAACTTTTTATCACACACCTAGTCACCAACATAACACAACTCAAATGTTTTAATTTGTTTATAACAAATGATAAAGCTATATGATGGTTTAAACTTTAAACTGTTATATGCAATGATATAATAACACGAGTATGAATATAAAATACAAGTGAGTTAAAGAACTTACTTTGAATGAGACTAGTTGAGAGCAGAATATGAGAGTTGATGTGAGATGGATGAGCACGCAGAGCATCATGTTTAATAATGTGGTTTTAGAAGCCTACTTTCTACCCAAGATAACTTGCAAAAAAAGTTGTGGTCACGTTATTTGTATCTACCGTGTCTTCGAATAAAACTATTTAGTTTCCTGTTAATGACTTGAGTAAAAAGATACTCTGCATACATTATTTTACTGTTAGTAAAGTTGATATTTGTAACTAAAGATTTGGAACTATTTTTTTTATTTTGTTAAAAGAAAATCTTTACTTTATAATTGCTTTTTTTTTAAACTTTCATAATCAAAGCTCGTGAGTTGTGACTATCATCATGAAAGTGTGTGAGGTCACAAGTTCAAACTCTGTTTCATGCAACCAAGCTAACCTGCATAAAAGAACCTTTTTTTTTTTTTTTTTTTTTTTTTTTTTTTTTTTTTTTTTTTTCATGTAGTTTAAGACGGTGTAACGGTGACTCAAAACCTCATATATTTGTCTGTCAAAATGGTTAAAAGTCATAGTTACCGGAAAAGACTATTAATCTCATCATTATAATTATTAAATTCTGACGATCATATATAGTCTTAGTAATTGTTGTAGTATATGTTTCATAGGATGGACTTGGCCAAAAGATTTGTGTTATAACAATATCTTATCAACAATAATTTCAACGTTACTGGTTGCTAGGCTGGTTCTTATGGAGTTGAAGGATCATCTTCACACCATTCATCACGCGCCACCATCTATAAAAGAGGTTTCCATCATTTTTAAAAATTGTACATAGTGCACCACACTTTTTTTTTTCTTTTTTTTTAATAAAGTGAGTACCTTCTATATTTTTAGTTTGGTGGTGATCATAAAAGGTAAAAAGTGGTGATAATGGTCGTGTATTGAATAGTGATATGACACTGACGTGAAGATGATGATAATGGTGGCCATAAAAACTAGCCTTATGGGATCTTTCTTTTCCACTTAATAAGTAGGCTAAAACCTTTGTTTTCTTTTATTGAGGGTCTACAAAAACTTCTATCTCTAAATTAACAGATTAAAATAGATATGTCATTAAACAACTTAATTTAAGAAACAACCCGTTATTGATTTAAACAAATTACTTAACCTTTTTTTTTGAAACTATGATGATGAAAAAGCTTGTGCTAGTAATGTGAGAATTTTTTAAACGGTCTATAACGAGTACCTGTTTATGAAACTAGACGTCGCATAAATTTTTACGAAAATAACTTTTCATTCTTATACGTTAGATTC
The DNA here is from genome assembly GCA_019973895.1 of Chrysanthemum seticuspe. Lineage (NCBI taxonomy): Eukaryota > Viridiplantae > Streptophyta > Magnoliopsida > Asterales > Asteraceae > Chrysanthemum > Chrysanthemum seticuspe. The sequence continues at coordinate 82,719,246 of BPTQ01000003.1, forward strand.
ATTTGAAAACAAAATTTAAGACCCTACACATATTAAAAATGCGACACATTTAATAAAAAACTTGACCAAATTTAAACTCGACCATACACTAAAAAGCGACCCAATTAAACTCGACAAATTAAAACGCGACCAATCACTAAAACATACACTAAAACGCGACCCCAACTAACTCGACACACAACTAAAAACGCGACCCCCCAAACTCGACCCATAACTAAAACGCGACCCCCAAACTCAAACTAATTACCTAAAACGCGACCCCAAACTCGACCACTTTTAAAACGCGACCACTTTTAAAAAGGTATGTGACTACTTTTAAAGAGATAACAGGCAGAAATGATGAGACTAGAAATGATATAAAAAAAGGGATTCTTTTTCACTCAAAAGACACACAATGTCACAATTTTATTAATAAACACGCAACCAATGCATAATCTCAATAGGGTTTTTTAATATGTGCCCTGAGGGCACATGTTAAGTACACAAAAATGACAGCGGAACTTACGAAAAAGGACGTTCGGACCCACAAAAAATACACTTTTCAAATAAAATATGTGGGTCCAAACGTCCTATTTCGTGACTCCCGCCATCCTTTTTATGTGCTTAACATGTGCCCTATCCATCTCAATATTACAGTATATATTTATTTTACAACAAGTACAACATGATTTGTGAAAGTGTAATCAAACACAAAAAGCGTATACAAAAATAATATTTAAATAATATTTCTTTTACTGACTTTGTGGCAGAATTCTATTTGTAGCTTTTGGATAATAGATTGTGGGCAGGGCCTACGCAAGCACCCCATTTAATCCTAGGCAGACATCCCAAGTAGGTTTTTTTTTGTGGGCCCCCGTCCGTACAATGGCGGCTGTTTTTTTTTTTTTTTTTTTTTTTTTTAATTGTGTGTGTAGTTTAGTTTAGTTGATGTATATATATAGTGTAGTGTTTTTATATGTATAGTGTATTTAATTGTGTAATGTTTTTATATGGTATTTATTTTACGTTATGCTTTTTAATTGTGTATTTGTTTCCATTTAATTAAACAATAACAATAAAACATTAGACATTAAAACATTAAACAAGTAAAACAACAAATGTTTTCAATATTACAACGAAATCTACTCCACATGAAGATTATTAATGTCATCTATAAGCTCATAGAGTATTCCACTCGGCTGACATGCGTGATCAACTGGATTTCTTGTCAATTCCAGTGATGCCTCCAACGTCTTTATTTTTGCCTGCAACAAATTGTTTTGAGCCAATAGCATGTTGATCGTTTTATCTTTAGTTTCGCAGTTTGAGCACTGCGTTGAAGAAGAGGAGCCCAAGTATAACTTCAACAGCGCGTGTCGACTCTCAACTTTACATGTTGTTGTCTGCCCGAAGCTGCGATATTGATCGGTAATGTACGACACAAACATGCGGTCGTAATCTCGCAACCAGTTACGAAAATACCGGAAAACATCTGAGAAAAAAAAGAATTAATAAAGTGAGAAAACAATTCGAGTAGTTATTTATTAAATAATAATAAAAAAAATGTATTAATGGTTGAGTACCCTTTTTTTGGACCAATAAATCATGTAGGTGCTGATAATAATGCGTGAACACATCTTCGGTCGGAGCTGTAACTATCAAATCCCATGTCCATCTAACGGACTCATACTCCTTTACCGAATCGAATATGTGTCTGCAATGCTTTAGCACATTTTGATTGATATGCCATCGGCAGAGTAATCTGTTAGCGTTTGGCAATTCTTCTGCGCATGCCCCAAGCAACGCTAAATCTCTGTCGGTGACGATAACCCGCGGGTAATATTGTTCTTGTATCACCAACTTAATACATTCCAACACCCATTTGAAATTTGGCTTTTTTTCCTTGTCCAAAAAGCTAAACGCCATTGAGAATGTTGTGTTTGTTGGAGTAACCCCAACAACTGTAAAGAATGGCAATTTAAACATGTTGGTGTTGTATGTGGAGTCCATCAGCATGATTTCCGGATATGTTGTCCACAGGGCATATGACGTCGGGTGAACAAAAAATATTTCATCCAGCTCATTTGTGTGGTCATTTATCCTAGGGTAATGAGTATAACCTTGACGCTGCAAATGTACTAAAAGCAGTTGTATCGGAGTCAAATCAACACGACTGTCGAGACGTATCTTTTCTTGTGCATTATACACCGTTTTAATGGTAGACACGTTATTCGGATCGATCTCTTTTAGTCCGGAAAGTATAATTCGTGGTGCTACATGTTGTTTTGTCATCTGCCTCACAAAAACTAACTCACTTTCTTTTAATCTCATGGCCTGTGAAAAACCATGGAACGAGTCTGGAAAATTATGATTATGCCCCGGAAACTTAACCTTCAATATCCAACCATTTTGACGTTTTATAAATTTCGCTAGTAATCTGAATGGGCAATTAATTTTAGCGGTACTAGTCTGCCGTTCAAGTTCATCTTCTAAACCTTCACGTGCAGACGTTCCATGTCTAGAACACAAAAATTCGATGGAGTACTTATAGCCCCTATCTGTTTAACTTTTTCCTTTAACAATAAGAAAACCAATCGATTCAGCAGTAGATCGCACCCAATCAGTTAAATCAACTTCAGTACCGAACACCTAAAAAATAAAAAACACAACAACCTTTTTATTAATACAAATTTTTTACAAACTTTTATAAATACTTTTTATTAAATTTTTTTACAAGATTTTTTATAAACACAAGCTTTTTATAAATACATTTTCTTAAAAAAACTTTTAAAAAAACGTTTTCTTATAAAAACTTTTCAAAAAACGTTTTTTATAAATACATTTTGTTTACAAACAATTATAAATACTTTTTTATAAATTCTTTTTTTTATAAATACTTTTTTTGTAAATATTTTTAAAAATACTTTTATTAACTTTTTTTTGTAAATACATGTTTTTATAAATACATGTTTTTATAAATACTTTTTTTTATAAATACTTTTTTTTTATAAATACTTTTTTTTTATTATAAAACCAAAGAGGGGTGTGTGTGTGTTTTGATGTGGTGAGACGTGTGTGGTTCTCGAATGGTTTACGCGTTTTCTTTGATACCGTGTATCCAACACATGGTTTTTTCTGTCTTGTGCAGTTGATATTTCCTCTCTCTCTCTATCACTTCTGGCAAACCACTCTCACTCTCTCTCACTTCTGCAAACCACTCTCTCTCTCTTAAAATTTTAGATCTAAACATTTTAGATCTAAAATTTTGATCTAACAAGTATTTTACTTGTTAGATCTTGAATATGGTGATGATATTGTGTTTGTGGTGATGCTGTGGTGGTAGTGGTGATGCTGTGGTGGTTACGTATGTTTCGTTGTTAAAGTTTTTAGATCTAAAACTTTTTTTAGATCTTGAAACTGATATGTTGTTGAAAAAATTATGAGGTTTGTAAAAAAAAAACGTTAACTTTGTTTGTTTTTCTTAAAAAAAAATTAGATCTAAAATTTTGATCTAACAAGTATTATACTTGTTAGATCTTGAATATGGTGATGATATTGTTTTGTGGTGATGCTGTGGTGGTAGTGGTGATGCTGTGGTGGTTACGTATGTTTCGTTGTTAAAGTTTTTAGATCTAAAACTTTTTTTAGATCTTGAAACTGATATGTTGTTGAAAAAATTATGAGGTTTGTAAAAAAACGTTAACTTTGTTTGATTTTCTTAAAAAAAAAATTAGATCTAAAATTTTGATCTAACAAGTATTATACTTGTTAGATCTTGAATATGGTGATGATATTGTTTTGTGGTGATGCTGTGGTGGTAGTGGTGATGCTGTGGTGGTTACGTATGTTTCGTTGTTAAAGTTTTTAGATCTAAAACTTTTTTTAGATCTTGAAACTGATATGTTGTTGAAAAAATTATGAGGTTTGTAAAAAAAACGTTAACTTTGATTTTCTTTAAAAAAATGTTTCGTTGTTAAAGTTTTTAGATCTAAAACTTTTTTTACACTCTTGAAACTGATATGTTGTTGAAAAAATTATGAGGTTTGTAAAAAAAAACGTTAACATTGTTTGATTTTCTTAAAAAAAAATTAGATCTAAAATTTTGATCTAACAAGTATTATACTTGTTAGATCTTGAATATGGTGATGATATTGTTTTGTGGTGATGTTGTGGTGGTAGTGGTGATGCTGTGGTGGTTACGTATGTTTCGTTGTTAAAGTTTTTAGATCTAAAACTTTTTTTAGATCTAAAAAATGTTTGCTTATCTGTTTGTATGTTTGTTTTGCAGGTTTGCCTGCATAGGAGGACCCTTTTGTGGGCAAAGCCTACGCAAGCACCCCATTTAATCCTAGCCATGGTAATGCAGATTCATTAGTGGATGGTAAAGTGATAATTTTTAATTCACTTTGCAACTTTAATGAAAAAAACTTAGTGTTTTGGTCTAAAAAAATTTCATTACTGGATGGTAAAGTGACCATTCAAGGTCATTTTGCAACTTTAATGAAATAAACTTGAGCTAAAAAAAGGCAATGATGATTTTTTTTAAAAAAAAAAAACTTAAAAAGAGTTTTGGCGAGGCAAAACTGAATTTGCAGCCAACATGAGCTAAAAAGCTAATAATCTGAGCCTATTCGATAAGTTTACCTCTTGTGTGTTAAATGGTGAACTAGACATGGTGGACTGTGATGCTGTTGGTTGTGCAGTTGTTGCTTGTTGTTGTTTGTTGTTGTTCTGGACCACTTGTTGCTGTTGTTGGTTGTTGGTTTCTTCTTGTTGTTCTGGACCACTTGTTGCTGTTGTTGGTTTCTTCTTGTTTGGGAAGTGGACCACTTGTTGCTGTTGTTGGTTGATTGTTGTTGGTGTTGTTGCTTTCACCTGGGATTATATGGGGTGCTTGTGTAGGCTTTGCCTTTGAGAATCTTAGTACATTCTTGGTCACTTTGCCTTTGAGAATCTTAGTACATCTTGTGAACTTTTGTAGTTTTGGAATCCTACTTACCACATTCATGTTCAAAACGTGTAACTTGTGAAACCTGTGAACTGGTGAGTCTTGTGCTTGTGCAGTTTGAGACTTGTGCAGTTGTGAGGCTTGTGCAGTTGTGAGGCTTGTGCAGTTTTGTGAGACTTGTGCAGTTTTGTGAGACTTGTGCAGACTTGTGCAGTTTTGTGTAGTTGTGACTAAAAATTTTCCGAGGCGATGATGATTTTTGAGCCTAAAAATTTTCCGAGACGATGATGATTTTTGAGCCTAAAAATTTTCCGAGGCGATGATGAAAACCGAATGGACGGCAAAGTGAGATAAAATCTCACTTTTGCAACTTTCGAACTAAGCCTAAAAAATTTTCCGACTACGGTCTTTTAAAAAGTTTTAAAACTGAATTTATAGCCTAAAAAAAACTTGTAAAACCAAAAAAAAAACTTGTAAAAAAAGTTATAAAAAACTTGTAAAACAAATAAAAACTTGTAAAAAAAGTTATAAAAAACTTGTAAAAAAATAAGTGGTAAAAAAATAAGTTGTAAAAAAACTTGGCACAGAAATCGAGAAACCAATAATTTGATACCAATGATTGGTACCACAAAAACCAAAAAAATGCAAGCACCCCTACCCATGGGGTGTCTGCATAGGAGGACCCCAATCTACACAAAATCTACACAGGCACCCCATAATCCACTTCTCATGCACCTCATAGGGTGGAGCCCACGACCCAATCATTTAAATTTTTTATTTTATTTTTTGTATTTAATTGTTTTGTGTGTATTTAATTGTGTAGAGTTAATTTGTGTAGTGTATTTATTTGTTTAAATTGTGTAGTGTTTTTATATGTATAGTGTATTTATTTGTGTAGTGTTTTTATATGTAGAGTATATTTATTTGTGTAGTTTTTTACGTTATGTTTTTTTAATTGTGTATTTGTTTCCATTTAATTAAACAATAACAATAAAATTAAACATTATCACATTAAACAATTACAACAACAAATGTTACTACTACTACAACGTATTGTTTCTATAAATAGGCACTTTGATATACATTCGACAATTTTTTTTCCCGTATTTTTCACGTTTTTTTTTTTTTAATTTTTTCGTTTTTTTTACGTTATTGAAATTTTCATTAAAAAAATCATATATGATTAAATTTCAGTAACGTAAAAAAGACGAAAAACGTGAAAAAAACGGATTTTTTCCCTTTTTTCGAAAGTATATCAAAGTGTCCGTCTATAGAAAGATAATTAAATGCTCGTCGCGACGGTGTAAATATTTTCGCTTAACAATTAACGGATTAAAAGATATTTAAATTATAAAAAATTAGTGAAATAATAAAATGCTTTTAATTTCGGTCATTGATGGTGAAGATGGGTCCCTTGGTATGTGAGAAAACTTTGCTATGTAAAACAACTCTCCTCATTACAATTTTTTTTTTGACATATTATGATTTTTTCAAAATATATTCCGTGAATCAAACCAAACGACCACTAAAATTTTTATGGTAAATGATAAGTTTTAAAAAAAAAAAAAAAAAGATTTATTACTTGAATATGTGATGAAATGTTTCTATAAAGCAAATCATAAAAAAAAAAAAAAAAAAAAAAAAAAAAAAATTCTTTTCAATCTCCTATGGGACCCACTTTTGAAATATATGACACATATGGCAGTTTTCTCTTCTGACTTCTTCTGCTCTGCTACTCCCTACAGACCACCAAGTACAAACACCCTGCCTTGATAGCAGGCCCCATAGGTATTGCTAAAATAGGTATGATATTGATAAAATAGGGTTGATATTGGTAAAATAGGTATGAATATAGATCATTTAGGTAATTTGTTTTTTTTTTTCTCTTATTACTACTCATTATGTAAGGCTTGACATATCTTATCTCAACTACATATAAAACATTTAGCCTAATACTCTTTCTATCTTTCTATTGTTTTTTGGAAAAGGATTCTATCTTTAAAATAATGTCAAGCATAAGGTTTGAACTCTCACAAGAATAAAATCTCGAGTTTTACTCTTGTAATTGACATGAAAGTTTAAATTTGGCAACATACGTTTAAGACTTCTATTATTGTTCCCAAACAGAAATCAAGATCATATATAACTTCATTGTTGTAGGCTTGTAGCATGGGAAGTTACAAATGTAGTCCTCCTTTCAAAAGCAAATGCCATAAACATGCTCCAAAGCATGACCATTAAATGTGTCCTTGTTTCAATCAACGATTTGAATGGGACATTACATGGTTTGTGATTCTACGGTGTGATAATTATCATGAACAGGCTTCGTCTCGGAATCCCAATACTTGGCATTTATAATATCATCCTCAGCCATCAATCTAGAGAACTCTTTGTTAAGTTTATGATATATAAAATAAAATAAAACATAAAGACATCAAGAGTACACAGCGGAAGACTTAAGATCATAACAAATAAATTAATTAACTGAAAGTATGCGTAACGTACCTCTTGCGAATATCAAATCTCTTGAGCAAAGCAAAACCACCCTCGAGCAAAGCAAACCAAAGAAGTACTTAATGGTGTAAGAATAATGTCTTACAACCACGTTCTTGTACACACGAATTAACCAACGAATCAAGCGATTGCTAGATCTAACACAAGCCCTCGTATATGCAAAAACCAAACCGAACTCCCTAACAAATGGGGTTTTCGGCCAAGCTATGCAAAAGAAAGAGAAGAGAGAAGATCTAGGTTAATTCAATGCACAAGGTGTGAATAAAACCCTAGACCCTACCCCTCCTTATATACTAGAAGTAAAACTTAGAGGACAAGTTAGGGGAATATGAGGCCTTGGAGAAGCCTATGGCCGGCCACCTAGAGGAGCCCAAAGCCCATCCCATAACTTTCCCAAGTTTCCATTTCTAGTCCTTCTCTTTTCCATTTTAACGGTCGTTAGTTATTTTTCCGATAAATACATAACGATCGTTAACCGGACTTAATGTGTAATAATTAATCGTAAACATAAACATTAATTATTAACTTTAATTCTCATTCGCTAATGTGTGCAATCCCGTGGTCACGAGTTCGAATCCGGACATTCACATGTTTGTAAATATATACATTTCCAACAGCTCCCACTTGGATATGTTTACAAAACGTGAAATGACATTGGTTAGCGTCTAGCAACACGCCAATGCCCCCGGTACAACTCGTGTATGGTTTTCTGGAGAAAAACCAAGTTTGATGATTCATCATCATATTCATCCTTTTGTTTCTAATACCATGTTAATAAGAATATGGATCTCACTCATTTCTTAATTAACTATTCTGTTTCTCGCTTTATGATTTATTAAGATTACCAATTCTTCTAAACAGAAGACCTTGGGTATGGCCATACAAACATCTTAACAATCCTACGAGGGGCCCAGTAGTATTAAACTTCAAAATGAATTTGAAGGAAACAAATCCCATTTTGACTACAAGCAGGATTCATAAATTTCGCAACACTTCTGAAAACAACCCTTATAACTACCAGTTACGTGTAGCGTTAGATTGCTTCACAAAAATGCACTACATCCATGACATATCTCTTGTATCTCAAGTCAGAGGATAAATATCCATGATATACTTAATGACAAAGATCCATAAAGTATCATCATGTGGGTGGGATAAGTCCTATATTCAATTCATTGAATATCATCTGAAATTAGTCATGCTACGCATCAATATACTTTCAAGTATATTCTAACTAATACTCAGATTTGTCTTAATTCAATATCATTCCCATGTTATTGATTGACAACGGACTATTTAGAATAACTTAAGTTATTCAAGGATTTAAACATGTAAATATAGGACAACATTATAATAAATGAATAATAAACATAACAAAATACTTTATTTCATTTCAATAATAATGTTTACAATATCCTTTTATCTAAAATACTTAGTCACAGATGGGCATGAAACTACTAGCTAAACGAAGTCCAAACTTATCAGACAAATGATTAAGTTTTTCACCAGGCAAGGCCTTCGTTAACGGATCTGCTAGGTTATCATCTGTGTGAACTTTGAGCAACTCAATTTCACCTATCTCGACTTGCTCTCGAACATAGTGATATTGTCTAGGATAGTGTCTGGTGCCCTTCATGACTCCAGGTTCATGGGCAAAAGTAATTGCAGCTGAATTGTCACAATACACTTTAATAGGATGTTCAATCGACGGCATGACACCAAGCCCCGAAACAAACTTCCTTATCCAAACAGCTTCCATGGCAGCCTCAGACGCCGCTATGTACTCACTTTCTGTAGCAGACATCGCAAGTGTTGTCTGTTTCTTACTCTTCCGATCCACAGCACCTCCATTGATGACAAAAATGTAACCCGTTTGAGACTTCGTATCATCTTTGTCACACTTCCAGGATGCATCGCAGTAACCTGTAACAGACAGTTCTGCTTCTGGATTTCCTCCATACACTATGAACATATCTCTTGTAGCCCTAAGGTACTTGAGAATATGCTTAACAGCAGTCCAGTGAATTTCACCCGGATTCTGTTGATACCGACTGGTCAAGTTTTGAGCAAACGCCACATCAGGCCTTGTGCATCGTACCGCGTACATGATAGATCCTACAGCCGAAGCATAAGGAACTTTCTTCATACGCGCCACCTCTGCAGGTGTTGAAGCACAGCCTTGGCTGCTCAAACCATGATTTACTTGCATTGGCAAAAATCCCTTCTTGGAATTTTGCATATTAAATCTCTTCAATATTTTGTCAATGTAAGCACTTTGGCTTAAACCAATTAGCCGCCTTGATCTATCCCGGTAGATCTTGATTCCGAGTATATATGCTGCTTCCCCTAAGTCTTTCATCGAAAAACATTTACCAAGATAGGCTTTCACCTCATTTAGACTTGGTATATGATTTCCCATGATTAATATGTCATCGACATACAGAATAAGGAAAGTAACACGACTCCCACTAGCTTTGTGATATACACATGGCTCATCAAGATTCTGAGTAAATCCAAAACTTTTGATTTCCCCATCGAATCTTTTATTCCATTGCCTTGATGCTTGCTTCAGTCCATAAATGGACCTCTTAAGCTTGCATACACGGTTAGGAAATAATGGATTCACAAACCCTTCCGGTTGTGCCATATAGATGTCTTCATCTAGACGGCCATTCAGAAAAGCGGTTTTGACATCCATTTGCCAAATCTCATAGTCATAGTGTGCAGCTATAGCTATGAGAATCCTAATAGCTCTTATGTCCGCTACAGGAGAGAATGTCTCCTCGTAGTCAACGCCATAGGTTTGAGTAAAACCTTTAGCCACCAGACGAGCCTTGTAGGTGTGTACATTGCCATCCATGTCAGTTTTCTTTTTGAAGATCCACTTACTACCAACGACCTTAGCCTTGGGAGGAAGGTCAACTTCAATCCAGACATCATTATCTTTCATGGATTGCATTTCCCCATTCATTGCAATCTGCCATTTATCCTTTTCAGGATCAGCCATGGCAGCCTTATAGTTGGCAGGTTCATTAAGATCCCCAACCATATTTTCCTCCACCTCTACATTAAGACATAGACGGTCAGGTGCACGTATAGTCCTTTCAGACCTACGAATGGGAACAACTTCAGGAGGAGCACCTAAGCTTTCAGGTTCTTCTTGAAGTTGGCTAGTGGTTTCAGAAGGTGTTGTATCTTCTTGATCATATTCCAGATCATATACTCTCCCACTGAGTTCTTGAGATATGAGATTCCTTTCAAGGAAATCTCCATACCTAGCCACGATGACTTTGTTCTCAGCTGGGTAGTAAAAGTAGTAACCCATAGTTTCCTTAGGGTATCCCACAAAGATACACTTAACAGATCTGGCTTGGAGCTTATCAGGTGTGTCACGTTTAACAAACGCTTCACATCCCCAGACCTTTAAGTAAGAAAAGTTGGGAGCTTTTCCAGTCCATATTTCATATGGAGTTTTAACAACCTTCTTAGTTGGAACCATATTCAAAATGCGAATAGCAGTTTCAAGGGCATAATCCCAAAAAGTAAAAGGTAGAGTCGTAAGTTCAAACATTGATCGTACCATGTCAAGTAGGGTACGATTTCTCCTTTCAGATACACCATTTTGCTGTGGAGTATAAGGAGATGTGAGCTGCTGGATAATTCCACACTCAGCTAAGTAATCTTTGAACTCTTGACTTATATACTCACCACCTCTATCAGATCGAAGAGCTTTAATCTTCTTTCCAAGTTGTAATTCTACTTCACTTTTGAAAACCTTAAATGTTTCAAAGACTTCATGTTTATGTTTAAGTAAATAAACATAACCATAACGACTGAAATCATCCGTGAAGGTTAAGAAGTAGACAGCACCACGTTTTGACACATGTCTAAGTGGATCACACACATCAGTGTGTATCAATCCAAGTAGATCAGAAGCCCTTTCCACTTGTGGTGAAAAAGGTTTCCTTGTCATCTTCCCAGCAATGCAAGACTCGCATTTGTCAAATGATTCATCATTGACCGTTTGTAAAAGCCCATCGTGTTGCAGCTTTTCCATGCGTTTCTTGCCAATATGGGCAAGGCGACAATGCCAAAGATAAGAAGAGTCACAGTTCGACTTGCTCTTCTTATTGCTAATGCTATACAACGAATTATTTTCATTGGATATACAACCATCCATATCAATTTCAAACACACCAAGAATAGGAATTGCATTAAAGTAAAAAACATTATTTAAAGAAACTGAAATTCCATAACTTGTAAAAGTGTGCACAAAACCAATATCTTTTAACAAAGAAACTGAAATGACACCCCTAACAATGGAGGGTGCATAATGACAATTATTTAGTTCTAAAATTAAGCCCGAAGGCAACACTAAATCAAAAGTCCCTATGGCTTCGACAGCTGCACGCTTTCCATTTCCAACGTACAAGTATCTTTCTCCACAGGTCAGCTTCTTCGCCCCTCTAAGTCCCTGCGATGTATTACAGATGTGAGTACCACATCCTGTATCATATATCCAGGAATTTAACTTATGAGGAAAAGAAAATAATTCAAACATAAAAATACCTGATGAGCTAGGCACCATCTTATTTTTATTCTGAAGGCACTCATTCAGATAAACTGGACAGTTCCGCTTCCAGTGACCTGGTGAGTTGCAGTGGTGGCAAGACAAATCCTTCTTAGGATTCTCCTTTTTCTTTCCAGGGTTCTTCTTAGGAGCTGGTGGGATGACAACTTGTTTCCCCTTTCCTTTTCCTTTCCCTTTCTTACCTGCTTGCGGCTTAGGCTTATTCACCCTACCACCCTGTATAGCGAGCACAGCAGGTGTAGGAGCCTTCTTTGGCAATCTCTTCTCGTAGTCTACAAGCATTGCATCTAACTCATTCACTGTCTTCCCCGTGCAATGCATGTTAAAATTGCGGACAAAATCACCAAATCGTTCCTGATTAAGGGAATGATTGATGAGTCCGACACATACATCGTTCGAGTAACCACAGCCGAGCTTCTCCAATTGGTCCAAGTGATGTTTCATCTCAAGGACGTGGTCGGAGACAGATTTGCCAGCCTCCTGCCTGCAGCTGTGAACCTTTTCAATTAGTTCATAAAGTTCAGCTGCTGGTGGCTTCTCAAACATACGTTTGAGTTCATCTAGCATGCTCATAGGCGGATAGTGCTCAAATTGTTTTTGCAATTGAGCAGACATCCCCGAAAGCATTAGACACGCCACATCATTATGCTTCTCATATTCAACACGATATGCCTCTTGTTCAAGAGCAGTTGCCGTGTCGAGAGGAGCATTAGGCAGAGGTGTAGTCAAAATTTCAACCCTTTTGGCAACACGAAGGATGATCCTAAGTGAACGATGCCAATCATTGAAATTAGGGCCAGTCAGCTTGTCCCTTCCAATCATATCTTTGAAAGCGGCACTCAGTAAGCTCATAGTGTTATCAGATTGAGCCATCTACAGAAAAAGTTCAAAAAACCATCATTAGTATTTTGATAATTTTCCTTTTCAATAAACAATTAAATACCCAAGGTTCATATTCATATAACCAATTAATATTTATTGAAAACTAGGATCCAAATTGTCATAATCTCATCACATCAGTTGATCTGTTAGTGATGAACCTTATACAAAATGGTAGAGCATTTGCTCAATTGCCAATTTCAATTGCAATTCCTAGATTTATGGGATTTACATATAGCCAATATCAATCGCCATGTAAACATGTTTTATCCCATCTTATGCCTTGAGTTTTCAGTTTTCACTGCCTAACTCAATTAAGTTGTCCAACTTAAGAAACTGCAAAATCGTCCATGCCCGTTCTCACGACACGTGGACATTTTACCCTTTGATTAAGATCTAAATCACGTTCTCACGCAAATAGAAAGTAATCTTAGGTGTTTCCGTTTCGTTGGATGGCATATAACTTAAATTTAAAGGGTAATAGTTTTGATGTTAAATCAAATATGTATAAAGATGTCATGCATTCATCTTTGTAGCATAGTTTTTATTAAAACATTTATATCTTGTTTTAATGTTTAAGTTTTTCATCATCAAACTTTAATTGAGGTATTGGGTTCACCAATCAAGGAATTAGTGTTAATTATCATCCATTATACCGTACTTTTGCATAAGTGTAAACACTTAGTGTTTCGGATAATTACCACCTAAGTGGCGCATGGAATCAACACGAATTCGCCCTTAAGATGAGCTTGCACATATAATGACTTACTAAGTAGCTCCACTCGAACTTACAGGGGGCAGAGGACCAGGTACGTGCTAAAGCACAACCTTAGACATCCATTCAGTGTGACTGTGCGCACTTCTTTAAACCCCTTTTATTAGTTCATTCTCATGGGTGAGCCTTTCAGTCATTTGTACCAAAGTCATCAATCAATTAAACGATTATGATTACTATTCTTAAAAATACATGTTTCACCATTGTTTAGATCAGTTTATTTTTCTTGTAAAAATACCCTTGTTACAAAACACAAACAAGCAAGTATTTGAAAAAATAAACAAATAAACAATGAATACATAACAAATAAAAGTCATGCATATCAAATAGCCACATGCAAACGGTTTTGATAAATCTAATTAATAACCAATTTTATAACTGTCAATATGCATATATTTAATTAAGACTTCCACCCATTTTCATCTATGTACAAGGTGAACCACATGCATCGATTCATCGATTGCGTAAGTCAAAACTAAATATATACCACATAGCACATAACTGATTAAATAATAACAATTGAGGTCTTCCCCAATTTAAGATCTATCAATATTTAATGTATATCACTTAAAACATGAAAGACATACAATAAACAGATCCATGATAAAACATGCAGGTAATAATCATGGATATAAATTACACTTAACAATTAATGCAATTAAACAGAGTTACGCATATACACATAAAGTTGCATGCATCTTAGGGTTTCTAATCCAATTAAAACAAAGTTTACAAAACCCTAATTAGGGCACCAAAAAAACGCCCCCCCTCAAAATTAGGGTTTAGGTTTTGCAAACCCTAGATCTAAGCATACAAATAATAACACATTCATGTTTATTTTAATTATGTGTTTCAGTAATTAATTACTTGTTATACAAGGCTCGTGATGCCACTGTTAAGTTTATGATATATAAAATAAAATAAAACATAAAGACATCAAGAGTACACAGCGGAAGACTTAAGATCATAACAAATAAATTAATTAACTGAAAGTATGCGTAACGTACCTCTTGCGAATATCAAATCTCTTGAGCAAAGCAAAACCACCCTCGAGCAAAGCAAACCAAAGAAGTACTTAATGGTGTAAGAATAATGTCTTACAACCACGTTCTTGTACACACGAATTAACCAACGAATCAAGCGATTGCTAGATCTAACACAAGCCCTCGTATATGCAAAAACCAAACCGAACTCCCTAACAAATGGGGTTTTCGGCCAAGCTATGCAAAAGAAAGAGAAGAGAGAAGATCTAGGTTAATTCAATGCACAAGGTGTGAATAAAACCCTAGACCCTACCCCTCCTTATATACTAGAAGTAAAACTTAGAGGACAAGTTAGGGGAATATGAGGCCTTGGAGAAGCCTATGGCCGGCCACCTAGAGGAGCCCAAAGCCCATCCCATAACTTTCCCAAGTTTCCATTTCTAGTCCTTCTCTTTTCCATTTTAACGGTCGTTAGTTATTTTTCCGATAAATACATAACGATCGTTAACCGGACTTAATGTGTAATAATTAATCGTAAACATAAACATTAATTATTAACTTTAATTCTCATTCGCTAATGTGTGCAATCCCGTGGTCACGAGTTCGAATCCGGACATTCACATGTTTGTAAATATATACATTTCCGACACTCTTCATGGTCATACTTCAAATTTAAGTTAGGATTTCCCCCAAACTCACTTGGAAGGTTTTCAGTATCAAAGTACGACTTCATAACTTCAATACTATCTTTGTCGTTTGGATAAACAAATTTTATCTTCAGATATGTTTTCGGGTCTATGAAGTAACTTAAAACCTGTATAAAACGTACAATTACCATTATAAGTTCTAATTAAAATTAGTTAGTGGTAAGAAAAAAGCTGGTCGACTTGACTAGGAGATATCAAGCCATCAAGGTACCTTAAACAATGCTTGAAACATTTTTGGAGGATTGTAGAGGACGACGATGGCAAGTCTCTCTGGATAATGGTTCTGTAAAACATTCACAATATCTCGTGTTGTTTTCAGCTGTATATTTGAAGCATTTATCGAATATCCAGTGAAATCAATCAACCAAGACATTTGTTCTTGGCCGTCAGGTAGGTTGAGAATCGCATTTTCTATGAGGTACACCAGATGACGAACATTACCATCTCCCGTTTTAGTATTCTGCAACCACATGATAGTAGAAATTGGATTTGATAATTTCAACCATTAACTAGTACATGAATTGACTTGGGTTATGTTTTATGCTAATTGATTCAATATAAAAATTTAGCTAGAAAGAGAGCAGGTTCAAACAGGTTTATTAAAAGATGTTCAATGTCTATATTTAGCGCACTGAACCTATTACCTATATATTGCTTTATTTGAAAAAAGATATTACTGTAAGACTAGTGCTTTTATAATCTTAATTAACACATTAGTTACAAATTAAGAAAATAAAAAATAAATGGACCGAAAGGTGTTTGCAGGTCAACCCAATCTCAACTAGCCTGTTTTGAGCCATACCAAAAAAATGACCCGTTTCAAGTTTCAACCCGAACTCCTTATGACATATTACCTGCTGGAAAATAGTTGGGAGGGCTAACGTATATGACTAAGTTCATGCCTAAAAATGTGATATTGACTAGTGGTAATATGGATGATAGATTTGCGGAGTGTGAAATTGAACATAACACGTCTAACTTTGTATGCTTTGGTGATGCCTTTTAGACATATTTTTTTTAGTCATGACTTAATCACTACTATTACCCGATAGTGCCAAATACTTGAAACTTACATGAGATACAAGTATATACCTGCTTCCCGGGCCTCATAATGAGGACAGGCCTTCCAGAACGATCGACAAAGTTTGCTCTAGAGACTTTACCGGTTTCGCCTTCATGTGCTACATCATCCTGTAAATGATCAAATACCAGCTAATATCATATATTTACATAATAGAACCAAACTGCACATACAGTCAGTTGATTAGTATCTACTAACCCAACAAATTTTCTCAGGCTTGTAATTTGACCTCCATTCTAGTGTATCCTCCAACATCTTCTTGGCCTTCTCAAGATTCCAATTTCGAGCTTCCAAGTACCTCCTTAGACATGCATCGGTACAAAACTTTGAGGCACGCCCAAATAATGGTCCAATAGTAGTTCGAAGGTCTTTGATCTGTGTTTGTGTTAATACAAGTAGTAGATTTCAAGTCATTTAACAAAACATGACATACAAATTGGGAACTTAGACTTGCGGCAAGGTATGTATGTACCAGCTTGTCATGATCCAAGGGCTCGATTCCATTTTTGTTCTGACCACGCCATCTTTGCAACATGGTTGTCATTCTTCACAATCTGAAGTTATCAAAACCTTTTTGATAGTAGTTCATAAAAGAATAAAATATGAAAAATACTCCACTCGCTGCAGTGTCCTTGTAATAATAATGCTAACTGATTTGTCTGTGAATTAACTTGCAATTTTAGGTCACATAAAAATATTGTTAGATGATAATTGATAATCATATACGCAATATAACTAAGCTAATTTTATACGACTAAAAGGATAAGGAAATGCCATATTTTAGTCACGAAATAAGTTAGCTGTGGCTATTATATGGTAAAGTGAACGCTTCTACCAAATTATATTTCCATACATGTAGAGTTTATGATGGTAGGATAAGGTCTTTAATGGATGAAGGTCCTAACACTGTAAAGTTATATGACATCTAAGTCTGAAAATGAAATCACAGCTACTATTTGAGAATAAACGTAAAAATTTTCGCGTGGCCAACACTTCTATGTAGACGGAAAAAACATACAACGGAATTAGTGAACTGAAAATTGGACGCTCAAAACTTGCTTTCTTCAAAACAAATACATATACAACGATAACATTTTATATCTCACAAGTACATATAAAATGATTAATAAATCTTTAAATCTAATATAATTAAGAATCTTGAGCATAATAAAAAGTTATTATATACTACGGAGTAGTATTTTTATATTATATAGGTTTATAATAAATATATTTAAATAAATGATAATTAAATAGCTTAATAATGTATATTTATTTTGAGTTTACTATAATAATTGAATATATTTCATATACCAGAAGAATACCCGCTCGGTGTACAGCGGAAAATATTGATACTTGCGCAAGATCGTGATTCTTGTTCGACTCTTGATGCAAAATGTTTGTTTTTTTAAGTATAAAGTGTGCGTTTTTCAAAATTAATATAGCGTGTGTTTTTGAAAATTGCCAAATTTAGAATTGATCAAGAAAAAACACAAGTTGTTAAGTTTTTGAAAAATTGTCAAGTTTAAGGGATATTGATTAATGATCATTTACATACGAAACATAGCTTACATACCAAAGGATCAATCTCCGTCTTTTTTTGATCTAATGGATGAGATTAATCTCCACAACTAAAAAAACCCACTTTCATCATTTTTTTTAAATATTAATATCTTTCAAGCCGTTAATCGTTAAGCGAAAAAAATATAACATTACAACGAACATTTAATTATCTTTTTATAGATAGGCACTGTTAGCCTTAATAGTTTTTATTAGAAGTGATGGTCATTCACGATTAGGAACTTTGTAACTCGTGTTAGATATCGTGCTAGAATAGTCAACGGGCTCGTGGATTAGGATAAGCTAATTGGTTAAACTTTAGGGCTTGCTAGCCGTTTATAAGCTTAAGCATGCCAAGCCCAATCCAAGTCCTATCCACGAAAAGCCCAAGATAAAGCCTTTTAGGGTTTTATGCCTCTTGTACTATAAATACCCCTCAAATGGTCATTTGAGGGGTGTGCTTGAAAGTGTGTGTGTGTGTGTGTGTTTTTCCTTTGAAGCAATATACAACTTATTGGTTTCTTTCTTCTCTCTACCTCTCTAAACATATACATACGAATATACATCAAGTCACCATCTCTAATCTTCATATTTTCTTTCTTTATTCTACGCATAACATCTTGTGTTTGGTTCGTGTGATACTCGTGTGTGAAGGTGGGTATACGTGATAAGGTTATAAAGGGGTATAACAATTGGTATCAATCGCCTAACAATGGTTTAGGAGTGTTTGTGTTTGTTTTGAAGGGTTACGCGTTAAGCTCACGTTTTACATCTTTGATACGCATAAAGCTTTAATTTTTGCACTCAAAAATTCAAGATTCTTGTGGTTTAAGGTTTATTTGGTGCTAAAGTTTCAGTTTTTTGCAAAAAGTTCGAAGCTTTACGTGTTTTTCTTCATTTTTGAACTCGTTTTTGGTTCATTGGTCATTTCTACTCGTAACTTTTCTAAGCACTTTGGGTGAAAAAGGTCAACATTTTTGGGTTATTCGCGTGTTTTTAAGGCTATCTGTGCAAAAGAAATCATTTGAATCGTTGGAAATTTCTTACGAGTAGAAGTCAAAAAGTCAAAACCCTAGTTTTCTACTCATAACTTTTTGGTGAAGAATCTTCGAGCTATAACGGTTACTCAGTGCTTCCCTCACTTGGATAAGTGTGTGGAACACTTCGACTTGTGGATATCCCTTACGCTGTGACAGTGTAAAGGATTTTTGGTTCTTAACCATAGTTTACGCATAAGCTAAAAGCTTACGAGTAACTCTACGCATAACTTCACAATTACGCGTAAGGTTTACGAGTAACTTTTGTCTACGCATAAGCTTAAGGTTACGCGTAAGATACTTTCTAAGCATAAGATCCTACGCCTAAGGAATCCTACGCCTAAGCTTCCTACGCATAAGATCCTACGCCTAAGCCATCCTACTCGTAACCACATCCTACTCGTAACCACATCCTACTCGTAACCACATCCTACTCGTAACCACATCCTACTCGTAACCATATCCTACTCGTAACTTCTTTGGTCTACGCCTAAACTCTTTCTACGCCTAAGGTTAAAAAAAAAAAAAAAAAAAAAAAAAAAAAAAAAAAGTTTTTTGGCGGGAAAACTTGAGTAAAATTTAATTTTTCGAGGAGACTAAACGTTCAATTTTTACGCGAGATTCAAATTTTGGTTTAACTGTGAAAATTTTGGTCAAAAATTCAAATTTTTGGGCCTAAATTCAAATTTTTCGGGTCAAATTTGGCGTCAAAATTGTCATAACTCAAATTTTTCATACGACCTTAGAATTGATTTTTATAGTGAATTTCAAATTTTGGGCGAAATTTTTTTAAGAACCAAGGTTACGAGTACGACTTTCAGAAACACCTCAACCAAGCTTAATCTTCATCAACCACAACTCCTTTATCGTTGAATCGATCCTACATCAACTTTATCAGATCATACCTTCATCAATGGCAACTCAACAAGACATTCATGCAGCCGGTGCCGAAAACCGTCCTCTTATGTTGGCAAAAGGTGGTTATCTTCAATGGACAAGTCGAATGCTCCGCTACATCAAGACCAAACCTAATGGGAAACTCATGATTAACTCCATTCAGAATGGACCCTTCAAGCCTCGACAAGTCCATGTCCCTGGAAATGCTGATGCAACACCTCCCATCCCACCATCCTCTCATCTTCAAACCGAATCAGAATACACTGAAGAGGATCAGAAACAAGTCGATGCAGATGACATGGCAATTCATATTGTCCAACTGGGTTTACCAATAGACATTTTTGCTGCTGTAGACAGTTGTGAAACTGCTTTCGATATGTGGGAACGTGTTAGACGACTATGTTATGGAACAGAAATTGGTAAACAAGACATGGAGAAAAAGCTGCTAACTGAATGGGAGAAGTTTACATCTACACCAGGAGAATCCATTGAATCCTACTATGGAAGGTTTTGCACTTTGATGAATGAGCTTATCAGAAACAAGTTGGCACCCAGAACAATCGTTCAAAACATCAAGTTCCTGAATAATCTTCCAGAAGAATGGGGACGATATGTCACTATTGTCAACCAAACAAAAGACTTACATCAGGTGAACTTTGATCAACTAAACGATTTTCTGAAACAAAACCAAGCTGAAGCGAATGCAGTCAGGAAAGAAAGATTGGCAAAGAATCTTGATCCATTGGCACTTATTACTAAGACTCAAACTACAGTGAATACACAACAACAAGCTTCATCATCTTCCAACAACAACAACTTGCAGCAATACATTCCACAACCACAACAACAATTCTATCCAGATCAACAATACCAGGAACAAGGAATCACTGATCCTGAAACTGACCCAGAAGCGACCTTGCAACAGATATTTTCTTTATTGGATAAAGCAGTTAACAGTCGCATCGGTAATCATGCGGTTCCGTATCAGGGTAATCAGTCGTGTCAGCATGTTGGAAATCAGATGGGACAGAATGTTGGGAATAGAGCAGTGGGTACTCAGAATGGCAACGTTGCAGCTCCAGTCGTTGGGAATTATGGAAATGTGAATCAGGGTAATCAGATTAAGTGTTATAACTGTCAAGGAGTCGGTCACATGGCAAGAAACTGTCCCACTAAGCCGCACAAGAAGAATGGTGATTTTCTTCGAAAAGCTGCTTTGTTAGCAGATAAGCAAGAAGCGGGGTTACAGTTGAGTGCTGAGGAAAATGACTTTTTCGCTATTATGGATGATGTGGAAGACCGAGAGGACATCAATGCAAACTGCGTCTTCATGGCAAATCTTCAGGAGACTAAGTACGACACTGACTCTGACGCACCTCCTGTCTATGACGCAAATGCAGTATCTAAGGTACCAATCATTGATCCATGCTATAACAATGTCATATTAGATAAAGCCTTTTAGGGTTTTATGCCTCTTGTACTATAAATACCCCTCAAATGGTCATTTGAGGGGTGTGCTTGAAAGTGTGTGTGTGTGTGTGTTTTTCCTTTGAAGCAATATACAACTTATTGGTTTCTTTCTTCTCTCTACCTCTCTAAACATATACATACGAATATACATCAAGTCACCATCTCTAATCTTCATCTTTTCTTTCTTTATTCTACGCATAACATCTTGTGTTTGGTTCGTGTGATACTCGTGTGTGAAGGTGGGTATACGTGATAAGGTTATAAAGGGGTATAACAGGCACTTTGATATACTTAAAACAAAAATCAAAATTTTCACTTTTTTTTTCCCGTTACTTATATTTGTATGAAAAAATCAAATATATTAAACACTAATTTGAATATTTTAATAATATCACATTCGCATGTGATATTAGTGTTAAATCACATATAATATTAATTATTAATGAGTAGCACAGAAGGCCACTTGCGATATTATATGTGATTTAACACTAATACGTAATATCACATGTGATATTCTTAGAATATTCGAATTAGTTTTTAATCACATGTGATTTCTCATGCAAGTTTTAAACAATGAAGATTTTTTTAAAAGACGAAAAAACGTGAAAAAATTGTTGAAAGTATATCAAAGTGGCCGTCTATAAAAATTTAATTAAATGCTTGTAGCGATTGTGTAGTTATTTTCGCTTAATGATTAACTAGGGCTGAGCATCGCAGACCTAAGACCGACCGAGACCGAGAAAACCGACCGGAGCGACCGAAAACCGACCGAACCGAAGGACCATTGGTCCGGTCTCGGTCATAACATTTTCCTTATTTCGATCTCGGTTTGGTCCGGTCCGGACCGGTTTACGTAAAAATCAACTATGCCTTCTTGGACCGGACCGACCGAAGGACCGAACCGAACAAATTCGGTCCGATCCTTGGTATAGGGTTTTGGTCGAATTCGGTCTCGGTCCGGTCCGGTTTTGGACCAATGCTCACCTTTATGATTAATAGTTTAAGAGATATTTAAATAATAAAAAATATGTTAAATAATAAAATATTTTTAAGTTAAGTCATTGGTTTTTTTTTAAATAAAGGGGAAAATAAATCCTTTAATATGTGATAAAAGTTTAGTATATTTCTCAAAAGGTATTTGAAGGTAAATTTAAGCAAACTTCACCGATCACCTAGATCGATGCTCACCTGAAAAATATGACTTTCAACGCAATTAAGAAGTTTACATCTAACTTGCTATTTAATAGTATGCTCTAACTTGATGTAATTAAGTTAATTGAATTACATTGCAAACCAAACAGCTTACATAATGCAGTTTGAATTGCAATTCTCTTTTTTCAGCAAATAAAAAAGTTTACGTAATGTAATGATTTTAGTCCGTTCGTTTTTTTTCTTTCTTTGGGCGCGGGTCGATAGTCGCCGTGCTAGTAATGTCCGGAGCCCGGCTACTGAACCGAGGCGTCAATCGAGAAAGTAATAAAGGGACGGATTACATTAACATCAGATTACTGTCATATTACAGTGATCCAAATGAGGCTTTAAGGTTTAAGGTATATGATAGTAGGATAAGGTCTTTAATGGATGAACTATGAAGGTCCTAACACTGTAAAGTTATGACATTTAAGTCTGAAAATGAAATCACAGCTACCGTAAGATAAATAACGTAAAAAAGAAAGATTTAGAATGGTACTCTAGCAATAAATTTTCATGTGACCAACTCCTCTACTTAGACGGAAAAACATTCAACGGAATAAGTGAACAGAAAATTCTTGACACTCAAAAACTGATATTCTTCAAAACAAATACATATACAGGGATTTTTATGGAGAAAATTTCTTAAACGAACACTTTATGCTACTACTTTACACATATAAACCTCGCCTATACATTTTTCTAAAATGAACTTTTCAATATTATACGTTAGATTTATACCGTAATAGGTTTTAAACCGTACACGTGTATAACCAATTCCTGGGCGTGGGCGAGGCGAGAAACTAGGCGAGGGCGAGAAACTAGGCGAATGAGTGTCTAGGGCGAGAAGTTTGGGCGTGATACAAACCAGTAAGAAGTGAGGGCGTGTTCTGGGCGTGCCCTGGGCGAGAGGGTGAGCTGGGCGTGGCAGCCTGGGCGTGGAGCCTGGCCTGGGGTGGCCTGGGCGTGGAGCTTGAGTTTTTAAGGCGAGGCTTCCAGTTTTATCTTTTTGTTTGGTGAAATCATTAGATCTGGACTAAACGAGAAGGAAAAGAAAAAACTTGACCGTCGGACATGGACAGGATTAAAGAGTACTGAGGAAGAAGATGTAGAATATTAGAATGGTTGCTTTTATCTGGATAAAGTAATTTTTTAAGTGTGGAAGAAGTGTTTTTAGTTTTAAAAGGATTTGATTTGAGAGTAATGTTGGTAGGTGTGGTAATAGTGTTTTTATGTGTCGGCCAATATTAATACCAACTATGCTATGAATGATTGTGACGTTTATAAAAGTGTTGTGGGACAATGATTTTGACATGTACGAAAATGACATGTTTTGATCATTTTGGTAAAGTATATGAAAAATGTTCACTTTGTTAATATGAGTATGTATATGGTTCATTTTCGTAATTTGTTTATTTTTATGTCTCAAGTACAGAAATTAAACTTATTTTCTATTTTTAAGACATTACTTTGACCTAAAGTACACAAAACATTTTAATCTTAATTACAAGCATAGTTGTCAGGATCCCGATCCTGATCTTAGGATCTTACGATTTTACGATACTGCAAAGCAAAAACGATCCGGATCCTACATAGGATCTTTGCAGGCATAAGATCTTATAGGATCCCGATCTTTACCATACGATCTTACGATCTAATCCGATCCGATCTTACTTTTCTCAGATTACAAACTAAAAAATTACAAATTTATGGGTTGTTTGTTTGTAGAATTCAAAAAACAACATGTTAATCTTTTTAAACATTTTATAATTATAATTTAGGACAACATTTATACGAAACATTCATAGTATTTTATTGTTATAATGTATTAGAATTTGTAAATTTGTATAAAATTACATAAACTATTAAGAATTAACATTCGAGTGTAGGATGTTACGATCCCGATCCGATCTTACGATCACGATCTTGCAAAGACGAAAATGATCCTGGGTAAGATCCCGATCTTGACAACCTTGATCACAAGGACCCAAGGCTCATTAAATTGGTATTTACTGAATCTATCTAACAAAATTGACAAGTCATCTACTTTTCGGTTTGTAACTCCTTCAATTCGGGTTCAGTTGGTAAGCATGCCTACCCTGACCTTTACGGAATTTAACCAATGGCGAACCAATGGTTAATATCCTATTCTGAATAAACTTCTTTTATGTTGCTTGATTAAAAATAAGTGGCGGAACCAGGCTGAGAAGTACCCGAGTGAACAAATCGGTTTTCAAGAGTAAACAACAAGGACTAGAAACACAACTTTTAAAAGCTGAGTGCATTTAGTAAGAATCGTGATTTTTACCAAATTTAGCATTACGAAGCATTCCATCGGTGTCCTGTGACAAGTACTCGCAAACCACCCACCCCCCGGCGTGTAAAGAACCATAATTTAGTTACATGGATGCATGTACACTTTTGAACTTAGGATCATCAAATTTATGTATGCAAAAAGGACAAATATATAGTTCAGAACTACTGTAATTACCTTCAAACTTTTACATGCCCATAACCACGTACCTCCAGACTCCAGTTTACCTTATGTGGCACGCAATAATATTGATCCGTAATTTAACATTCAAAAGTCAAAACTATGTTTTCTGTTGAGATTCGTAAGCAGAAGCCATGAAATTATATCTATGATCCTTAATGTTCTCTTTAAAAAACTACAAAAGACGGGTACTTTTAAGAATCCGTAGAATTTAGCAAGTATAATTTCCACCACAATGTTTGTGAGATCGATCATATATATTAAGAAAGACGTTACACACTTACACTAGTAAGAAATACGACTTATATCAAAACATATAGTAATACACTAGGTAAGCACAAATTCAATGGTAAAATACCTGTAATAGCTACCTCGTTGAGGTTCTTGTTCTTGTTCTTACACTGCTTCTAACGTCGATGATATGTTAAGAAATAATGAAATGAAACTAAAGTGGCGTCTACCTAAAAATAGAAAGAATGAAGGTGATCTGGGTGTAAGATAAGAATAAATTGCAGGCGTAGTTTAGCACGACGGAGGCACCAATGGGTTCTTATTTTTAGTCTATTGAATGAATTTATTTAGTCTCTTGATAGAAATAAGGTTACAAAGCTGATGGCCCAGGTTTTACACGCCTAAAGAATCTACACCATGCAAAAATTGATAATCCTTCATACTCATTAACTATTTGTACCACACAACATTATGATGCACAACAAGTGGTTCATTTATTTTATTATTATTATTTTTTTCTTTTCTAAGAAAAGGGTGAATATATATATTAACTCCAAAGAACTTTGTACAACAAATAACAAGGGTGAACATATACTAACAAGTGGTTCATTATAAGAGCACAAGGTATCATGGATACCAATAACACGTTATTAGTATGCCATTTCAGCGCCACATAATACAACTCTCAATAACTCACCAATAACTAAAACACCCACCCTCATAACACACTACTAACATGTTATTGGGTCTCACAAAATACCCCACAAAGAATACCCACTCACTCACAATACACAAAAAAAACACTAAACATCACAAATGGCTTGAGCCATTGGAATGGCTTAAATCCCTTTGGCTCACGAATGACACCAAGTGAGGTATGGTTTAGCTCACCAATGACACCAAAAATAGATGTTTGGCATGTTAAATTCTTCCCACCGTGTGCTCTAACTCTTAAACGTCTTATTCAATAGTACCCACCCACTTCGCGGCAAATACAAGCATTTCTCATAAAGTCGAAGTTCTACAAACTTCTTAAAGTAAACATAATCTTGGTGAGAAATATAACATGTCTTTTTAAAAAATGAGTTAGCATTGGTGTGTAGTGAGCATCGACCCTACGATATAAATGTGACACGGTCTAAAAATATGTCCGCCATTAAAATGGGATAAATTTATCTACGTAACTTATTAGGCACATGGTAATGGACACGTGAAAGAACAGAAGTAAACGAGTAATTGCAATTTGTTATAATGGAATGAAAAAGAAACGTGGGGTCGAAAATAGTGGTTATAGATTGAATACAATAAATAAAAGGAATTATTGTTATTCTTAAACCCGCAACAAACAAGAATTTTGCTATTCACGTAAAATTGATATCAAACTCATACTTTTTCTGCCGTTATATGAATCGGCGAAATTTTTGAATGCCTTGCGAAATTATATAATGAGGCATTTCGTTAAACAATATTAATATATATTTATACATTACATATAAGATGAGCCATGCCACTTATTATTCCACGTAACATCCCTTAATGCCACGTCCTTAATCCATGTCATCACAATTAATGCCACCTAAGCACAAACAATGCCAACTCAATGCACAATTTTTCGTTAATTGTTAAAAAACTATGACTTGAATGAGATTCGAACTCTGGTCTCTACAACCATTACCAACACTCATACCACTAGAGTAGATTTGTTTTTGTGATACACATTGGAAAACAAAATTAATAAAAAGCCCTATGGATGAACGGATACCAATCTCGCCAATTTTTAAAATAGATTTTGATATTCCATAACCAACAACCTAATTTTGAAATCATCACATCTTTATCCTATTCATCGCTATGAGTTTTTTTATTTTGAAAAACATGTCAACAAAATCATTAGATGATTTCAAAAGCACAATATTATCAAACTAAAACCCTAAATGTAACCCTAATTAATGGAATTAAAAAAAACTCGCACGAAGGTCTGACACTATCATCCACTATCGGATGTATCTTTTTAATTAACCTATGTTAAGGTAATTCTTAATTTGTTTTTTGGTCAAACCTAATCATATTTTGTTAGCCGATCAGTTTTTTTTGTATGATCAGTTAAGGATTAGTTTGTATACATTTATTGATTATGATTGCTAATGTTATCTGTGAAATCAATATTGACTCAATATGAACTTTATAAATTTGCATGAAGCATCAACTGTTACAAAGACCGATACATGCTTGGCCAAGAATGTTTCATCAATGTCGAAGTTGCACGGTGATATTCAGGTGCACCTTAATTCAATCATCAAGAGTTGTCTTTGATTTTGATTTACATGTAATAATTTTATTTTGGGGTATGTCGAGATTAATAATGTGATTGTGAAATTAGGTGTTTGAATTGACGATTGGAATTATTGATGAAGTGATACAAATTAATAAGCTTTTTGCCATACTATAATTAATCAAACATTGTTCTTGAGAATTCATCATCTTTTGGTATTAAAGGGTGTTTGGCATTGTGTTTGATATTGATTGTTTGATTAATTATCAGACAAGTAATTTCAAGGGACACTTGATTGAAGATACTCTTGGTATGTTAAACCTTTATGAGGCTTCTTATCATTCTTTTGAGGATGAAAATATATTGGATGAAGCTAGAGATTTCACAAAAAAAATATTTACAAGCAAGTTTATGGAATATCAGTGACCAATATTTGTCGTCGTTAACAAGTCGTGCTTTGGATATGCCACTTCATTGTAGGATTGCACGAGTGGAAACAAAGTGGTTTATTGACGCATAATATAAAAGAAGTGGAATGAACCCCACGGTGCTCGATCTTGCCAAGTTGGACTTTAACATGGTGCAGGCAGTTCACCAAGAAGATCTAAAACACACATCAAGGTATGCGCATTATGTTTGATTTTCTTTTTCTTATAAGAAAACTAATTGGATTGTATTTTATGTATTAGTCACAATTTCAAGAACTAATCATGTTATCTATGAAGAATAGATGGTGGAGAACAACATAATGGGATGATAAGTTGAGCTTTGCTCGAGACCGTTTGGTGGAGAATTTTATGTGGACAATTGGTAATAGTTTCCAACCTCAATTTACTCTTCTGAGGATAATTCTAACAAAGGTTTTCGCTATAATTACTACTGTCGATGATGTATAGGATGTGCATGGTACTTTGGATGAGCTTGAAAAATTTACCGATGTTATCTCCAGGTTACTAATATAACAATACTAAAAATATATATTACACATCTACTAACTACCAACTAGAATGTTTGAAAGTGCAAGCTCATTATCTGATTGTACAACCTTAAACTGTAGAAGCACACCCAAACCCCAGTCATGCAAACCCATTTGTTACAATTGGTTATCTAACTATAGAATGTCATTTACATGCGAACTCTTAGGTACTCTGAAGTTGCCAAATTCAAATAGCTGATTTTGCTGACTGTTCTGTTATAGGAAAGTCTGATTATTTCTTAGCACCTAAGCACTTTTGAAACAAGATACCAAACACTCTCTATGTTATCTTACCCATTAAATTCTCTTGCAGCATTCAGTTGACTACTGGTTGTGGGCGGATTTGATTGCTCCCAAATCATAAAGGCTTCTGAAAAGTGTCGTAAGATTTCATCTGCAGGAGGATGCTGATCTTTTCTACGTTCCATTTTTCACAACTATTAGCTACTTTTTGTTGGAAAAACAACAATGCAAGACGCTTTACATGGTGTGAGTGGAAACCAATGTTTATGTTACAGAATTTTATTTCTGATCATGCATAACATACTAAGTACTTTCAACTAATTGTAGGAAGTACCGGGGTCTAAGCTGTAAAATAGCCATATACTTACGTTCATGTCTGACACTGACACTCTCACTCTCACCTGACTTACTCAGAACGAAAACTTGTCCCTTCTTTGTTATGAATTTTCTAATTTTGTTCTCATATGTACATTTAAACACTTTTAACCTGTAAAAAGTTGTAACTTACTTATATATTATCCACTACTTTGTAAACCACACATTCCAAGGCATTGTTTACATAGTTGTGGATAGTAAATGGGTGAATTACAACCTTTTTTTCCGGTTAAAAAAAAAGTGTAGATGTGCATATGAGAAAACAATTTCAAAGTTCGTAGTTAGTCTATGTTTAAGGTGGGACATAAACGTAAGTACATTGCTAATTTGCTATAAGGATAGTTAAAACCCAGAAAATTGGTATTTTATCATAATAGTTGACAAACTGGGATCTTCCTCTAATGGACCTCCAATTTTTATGATTTTTTAGGAAGCATTGAAGTGGGTTACTGATCAGCCCGGATGGAAGCGGTCTGAAGGAAGAGATCACATATTTCCAATTCATCATCCATGGTCTTTTGAAACTGTTCCCAAGTTTGTGAAAAAGGCAGTATGGTTGTTGCCAGATATGGACTCCACAGGGAACTGGTAACTTTACTATTCTTAATTTCATACCTGCATTTAATTTCTCAACATATCTCTACATTATATATAACAGGAGGCATGACACGTAGATTATTCCACAAATGTCCACCTCATTGCCATGTAATTGTTTTTAGTGCCATGTCATCACTTTTAATGCCACCTAAGCAATCATTAATAAATTTCGAATTTAATTTGTACAAAAAACATGTTGCAAGATTCGAACCTAGGTCTTTAGGTTCAAATGCAAGTGTCTCAACCAATAGTGCCAAGCCATTGATTTGTAATTAAAAACCAAATCCAAATCTATAAACTCAAAAAAAATAATAAGTAATAAAGATTTAACAAGCCAGCCCAAGTCATCCCACATCATTCTACGTAACCTTCTTTAACCCTAAAACAAATCCATTCTCCAACCCTAAAACACAATACATAACAAGCACACAGAAAACTCCATTATGATTTTAGAGTTTTAATGATTTTTATTGTGTTTTTGTGCAGGTTGTAAAGTCACAATTTTATTACTTGCAACAAGATCACATCTACAACTCGATCAACAACACAGGTAATATTATGACCAACCACTATAGAACTGTTTCAAGAATCTAACTGACCAAAATTTGAGTGTTTGCATAATCTTATTCTATTAATAAAGCCCATAAGGCCTTAATATAGTCTTTGAATAATGTTGGAATCACTCCTAAACTAGAATTCAAGTGTTAGTAATTAATATTGTAATAGTTAGCTTAATTAAGGCTTTTAAGTTAGTAATCAAGGTTAGGCTCATGTAGAAAGCCCATGAGCCTATCCAAAGCCCAATAAGGAAAGGATGGGAACTTAGTGTGTTGCCCTAGTTCCCTCCTATAAATAATCTTGTAACTCTCATTAGAGAGTTGGTTGTTCATTTTATCTCAATACTCGAGCATTTCCTTTCTTATATTCCTACGCGTATTGTGTTAGCTTGTTCAACCGATCTATCTCTTATCTATACTTCTTATATTGATGCTTGTGTTACATAAATAGGAACCTAACAGTGGTATCAGAGCCAAATAGTTGGGTGAAACGATTTTGTTTTTGACGTTATTGTGGTTTACGCGTAACTCTCGGTATACAAACTTTCATACGCAAAAAGCTTTGATTTTTTCACTTTAAAATTCAAGATTCTTGTACTTTAAAGGTTATTTGGTGATAAAGTTTAGGTTTTTGGCAAAAAAGTTTCAAACTTTACGTGTATTTCATTGGTTTTAAGCTTGATTTTAATCGTGTGGTCTTTTCTACGCGTAAGGTGTATCAAAGTTTTGGATCATCAAGTTTCACACTTTTGTGTTATTTTGGTGATATTGAAGCTGTTTCATCATAAAAATCTGGTTTAGAAACACTTTGGGTTGAAAATCAGTTTTGGTTAATTTTTACGCATAAGTAAACCCTAAGTTTACGCGTAAGTTCTTCAAGGTTTGATCTTCAGTGTTCTTGGTTTGCTCAGTGTTTTCTTGCTTGGATAAGCCTGAAAACACTTCGACTTTGGATAACTTTTACACTGGAATAAGTGTAAAGAATTTTTTGGGCAAAACCCTAATTTTACGCATAAGCTAAAACTTACGCGTAAAACTCTTTACGCCTAAGCATTTTCTTACGCCTAAGCCTTGTCTTACGCATAAGCTAATCTTACGCATAAGCATTCTACGTCTAACTTTCAGTTTACGCCTAACCTTAGTGTTTCTCAATTCTTACGCGTAAGCTAATCCTACGCGTAAACATTAATTTTATGCGTAAGTTTGGTATTTTTACGCCTAAGGTTTTCTTTGCCTAAACTTGGTTTCTACGCCTAAGGACTCTTCATCAACAAAGTTTCATTCGACTACAAAGATCCATTTTACAACACTAGTTTCAAGATGTTTCAACCACCATACTCTAACTACTTCCCTCATGTGTATCCTCAACAACAACAACAACAACAACAACTCAATCAACAACAACAATTTTATCAACAACTACAACAACAACAACAACAACAACAACAACACTTTCAACAACAATTTCCTCAAGGAGCAATTCAACCACAAATGATTCAACCACCCTCTAGTCTTCAAGTACAACCTTACACAAAAATCACAATCAACATCCGTCCAGGAATACTATGAAGGAACCGTCTTGGTTTGGAAAGATGTGTGAAGCTCTAAGTAGCCAACAATCCTTACATGAAGCTGGTTCACTTGATCGACCTCCAATGCTCACTCCCGGAAACTATGATCAATGGGTGATAAGGTTCTTTAGGTTCTGTGATCTAAAGAAGCCACATGGAAAGTTCTTGAAGAAGGTCATCATGGAAGGTCCGTTTCAGATGCCTACTGTCACTACACCCGGAGATCCAAATGCTAATCCACCAAGAGGTGATGTCACCAACATTGCAAATCTTAATGAACTCACTACTGATCAACTTCTACACTACGAAGCAGATGAACTTGCAATGCAATATATCCTTTTGGGATTACCCAATCCAATACTTCGAAGTGTTGATGCTCAAAAGACTGCTAAAGCAATGTGGGAACATATTCATCTTCTCATGGAAGGCACTGAACTCAATCAAAAAGACATGGAATCCAAAATCTACTTGGCTTATGAACACTTCATGATTGTTAGCCTTAATAGTTTTTATTAGAAGTGATGGTCATTCACGTTTAGGAACTTTGTAACGTGTGTTAGATATCGTGATAGAATAGTCATCGGGCTCGTGGATTGGGCTAAGCTAATTGGTTAAAAGATAAGCTATGCTAGCCGTTTATAAGCTTATGTATCCCAAGCCCAATCCAAGTCCAAGTCGTGGCCCTTGCCAAGCCCATTAGGGTATTATTGTAAGGAACTATAAATATCCCTCAAAGTCTCATTTGAGGGGTGTGCTTGAGTGTGTGTGTGTGTGTTTTTCCTTATAAAATATTCTTTCATGTTCTTTACTTTGTTTCTCTAAACATACATATCATCATTCAAGTCACCATATCTTTGCTTCATCTTTCTAGTCATATCTTATGTGGCCCAATGAGAGTTGAAAGCATTAATGGGAAAAAATATATTCTTGTTATCGTCGATGATTATTCAAGATATACATGGGTTAAGTTTATGAGATCAAAAGACGAAGCACCAGGCATCATCATCACCTTTCTGAAACGAATTCAAGTACTTCTTCAAACTCCAGTAAGAGTTGTAAGAACAGACAACGACACTGAATTCACAAATCAAGAGTTAAAATCTTATTTTGAAGATGTTGGAATTACACATCAGACATCAGTTGTTAGAACTCCACAGCAGAATGGGGTAGTTGAAAGAAGAAATAGAACTCTTGTGGAAGCTGCTCGCACAATGTTAATCTATTCTAATGTTAACCTTTTCAAGATTGTGCAAAAAGATTTGCAAAATCTTTCAAAATATTTTGTGCTCAAGATAACTCCCTCTAAAAACCCTTTAATTTATTATGCTTTATTGAAGGGGGAGTATAAAACAAAAATGTTCCAAATTCATGCTTAAATCAAATCCGTTTGTCTCCCCAAAAGATTCTAAAATATTGTTTAATCCGTTGATATCAAAAATATCACGTATATGCTATTTTTGAGGGGGAGGAGACGTGATTAAAATGTGATCAAAAAGTTTAATGATCGTTGTTTGATTCTTAAAAGAGCTCGACTCAGTTGAAACCAATGAATTGACGAGGAATAATGTACCATCTCGAGAAACTTTCTATGGACTTGACCAGGACGGGTAATAATTTCAAGCTAGTTCTCTAGTGATGTAAACGTGTCTCAAAACGGTCTAGTTCATTTAAAGTCGATCAATTCAAAAAGTGCGAACTCTACCCTCTATGTGCAGATTTCTGTCAAAACTTATAAGCACATGTGAAGGGGGAGTGTTTCTGAAAATACATAACTCACGGAGTGTTTCAAACATGTTTTCTATCATAAACACTCTGAGAGATTTTCAAGAAAAATGGTTTTATGGCAACAATAGGACAGTCATGGAGTTATAAGGTGACTAAGAATAGGAAATTCGTCCTATGATCCGCCAGAGCCGGAGGGATCTACCCAAGGACACCACCAATAGTTAGTACTAGAAGTCCTTAGGTATGATTGAAAAAAGGAGTAATGTGAGAAAGGAGAAAGAAGGGGTTGAAGAATTAAAAAGAAATATAATGAAAAAGGGTGAAAAGAAATAGCCCTCTATAATCAACCTTAGGGCAGAAACCGGGTTCAATTCATCTGCTACTGGTTGTCACTAGATGACACTGGTATTGAAGACAAAGACGTCATGGACCCAGTGACGCACTGCACTAAACCTTCTAGCCACTCAATTCCTCTTAAAAGGATTTGATTCATTCTCACTGGGAACCATGCATAATCTATCGACTTTCTCTTAGAGATCGTTGATATTGAAGAAGGAGACCCTCTCCCTAGTCTCCGCTCAGGAAAACCAAAATGCACTATTGAGTCTAGAGCCACGAGATTCATTAAAAGATCTCATAGGAACACTTGACATGACATCGCTTGTTATTCATCAATAAGGACACAAGTGATATATTCTTAGAGTCCTACACAGTCTTAGCAATCTGCCAGAACATTTATGAGAAGTTTCACATCTGTGATCTTCAGTGATTGAATGGAAACTCCTGCCAGGGTCAACATCAAGCAGCCCTGACAGCAGGTCACTTTGGTAACTCCCTGTGGATTATGCTTAGTGTGTCTCAAATGGTCTACAGTCGTGGGGTGATGCTTCGGTGTACCTCAGGGACTCATTTGAACTGTAGGTGTATTTCGGTACGTCGCGTTATCTCACTTGTGGGACTCCAGTTCAGGAACGGCCTCTGTGAGAATTAGAGACTTGTTTTCACACTATGCTGTTAACACCCTCGAAATTCAAACTTGTAAGTGCCGGAATCCGCTTATTACTAACTTGTTTTTATGTTTTCTTCTTATGGAAGCTCCGGAGCGGATTGATCGTGCAGACTCTCCACATGCTCATACCAACAACACATGAAAGTTCTCATCAAAATCAAAGGCAACACAAAGTTAAAGATGATTCTTTGTCAATGTCAAAGAATCAACAAAGTTTAAAGACTCGAGAACTACATCATTGGTAACCAAAAGACAAATAGAAGTGTGAGCATGGTGGAGAAAGACGCAGAGACACCTAACCAACGAAGTTGACATCGGCAGACCAACACATTAACTGATCACAAAGCATGAAGGAACGAAAATCAAGACTATTCTATATCGACACATAAAGTTCAAGCTCGAGAAAAGTAAAGACCTAATCAAGTGGAGCATATTTTGAATGAACACCCCTTGGGGGGAGATTGTTAGCCTTAATAGTTTTTATTAGAAGTGATGGTCATTCACGTTTAGGAACTTTGTAATGTGTGTTAGATATCGTGATAGAATAGTCATCGGGCTCGTGGATTGGGCTAAGCTAATTGGTTAAAAGATAAGCTATGCTAGCCGTTTATAAGCTTATGTATCCCAAGCCCAATCCAAGTCCAAGTCGTGGCCCTTGCCAAGCCCATTAGGGTATTATTGTAAGGAACTATAATTACCCCTCAAAGTCTCATTTGAGGGGTGTGCTTGAGTGTGTGTGTGTGTGTGTTTTTCTTTATGAAATATTATTTCATGTTCTTTACTTTGTCTCTCTAAACATACATATCATCATTCAAGTCACCATATCTTTGCTTCATCTTTCTAGTCATATTGTGTGAAATGGATTGATAAAAGGGTCCTAAAAATGATTGAACCCGGAGAGACATTAGAGTCATATCATCATCGCTTCTCAGACATCATCAATGATTTGGACGAACACAACATCATCATGCCAAGAATTGCAGTCAACACTAAGTTCTTGAGTAGTCTTGGTCCTGATTGGGAAAAGTATGTCATTTTCATCCGTCAAGCTAAGAATCTTCATCATGCTACATACGGATTGTTGTACGACTATTTGAAGCCCCATAAAAAAGAAGTTGACAAATAAAGGGTTATCCGTGGACTCCCTGTCTCACCTTCACTTCCAGACAATCAACAATTAGCTTTGTGGGCTCAAACTTGTTATCCTCAACTCCCGACATTACAAACTGTCTTCACAAATCTTCCACAACCAACTGCAACAATTACACCATATGAACTGTCACAACACCAATCTCAAGAAACTCAATTGGTTCCATACAACAACAACAACGATCAAGCACTTTACAGTGAATGTAATGAGGATACTAAAGATTTCGATGCATTGCAACAAGGGTTTGTCATGATTGCTAGAGCCTTCGGCCGATACTCAAACAAATCCAACAATCGCATTCGTACCTCATCGAACACAAGGAATCAAGTTGTTGTTAACAATGGACGTATTGAAGTTCAGAATCGTGGTAATGTTCGTCAGATGGGCGGTGGTCAAGGGTTTAATCCAATGGGAAGGAATAACATGGGTGCTCCACAAAAACAAAGGGCTCAAGTGGTTGAACAGGGTAATGCTCAGAATGGGGTTAATGGTCTTCAGTGTTATAACAGTAATGAGAAGGGTCATCTGGCTAATGCATGCCCAAAGCCGAGGATAAGAGGCAGCGTTTATCACAAAGAGGCTTTGCTCTTGGCTCTCAAGGATGAAGCTGGTGGAACTCTCACAAACAAAGAACAGAGTTTTATGGCAGATGCAGACTCAGATGATGATATGGAGGACTTGCAGGCTAATGCAGCAGTTATGTTGATGGCAAACATGCACGAACTCTACATGAGCAACACAGGCCCAGTGTATGACACTGACGGCTTGTCTCAGGTACCGGATCAAACCATATTAATCACTGATCTGATATCTCAGCCAACATCTGCATCCGACGAGGCTCAGAATGTTCAACATGAGCCATCCACATCTCATTCTGATGATACTCAACTAGATCCAGTAGTTACATTTGACGATCAAGATGACCTCATGGGTACCTTTGATAATCAAGTTGACTCCGTGGTTATACTTGAGGATCTGAACAATGATCATGTTGAGACTCACGTTGAACACGCTGAACCATTGCCTAATCCAGATATTGACCTATTACTTAATGACCAACGATCCCGAATGGAACAATGTTGTGAACTCAATCAACAATTAAAAAATAAAAATGCACTGTTAACTAGGGATATTGAATGCTTAAAAAATCAACTCAAAGTTTTTCAAATTCAAGAAAAACGTGAAAAAGGTTTTGAAGTCGCTTTTGCTAAATGTTACCAAAACGAAAAATCATTAGAAAAAAAGATACGTGATCTAGTCGCATCAAAGAATGTTTTGTTCTCTCAAATAGAACAACTGAAATATGATCATAAACAACAACTTAACGCTCTCACTTTGGAAACTCAAAAAGCTAAGTCCGAGTTGTTAACTTGTCAAAAACAGTTCTCTGAGTGCAAAAAGCATTCAACGAAATGAATAGATAACTATCTTGAGGAAATTGTCGACTTACAAAACAAAATCAAAGAGTTTCGAACTGTTGTTTATAAACATGGTGAATCAATCACAACGATTCAAAAGTTTACTTTTAAACCTAATCCAAATGGATATGGTCCGAATCTTGCTGATTACAAACCAAAGTTTTCAAATAGAGCACTCAAACCAAATCCTGAAGTTTACAATGCAGAACATAGAATTGATGATTCCATTATGAGTGTTGTTGAATATAAGCGTCAAGAGGAATTTGATGCAGATGAAGAGAGTCGGTCAAAAATGGAAAATGTTATTTATAACAAACCATTTAACTATTCAAAAGCCGTTACTTTTGTCACACAACAGGATAATTCTAACACACCTTGGGTTCTCACACCTACTTCTGGGTCTTCTAATGTGGGTCCTCTTTCTAATATTGCACAAGTCAATGGTCCTTTACCTTCTTTAAATGAAATAAAACGATTAGCTGAACAATGTAAAGTTTTAAAATATTTTGAAACATTCATTTCGGACATCAAACTTTTGGAACGTGAAATCGAATTTCATTCTGAAATAAAAGTTGAACATTTTCAATCGCCTCTTGCGCGAGAACAAAGAGATATTCTTCAGAAAAGAATTTTACCTCATGTCCAAAATTTGAAAAATTGTGCAATATATTGGGAAAAGGATTTTCACAAGGAACTTGGACTTATGAAAAGAGTTTTCGAACAAACAGAAACATCGATTTCAAATACAAAATGTAAAAAGAAAATGTTACGTAAAGATGTTGATCGACTCTTGGAAGATGTTATCTGTGCTGATATCCATAATGTTGTGTTATTACATTCTGTTGCATATGCATTTCATTATATCTCTGCTGATACTGTTGATTCTGTTGAAATTGTTGAGAATACTGATACTGTGTCACAAATCAAGTCTTTAAAGTTGAAAATGAACGATTGTTAAACGAGCTTTCAAATGCAAAACGTCGTCTTCAATGGTGTCAAAAAGATTGTCAAAATCGTGAACTTGCTTTGCAAAACAAAATCACCCAGTTGCGTTCAAAATCTTTTGATCCTAAAATTAAGCAACTGGATGATCAAAACGCGTCTTTAAAATGTCAAATCTCAAAATATGAACAAGAACTTGCAAAAGTTAAAAAGGAATATGGTGTCATATTTGATTTACTCAAACAGACTCGTGATGAAGCATTAAACGAACTTGATCATTATCTTGCACACACTAAAGAAGTCATAAATGTTTATGGAAGTCTTCGTTCTGAAAATCAAGATTTGTTGCACACTATTATTGAGTTAAAAGAGAAGTTAGGAAAGTATGAACTTGTTAAGCTTAGTAACATTAAGGTACTTGCACCTGTAACACTTAGAAAAAGTGACTCTAGAATGCTTAATGACAAACCACAAGAAACTAATGTGCTTCCCTCTACTGAAACAGGAATAGTTGCCTCTTTTCTCAACGCCCGCACTTCACAGCCTAGGAGCAATACAAGGAAGAATAGGAAGTTGCGATGTAAGAAAAGATCAATAAAGAATGCTGAAGTAGAAGAACACCCTAGGACTTTGAATAAAACTCAAGTTGCACCCACTTTAGATATTGCGTCTGACAAATGTAATGGAAAAAGTGTTGTAACGAATGCTGAATCGTTAAGTACTTTAAATGTTAAGTTTGAAGCTTCTTGTGTTGGTTGTCGTAAAAGTATGTTTTCTGGTTGTCATGAAAAATGTGTTGCTAAAGCTATCTTATCTCGTAAGCGGAATACTAGAAAACGAAATACCTCTAGGCCCACTAATGCTTCTAAGTCTGTGCTAGGTAAACCGCCTTCTAGTGTTCCTGCTAACAACATTGATGTATCTGTCGCACCCACTTCACCTCCTAGGAAGAACTTATCACCTAGTGCATTCACTAAGACCAAAGCTAAGACTAGTTGGAGATGGCAGAAATGGTTACACAATATACTAGGATTTCATTGGATACCTAAAATCATAGACATGTGTGTTTCAACTAGAACTGCTTCGGAACCATCTAACTCTTTGGGTTCCACATCTACTTCTATTCCATCTGTGTCGTCTGTGTGTAATGCAGGTGATGCAGATCATCCTATGGGTTGTTGATAGCGGATGTTCCCGGCACATGACAGGCAATCTCAAAATGTTATCAAACTTTATTTCAAAGTTCATTGGCACTGTCAGATTCGGGAATGATCACTTCGCAGCTAGTATGGGCTTCGGAGATTACATCAATGGTAACATCGAAATTAGCAGAGTTTATTATGTGGAAGGCCTCGGTCACAATCTCTTTTCAGTCGGTCAATTTTGTGATGGAGATTTGGAAGTTGCTTTTCGGGAGAAAAGTTGTTTCATTCGTGATCTACAAGGAAATGATCTAATGTCTGGTCAACGTACATCAAGTCTCTACACAATCTCAATGCAAGACATGATTGCTTCTTCTCCCATCTGTCTACTTTCTAAGGCTACATCTACTAAATCTTGGCTATGGCACCGTCGTCTCTCACATTTAAACTTTCAAACCATAACCAACCCTGCTCGATACAAACTTGTTGAAGGTCTCCCACGATTCCGATATTATAAAGATCACCTCTGCTCAGCTTGTGAACAAGGGAAAAGCACTCGTGCTCACTTTCCTTCAAAGGTGGAACACAGCTCACAGCATGTGCTTCATCTTCTTCACATGGATTTGTGTTGCCCGATGAGCGTGCAGATGATTAATGGAAAACGCTACATCTTGGTAATTGTAGATGACTACTCAATATGGACTTGGGTTTATTTTCTTCGAAGTAAAGATCAAGCTCCACAGATGATCATCACCTTTCTCACGAAAATTCAAGTTCAGCTCCGGAACACAGTCCGACAAATCAGAACAGACAAAGGAACTGAATTTGTAAATCTAACTCTTCGTGCATTTTATGAGAAAGTGGGAATTGAGCATCAAACATCTATTGCACGTACACCAGAACAAAATGACGTTGTTGAAAGACGAAACCGTACGTTAGTGGAAGCTGCAAGAACGATGTTGATAAATGCTAAACTTCCAGATTACTTGTGGGCTGAAGCCGTGTCAACTGCATGCTACACTCAGAATCGCTCAATGATTACCAAGCGCCACAACAAAACACCTTATGAGCTTATCCACAACCGTAAACCGAATCTCAAACACTTTCATGTATTTGGATCCCTTTGTTATCCGAATAATGATCGTGATGACTTTGGTAAGCTCAAAGCCAAAGCTGACATTGGAGTCTTTGTAGGATATTGTGAAAACTCCAAGGGTTACCGGTTCTGGAATCGTCGTACAAGGGAGATTATAGAAATGATTCATGCCAATTTCGATGAACTTACTGAAATGGCTTCTGAGCATAACAGCTTGGAACCCGGTCATAACATTTTAAACTTCTCTCAAACCCCATCATCAGCTGAACCTAGTCTACAACTAACTCGACATCAAATGGAACAACTATTTGCTCCTCTGTTTAGTGATGATATTGATGAACGTGCACCAGGTGTATCCAATGTTTCCGCTGCTCAACCTGATCAAAATCCAATACCTGATACACCTGCCACAACAACTACTGTTGAGGAAGCACCACTAGTTGATTATACTACAACAGCTGAACAATCCGCATCCAATGACGCTGAACCAGCTGATGATCTTCTTAACAATGAAGTAACCCCACCTAAATGCGTTCTTCAACCCGTTTGCAAATGCTTCTGC
The DNA here is from genome assembly GCA_019973895.1 of Chrysanthemum seticuspe. NCBI lineage: Eukaryota > Viridiplantae > Streptophyta > Magnoliopsida > Asterales > Asteraceae > Chrysanthemum > Chrysanthemum seticuspe. The sequence goes on from BPTQ01000003.1 coordinate 82,760,215, forward strand.
CACCTCTGATGTTGCGGAATCATCTACAAGCCATTTGAATCCTCCCAATCTGCATAATGTATATCAACATCAACCTTCCACACATCGTTGGACGAAAGATCATCCTCTTGAGAACATTATTGGTAACCCGAATCAACCAGTCGTAACGAGACAACGTCTTCACACAGATGGTGAACATTGCATTTATGCACTCACTGTCTGCCAATCTGAACCTAAAAACATTAAAGATGCAATGACAAAAGACAACTGGATTGAATCCATGCAAGTAGAACTCAATCAGTTTAAACGTCTTGACGTATGGAAATTGGTTGAAAGACCAACAGGGGTCTTCGTCATTGGTCTCAAATGGATTTGGAAAAACAAATTGGATGTTGAAGGAACCGTAATCAGAAATAAGTCACGTCTGGTGGCTAAGGGTTATAGACAGGAAGAGGGTATTGACTTTGAAGAATAATTCGCTCCGGTTGCTCGTCTTGAGGCTGTACGGATTTTTATGGCATTTGCTGCTCACATGAACATCACGGTCTTTCAGATGGATGTCAAAACTGCTTTTCTTAATGGACAATGATTCGCTCCAAACCGTCAAGTTTTATCACTCAAGCCGACCACTTGTGAATGGCCGACCGTAACAAACTTAAAACAGTCTGGAAACGAATGCAATGAAGATCTGGAGAGTATAGTGTTTCCCCGGGTCGTTATGTCCCAGCGAGCTATGCGATGAATCACCAAACGTATAGTGATCGAGAGATTTGAACAGAAAAAGGGATTGTGATTATTATAACTACAGAAATAGCCTATAAATTACAGGGGCTTAAATGCAAATTAAAGGAAATTAAAAAGATAAAAAAATATTAAATAAACGCTATCACTATTTGCAAAATGATGTTTTTGATTCTTTTCTTTTTATAAAACTTAAATTAGAACTACGTAACGTACAAATGAAAATATGAAACTGAAACAATATTAATCCTAAAAATATGAAAATGATATTTTTACAAACCTGATGATAAAAGAAAATTTATAGAAAAAGAAAATTATTTTTTTAACTAATTATCTAATTATTATTAATTAAAAACTATTTTTAATTATTTAATAATAGCCTAAAATACAAGAAATTATGAAATAAAGCTAAAAAAATAAAATTTTGACTTGGAAAAATCTAAAATAACAAAAGAGAATTTTCAAAACTACTTTTGTATTTTTCTGATTATTTTTCTATTTTCTATGAATTAAAAACTATTAAAAACTAATTAAATTGCTTAAAAATACAAATTTAACTAAGAAAAATCTGAAAAAATATTTTTTTGTCTTTTTATATTTATCTTAACTTAAGAAAAATGAAAAATTATTTTTTTGAACTTTTTCTGATTTAATTGTATTAAATGCTAATTAAAAATGCCTAAAAACAGGTTTAAATTAAGAAAAATAGCAAACTGACTTAGAAAAATCTGAAAAATTCAAGAAAAGTCTAAAATAATATTTAGAATCTAGGAAAAATAGAAAAACAGGTGGTTGTGTGCAAGAAAATGTAACTGCAATGATAAGTGCTTGAAAATAAGCACTTTGAAATAAGCAAATGAGCACCAAAAGCCACCAACTGATTACAAAAGCTATAATAAGCTACAAGTACCCAAATGCAACTAAAAACAACAAGCCTAAACCTCTGAATAGCAATCCACACATATTTGATTGATTTGAGTTACATGTGCTAAAACAGTTTCCAGGTACCAAGTTTAAGCTTAAGTACAAGCTTCCCAATAAGCTAAAATTGAAAACCAAGTTATGGAACCTAAACTAGACCTGGGTAAGAACTTCTAAACCAAAGAACAGACCTAAGTGAGCTAAGATGAGCTCTGTGCAAGGTCTGCAAGAACTGCACAACACCTGTGCAGTTCAAGTACCTGTGCACAGGGCATATAAGACCATTTTGATAAGCAGTTTTAAAGCTTATAAAAAATTGATAAAATTCTTCAAAAATGATAATAACAAAATAGACCAACAGAAGTTTTTAAACACCAAGTTTCCTTTTGATTTGGCTCAGAAATGAGTCAATGAAAAATCCACTCAGCTTGGCCCAAAACTGAAATTTCAACTTTTTTTTTGACTTTTAAGCAGTTTTGTATGTTTGACTTATGTGAACTTTGAACTCAATTTGTGGGATGATATTGATGTTAATGGATGAAATGAGGCTAATACAAGCTTTGTCTATGAATTTTAAACACAAAACAAATGTTTACTTTTCCAAAACCACAACAGTTAAACAACTAAGACAGATAAGATGAGATTTTGACTTTTGAATGGTTGCAGGCACAATAAACTGACTCAAATGAGTACAATAGAACTACACAAACCAAAAACAACAAGTTACAACTACTGAGCAATCCTATAACTCAGTTTACCTAACTGATCCAAACACCCTTGATATCACTGATTTGCAAGCAACACTAAGCTAAACACTTAACTTGCTAAAATTAATGATCAAACTGAGTTTACTTACTGATTTGCTCGGGAAACCAATAATAGAGAAGTGTGTAGTATGTAGGGTAACTCAAACGTATTAGGTTTGAGCACCGAGATCGTTCCGAACGAGGGTTGAATAGAATTTCTAACTCACGTCGCGATAATCGGGATTTGAATGAGGAAAGGGAATAATTTGATGATTTCTAAACTACGGGACAAAGGAAGCATAAAATGGAAATTACACTACGGGAAATCCTAAATACGCAAATAAAACTAAAATGTAATAAACGAAATGCAAATAAAATGCAACTACGTCTAATCTAAATCCTAAAAATGATCTAAAATTTCTTTTACTCTAAAAATGCAATTTGAAAACTATTTATGAATTAAAACTAATTTTTATGATTTTTCTGAAATTTAAACGAATTAAAAACTAATTTTTAACTTTTAAAACTAATTTAAAATACTAAAAATTATGAAAATAAAGGGGAAAATTATGAAACTATTTTTCAAAAATCTAAAATAACTCAAAAGACTTTTCAAAACTATTTTTGTATTTTTCAGATGATTTTTCTATTTTCTACGAATTTAAAACTCTTTAAAACTAATTAAATTGCTAAAAATTATAATTTGAACTAAGAAAAATAGGGAAAAATATTTTTTTTGACTTTTTATATTTTTCTTAATCTAAGAAAATTGAAAACATATTTTTTGGAACTTTTTCTGATTTATTTGCAATAAAAGCTAATTAAAAAGTGTTAAAAACTAGATTTAATTGAGAAAAATAGCAAACAGTTAATAAAAATTATGAAAATTTCAGTAAAAGTCTAAAATTATATTCTAAGTTTATGAAAAATATAAAAACTATGGCTTATGTGGGGAATTTAAGAGCTGTAGTGTAACTGTTTGAGAAATAAGCACTTAAGAATAAGCTATAAAGCACTAGAGGACACCAATTAACTACAGAAGGTATATAATACTAAAACTACTCTAAGGCAACTTATTGCAACTACTCCTAACTTCTAATGTGCAATCTACCAAGTTAATAAGCTAACTGTTACTTAAGCAAATCAGCTTTTGACCTCTAAGTTTGAGCTAAAGCACAAGCTTATATAATAAGCTAAAGTGAAAACCAAAACTGTGGTTCTCAAGACCACCAACCAAACTACAACTGGACAAATTTTGAAACCCTAATAAGCTATTATGAAGTTTATGCAGTTTCAACAAAGTTGAGCTAAAAACTGTTTTGTACACTTATGACTATTGAGGACAGAAATGAATTTTGACTAATATGAGATTTGAATCCAATTTAAGATCTGATGTTGATGAAATAAGCTACAATGATACTTAAATGAGCTAGCCTATCTAAATCTCAGCCTAGTAAAAGCTTACTGTTTGGCTAAATTCTCACTGATTAGAACACTAGAAATGATTTAAGCTAGTTTTGACTAAAGTGGTAAGCAGATGCAATTTAATGGTCTAAATAACTTGATATTACCTAAATGAAACTAGTGCAACAACAATTAAACACTAAACCTTCCTATTACTCAGATTACTTATCTGATCCAAACACTCATTAACCAACTGATATTTATCTCCTTCTAATCAAACCTCAAATCCAATCCTAACTAACCTTCCTATCAGATTCAGATATCCCTATTACCAGTAAATGAATCATAATATCCAGCTAAATCTCTCTAAACTAACAAAATCTGAATTATGCAGTTAAAACAGTACTTATGCAAAGCTGAATAATGCAAGTATAAATGGAAATGAAGCAGTGATTACTAATGATTAAACCATGATATCAACTAATCAAACAAGCTGAAATCAATAAACTAAGCTATATTTAAACATTAACAAGCCTCAGTTACTAACAATTATGCTACTGATAAAAACAGAAATGGACTTACATTTGTCCTGTCATTATGACATGTAAACTGAAATAACTGATCCACTATCCTAAGGCTGATCTTAACCCCAAATCAACTCAAATTCACCCCACATCCATCTGATTCAGCTATCCAGAACCTTTCAAACAATTAACTGCAGGTTTGACTAAGTTTGACCAAATGAAAATGAGAGTAAATTCAGAGTAAATACACTAAAATAGATTTAATAAAGCTCAAGTAACCAATATAAGATGAAGTTAAACAATGAAACAGTGATTTTGAGGAAAATTTAAGCTGAAACAAAAACTTGTATTAATAAGATTTTGAGTACAAGATGAGATTACAAAAACTGAATTTGAACTAATTTATGGAAAACAATTGAAAAAGACTCAGAAACTAAATCTACACTACTCCTAATCTACTTGGATTACAACTGTGAATGAAGGGCCTTTTTATAGGCGAGCTCAGGTCTTGATAGAAGGATCCAGAAGGCTCAAATGTGTGTTTCTTTTGGCGATTCTTGACCATTGATCAAATCCCACACATCACCAATCAATTTCACCCCTTGGATCATGTATACCACGCATGCTCAGCCAATCAGGAAGCAGGATAAGAGTGGAATGACACACGGATTGGTGACATGGCATCCGTGTGTCAGTAGGTGTCAGACGAAAGTACCAATTTACCCTTAATGATGGTCAGTTTGCTCAATTAGGCTTAAGGGTGTTTTAGGGTTCTTGACCTGGGTTGGTTTGGGGCAAATATTGGCGGGCAAAGGGATTTGGGTTTTTTTTATATTTATTTGATATGTTTGTTGACCGGGTTATAGGGTGGTTTGACTTGGGTAAATAACGGGTAACCGGGTATATTAAACCGTGGGTTTGGGTAAATGGTAGTGGACCGGGTAAGTTATTTTGGGCCGTGACTATTGGATTTGGATTTTGGACTAGTAAAGTGATCCAAGGTGCTTTTAAGGGACCAAACTTGTATATTCTGATTTCCAAGGGACCAAAGGTGTAAATCTGAGAATCTCTTTCAAGGGCTAAACTTGTAATTCTCAAATAATCCAAGGGTGAAATTTGTAAATTCTGAAACTTGAAGGATCATTTTAGCCAAATGCTCAAAGATGAGGGACTATTCTTGACAATTCTTCAAACTTGATTATATCTTCTAAAAATCATCATCAGAGAATAAAATCTTCACAAATGCACAATCTCGACCTTCCGGCTCAACTCAAACTCTCTTGATCTCTCGTGCTCGGATTTACGTCTGATTTGGCTTCTTTTCGTGTGTTTTTACATATCCGTACCTGCACAAGCACAAACTCAAGAAAACAGCAAATATTAGCAATAAACGGCTCTTTCTTGGTTATTTTGGGTTTATTTGATAAAGAAATGATATGTGTTTTAGCACATATCAAAATACCCCAGACGAGACCATTGTAGTGTCCTCACGCAATGCAATCAACTCACGCTATGCAATCAACTCACGCTTCTAAAACCAAAGATTTCAATCTCTTTCTACTAAACCTATGAAGAAGTAGCAAAGATTCCTCAAAAGAGATTAAGAACCCTTAATTCTAAAAACGCCCCGTTTACCTTTTATATTTCACATATAGATATTACGATTAAGCACATTCCGGTTATGAGTGACGGTTTGTTGAACTTTCATGTCGATCAATAACTCCAACATTTTTCAAACGACACGTTAGGATCACGGAATAGAAAACACAACACAGCGTGAAGTGACCATACGGATAGAATACATCGTCCCTGATTTTTCACAAGTCCCCAAACTAAGCGTAAAATCGAAATCATTGTTAAGTATGATTTTAGATGCTAACACTACCCATGGAAGTTACTTGTGTAATTACCTTTTGTTCCCATTTTCCTATTTTCCTCTAGATTTTTTTATTTTTGTGAGAAATGAATTTCTTCAAATTCCTCGTTTTGATAAGAATTAATCCGATAAAGATATGAAGCTAAGTCGATAATTAGTTATCCATCTTCCCTTAAGAACCATTGTCCCAAAAATGAGGTCCACATCAAGGAATGTTTATTCACTTATATTTTTTGACTTTTTTCATCATTTCATTCATTCATTTTTTTTTTTTTTTTTTTTTTTTTTTTTTTTTTTTTTTGAACTTATACTTTTACTTATATGAGCTATGAACTACGGAGCTTCACGGGGTAATTCCAAGACTATAGGCTTCATGAAATGAGGATCCCGGTTGGCTAGACTAAGACCTCACTCAATCCCGGCTAAAGATCCAAGGGTCCGATCTCGACACCGCAGCTCATAACTTTACTTATTACTTTTCACTTATTGCTTATTTATTTATTTATTACGGATCCTTGATGTGTACCCAATTTTTAAAACAAAGATTCTTTTAAGAAGATAAAGAACTAACTATCGCCAAAAACTCAACATCTCTAATTATTTATTAGATAGATATGGGGTGAAACAATTTTGTGGGAACAAAAAGCCATAAGTACCTTCGATGAGCTCTAAAGAGAACCAACTACTCCACGTTTAGCATCTAAACTCATAAGTAACTCTATCATTTCTCGATCTCCGCAAATTTAAAATCCCAAATAATGAGATCCGCGGATGCTTAGCCGATAATTTTTAGATTATCTATGGTTAAGGGAACAAGCTAGGGCTCAACACGCCCGGTCAAGTCAGAATTCTATTCCTACTCTCACCAGTGGAAAGTCAACAAGGTGTCAAAACATATATTAACTTAGCAAATGCTTCGTCAAATAATCTCAAGTCTCGCATGTCACTTATTAGAAACTCGCAAATTCTTGTTAAAGCTTCGCATATAAAATCACTTAGGGAGACTTGCAAATTCTTGGCTTTGTGAGCTAGAATCGCTTTTTATAACCTCTTGTCTAAGCAATTAGCAAAGGCAATTTCAAGAAAAACGCATATTTAAAGTAACTTCTAAGAGACTAGCAAGAACTTTTCGATCATAAACTAACAAAAGCTTACAAAAATTTTTAAATTTTCTCATTTTTGCACAATTTTTTCATTTTCTAAGGAAAAACGGGGTTGCGAGATTACACGACAAAAAACAAGCAAGTGCGGTCAAATCAAATCGAAGATTACCCACCCCAGACTAAAACGAAACATTGTCCTCAATGTTTAAAGGTAAGGGTAAAACGAAAATCTAAAAGCCGTTTATTAAGTATGCTAAAAGATACACGTTAGTCGACAAGATTTCGGATATCGGATTTCCATCAGCATCGATAATGAAACTCGAGTGGAGAAAAGACAAACTTCGAGCACGAGAGTCTTCATATCGGGAAAATCCTAGACAAAACATCACAAACAACCAAACACGAGAAATCGAAGAGGCTAACCCCTTCACGTCACTTATTAGAGAAAATAGAAAGAATATAGAAACGCTTGTTTTGTTATCGAGTCGTTAGCTTGACCCGCCCCGAATTCATTAGTCCATGGGGAAGCAAGTGGAAAAGATAATCTCCATTGGACTTTCGTTCAAGATGTTTGGATAAACATTGAAACATAAGAAAGTTCCACTCCGATGAGATACCCACGGTTCTTAATAGCAAAAACTCTAAATGGTGATACCGGGGTCAAAGATGGTATCCTCACTCCCGCAAGAGTGAAGAAGAGGAGAAATCACATTATATGAAAGAAATGGAATAAAGATTTTGATGACGATAAGAATCCATTCTTCATCTTCAAAAGCAAATTTCATATAATCTTTAATTTGAATTTGATCATTTAAGCTCGTAGGGTGATTTTCAACAAAATATTTGGGAGGAAGAGGAGGGGTGATGTCATCAATAACGAAACTCTAAATCTTCCTCAAGATCAAAATAGACTCGATCATATTCTGGAGGAGATATGAAATGAGAGAGTTCACCGGAGAACTCCTCGAGATAATCATCATTTATCTTTCGCGGCGGATCAATTATCGGATCTTCATTCAACAAACTTTCAATCTCTCTTAAATCGGTTTCAAAAGCAAAGTCATCGCCCTCACTTCCCGGTGGAAGAGGATCGATGCGAGCGAGTTCATCGGCGAACTCCTCGAGAAGTAAATCAAGGGACGAATCCTTGAGCTCGGGCTCCAGAGGATTTTCTTTAGATGGCTCTACTTCTTTAATTTCTTCAATCGAGATAAACGGAGGTGGGATTTGTGCGGTACTTTGTGAACTATGAACTTGCACCTTTTCCATTATGGTCTCCGTGTCGGACTCATCACTTTCCTCGTCAAAGATTTGATTTTCAAAATTGATAGTATATTCTGAATCGAATTCAAACAAAGGATTTGTGAAGGTCATTTTAAAAGTTTTTGAAATCGAATCAAAAGGTGTCTCAGATACCCTTGGGATTGGAACAAGGTCATCAATATTCTCAAGAGGAGTGCATTCGATTTCCTTATCCCCCATTGACAAGGTATCCGAAGGTTCGTTAATAAGCGGATCACAATCGGTTTCAACAATTTCTGGCGAAATTGGATCATCGACTTCTTCCAAAACGACGTCACTTCTCTCAACCGGTGTGAGTGAAGGGGAAGAGTCGGAAATGATAGGATCAGAAATGGGAGTGGGATTGCCACTCGAAGAATCGACATCAATCTTTAAGTTCTCTTCTTCAAACGGTTCATCATCATCACTATCGTCAGAATCTGAATAGTAAAAGGTGGATGAATAACTCGGTCTTTGTTGATAATGGTGACTGTATCTTTCTTGCTCGCCAAAGACGTTAATTTGAGCACTCATAACAGAAATTTTCTTGGAATAATGATCACTCAACACAGTGGTAGAATCGTAAGGAACGTCAGCATCCCACTGATAATGATGTTGTGTCATATTCTCGATTAAATCATAAGCTTCTTGAGGAGTCTTCCGCATGAGATTCCCACCAGCTGCCAACATGATTTTGTCTCGATCAATCGTTGTGATACCATGATAAAAGGTTAGGATTTGATCAAGAAGCAAAATTCGATGATTGGGACATTTTTGTAATAACGTTTTGAATCTTTCCCAAGCTTCAAATACGGATTCCTTGGGTAATTGCTGGAAATTAAGAATTTCTTTCCTCAGCTGCATCGTTTTCGAATAAGGAAAGTATTTTGAAAGAAACTTGCGAAACATCTCTTCCCATGTATAAATTGAATGTTTTTCAAGGGTATAAAACCAAACTTCGGCTTCATGGGTTAAAGAGAAGGGGAAAAGATTCAATCGGATATCATCTTGAGAAACGCCACGTTGCTTCATGGATTGAGTGATAGATAAAAACTTGTTCAAGTGCTCGTTAGCATCTTCGTCGTTATATCCATGAAATTGACAATGATGTCGAAGAAGACGAACCATACGATTTTTCAATCTAAACTTCGTTCCCGGAACGATCGGTCCTCCTCTACCGATAAGTGATGGATGATAGAAATCCTCCATGGTCCGAGGATCATGGGGATCAAAGGGTGCGAAATCGAGCATTGTGGAGAATTAAACAATATAGAGGGTGAAGAGATAAGAATTAAACATATAGAGGAAATCAAAGATTATTTTTGGGTTTTTAAAGATAGAAAAAGGAAAACAAATTTTGAAAAGGAAAATATTTTTGGGTTTTTATATTTAAGAAAACACAATATTTTTGTAACCGTCACGTCAACCGGTGCTCGGTAGCTCCCAAAAGTACGCGCAGCGGAGCGGGAACGAAGAGTGGATCGTTCTTCAGTCTGCAATTTAATGTCAAGACTTTCCTTATACCCCGTGTATAGGTTGTACTTCTGAGGTGAGCCGACGTAACAATTAACGTTCGGGTTTGTTTTGTTGGTTTTTTAATTTTTATGGTTTTGTAAACACTCTAGGAAGAATGTTTTGGTGTTTTTAGATGTTTTTGGGTTTTTCAAAAATATATATTTACAAAAACGACGGTAACTTCACTCGGGGAAGGATCTTCAAATGCACGCGATTCGAGACGGAATACGAAAACTCGCTACAAGCCCTCCCCGGCAGCGGCGCCAAAAATTGATTTGCTCGGGAAACCAATAATAGAGAAGTGTGTAGTATGTAGGGTAACTCAAACGTATTAGGTTTGAGCACCGAGATCGTTCCGAACGAGGGTTGAATGGAATTTCCAACTCACGTCGCGATAATCGGGATTTGAATGAGGAAAGGGAATAATTTGATGATTTCTAAACTACGGGACAAGGGAAGCATAAAATGGAAATTACACTACGGGAAATCCTAAATACGCAAATAAAACTAAAATGTAATAAATGAAATGCAAATAAAATGCAACTACGTCTAATCTAAATCCTAAAAATGATCTAAAATTTATTTTACTCTAAAAATGCAATTTGAAAACTATTTATGAATTAAAACTAATTTTTATGATTTTTCTGAAATTTAAACGAATTAAAAACTAATTTTTAACTTTTAAAACTAATTTAAAATACTAAAAATTATGAAAATAAAGGGGAAAATTATGAAACTATTTTTCAAAAATCTAAAATAACTCAAAAGACTTTTCAAAACTATTTTTGTATTTTTCAGATGATTTTTCTATTTTCTACGAATTTAAAACTCTTTAAAACTAATTAAATTGCTAAAAATTATAATTTGAACTAAGAAAAATAGGGAAAAATATTTTTTTTGACTTTTTATATTTTTCTTAATCTAAGAAAATTGAAAACATATTTTTTGGAACTTTTTCTGATTTATTTGCAATAAAAGCTAATTAAAAAGTGTTAAAAACTAGATTTAATTGAGAAAAATAGCAAACAGTTAATAAAAATTATGAAAATTTCAGTAAAAGTCTAAAATTATATTCTAAGTTTATGAAAAATATAAAAACTATGGCTTATGTGGGGAATTTAAGAGCTGTAGTGTAACTGTTTGAGAAATAAGCACTTAAGAATAAGCTATAAAGCACTAGAGGACACCAATTAACTACAGAAGGTATATAATACTAAAACTACTCTAAGGCAACTTATTGCAACTACTCCTAACTTCTAATGTGCAATCTACCAAGTTAATAAGCTAACTGTTACTTAAGCAAATCAGCTTTTGACCTCTAAGTTTGAGCTAAAGCACAAGCTTATATAATAAGCTAAAGTGAAAACCAAAACTGTGGTTCTCAAGACCACCAACCAAACTACAACTGGACAAATTTTGAAACCCTAATAAGCTATTATGAAGTTTATGCAGTTTCAACAAAGTTGAGCTAAAAACTGTTTTGTACACTTTTGACTATTGAGGACAGAAATGAATTTTGATTAATATGAGATTTGAATCCAATTTAAGATCTGATGTTGATGAAATAAGCTACAATGATACTTAAATGAGCTAGCCTATCTAAATCTCAGCCTAGTAAAAGCTTACTGTTTGGCTAAATTCTCACTGATTAGAACACTAGAAATGATTTAAGCTAGTTTTGACTAAAGTGGTAAGCAGATGCAATTTAATGGTCTAAATAACTTGATATTACCTAAATGAAACTAGTGCAACAACAATTAAACACTAAACCTTCCTATTACTCAGATTACTTATCTGATCCAAACACTCATTAACCAACTGATATTTATCTCCTTCTAATCAAACCTCAAATCCAATCCTAACTAACCTTCCTATCAGATTCAGATATCCCTATTACCAGTAAATGAATCATAATATCCAGCTAAATCTCTCTAAACTAACAAAATCTGAATTATGCAGTTAAAACAGTACTTATACAAAGCTGAATAATGCAAGTATAAATGGAAATGAAGCAGTGATTACTAATGATTAAACCATGATATCAACTAATCAAACAAGCTGAAATCAATAAACTGAGCTATATTTAAACATTAACAAGCCTCAGTTACTAACAATTATGCTACTGATAAAAACAGAAATGGACTTACATTTGTCCTGTCATTATGACATGTAAACTGAAATAACTGATCCACTATCCTAAGGCTGATCTTAACCCCAAATCAACTCAAATTCACCCCACATCCATCTGATTCAGCTATCCAGAACCTTTCAAACAATTAACTGCAGGTTTGACTAAGTTTGACCAAATGAAAATGAGAGTAAATTCAGAGTAAATACACTAAAATAGATTTAATAAAGCTCAAGTAACCAATATAAGATGAAGTTAAACAATGAAACAGTGATTTTGAGGAAAATTTAAGCTGAAACAAAAACTTGTATTAATAAGATTTTGAGTACAAGATGAGATTACAAAAACTGAATTTGAACTAATTTATGGAAAACAATTGAAAAAGACTCAGAAACTAAATCTACACTACTCCTAATCTACTTGGATTACAACTGTGAATGAAGGGCCTTTTTATAGGCGAGCTCAGGTCTTGATAGAAGGATCCAGAAGGCTCAAATGTGTGTTTATTTTGGCGATTCTTGACCATTGATCAAATCCCACACATCACCAATCAATTTCACCCCTTGGATCATGTATACCACGCATGCTCAGCCAATCAGGAAGCAGGATAAGAGTGGAATGACACACGGATTGGTGACATGGCATCCGTGTGTCAGTAGGTGTCAGACGAAAGTACCAATTTACCCTTAATGATGGTCAGTTTGCTCAATTAGGCTTAAGGGTGTTTTAGGGTTCTTGACCTGGGTTGGTTTGGGCAAATATTGGCGGGCAAAGGGATTTGGGTTTTTTTTTTATATTTATTTGATATGTTTGTTGACCGGGTTATAGGGTGGTTTGACTTGGGTAAATAACGGGTAACCGGGTATATTAAACCGTGGGTTTGGGTAAATGGTAGTGGACCGGGTAAGTTATTTTTGGGCCGTGACTATTGGATTTGGATTTTGGACTAGTAAAGTGATCCAAGGTGCTTTTAAGGGACCAAACTTGTATATTCTGATTTCCAAGGGACCAAAGGTGTAAATCTGAGAATCTATTTCAAGGGCTAAACTTGTAATTCTCAAATAATCCAAGGGTGAAATTTGTAAATTCTGAAACTTGAAGGATCATTTTTGCCAAATGCTCAAAGATGAGGGACTATTCTTGACAATTCTTCAAACTTGATTATATCTTCTAAAAATCATCATCAGAGAATAAAATCTTCACAAATGCACAATCTCGACCTTCCGGCTCAACTCAAACTCTCTTGATCTCTCGTGCTCGGATTTACGTCTGATTTGGCTTCTTTTCGTGTGTTTTTACATATCCGTACCTGCACAAGCACAAACTCAAGAAAACAGCAAATATTAGCAATACACGGCTCTTTATTGGTTATTTTGGGTTTATTTGATAAAGAAATGATATGTGTTTTAGCACATATCACTTACTCTAAATACAACTAATCAAACAGATAAATACTACTTATGACTGCAACTACAGCTTATGCAATAAGACTTGAAAATCACTTACATTTGGTCCTTAGCCACAATGGCTTGAGATCAAACAAACACAGAACCTCTATCCTATGTAAATCAACCCAAATCATTCAATTTCAACCCATTTCCATGCTCTGCAACAACCATATCCATTTCCACTTCAGTTTTGACCCAGTTTGACTTTCTTTGACCAAATTCCAAAATTGATTGAAACTTAAAAGCAAGCTTACAAAAAGCTATAATAAGCTTATATAAGCTTATTTGAGTGAGAAAATAAGCTATTTAGAGTTTGAATACGAGAATTCGAAATGGAATTTTGCAACAGTGACCATTAAACAAGAAATCTTAACACAAACTTGAATTAATGCTTGGAAATAGTTTACAATGATAAATTAACCTTAGCTTGATACATAAGAACTGAAATTACAAATTTCTTGCTTAACTAAAAACATTTATATAAAAAACGACATTAATGATATTTAAAAACTAAAAGACTACTCCTTCTTCTCTTCCTTTTGCTTTATTTTATACTCCAAACTTCTTCTCTCCTCTCTCTGATTGTTTCCCACCTTTTTCCCTGGCCATTGGATGTCTTGAAGCTATCTTGGCCGTTTGATCAAGTTTTGGCGCCAAAACTTATATTAGCCAGTTGTAGGTTGAGTGAGATGGAGGAGGTGCATTAAATGTTTCTTGGAGGCTTGCTGAGGATGAGGGGACATGGAGGAGTGATAGTGAGGGGGGGGGGGGGATGGGTGTTGAGTGTTGCAGGGCTAGTTGTTGGGGAAGACAGGAAAAAGGCGCGTAGGGGGTGTTTTGTTTGACTTATCTGTTTGACTGGTATTATTGGAAGGGGTCCAAAATGTTATTGACAGGGGGGTCACAAGGTATATATGGCAGGGGGTCATTTGGGTTTTGACAAGGCCAAAGGTAATAATACAAGGACTTGTTTGTAATTTCTGAAACTACAAGGACCAAAGCTGCCATTTTATCAAAGTTGTTCCAAGGGACAAAAAGTGACAAGTTTCAATTGTACAAGGACCAGACTTGACATTTTCAATTTTCCAAGGACCATTTTTGCCAATTTTTAAACTTGAAGGACCAATTTTGTAATTTCTCAAAACTTTTGACATTTTTCACCAAAGGACTAATTTTGACATCTTATGATTTTAAAAGGATCTTTGGTGACTTTTCTTTTGAAATTATGTGCTCAGGGACTATTTTTGACAATTTTTGAAACTTGGGGGACTGAAACTGCCAATTATGCAAACTTAGCTCATTTTTCATCTGTTTTTAAACATTTTGCATCTGAAACATATAAAACACAATTTTGGAATATTTTCAGTATTTTGATGCATTTCTGAGTGTTTTTAAATGTTTTGCAGTTCAGATTTAACCAAAAATGATGAGTATTTACACACTCATCAATCCCCCACACTAAACTATTGCTAGTCCCTAGCAATCTTTTGAGAAAAACTTAATGGATTTGAATCTCTTTACCAAAAGCCATTACTTCTGGAGTAGCCAAATGTTTTAGTTCAAGTAAGAACCTTGGTACAATGATAACCAAATGATTTTGAGCAAATCACCAGCTTTCAACGGTTTTGATTTGTCTTTACCAGAAGCCGTTTGCTTCTGGACTAGCCAACTCTTAGATAAAATATCTTTGGTGAGTCGATTACCAATTATGGTTTTCCAACTGCCTTTACCACAAGCCATAAACTTGCGGGCTAGCCAACTCTTCACTTTTAAGGATATGGTGAGCTGAATACCATATAATTTTGGGCAAATTGCAAGCCGTCAACGGATTTGAGATATCTTTACCAAGAGCCGTTTGCTCCTGGATTAGCCAATCCTTTTGTTTATTAGACATGGTGGACTGATAACCACAAGATGAGTAAGTGTAGAACACTTACTCCAAAAAAAATTTTTGGCCAAAAACGGGGGAATTAGGCAGTATAATTACATGATAAAATTCGTGAGAATTCCCCCCCACACTTAGAAATGAATATTGCCCTCAATATTCAAAGTACCGGCTGTTATGCCGAAACTTAGAACGTAAAAGGGAAATACTACGGCCATTATTTAGAAGATTTTTTTTTTTTTTTTGAAAACTTATATACAACATGTGGGGCAACTCCCCCACACTAGGGTGGTAGAAAGATAGAAAGAAGTCAGAAATATGGGTGAAGACCCATATGGCATGCTACTGTTTTTGATTCCCGAGTCGCTAGCTTGACTCGACCCCGAATTAATTTGTTCATGGGGAAGCAAGTGGAAGAGACAATCTCCATCGGACTTTCATTCAAGATGTTTGTATAAACATTTGAAGCACGCGAAAGTTCCACACCGACGAGATGTACATAGACAGACCCGGCTCACACATGGTACATGGAAATGCCAGGGTCAAAGATAATGTCTTCATTCCCGAAGGAGTGAAGAACAGGAGAAGCCACGGGATAGGTGAAGAAGAGATAGAAAATCATGATAAATATCATGACTAACTCATCATCATCAGAAGGAGAATTCATAATAGCATGAATCTCATCATTTAAGCTCAATTGGTCTAGACATATCCCGGGTGTGTCTAGATCAAAGTGGAAGTTATCATACTCCGGCGGAGATATGATATGAGTGAGTTCACCGGCGAACTCCTCGTGAAGAGAATCAATCACAAGATGTAAATCTGTGAATTCTTGTTCCACTGTAGACTCATCACTATCCTCAATCTGAGTATCAAAGAGTGGATTCTCAGAAATTAAAGTGAATTCAGAGTCGAATTCAAATAGAGGATTAGTGAGAGTTGTTTTGAATGCTTCAGGAACAAAGTGATTAACATTCTCTATTGGACTGTTAGGGTGAGAAGTGAGTGAACGATCATTATCAAGGAGACTTTCAGTCTCTCCCAGATCGGCTTCGAAATCAAAGAGATCATCATCACTTCCCGATGAAAGTGGATTGATGTGAGTGAGTTCATCGGTGAACTCCTCAAGAACAGAATCAGACTGTGGGAGTGATGTCTCAACATACTCGATGTTTCCATAGGAAGCACAATCGTCGCCAAAATCGGAGAAGGTTTCAAAATGATCTTTTGAACACTCAAGAGGGGAAAGAGAATCACACATATGATCAGAAGTTTCCTGTGACTCTCTCGGGATTGGGACAAGGTTCTCAACACTAGACTTTATGAATTCGTCCGATTCCTTTTCAGGAACAGTGCCAAGATGCTCGTCCCCCATGTTTAGAGAGTGAGTGGGAGCTTCGGGTGTGATAGCAGTTGTTTGAGATGGAATCTCAACTGCTGGGATATCAACTGACTGAGGGAGTTGAGAAATAATATTAAAAGGATAAAAACTCTCCTCGTCATCATCATACATAGCTGCCTTAAGAAATTGGGAATGCCTTAGAGCTGCTTGCTCTAGGACTAATAATTCTTCCCTAGATTGGCGGGCCTCTCGTTCTTCGGCTAGCAATTCTCCCATGGTCTTTTCACTACTCACTTGATTCTTAAAGTTACTAATCATATCATCAAGTGTTTTCATTGCGGTTTCAAAATTTTGGGAGATTTCTTGAGACAACGGCTCAGGTGGAGTTTGAACCGTATGGTGCTGTGGAGGTTGGAAATTGTCAAACCTGTGAGAGTCATGATTGTTACAAGGAAATGGATTCCCTATTTGACAATCAGAGCTGAAATGGGGACCTCCACAGTTCTCACAACAGTAAAACTGTTGAGTCTGGACTGGTGAATTATATGGATATTGGTCATAACCAAAGCTCTGAGCATCACCGGAAAACTGTTCATAGACAAACGAGTTTCTGGATTGACAATCAAATCCTTGGTGAGGACCTCCACAAAATTCACAGCAGTTATGTTGATTATATGAAGATAAGTCGGGCTGTGGTGGGTAGTTGGAAAAATTTGAGGGGTCGTTAAATGAGTTCGGATTAGGATCATAATCAAATGAATTCCTCGAACCACAAAACAAACAACTCCCGTTATGAATATCATTACCACATTGTACACACGTACACCAATGACAGGGTGAACCAAAAAGAGGCTCACCACAACCGACACAAGGAATAAACGATTTCATTTGAAAGTTATGAAAAGGAATCAGTTCATTCAAAGAATCTTCAAAACCAACATGGTGATCCGAATGACTATCAAGACTCGAAGAACATTTTGAAAAATCAGGAGGTGGGACAAGTGGTGTGCTCTGAGAGCTAGCAATTTCCACCACTTCCGTTATGGTCTCTGGTTCTGGTTCTTGAGAAACATGAAGATTAGGCAAGTCATTCTTGCTAGTCACCGGTCTAAATTCTGCATGTTTGCTTTTAACCGTAAATCGTGAAAGTTTAAGATCAATTTTAGACGGCTTAGGAGCAATTGAGGGTTTAGATCTTTGGATAACCGTAGGTTGGACGTATTTAGCACTTCCATTATCAGATGGAAGTACCTGGTCCTTTGTCACCCCGGTTTCTCGTTCCATTTCCCTACGCAGAATTAATGGATCATCACGAACAACACGAATTCTTGACATTTGCGATAAAGTCTGAAGTTTTTCAACTTCGTCCCAGAATTCGTCGTAGTCGAGAGATTCCATGAGAATAGAAGAAGTTAGAATCAAATGGATAGAGGGTAAAGGGATAAAGAATCAAAAAGGGTAAGAGGGTTAAGATGAATATTTTTGGTATTTTTGAAAAACATTTTGCAACAACAAAGAATGAAAATCTTTTTGGGTTTTTGATTTTTAAAAGAAAATATAAACACATACAGATGGTATAAACAAGGAGTGAATATTCAAATTACTAATCTGATAAACGGAAGATAATCAGCACAGCTCCCCGGCAGCGGCGCCAAAAATTTGATTCGCTCCAAACCGTCAAGTTTTATCACTCAAGCCGACCACTTGTGAATGGCCGACCGTAACAAACTTAAAACAGTCTGGAAACGAATGCAATGAAGATCTGGAGAGTATAGTGTTTCCCCGGGTCGTTATGTCCCAGCGAGCTATGCGATGAATCACCAAACGTATAGTGATCGAGAGATTTGAACAGAAAAAGGGATTGTGATTATTATAACTACAGAAATAGCCTATAAATTACAGGGGCTTAAATGCAAATTAAAGAAATTAAAAAGATAAAAAATATTAAATAAACGCTATCACTATTTGCAAAATGATGTTTTTGATTCTTTTCTTTTTATAAAACTTAAATTAGAACTACGTAACGTACAAATGAAAATATGAAACTGAAACAATATTAATCCTAAAAATATGAAAATGATATTTTTACAAACCTGATGATAAAAGAAAATTTATAGAAAAAGAAAATTATTTTTATAACTAATTATCTAATTATTATTAATTAAAAACTATTTTTAATTATTTAATAATAGCCTAAAATACAAGAAATTATGAAATAAAGCTAAAAAAATAAAATTTTGACTTGGAAAAATCTAAAATAACAAAAGAGAATTTTCAAAACTATTTTTGTATTTTTCTGTTTATTTTTCTATTTTCTATGAATTAAAAACTATTAAAAACTAATTAAATTGCTTAAAAATACAAATTTAACTAAGAAAAATCTGAAAAATATTTTTTTGTCTTTTTATATTTATCTTAACTTAAGAAAAATGAAAAATTATTTTTTTGAACTTTTTCTGATTTAATTGTATTAAATGCTAATTAAAAATGCCAAAAAACTGGTTTAAATTAAGAAAAATAGCAAACTGACTTAGAAAAATCTGAAAAATTGAAGAAAAGTCTAAAATAATATTTAGAATCTAGGAAAAATAGAAAAACAGGTGGTTGTGTGCAAGAAAATGTAACTGCAATGATAAGTGCTTGAAAATAAGCACTTTGAAATAAGCAAATGAGCACCAAAAGCCACCAACTGATTACAAAAGCTATAATAAGCTACAAGTACCCAAATGCAACTAAAAACAACAAGCCTAAACCTCTGAATAGCAATCTACACAGATTTGATTGATTTGAGTTACATGTGCTAAAACAGTTTCCAGGTACCAAGTTTGAGCTTAAGTACAAGCTTCCCAATAAGCTAAAATCGAAAACCAAGTTATGGAACCTAAACTAGACCTGGGTAAGAACTTCTAAACCAAAGAACAGACCTAAGTGAGCTAAGATGAGCTCTGTGCAAGGTCTGCAAGAACTGCACAACACCTGTGCAGTTCAAGTACCTGTGCACAGGGCATATAAGACCATTTTGATAAGCAGTTTTAAAGCTTATAAAAAATTGATAAAATTCTTCAAAAATGATAATAACAAAATAGACCAACAGAAGTTTTTAAACACCAAGTTTCCTTTTGATTTGGCTCAGAAATGAGTCAATAAAAAATCCACTCAGCTTGGCCCAAAACTGAAATTTCAACTTTTTTTTTTGACTTTTAAGCAGTTTTGTATGTTTGACTTATGTGAACTTTGAACTCAATTTGTGGGATGATATTGATGTTAATGGATGAAATGAGGCTAATACAAGCTTTGTCTATGAATTTTAAACACAAAACAAATGTTTACTTTTCCAAAACCACAACAGTTAAACAACTAAGACAGATAAGATGAGATTTTGACTTTTGAATGGTTGCAGGCACAATAAACTGACTCAAATGAGTACAATAGAACTACACAAACCAAAAACAACAAGTTACAACTACTGAGCAATCCTATAACTCAGTTTACCTAACTGATCCAAACACCCTTGATATCACTGATTTGCAAGCAACACTAAGCTAAACACTTAACTTGCTAAAATTAATGATCAAACTGAGTTTACTTACTCTAAATACAACTAATCAAACAGATAAATACTACTTATGACTACAACTACAGCTTATGCAATAAGACTTGAAAATCACTTACATTTGGTCCTTAGCCACAATGGCTTGAGATCAAACAAACACAGAACCTCTATCCTATGTAAATCAACCCAAATCATTCAATTTCA
Organism: Chrysanthemum seticuspe; assembly: GCA_019973895.1. Classification (NCBI taxonomy): domain Eukaryota; kingdom Viridiplantae; phylum Streptophyta; class Magnoliopsida; order Asterales; family Asteraceae; genus Chrysanthemum; species Chrysanthemum seticuspe. The sequence goes on from BPTQ01000003.1 coordinate 82,780,865, forward strand.
ACCCATTTCCATGCTCTGCAACAACCATATCCATTTCCACTTCAGTTTTGACCCAGTTTGACTTTCTTTGACCAAATTCCAAAATTGATTGAAAACAAAAAGCTATAATAAGCTTATATAAGCTTGTTTGAGTGAGAAAATAAGCTATTTAGAGTTTGAATATGAGAATTCGAAATGGAATTTTGCAACAGTGACCATTAAACAAGAAATCTTAACACAAACTTGAATTAATGCTTGGAAATAGTTTACAATGATAAATTAACCTTAGCTTGATACATAAGAACTGAAATTACAAATTTCTTGCTTAACTAAAAACATTTATATAAAAAACGACATTAATGATATTTAAAAACTAAAAGACTACTCCTTCTTCTCTTCCTCTTGCTTTCTTTTATACTCCAAACTTCTTCTCTCCTCTCTCTGATTGTTTCCCACCTTTTTCCCTGGCCATTGGATGTCTTGAAGCTATCTTGGCCGTTTGATCAAGTTTTGGCGCCAAAACTTATATTAGCCAGTTGTAGGTTGAGTGAGATGGAGGAGGTGCATTAAATGTTTCTTGGAGGCTTGCTGAGGATGAGGGAACATGGAGGAGTGATAGTGAGGAGGGGGGATGGGTGTTGAGTGTTGCAGGGCTAGTTGTTGGGGAAGACAGGAAAAAGGCGCGTAGGGGGTGTTTTGTTTGACTTATCTGTTTGACTGGTATTAATGGAAGGGGTCCAAAATGTTATTGACAGGGGGGTCACAAGGTATATATGGCAGGGGGTCATTTGGGTTTTGACAAGGCCAAAGGTAATAATACAAGGACTTGTTTGTAATTTCTGAAACTACAAGGACCAAAGCTGCCATTTTATCAAAGTTGTTCCAAGGGACAAAAAGTGACAAGTTTCAATTGTACAAGGACCAGACTTGACATTTTCAATTTTCCAAGGACCATTTTTGCCAATTTTTAAACTTGAAGGACCAATTTTGTAATTTCTCAAAACTTTTGACATTTTTCACCAAAGGACTAATTTTGACATCTTATGATTTTAAAAGGATCTTTGGTGACTTTTCTTTTGAAATTATGTGCTCAGGGACTATTTTTGACAATTTTTGAAACTTGGGGGACTGAAACTGCCAATTATGCAAACTTAGCTCATTTTTCATCTGTTTTTAAACATTTTGCATCTGAAACATATAAAACACAATTTTGGAATATTTTCAGTATTTTGATGCATTTCTGAGTGTTTTTAAATGTTTTGCAGTTCAGATTTAACCAAAAATGATGAGTATTTACACACTCATCAATCCCCCACACTAAACTATTGCTAGTCCCTAGCAATCTTTTGAGAAAAACTTAATGGATTTGAATCTGTTTACCAAAAGCCATTACTTCTGGAGTAGCCAAATGTTTTAGTTCAAGTAAGAACCTTGGTATAATGATAACCAAATGATTTTGAGCAAATCACCAGCTTTCAACGGTTTTGATTTGTCTTTACCAGAAGCCGTTTGCTTCTGGACTAGCCAACTCTTAGATAAAATATCTTTGGTGAGTATTTACACACTCATCAGACAACTGAAAGAAACAGTCTATGTTAGTCAGCCAGAAGGATTCGTTGATCCAGAGTTCCCTAATCACGTCTACAAGCTGAACAAGGCTCTCTACGGTCTCAAACAAGCCCCTCGGGCGTGGTATGATAAGTTATCATCCTTTCTTATCGCCAATAATTTCATCAAAGGTTCGGTCGATCCTACACTTTTCATACAATATCACGAGGCACACATTTTAATCGTTCAAATATATGTGTATGCCATCATTTTTGGGTCAACACATCTAAAGTACTCAAACGCTTTTTCAAAACTATTGAAAAAACATTTTGAAATATCCATGATGGGTGAACTTACATTCTTTCTTGGATTGCAAGTTCATCAATCACCCCATGGTATTTTTCTAAGTCAGTCAAAATATGCTCTTGAAATTTTAAACAAGCATGGAATGCAAACCTGTGACACCTATGCCACACCAATGGCATACACTAAGAAACTGGATGCTGATTTGCATGGGAAATTGGTTGACCCTACCAAATACCGAAGTATTATTAGGTCTCTCATGTATCTAACAACCAGTAGGCCTGACATTGTCTTTGCTGTATATATTTGCTCCCGTTATCAGTCGAGACCAACTGAAAATCACTTCTCTAAGGCTAAAAGAATCCTTCGATACATCAAGTGATATCCGAAGGACTCTGGTTTTGAACTAATAGCTTTTTCAGACGCTGATCACGCAGGTTGCTTAGATTCTCGGAAAAGTACTTCAGGAGCTTTACAATTTCTTGGTGATAAACTGGTGTCATGGCAATCGAAGAAGCAGGATTGTACATCGCTGTCCTCAACAGAAGCAGAATATGTAGCCATGTCGGCGTGTTGTGCTCAAGTCATTTGGATGAGAACACAACTCAAAGACTATGGTTACGTATTTGACAGAATCCCGATGTACTGCGACAATCGAAGTGCTATTGCGATCTCGTGCAACTCTGTTCAACAATCAAAATCAAAGCACATCGATCTTCGATATCATTTCATCAAGGAGCACGTGGAAAAGGGTACCGTTGAATTATACTTTGTGGGTACTGAATACCGACTGGCAGATCTTCTCACAAAAGCCTTAGCTCCTGCTAGGTTTAATGAGTTGGTCCACCGGATTGGTATGCGGTGTTTGACTCCAGAGGAACTGGATGAACTTTTAAAACATTCTTAAAACCAGTCAAACACAAAAACATCTTTTGTAAATATTTTTCAAAAACAAAATACAAAAATATAAAATCTGATAAAATTCAAAAATATTCTTCTATCTATATTTCTTGTAACATGGCAAGTACAAATCTTCCGTCAACACTTTAATCTTTCAAAATTCAGTATTTTTTCTCGGTCAAGTGTTGAGGGGGAGAAAGTAAATATTTTTTGATTTCATCCCGGTTGTTTCTTTGATAATAGTGGTCACATTTCTGGTTAACTGACACTTCTCGGGCTCAAATTTATAAAATTTCATTATTTTCTCAAGTCAAGAGGGAGTGTCGTCAAGTTTCTTTACAAATATCATTCTTTACGTAACCAAAATGGAAGTTATGGGCGTTGGATGAAAATGGTTAAGGTGGAGGGACTAAAGTTGTCAAAAGTTTAAACTTATTTTAATAAAAGTATTTCACCAAACTCATTAACTTTCTCATTTATTACCCAACCACCAAATCCTACGCCTAATAATTCATCTTCAAAACCGTGTGTTTGATCTCAACTTTGTAAGTGTTTAATCATTCCTTGTGTCATAACAAACAATGGTTTTGATTTATTTGTAAATCCAACGGTTAAATTTTGTGGTTGAATGATTCTTGTGTTCTACGCATAAGCGTATGAACACAAGATCATCATTTGTGTGTTTGTGATGTTAAAAAGGGTGTTAAAATGCTTGAATAATCATACCTAAACAGTTTCTATCTTAAAAATCCACCAAGAAACATGAGTTGACCATTTTCAAAATTAGGGTTTATACGCGTGAATTGGGCGTTTTCATTTGGGAGAGTTTCTGGTATATTAGTTGGTTGTGTTATGTTTCTTATATGTTTAATTGACCATATCCACACTTGAATCATACCCAGAAACAACAAATGGTGATAAATTGAAATTTAGGGTTTAAACTCATTCGAATTGGGTATTCTTGATTTGTGTGGTTTTAGATGTTAAAATTTGTTGGAAACATATCCTTAGGCCTCCTAGTTATCCCAGAAAACTTTTGGTGTCAATCCTATGGCTAGATTCATTACTCGTAAATTTTGAATACTCGGGTTTAAGGTTTTACGCGTAAGGGTATTCTACACGTAACTGTTTTGATTGAGACTTCATGATTAGACTGAAAGTGATTGAATGTATGTGTTAATGATAGTGTTATGATGAATTATTTCAGGATTATTACGCGTGAAAATTCAGAATCAAGGTTAATTGAGCTTCTACGCATAAGGATCACCTTACGCGTAGAATGTTATGCGTAAGAGAAATCTTACGTGTAACCTTTACGCGTAAGGTTCTACGAAGGGAACTACGCGTATCATGTGAAGGATATGCGTAAACAGTAACCTTTACGCACAAGGTTCACTCTTACGAGTAAGCCTTACGCGCAAGGTTCCACATACGCTTACGCGTAAGCTCTATGCTTAAGGCTCTCTTTTCCTATGCGTAACATTTCTTACGCGTATGTCTAGATCCTACGCATAAGCTTATAACTACGCGTATGGTTCACTGTTTACGCATGAGCTTGGAATTTTACGCCTAAGCCTTAAATCAACTAAAATTATGAATTGTTACGCGTACAAACTTGTAAATAAATAAATCATAACGTCACGAAACCAAAATGTCATTAATAAGCTTAAATGGTTAATAAGTTGTGAAAATAAGTGAAAACGTGAACTTTAAAACTCAAAGTTAATCTACTCACGAAATTTATCACGATGTCTTTGGACTATTGGACTAACAAGTGACATTGGACTCGTAACAATCATTGACATATAACATTTAATAAATAGACAATAAAATCAACTGTTGACTAGCGTAATGTCTTTCGATATGTTGGTTCTTTTGGCTAAATATCTTTCAGATCACGATATGGACGTTCAAATGCAAAATGTGGATGCACCAAATGTTCTCACTGTTGATGACATCTTCCCTGATGGTTACACAATGAAGATTGGAAAGAATAACCTCAGAGTTGATTTTGATAACTTCACTTGTTCCGAGTCTTCGTGTCAGATTACAGTGGATATTCTAAAGACTCACTCTTACCAGAACATGCTCACAAATTCTGCTACTGTGCCGGAGATCTACATTCACCAATTTTGGAATACAATACAAAAGGTTAAAGGTCAAAGTGCTGTGACGGCTACGCTTAACAACAAACAAGTCACCATCACGCCAGCAAATTTGAGGGCTATTCTTCTTATTCCTGTCATCGAGCCTACTGAATACAATGCTACTCCAACTGAAGAGGTCGCTCTCCAGTTCATGGTCGACATCGGCTATGATGAAGCTGCCGGGGTAATCACAAAGCACTCATCTGTGGATCTTAAGAACATTCCCCAGCCATGGAGAACCCTCTACATAATGATTGCCAAATCCATTTTCGGACGCGATAGTGGTCATGAGCATCCCAAGCTCATGGAACTACAAATATTTTGGGCTATGGTTAACATGAAACACATAGAAGTTGAAGCTCTGATAAGGGACGACATGATGTCTTACCTTAAAAAGCCTGGCACCAAGATCCCGTATATTAGATACACCAAACTATTGATCCAAAGAGCTCTAGGGTATAATCCTGATATTCCCTTGAGACTTGATGACCCCAACCAACACTCCGTGTTGTATGAGCCCACACTCAATACTGTCAGATTTAATGTTAGGAATTGGAAATTCAATGTTAAAGTGTCGGTCACCCCAATTATGGTCTAGCATATGTTAGCTCGTAGACTTGTAGTTATTTACGTTATTTAGTAGTTTATTAGTTAGTTTGTAGCGTAGATTAGTTTAGTGTAACACCGTGGAGGAAGGACGGGTCTTTACCCACTGTATACCTGATCCACAGGCCGTCAGGAGGCCGTGTAGTCTGTAAGTATAAATACCCCTTCCATCCTTGGAAGGGGTGGTGCTTCTTTCAATCTAACCTTTCATATTTGTAAAGCAAGTCTCTACCAAGAACACCTATCTCTTTTCTTTCTCTCTCTAAATGGCTAACATGTATTTCCATCATCCAAGACCACCCGAATCATCATTACCACAATATTTATGATCCTACAAATGGTACCAGAGCCTAGGTTGTGTTGTTTTGAAGATTCGTTTGGTATTTGTACTCGTTGGTGTATGTGGCTTGCTCGTTTCTATGAGGCGGTTTGATACTTGTTGATATGGTTTTAAGGATGATATGGTTGTATGCTTGTTGACATGGTCTTGTTTAAATCCAAACATGGTTAAAACAATTTTTTATCAAGCCTTCTTTTAAATATACTGGTCCTAACATTTGATATGGTCAAAAAGCTTGTGAGTTGTCTTTAGCAGTTATTGTATTTGGCGTCAGTTTGGTTATTTGAATCTGGCACACGCTCGTTATACGGTTTATGATATGTATGTTTACAACTATTGGTATGTAATGGTCTTATGATGCTTGTGATATTTTATGGGAGGTTCTGATTCTGCAGTTTGTACATGGTTTCTTCATAGCGACTTGTGTCTGTCTTATGCTGGTTGTCATTATTCTGTCCAGATACATTGTTCAAAAGGCGAGTTGTCTATTTTGCTTTTTTAATCGACTTGTGCTTTTATGGAGCTATTTGACTTTTGAGTCAAAAGCGACTTGTCACAGCGACTTGTTACATACACAAAGCAACATGTCTTTACAAGTCATAGCGAGTTGTCCTTTATAATGGTAGCGACTTGTCCATGGTCAATTGTAGCGAGTTGGCAACTAGCGAGTTGGGAACTAGCGACTTATCTGATAAGATTGACAGAAATGAAGAAGAAGACCTGTTATATAATTGACCACAAACCGCAACAACATCCAACAAACTAATCCAATTCTACCTATTGCCATCTATCACGTCTACTAATACAACAATCTAACGATCTTAGTGTGGTTATGCTATTCGGATATCTTACAAGATATCAAGATCTTTAAAGACCTTTGCAAATCAATACACCAACTCATCATTGATCTATAAGACTCTTAATTCAAAAGCTAAAACATCTTTAAGATCTCAGTTTGATTTCTTCTCGCATCACTTATATGATTTTCAAAAGTTGTTTAGAATCTTTCATAAACGAGAAAAATCACGTCATCATTGATCTAGATTGGTTCTGATTATCTTCGATGGCTAACGAATGAACATAACCAACGATGGTTTAATCCATTCGTTATACTCAGTCAAAAGGAAATAACATAATAATTCTATATCCATTCATTGACCTCAGTAAGATTCGTACCAAAATTGGGTAACATCAAGACCACGAGGATCTATATCACGACTCTGCTTACCATCATTGGTCAAATTCTTTTAATGAATAAACTTCATGTTATTATTCGAATCTTAAAGTGAGTAAAAAACCAATGGGTTTCATCTCATCTTTCTCCAAATCCTCTAGCCAACCCTGTGGCGAGGTCGTGACTTCAAAGAGCACATCAGGTTACACTTGATATTAACGGATTGAGAGTTTTTAGGGTTCATAATCTGATGGTGATGAATGATACGATTTTATGAGTTCTGGATTTTTTTGTGAGTTTTTACTAACATGAAGATGGGAGGCGGATTATCAGTGATTAGGGTTAAGTGTGAGAGATTTTAGGGTTAAAAGGAATTAGTTGCGTTTTATATACATCCTGATTTTAGGGTATATTGAATGTGGACTCATACATGTTACAGGGCCTTGTAACTAACTTGTGGAATTTGTGAGCTTTTGACCGGGTATGATTCTCATTGTTAAATGGGGCTTGGATTTGGTTTGATAACGAAGAATTTGGGTTGACGACATAATGATGAAATGAACTAGACTAAATTTTTCGGTTAATTAAAATTGGTTATATGATTTGTGGTCTCGTGTTTTAATAGTTAAACTCAAGTATCAAAATTTGTTAACCGAATACTTTTTGTAAAATATTGGATACAAATTTTGTAATATCAAGATTGAGTGGTATATTGATCATAAATCTTCACGGATGCTGGAGGACGAGTTTCTCATCTCATTTGGACCGGACTTGGTATGGAATGGTGGACATTTGGTTTTGTGATTATCTTAGGCTCTGACTTGGATGATTAGATTAATTTTCATGAACCTGGCCTCGATTATTACAAGTAACCAACCTTGGGCCGTACACATGATTGGGTCGGATGGGCTTCTCATGATCTGGATTCTATAATATTTGGATAATATGAGATTTGGGTTATGAGTTTTGATGATGTGATTTGGCGTGATTCGATGGGTTATGAGGTTTGGTACTTTAGTATATACATTTTCAAGGAAAATTTTATTATACATCTTGAATTGTTACTAGAACTAGGTTAACTACGGGGTTGTTGTTCGGTATTTCTTAGTTGGCTTCGAAGTGAAGTTTTCCGGGCTCGTTTACTTATTTCATCTTCTTTCTTTCTACCCTTCCGCGAAGATGACTTGTTTGGACATTTATAGAGGGTGATAAAGACTTGGCTATTTGTTACGTTTGTGATTCTTTCTCACTTAACCCACAACGTAGATATCACTTCGGTGCCTCACGCAGTTGATAATGTCAAGAGGTTTTGTACATTGGGTACACCGCTTCTTTTTCACGAGGATTAGTACAAGCTTAAGTAACAAATCTGGGGAATTATACTTCATGATCAAGTTTGGTATATCGGATTTACTTCACCAAGTAGTTACGGCAATAGCCGTCAGAATATGTGGAAGATGTGTTTACCAAAGTGTTTATTTGATGGTTGATGATATTGTTGATGTTGGATAATGAACCGCTGATGAACCGCTGCATGTTCCCCTAAAACAGATATTCACTGAAACCAAAATTTGTCATAACACATTCAAGCTAACATTGTTTACGGTTCTGTCTTGATTTTGTGAAATCCCGCGAAAGAATCTATTTCTCGGTTTAAATCATAGACTTGTAAAATCCCGTGACAGTGGAAACATCCTGGTAATTGTAAAGTGCATTTCTGGATCTATCTTACGGTTTATTCTTGGTTTTGTAAAATCCCGTGAAAGAAACTATTTCTCGGTTTAAACCATAGAGTTGTAAAATCCCGTAATGATGGAACCATCTTGGAGAAAGGAAAATGTATTTTGGGATCTTATTTGATGCTGGTGCTACGGTTTCTGTTTCGAAGAAGAGATAAAAGGGTGTACTTCATGAATTGGATGTGTGTTTGGATATTCATCGTGGCAGTTTGGTTATTACATGGTTTTACGGGGTTATGTGCTTTTAACCATGGTCGGGTTGAAAACCATTATCATAGTTCACTTAAAACGTCAAAGGAGGCTAGATGTGAGCTTTTATCCAGAAGATGTGACAACGGGGTTAATTCACTATTATTTATTTGAGGTTGAAGTGAAATATCACGGGCAAGTTTACTTAGTATCTGAAGTTATCGGGGATGGTTGGATGAATATTCTTCAAGATCCTTGTTCGAGCTTATTATAAAAAACGAAGACTTGGAAATCTAGTTATTGTTGGGTGACTTTTTCCTTTTCTTTTACCACTTGGGGGAATTGGGCTCTTACCACCACAAAATAACTATCACTTTAAGGAGTTACATTGTAGTGCTCAGTGTCACATTCAATTGTGGATTTTTAAGAGGTGATGTACGTCTTATACTTGATGGTTGGTTGGATGAAGAGTATAGAGTACTTAGAGATTCAATGGAGGATGAAGTCTCGGCACCGCTCTTTGTTACATATGTGCAAGTTTAAGTCACGAGTTCGGGATGTTTTACTTCAGGGTCAAATTCATCATATCGGGTTTTCTCCATCAGTTATCACGACAAAGAGCCTACTGAATGATAATGGGGATGATTTCAAGTTTTGCCAAGAGATGATGTAAAGAGAGAGATTATGATGTTTGAACACAACAGTTCAAGCCTCGTTCCTCAAAGAAAAGAAAAGTGTACGTGTCAGTGCGCTTTATCTTCTAAAGAAGATAAATCTTCTCTATTATGACCATTCTCATCAACATGCTTCATGCTTTTTCCATATGCTTTCGATTATCAAGTGAAACGGGCTACCGTTGATGGCGACATCATATGCTACCTTTGAGGGGGAGAAGTGTGAATATAATACATTTGGATGATTTTCACTTATTCAATCAAGAATGGAAACTCCGTATGCAATTCTTGAGGGGGAGAAGAAGTGTGAATTTACTTCATGGTTGATTGATATATGAGATTAAATGGTAAAACGGCTCCAAACTCATGTAAGAACCGAGCTTCTTCTTATCGGGTCATCTTCACATGGAGTTTTATTTTAAGAGCCGTTGGTTGACATCTTCACAAGCTGATATGAGATTAATGACAAAGTGCTTCTAGTTGCTGGGCTGATTTCTTTGATAAACATCTCTATGTTCTTGTTTGATTGGGAGGGATCTTAGCTAAGGAGATTTGCTATTTGTAAGTTGACGGGAATGCATTTGGTGAGTTGAAGATGTTGACTTTCTATTCCACCAATTGGAAAATCTTGAAGAAGGTCGAGTCTACAGTCGGTTCTACATTTTCTACTGCATGTTAGAAGACTAAAGACGAGTTGCATTTAATGATCTAAAGACTTCTTCTTAATTCAAGCATTCATCACAAAGATTGTCAGTTTAGGGGAGAGCACTAATTGGGGGAGAGTGAATTGTCAGATTTAATCCCCAATTAAACTTGCTCACATTCTTCAGCAAGTTGATTCTCACAAAGATTAAAAGTGGTCTTCTTAAAAAGATTTCAAGTATTTGGGCTTATAATATGTTGCTGATTCTGAAGTGTCAAAACCAGCAAGGGGGAAGGAGACACACATCTAAACACAAAGCGAGTAAACTTGATGAACTTAATTCTTCTAAGTGATTGAAGATATCCCGGGAAGACAAATGTCATGACCGCAGAGAAACTCAAAGTTTTACTCATCAAGGCTTTTAGTGTTATTATTCCAACTACGTGGGGGAAGTGATGTAAGAGAAAGTTTCTAAAGATAAAAGAGGTACACAATTGTGTGATGATTTCGATGTTATCGCAATCATCAGGGGAGAGAGAATTGTGTACATTGGGGGCGCTTAGCTGTTTCACTTGAGTGCTTAATCAGTGATTCAGAGATATAATCACTTATTCCGGAGTTTACATCCTCAGATATAGTCCTCCACAGAGATAATCAGTGTGTTAGTGCAAATATTATGATATTTAATCTATACAGTCTCGTTTGTTTTGATTGATGACAAACATGTAACTTGTAATACATAACGTAAAATGTACAAGTTACTTGTAATTACATTTGTCTCAACATACATTCAACACCTCTCGATGTCTCAAGTCCTCGTATGTTACAACACAGGTTCGTACATGTTTGTTATGTGGCATTATGATCAAACCCATTAACAAATCATTTAGAATGTTTAAAATACGTTTAGAGTCACTAAGTATTTTAATAGGTTAACCATTCTATTTCGAACCTCATTTTACATTCTGCATTCACAAGTATTTCAAAAGGTAACTAGACATTTTATCAACTAGTTACATAATACATTTTACAAGTTTACTTTGATAAACCTTTTAATCTAAAAATGGAAATACATGTTACATCATGTCATGCATCATCTTTGAAATCCTTGGAAGATCACTTGAATATTTTGGTTAGATTGACACTCAATATATCAAATGTGATCTTAGTAAGATTTGGTAATATCTTGGAAAGATTTTTTAGATTTTATGTCAGGCACCCACGGCACCAAATTGTATAAAGGACGGAACCCTTTTAAGGGGTCCGTGGTCCGTGGACGCTCCTGACCACTTTTGGCTATAAATAGAAGCCCATTGTTTTCCCATTTCTTCACCACTTGAAAGCACATCTTCTCCACCTTCTTGCATACATTTAGATCAATCATTAACAATGTAGTAACACACATTAAACACCCTAATGATCATGATCATAATGCTTCTAACATTCATCTTTGTTGTAAGCATACTCTTTGATCAACCAAGGAAATCTTGGAGATCTAGCCATCCACACTCACCACAAGTTGAAGATCTATCACAAGAAGTTTAGGGAACTTGTGATCTTCAGCATGAAGGCTTCCTATCAATGGAAGTTCATTTAGAAGTAGTTATTCATATCCATTAGACATTTGTGTCATGGATCATTAGTGTAAACATCATTGCATCATAACAACACTTTCACCAAACTAGATTAGATGGTTTATGTGTTTGTGCCATAAAACACAAGGTTTATTATGTTGGGTCATAAAACATATTGGGAGTGGTTGTACCCTTGTAAAAGAACTCGACATCTAGCTTAGTGTCGGAAATATTGTATAGGCGACGTAAGGTTGGTTCTACCTCGAACTAGAACCCGGTATTTAGCTTTGTATCGGAAAAAGTGTAAGCGACGATTGTAAGGTTTTCTCCACCGAGAAGGGAGCTTGTTGATTAAGTGAAGTAACTCTCGAGTTGGGTACTCGGGGAGTGGAGTAGGGCGGAAAGGAGATCCGTGACCGAACCACTATAAATCCTCGTGTTCGGTTTGCACTTTCCTTTCTTTATCTCTTTACTTTTATACTTGCACTATACTATTGTTTGTGATGTGGTTTGATGTTCATGATTGTGTGACAACTTGGTTTACCATGCTTTATATTAGTCACAAACAATAATTGGTACTTTCATATTATAACAAGCTTCATAAGCGATTTGATACTAAAGATCTAAAGTTTTTAAACGGTAACGTATTCACCCCCCCTCTACGTTTCCACAATTGGTATCAGAGCCACGTAGCTCGTATTTTCAAAACAAATGGTTTTTAAAATAGAGTACGATCCATGTATCAAATTACCATTGAAGCGAAAAATAATATGAAAAATGATTTGCTTGTTATACTTAGAAATTTTGTTGTTAAATGTAACTTTGTATATAAGCTTGAAGGTTTTCTTGAAAAATAAAATAAAAGTTTGTTGAAAGAACTTGTAAGTATTATATTGTGTGCTCATAGAAAATTTACGAAGAAATATGATTTTAAAGGAGTGTTTGGGATAACTATAAATCTAGTTGAAAAATCACCTCCGTAAATGTTTAAGATAAGTTACATAAGTAGATATGTTGTTAAATATGTGTATTATATGTTTACTATGAAATCTAGTAAGTCGCACACGTTTTCTCTATGTCAAATACTAGTTTTGGTGAATCTGTCTCAGAGGACCACGGCACCAAATCTTATAAAGGGCGGATCCCTTTATTTGGTTCCGTGGAATCCGTCTGTACAGTATGCAGTTTTTTGGGCAACTTCAAAAAATCATAATTAATTAACCGTAAGTCCGTACGAGTCGAGCCACCTATCATTTTAAAGGGAATTGAGTCTACTTTCACTTAAAAATACTTTCATGGCCTGAGTCTAGTTTTAAATAAGTAAAATAGACCAAATACTACAGTATGTCTAAAATATTAAGTTTCGCTTTAACATAAAAACTCAAAATTTTGAATCAAACAATTTAAGTTGGTATTCTTAGAACTTTGATACAACTTCTTTTGAAACTAATTAATTTGGTAATATGTTTAAAGGAAACTAATCAAGCTTGGTATACATCGTCATATTTAAACGCAAAATGACGAAAAGTGTCTTTCTTGTTATGCTATGCTAAATGACCACTTGCTTATGTTGTTTGTATATATGTTGCTTGCTTATTTTCAAATTGTTGTTTACACTTATTTGTTTGCATAATATAAGTGTCAATCTTGCCATGTTATTTATTCGCTTGTTTGACGATTTTTTGTTTATGCACAATAGGATATTTGCTAGATTTTGTGCACTAAGTTGGAAAATTGTTTTACCATCGCTTGTAGAATTAGATCACTTCCTTTGCACAGGTTATACTAACATCTCGCATAACTTATGAAATGTCATAACTCACTTAGCAATGAGTACTAAGTAAATTAGTCAAGTACTTTGAAAAAATGAAGGTTTTAAGAGAGTGTTTGGTACAAGGACAAAAACAATGTTGTATGATGTAATTTGTTTGTTTTTACTTTGTAGGATGATAATATGACTTAAAACAATGTTGTATGCTAACCGGTTTATGCAGGTGGATAGCACAAGTGTGTTATCAAATTTTACCCATTTTCACTTTTATGTGAAAATCGTTAGTCCTTGGTCAAAGTCTATGCTCCACTATGTTTGTATATGTGATATCGACTTTTCCTAACTAGAAGTAATTAATGTCACATGTTTTAAGCAAAATTTTAGGTTTCGGAAAACTCCCCGACGCCTAAAAAATGGGTCTGTGAACTTTTCTGGTGTCCACGGATCAGACGGCACCAAAATGTTGGTACCGTCTGTTATGCATTTTGGTACCGCCATACCTGTACAGGCGGACCAGGCGGCACCAATTTAAGGGTTCCGTCTGTGTAAAGAAATGGTGCCGTGGATCCTACAGGTAAGTTGTTGAATTTTACTAAATCCCGCAATCTAATTTACCAAATTTCGTTTCTAGGATTGTTGTTAATACTTATCTTTCATATCTCATTCAACACATCCTCAATGGATTAACTTAGGATGTTTGACATGATTTTAGACACTTCCATCTCATTAAACTACCATCTTTGTATGGATTAACATCAAATCCATGAATCCTTAGTTCTATAAATCGACACATTCAAGACGATCATCTTCACACCTTCACTGTTACTTTTCCTCAAGCTTGGCATCTCTTAAAGCAAAGTCAAAATGACTAAATCCTTAACCTCAAATAAGCCACTTAAGAAAACCACTAGGATTAGCATTCGATCTTGTTGCTTCATTAACTTGAGCTCTTCATCCTCAGACTCATTACCTCTCAACATCTCATCACCCATTCAAGATGTGAACTTTCTAAACTTGAGTACTCCAACTCCATCACCAAAATCACCCACCATCATCCAAAACAACTTCACTACCAAAGTCTCCAAAGCTTGTACCTATCAAACTTTGTGCAACATCTCCTCACCCGTTTGCGGATGACTTAGATGACTTACCGAGACTAATAAACCTGGACTCATTATTTGCAAAGATATCATACACAAGTCTAACATATGACTATAGATATTGTTTTGTATCTACATGTATTGCCTCACCTGGTTAACATGAAAATAATGTGTCATCCTTCAAGACAATAAGTATTTACATCGAGTCATAACTCACACATATGTTAAATACATATTATCAAGTCTTGTTATCCTTGAGTTCAATCTAAGCTTTATAATCTCAACAAATTAGGATTGACAACTTAAGTATTTCATCCGAAATATTCAAGTATATGCGACTTACGATTGTAGTCATTAAAAGTCATATCCGAAAAATCAACACCCAAGTATTTTAACAACACATGTTGAAACACTTATCCAAAACAAACAACCCACGGTGCAACTGATCCCTCTTTGACACCTACTATCCCTCTTCCATCTTTTGGCACCATTAACCGTATTGCTCATGAACTTCCAAGAGTATACTTTAAATTAAACGTGCCCTTTCAAGGTGAACCTATACCTCAGCCCCTACGCTTCATAAACATAACCAAAACTTCAAGCACTTCACCCACTAGTTGTAGCAACCAATGAACCATAAGAATTAGTATCCGTATTTTTTGTGTTCAACATCTATGGACAAATATTCAACCTAAGTACTCTCATAACACAACAAACCCCTACATCACCACATCCTTATTTAGACACTAGAAGACCTACCACCTAGATCAACCAATCCACCATCCTTACCATCATTTGAATTCGTTGAGTGTATTGCTCAAAAAGCCCTTGTGTCCAACACTTGTACCTAATCAAATGCACGTTTGAACAAACTCAAACATCATTTCCAACATATAAGGACTTAGATAATTCATTATGGCTAGAACCTCAACTATCAAATAAGCATGGTGCTCTTGGTAATTGTTGTCAATTTCCACTAGGTATAAGTAGTACTACCTTCACAAATTATCAAAGTATTAGTAATACTTTGTCGTTAAACTTCTGCATAAATTTCGTTAAACCTCAAATCAACATTTTAATAACATATGTTAAAATGCAATCTCAAAGCCAACATCATACACTCCAAGCAACAATGACTCTTGAGGAGTATACATAAGAAACTCGAGTGAATTCCTCTTGTCATCATCTAGTGATTATAATCTTGAGACCAAGTTTATTTAGATGGGACTATCCGATTCAAACACTTTGGCTTCATATCTTCATTTAGGAAAACATGATGTTTTTAAGAACATTATGACTAAGATTCATGCGTTAAGCTTTCATTTTGTTAAAAGGATATTGTATATCCTATGCATCACTCTTGCGACATAAATAGTTGTGTTACAAGAGATTTCATTACACCTCATTGGCTAAATGATCTTGAAACAAACATCTACAAGTTCTGTGAACTAGCATATCCAATTCATCTTGTCATACTTGTTTTCATAAGCATGATAACTTTATCCCATGGGATAATCTCATTTGTTGAAAGATACTATTTGTATCTATTTCCTTTCAAGCGTACATCATAACCTAACCTTGCTCAAACCGAGTGCACATCCAAGGTTAAAACTACACATCTTTAGAGCATACACAAGATCTATTGAAGTTGGTAACCTCACTTAGATTCTTGTTAAATAATATTCCAAAGAGCTTTCTTGAGAACGTTCTTAGTTTAACATATTCCATTCTCTAGTCTTAGATGATCAATTCACATTTAAAGTACAAGATGTCATCCATTAGATCATACAATTAGCTGTGTAATTTGAACAACTTTAGATTCTAAACACAAGATTAAAACACATTGTTTATCAAACACATCATTGTTAAAATTCATGTGTATAACATGACGTCTTCATCACCTTAGTTATATTGCATATTAGTTAAGTCACATTAAGCCAAGTATTGGTAAACTATCATCTTTTATGCACTTTAATATGCAAAAGTAGGAGTTCCCATCTTTATAACATGAGAATGACTACTTGAGAACCTATTGCACTAGAAACTCAATTTGACCTAACGGTTGAATTGCTTCCTGGAGAGAAGTTGGGTATGTGGAATCACCCGTAAAAATGGTCGTGTTTAGCCTTAATTGAGCACCGCTAGTAATAGTCTCATATTCATTCTCCAACTTGAAAAATCTGTTTTCCTATACTTGCCTAAAGTAAGTGTTAAAACATTGATAGTTTGCCTCGCCTTAGGAATACTAATCAAACAAGTAGTATATATGACTTTTCTTTTAAAACCACTTGCATTGCACTTACATGTGTTGATTACATGTTCTTGTTTGATACGATAAGTTGATTTGACATTATCTTAGTGTTTGATAACTAGTCAAATGTGTAAACCTTAGTAAAACCACTTGCATTGCACTTACATGTGTTGATTACATGTTCTTGTTTAATACGATAAGTTGATTTGACATTATCTTAGTGTTTGATAACAAGTCAAATGTGTAAACCTTAGTACGGTTTTATCTTTATAATGCTTGTATTATTATTTCATGCTACTAAATGTTTAAACCTAAACTTTATTTGCATGATTCTTACTTTTGAATTATTTTTAGCATGATTAACATGTTACTTATGAACTCATAATATGTCATTTTGATACGTGATAATTTTGATATGATATATTTGTGTTTGAAAGCTATTAGTTGGCATTCATTATATCTATGTGTAGTACGATCTAAATGATACATGCTCCAAATTGTTATGTCTTAAACATGGCTTGCATGACTCTTTCATCTTGTTTTTTTTTTGCTTCTTGTCACACTATTTGTTTGCTACGTGTGCACATATAATATGTCAAAGTGCTTTTGGTATGACAAACTTTTAGAAGCCCTTTTATCTTACAAATTAATCACATAGATTGTTGTGTTAATTTATAAGCCAAGAATGCTTAAACGTCTAAGTCTAACGACAAAACAATCTCAAAATGAAATGTCTTGAATAAAGTTGTATTCTTGCATAATATGATTGTCTTGATGCTATCTTGTATGGTGATTTCTTGTCTACTTAAGTGCAATGTGTTGTTTTTGCTTATATAATATGTTATCATTTGATTTCTACCATGTTAACATCTTTTGTCACTAACAAATTTGTTTTGTAGATTGATAACAAATTATTTGTTATCTCAATTGGTTCTAACTTTTATATGCTCATTTTGTATAATCCCCTTTATTACTACGTAGATTAGTACTATGCTTCATGGGACCCCTACACTTGCATATAGTTTAAAAGCATATAGAATTAAGTTCTAGAGGGTTGGCTTTGCATTTTTGTCTTTTAACCGACCTCTTTCCAAATCTCATTTTTGCTTCCGCTTTCCAAAAATCACCTCCATCATTATTTAGTTATAACAATACTCTAATCCTCTTCACTTCCTGTTAGGAAACCACATGCCTCATCATACGATCATCTCGTATTAATCGAGAAGAGGTACGTGGCTTTAAGGATGAAGTTCATTGTATGCTAACCATCATTCAGAAAAACATCACTAAACTCATCTCTTTCGTTAACCCGAAAAACCTCCTAAACACTTTGTTGTCATTCCTTATTTGATACATTACACATTATGTTAGATGTCCACCAATTAAGGGGGAGAGAAATCCATTCACATAATTGTATTCTGTCAAATTTTATGTCTCTTAGACTCTAAAATACCAACACATAGGCAAACACCACTTAGCTAAAATCGGTTCACGAAACCACAACTAGTTCAACCTTTTTAACCTTATATCACAAGTTTGCACCAATACCTCATCAAGTGAAAAACACATCATGTGTTCTACAAACTTCTTCATCTCCACAATCAACGAATCTAGGATTTTCCTTAAACTAGCACCTTACAACTTCACTATCTAGAACACCATCATAGGATCTTATCCTTTTTCTCGCTTGACATATATCATGCATGTCATTGTCAGTGCAAACGATATATTAATCAAAACAGCCATTTCCAACACGTTGGTCCATCCAACTCTCACTTTTATGTCATTCTCATCCTCATATAGGTACTTATTATTATTATTAGTATTTTCCATATTGTCTTCACTTCTTTTCAAAGTGAAAATCATCCATGTATGTCAAAACCATGCTAATACTACCTTTCCCATTGTCACCTAGAATAGGTCATTTTTATAATTCGTGTCAATCAATGAAAAATTTATCTTCATGTTATCACTTTTATATATTCTTAGATAGAACGCATTATTGATTATTCTTGGGTTGAAGCATATGAGAACTTGCTCATAACAATAGGTTGTTAGCATCAATAAATCATTCAAATCATAACCCTTATGAATCATTGAAATGCAATGTCCATTCATATTTTTTTCTCTTAGCTTTGGTCACTTGACATTACGAAAGGATTGCATGAGTCCATTTTTTTTGGCTATACATCGAGTTTCTAACTCCTTAATAGCTTCTTACCTAATCACCACCACCTTCCATCACCACTTTCACTAATCATCACCACCATGGATTAGCGAAAACTTACTTTTGTAAATCTCGAGTCATCTACCATCACCACATGAATCCTACTAGTAAACCGACACCAACACTAGCACCACTAGTGGCACACCCGGTGGAAGACTTCATATCTTCTTTCTAGGAATTATTTTGTAGGCTTTTATCATATTATATTCTCACTTTTCTTATGATTGTAATTAGGAGACTACACTTCATGAGATCTTTGATTATATCATTTATCACATATATACATCTTATTTTTCTTTGTGAAAAAGATGAAATATATTGCACTAATGTTTTTCATTGTAGGTTCATCATCATATACACTCGATCGTATATAACTTACTCATCTAAGGATGAAGTTTGCATCAATTATTTTTCTTATTTTAGGTGCTTCTTGACACCCTAGAACAAGGAGGAATATCCTTTAAGCACTCATATTGCATCGTCTATACACTTGGTTGTATATGACATATTTGTCTAAAGACAAAGCTTCTATTATACTAATATTTATTTTGAAGGTTCATCTTGACGCCCTAGAGCAAGGGGAGCTTCCGTCAAAAATATACTGACTGCATCTTATACACACTTTGTTGTATAACACTTACTCGTCTACTGACGAATATAGTTTTGCACTAATATTTGTTTTGTAGGTTTTTAATCATACCCTGACGCCTCAAACAAGGGGGAGCAACCGTCAAGGGGGAGCATGCACGCATTTAGCATCATTCTCACTTTTCAACAAGCATTTGTGCTTCGATAAAAAGTGGAGAAAATAGGCTAACATTGCTATGCATTTTTCTTTTTCATATATTTCTCATAATTTTTGTTGCATAAAACTAACCTTGATGTAGGTTAAGCCTCTTTATTTGATCCATGGATCCGCTACCAAACAACGGACGGATTGAAGTGGACGGTTTAACTTCACTAGGGATGATGCAAGCTCGCCTTTTTGGGGAGAAATAAAGTTAAACTCCAAGGACACGCCCTTTTTGTTTCGACAAAAGGGGGAGAAGAGTGTAAACGGAGAAGGTAATGTAAAGGTAGTAAGGATACAAGTAACCTTTTACATTTTACTTTCTATTACGTTTACATATATTTGTCATCATCAAAAAGGGGGAGATTGTTAGTGCAAATATTATGATATTTAATCTATACAGTCTCATTTGTTTTGATTGATGACAAACATGTAACTTGTAATACATAACGTAAAATGTACAAGTTACTTGTAATTACATTTGTCTCAACATACATTCAACACCTCTCGATGTCTCAAGTCCTCGTATGTTACAACACAGGTTCGTACACGTTTGTTATGTGGCATTACGATCAAACCCATTAACAAATCATTTAGAATGTTTAAAATACGTTTAGAGTCACTAAGTATTTTAATAGGTTAACCATTCTATTTCGAACCTCATTTTACATTCTGCATTCACAAGTATTTCAAAAGGTAACTAGACATTTTATCAACTAGTTACATAATACATTTTACAAGTTTACTTTGATAAACCTTTTAATCTAAAAATGGAAATACATGTTACATCATGTCATGCATCATCTTTGAAATCCTTGGAAGATCACTTGAATATTTTGGTTAGATTGACACTCAATATATCAAATGTGATCTTAGTAAGATTTGGTAATATCTTGGAAAGATTTTTTAGATTTTATGTCAGGCACCCACGGCACCAAATTTTATAAAGGACGGAACCCTTTTAAGGGGTCCGTGGTCCGTGGACGCTCCTGACCACTTTTGGCTATAAATAGAAGCCCATTGTTTTCCCATTTCTTCACCACTTGAAAGCACATCTTCTCCACCTTCTTGCATACATTTAGATCAATCATTAACAATGTAGTAGCACACATTAAACACCCTAACGATCATGATCATAATGCTTCTAACATTCATCTTTGTTGTAAGCATACTCTTTGATCAACCAAGGAAATCTTGGAGATCTAGCCATCCACACTCACCACAAGTTGAAGATCTATCACAAGAAGTTTAGGGAACTTGTGATCTTCAGCATGAAGGCTTCCTATCAATGGAAGTTCATTTAGAAGTAGTTATTCATATCCATTAGACATTTGTGTCATGGATCATTAGTGTAAACATCATTGCATCATAACAACACTTTCACCAAACTAGATTAGATGGTTTATGTGTTTGTGCCATAAAACACAAGGTTTATTATGTTGGGTCATAAAACTTATTGGGAGTGGTTGTACCCTTGTAAAAGAACTCGACATCTAGCTTAGTGTCGGAAATATTGTATAGGCGACGTAAGGTTGGTTCTACCTCGAACTAGAACCCGGTATTTAGCTTTGTACCGGAAAAAGTGTAAGCGACGATTGTAAGGTTTTCTCCGCCGAGAAGGGAGCTTGTTGATTTAGTGAAGTAACTCTCGAGTTGGGTACTCGGGGAGTGGAGTAGGGCGGAAAGGAGATCCGTGACCGAACCACTATAAATCCTCGTGTTCGGTTTGCACTTTCCTTTCTTTATCTCTTTACTTTTATACTTGCACTATACTATTGTTTGTGATGTGGTTTGATGTTCATGATTGTGTGACAACTTGGTTTACCATGCTTTATATTAGTCACAAACAATAATTGGTACTTTCATATTATAACAAGCTTCATAAGCGATTTGATACTAAAGATCTAAAGTTTTTAAACGGTAACGTATTCACCCCCCCTCTACGTTTCCACACAGTGATTCGGCCTGCTTCTTCAATGTTATCGGTTATTCTCTCTTTGGGCATTCGGGTACTTCGGGTTCTTGAGCTTCATACACTTTCTTTAGGGGAGAGAAAAGTATACATCGGGGTTATTCTTTGGTTATTGGACTTAATCTGCTACTTCGATGGTATAAGTTTCTCTGTCTTCGGGTATATATGTATTCAGGTTCGTGAGCTCTAGTCTAAGAGACTGACTGCATCAATTCATCTACTTGGGGGAAGTGGTCTCTTGACAACTTTTGGTATGAATCGCTTCAGACTTCAGTGGTAATGAAATATGAGAAGAAATTTAAAGAGTGGGATGATACGTTTCTGTTCTTGTTGATGATATAACCCCGAACGAAGAATCTCGACTATCGTTCTTAAAAGGAGCAGCGGGATTTATGATAATGGTGTGCTTCTCTGTGCACCTGGCTAAGGCAAGCTTGAAATAGAGCTTCGAATCTGCTTATCTAATGGATTTTCGGTTTGAGGGGAAGCTGCCAAAGTCTCTCTTTCTCAAAGGCTCATGTTCTATCTTCTATTCTGGAGCCTCAGAAGCTTTGGTGGTGGATGTTTAAAAGATGGCGATTTCTATCTTCTACAACGGGGCTGTTCGCTATCTTTATCTCGGTACTCGTATCATCATCTTTCTTAAACTATATCATCTAAACTATCTGTAAATATTTATCAAAAAGAAAATACAAAAATATAAAACCAACAAAAAGAAAATAGAAAATTATAAAATCAACAAAAACCCATAAAAATCAGAAAATTTGAAAAAGACAAAAAATATGTTTTCTCAAGACATGTCTTCTGGTATCGATAACATCTACGGTCTTAGAAATGTCATTCAACAATGGCACGGGACCATAGATGAAGTTCGAGCAGAAGGTGTAAATATTCTTTTCCAAAACATGTCTAAAACTATGGCTTACAGTTATTTCAAACTGTAACCCGTGCTTAAAACTATGGTTTGCTATTATTTCAGATAGCAACCCGTTCTTCAAGGAAGGAAAGTGTTGCGCTAAACCAATTTTCAAATATTTTGTGCACTTATCCTAAAACCAAATTGAGGAAAGTATGTCGAAGGACTGCTGTTCCTACACAAATGTTTTTCCTTCTATAAATTCTTCAGAAAAATATTTGTTGTTTTCAAAATGGTGGTAAATGAGTTGCTTGTAAATCAATCAGATTTAGAGTTTTCGAAAAAAATTGAAAACTCAATCAATGACTTCAGCGCTTTTAAATTTTTTAGAAAATAAGTCATTGATTGAGGGGGAGAATGTTTTCAAATTTACATAATCTAACGGGATTTCTTAATTATCCTATATGCTTAACTGAAAAATGATGTTAACCTACGTTGAAGGACTAGGTGCCTAGGATAAGATTGTTAGGATTAGATGATTATAGTTTGATGAACACATATATCCCATGCCTTATATGATCTGATTGATATGTTGAATTGACTTTTATTAGTCGATTGCTGTTTGGGTGATGTCGACCACCATATATCTGTTTGTGTGTCCACTAACGTATGCAAAATATCATGGTTTATAAGAATGTTCCCAATCCGGATCCCACAAATGAAGATGATTGGATGCCGAAAGGAAAGGGTAACTATATCTTGGGTTGACAAATGAAGAAACGGAGCTTAATTTGACTTCTATGGAGAGTTGGCATGAAAAAATGCAACGTAAGAGGTCTCACTGCATCAGCAGATGGCTTTTCTTCATCATCAAATGAAGAAACGGAGCTTAATTTGACCTCAGTTGGCATGAAAAAATGCAACGTAAGAAGTCTCACTGCATCAGCAGACGGTTTTCTTCCAGCCCTACAACAACAACAGAAGCTTCTCAACCACCTAACGTATCTTTGTGATGATACCATTTTTTTAAAACAATTTTTAAATAATATTGTTTTGAAAAATGGAAAAATATTGGTTTTGAAAATAAATTGGACTTAATTTTGAAAATCACCGGACTTCATTTTATCAAAACCTAAGTCACTCAATCATCGACTACGGTCATCGATTGAGGGGGAGAGTGATTTAAAATAAAATATTTTCAAACGATATTCTTCATAAAAGGTCCATTTGTACAATAATAAGTGGTGATATAAAGATTTAATGTTATGTCATGGTATGATTTTCTTTAAAACTCAAAGATCTTACAAAATGAAATTTTTTCTGTTCTTGTTTGATTGTGAAATTGTTTTATTTTACCTAAAGGTCTCTTAAAAACCATCATACCTGACACTAACAATCTTTAATGTCTAAAATTGATCCGTATCAATTATTTTTCAAAATTAAATCAAGCCACGTCCTTCCCCAAAATCTTTTAAATGATTTAAATCAATTGGGATCACAAATCTCAAAAGGTTTGAAAATTTTGATCGGGGGAGAGATCGTGATTTAAATCTCAAATTTGTTTAAATGGAATTGGTTTTAGTCCTTTAAAGGCACTCCTGCCTCCATGTGCCAAACGATTTCTAATACATAATGCACATGTTGAGGGGGAGCATTTATCCAAAAACAAGATGAGTATTTAAACAATGCACATATTCTCCCATGTTTTCTAAACCTTATTAAATCACTTGGGATCCAAAATCTCAAAGGGTTTGATATTTTTGATCGGGGGAGAATTTGTGATTTAATAATGAAATTTGATAAAAGGTGATCGTTTTGATTCCAATGTGCATGCAGCTCTCCCATATGTGCTAAAAGCTTTCGAATCTCGAAGCACATATTGAGGGGGAGCATTTCTAATAAAAATAAACTATCAAGGTACAAAGTTTCAATGTTTTATCATAAGTACTGATCGGTCCCGAACAGTCAAGTTTTATCACACAAGCTGACCACTTGTGAATGGTCAACCGTAACAAAATTCAAACAGTCTGGAACCAAATGCAATTAAGATCTAAGGAGTATAGTGTTTCCCCAGGTCGTTAAGTCCCAACGAGCTGTGCACTGAATCACCAAACGAATAGTGATCGGGTGATATTGAATGGGAAAAGGTTTGTGAATGATTTATACTAAGGAATAAAAGAAAATAGCTTAAACAAGCTATTTGAACAAGTACGTGAAAGCGTAATACTTAAAAACGTCTAAAATCTAAAAACGCTTACGTTTAATTAAAATTCTACGTAAACGTACAAAATAAAACCTGAAAATAAAGAAGTAAAAGGCCTACAAATATGAAAATGATATTTTTAAAATCCTAATAATAAAATAAAATTATTAGAAAAAGAAAATTATTTTTAAAACTATTTATTTAATTATTATTAATTAAAAACTATTTTTTACTATTTAATAATACCCTAAAATATAAGAAAATATGAAATAAAGCTAGAAAAGTGAAATTATGATTTAGAAAAATCTAAAATATTATAAAACTTATTTTAAAACTGAAAATATATTTATTATACTTTTTATGTATTTATTATGAATTTAAAACTATTTAAAACTAATTAAAATGCTAGAAATTACAATTTAAACTAAGAAAATTATGGAAAAATATTTTTTATGACTTTTTGAATATTATAAAACTAAGAAAATTGAAAATGTATTTTTTTGAGCTTTTTCTAATTTATTTGAATAAAAAGCTAATTAAAAATGCTAAAAACTGAAATTAAATGCAGAAAAATAGCAAATGAACAGTGAAAAATATGAAAACTTCCAGAATATTATAAAATATTATTCTAGATATAGGAAAAATAATAAAAGTGGTGCATGTTCAATAATTAGGTTCTGTAGTGAAAAGTGCTTATAAATAAGCATTAAAAATAAGCTATAAGTACCAAATGAGCACCAAATTATCACAGAAGCTAGAGTATGCTAAAATTACTTAAAACCAACATATTCCAACTATCCTAAACCTCTGAACAACAATCTACAATGATATGGGTCTATTTAAGCACTAGTGCCAAACAGCCCTTATGTACTAACTTTAAGCTCTTGTTAAGCCAGCTTATAAAAATCACAAAAATAAACTAAAATCACCATGAAAACCACTACCAACAAAAGTGTCTAAATCCAGAATTTCAGCTAATAAGGACTAAAATTGAGGAAACTAAAAATGCAAAAGTGGAAGCTATTTGTACTTGCAATGGAAATGGGTCAAAATGAGCTATTAAGCTTGCATAAGCTAATAAAAAGCTACCACTACTGAACCAAAGGTTGAATAAGCTATAAACAAGTTATGGGAACTTAGAATAAGCAACAACAACAAGAAAAACACACTAAATAAGCAAAAATAAGAAATAAGCAAAAAGGAAAGTTTGTGAAAAAGAGCTTAAAAGAAGCTAGTGAATAAGCAGTTAATAAGCTAAGTAAAGATAAACTAATATTTTTCTAATTAAGATGAGCAGCTAAACTTTAATATCCCAAAAGCTTATATCCTAAATCCTAATAGTAAGATCACAATAAAATTACAAAGTTTATTCAAAAACGGGTTTTTATGAAATTTTGACTTTTGGACAGAATTGAAAACTTGACTTATTTGAGATTCAATCTTGCAAAACAGGTTATTTATGTTAATTCTAGATGTGATATGATCAAATTAAGCTATCCTAGATATCCTACACCTACTATGCAAGTACTTCCAATCCTACACTAAATGAGATGCTTATAAGATCATATAATATGAAAATTTGACTTTGAGCAGAAATGAGTACAAATCTAAGTCCTAAATGATTTTATTGAACCTAAGTGGGACTGAATTGACAGAGCTTAACCTCTGTATCAATCTAAAACACATAATAAAGCACTAATCCAAACACACTTTAATACTTCTAATGTGCAATAATTCTAACCAAATCACAAATCCAAGCTTACTCAATCCATATTATAACTACAACTGATTATACTAGATATAATTTAAGCAAATATGCAGCAATATAACACCAAATAAAACATATCTAATCAATGCAATTACTACCACTTTATTAAGCTAATGATGAGATTTTATTGAAACTTACAAGATGTCCAGCTTATTTGCAGATTGACTAGAACCAAATACCACTACTAAACAGAAATTTCAGACTTAAGAACACAGTTGACTTTCGTTGACCCGTGTTGACTTTTGTTGACTTTTTTAGAAAATTGCAATTAAGACCAGGAAACTACTTTAATTCACTTAAATAAGCTTGAATAAGCTTGTTTGAACCATTCAAACAGCTTATAACATGAAAAACGAGTAAGAACAATTTTGGCGGGAAAACTAGAACAAGCAGGAAACATGGAATTGATGATTAAAAACACTTGAAATATGATTAATATGATTCATACAATACATAAGTAACAAAACCCAGCACTATTTTTGCATAAAACTTAAAAACGATTACAAGTAAAAATAGAAAAACGTCTAAAAACAGTGACAACTGCTACTTCTATCTTCATTCTTCTTTTATAGGCTTCATTAGGGTTTCTCTTTCCTTTCCTAGCCATTGATTTTGTCCTTTTGATCTCCACCCTTGATTCATGAAATTGGCGCCAAAACTTATTTGCAACAGGACTGGTGATTTGGGACAGGGGAAGGTAAGCAATAAATGCTTCTTGTTGTTTGGTGTTGGTGGAGTGATAAGGTGGTGATAAGTGAGCTGGAGGTGAGGGATGTCTGGTTTGGCAGAGGAGTGGGTGAGGATGAAGACAGTGGGCGGGGAAAAGGAGGGATAAGGGTGTTTGACTGGTTTGTTGACCGGGGTTCTATTATTAGGGAGGGGGTCCAAAGGTGTATATGGCAGGGGGGTCAAAAAGGCTTATGGCAGGGGTCCAAAGGGTCATGGTTAGCTTTAATAATCATAAGGACCAATGTGTAATTTCTGAAAGATGGAGGACCAAAGCTGCCATTTCTGATTTTCCAGGGACCAATCATGTACATTCTGAAATTATAATCCAAGGGCCAAACTTGACAATCTCCAATATTCCAAGGACCAATCTTGTCATTTTTGAAACTCAAAGGACTAAACTTGTAATTTCTCAAAACTTTTGACATTTTTCACCAAAGGACTAATTATGACAAGTTATAATTTTAAAAGGACCTTTGGTGACTTTTCTTTTAAAATAAATGCCTAGGGACTAAATTTGACAAGTTTTGAAAGTTGAGGGACTGAAACTGCCAATTATGCAAACTTAGCTCGTTTTTCATCTGATTTTAAACATTTTCCATCTGAAACATATAAAATACACTTTTGGGATATTTTCAGTATTTTGATGCATTTCTGAGCGTTTTTAAATGTTTTGCAGTTCAGATTTGACAAAAAATGATGAGTATTTACACACTCATCAATCCCCCACACTAAACTATTGCTAGTCCCTAGCAATCTTTTGAGAAAAACTTAATGGATTTGAATCTCTTTACCAAAAGCCATTACTTCTGGAGTAGCCAAATGTTTCAGTTCAAGTAAGAACCTTGGTACACTGATAACCAAATGATTTTGAGCAAACCACCAGCTTCCAACGGATTTGATTTGTCTTTACCAGAAGCCGTTTGCTTCTGGACTAGCCAACTCTTAGATAAAATATCTTTGGTGAGTCGATTACCAATTATGGTTTTCCAACTGCCTTTACCACAAGCCATAAACTTGCGGGCTAGCCAACTCTTCACTAATTAAAGATATGGTGAGCTGAACACCATACAATTTTGGGCAAATTGCAAGCCGTTAACGGATTTGAGATATCTTTACCAAGAGCCGTTTGCTCCTGGATTAGCCAATCCTTTTGTTTATTAGACATGGCGGACTGATAACCATAATCTGAGTAAGTGTAAAACACTTACTCCAAAAAAAAAATTTTTTTTTTGCCAAAAATGGGGGAATTGTGTGGTATAATTACATGATAAAATTCGTGAGAATTCCCCCCACACTAGAAATGAATATTGCCCTCAATATTCAAAGTACCGGCGGTTATGCCGAAACATAGAACGTAAAAGGGAAATACAACGGCTATTATTTTGAAAGATTTTTTTTTAGATAGATATATATATATATATATATATATGTATAACATGTGGGGCATCACCCCCACACTAGGGTGGTACACACGGGTGAAAACCCATGTTTAACTACTGTTTTTGATTACCGAGTCGCTAGCTTGACTCGACCCCGAATTCATTGGTTCATGGGGAAGCAAAGTGGAAGAAACAATCTCCATCGGACTTTCATTCAAGATGTTTGGACAAACATTTGAAGCGCGTGAAAGTTCCACACCGATGAGATATATTCCCGGCTCAAGATAATGGTACATGGAAATGCCGGGATCAAAGATAATGTCTTCATTCCCGAAGGAGTGAAGAACAGGAGAAGTGACAGAATATATGAAGAAAAGAAAGAAAATCATGATAAAAATCATGACTAACTCTTCATCCTCAATAGGAGAATTCATAGTTTCATGAATCTCATCAGTTAAGCTTGCCTGATCAAGACATATTATGGGTGTGTCTAGATCAAAGTAGAAATTATCATACTCCGGCGGAGATATGATATGAGTGAGTTCATCTGAGAACTCCTTGAAGGTGAATGAATCATATTCAGAATTGATATGAGTGGGTTCACTAGTGAACTCCTCCAATGTAAATGATTCATAATTGGGGAGAGAATTATGAGAATGAAAAGTGGTACTGCCACTAATCTTCTCTCCCATATTATCAAAACAGAAGGCTTTCATTTCCGGAATAGAATCATCGGAAAGAATGTCACTATCCTTAATGGGGATAGGAGATGAAATAGGTTTTTCATTAAAAACCTCGATTCTAGAAATGAGAAGATTAACATTCAATAATGTTGCACGAAGTGCTTCATCTTTGATTTCAGTGTCAGTAACTTCATCATTCTCTTCTTCTAAGCTAACAAGCTCAGAAGGTAAATCTTCCACATAAACGATGTCTCCACAAGACAACGAATCATCATCATCAGAATCGGAGAACATCTCAACATGATCTTTTGGGAAGACAAGAGGGGTAGGGATATCACACAGATGCTCGAGAATTCCCTGTGACTCTCTTGGGATTGAGACAAGGTTCTCAACACTAGACTTTATGAATTCTTCCGATTCCTTTTCAGGAACAGTGTCAAGATGCTCGTCCCCCATGCTCAGAGAGTGAGTGTGAACCTCGGGTGTGATAGCAGTTGTTTGAGAATGAATCTCAACTGCAGGGATATCAACTGATGAACTTGATGAATCTTTATAGAATTGAAGGATATCAAGTGTATCCTCATCATCACTGTCATCAGGAATAAAACGAAATTGAGAGCTAGATCTGACTGCTTTTTCTTTTGCAATTGATTCCCTAATAGATTTTTCAAATGCAATTTGGGAATTTATTTTAGCAGCCTGCTCTTCAGCTAACAATTCTTCCATGGATTTTTGATTTGGATTATCTTGGGAATGTTTACATTCCTTCAAATCTTTTACTAAATCCAAAAGATCAAGGAGAAGATTTTGAGGAAGTGGCTCAGGCTGAGGTGGTGCCTGATTCATTTGGTACTGTAGAGGTTGGTTATGATACGAAGAGTCGTAATTGTTACAAGGAAATGGATTCCTTGTTTGACAATCAGAGCTAAAGTGAGGACCTCCACAATACTCACAACAGTAAAACTGATGTGGCTGTGAGTTATATGTGTGGTAGTCATAATTGTTATCAGGAACCTGCTCATAGACAAGCGTGTTTCCCGATTGACAATCAGAACTGGAGAGTGAACCACCACAGTACTCACAACAGTAAAATTGCTGAGTCTCACAGTGTGGTAGCTGATGGAATAAATCAGTTGTGTTATGGTAAGAATAGGGATCTTGGTTATAGACAGACCCGTTTCCTGACTCCACCATGCTACAACTGGGGCAATTGCCACCATTATAAGGACCACCACACCATTGACAACCAAGAGGGTGAGGATAAGACATAGAAAGAATCAAATGTTTTCAGAGGGGTAGGGATGAAGAATCAAAGATGTGAGAGGGTAAAGATGGATATTTTTGGATTTTTGGATAACATTTTGTAAAAATAAGAAAGAAAATCTTTTGGGGTTTTTTTGTGTTTGTATATATGTAGAAACAAAAGAAAAATATTTTTGTGTTTTATATGTTTTAAGATTTTTTTTGGGTTTTTGATTTTTTTATAAGAAAATATATATAGATATAGATAGTATGAACAAGGAGTGAATATTCAAATCACTAATCTGCTAAACGTAAGATAATTAGCACAGCTCCCCGGCAGCGGCGCCAAAAATTTGATCGATGGTGAACCGTCAAGTTTTATCACACAAGCTGACCACTTGTGTATGGTCAACCGTAATAAACTTCAAACAGTTCAGACACCAATGCAATGAAGATCAAGAGGAGTATAGTGTTTCCCCAGGTCGTTATGTCCCAACGAGCTGTGCGATGAATAATCAAACGAATAGTGATCGAGAGAATTTGAACGGAAAAAGAGATATGATTGATTATACCTAAAGAAAACGTTTATAAATTACAGGGGCTTAAATGCAAATTAAAGAAAATTAAAAAGATAAATTATATTAAATAAACGCTATCACTATTTTTAAAATGATGTTTTTGATTTTTCTTTTATAAATTTAAATTAAAAACTACGTAACGTGCAAAAGAAAATGTGAAACTGAAACAATATTAATCCTAAAAATAAAAAAATGACATTTTTACAAACCTAATGATAAGAGAAAATTTTTAGAAAAAGAAAATTATTTTTATGACTAGTTATTTAATTATTATTAATTAAAAACTATTTTTTACTATTTAATAATACCCTAAAATATAAGAAAATATGAAATAAAGCTAGAAAAGTGAAATTATGATTTAGAAAAATCTAAAATATTATAAAACTTATTTTAAAACTGAAAATATATTTATTACACTTTTTATATATTTATTATGAATTTAAAACTATTTAAAACTAATTAAAATGCTAGAAATTACTATTTAAACTAAGAAAATTATGGAAAAATATTTTTTATGACTTTTTGAATATTATAAAACTAAGAAAATTGAAATTGTATTTTTTTGAGCTTTTTCTAATTTATTTGAATAAAAGGCTAATTAAAAATGCTAAAAAATGAAATTAAATGCAGAAAAATAGCAAATGAACAGTGAAAAATATGAAAACTTCCAGAATATTATAAAATATTATTCTAGATATAGGAAAAATAATAAAAGTGGTGCAGGTGTTCAATAATTAGGTTCTGTAGTGAAAAGTGCTTATAAATAAGCACTA
Source organism: Chrysanthemum seticuspe (assembly GCA_019973895.1). Taxonomy (NCBI): domain Eukaryota; kingdom Viridiplantae; phylum Streptophyta; class Magnoliopsida; order Asterales; family Asteraceae; genus Chrysanthemum; species Chrysanthemum seticuspe. The sequence goes on from BPTQ01000003.1 coordinate 82,813,003, forward strand.
AAAATAAGCTATAAGTACCAAATGAGCACCAAATTATCACAGAAGCTAGAGTATGCTAAAATTACTTAAAACCAACATATTCCAACTATCCTAAACCTCTGAACAACAATCTACAATGATATGGGTCTATTTAAGCACTAGTGCCAAACAACCCTTATGTACTAACTTTAAGCTCTTGTTAAGCCAGCTTATAAAAATCACAAAAATCACCATGAAAACCACTACCAACCAAAGTATCTAAATCCAGAATTTCAGCTAATAAGGACTAAAATTGAGGAAACTAAAAATGCAAAAGTGGAAGCTATTTGTACTTGCAATGGAAATGGGTCAAAATGAGCTATTAAGCTTGCATAAGCTAATAAAAAGCTACCACTACTGAACCAAAGGTTGAATAAGCTATAAACAAGTTATGGGAACTTAGAATAAGCAACAACAACAAGAAAAACACAATTAATAAGCAAAAATAAGAAATAAGCAAAAAGGAAAGTTTGTGAAAAAGAGCTTAAAAGAAGCTAGTGAATAAGCAGCTAATAAGCTAAGTAGAGATAAACTAATATTTTTCTAATTAAGATGAGCAGCTAAACTTTAATATCCCAAAAGCTTATATCCTAAATCCTAATAGTAAGATCACAATAAAATTACAAAGTTTATTCAAAAACGGGTTTTTATGAAATTTTGACTTTTGGACAGAATTGAAAACTTGACTTATTTGAGATTCAATCTTGCAAAACAGGTTATTTATGTTAATTCTAGATGTGATATGATCAAATTAAGCTATCCTAGATATCCTACACCTACTATGCAAGTACTTCCAATCCTACACTAAATGAGATGCTTATAAGATCATATAATATGAAAATTTGACTTTGAGCAGAAATGAGTACAAATCTAAGTCCTAAATGATTTTATTGAACCTAAGTGGGACTGAATTGACAGAGCTTAACCTCTGTATCAATCTAAAACACATAATAAAGCACTAATCCAAACACACTTTAATACTTCTAATGTGCAATAATTCTAACCAAATCACAAATCCAAGCTTACTCAATCCATATTATAACTACAACTGATTATACTAGATATAATTTAAGCAAATATGCAGCAATATAACACCAAATAAAACATATCTAATCAATGCAATTACTACCACTTTATTAAGCTAATGATGAGATTTTATTGAAACTTACAAGATGTCCAGCTTATTTGCAGATTGACTAGAACCAAATACCACTACTAAACAGAAATTTCAGACTTAAGAACACAGTTGACTTTCGTTGACCCGTGTTGACTTTTGTTGACTTTTTTAGAAAATTGCAATTAAGACCAGGAAACTACTTTAATTCACTTAAATAAGCTTGAATAAGCTTGTTTGAACCATTCAAACAGCTTATAACATGAAAAACGAGTAAGAACAATTTTGGCGGGAAAACTAGAACAAGCAGGAAACATGGAATTGATGATTAAAAACACTTGAAATATGATTAATATGATTCATACAATACATAAGTAACAAAACCCAGCACTATTTTTGCATAAAACTTAAAAACGATTACAAGTAAAAATAGAAAAAGGTCTAAAAACAGTGACAACTGCTACTTCTATCTTCATTCTTCTTTTATAGGCTTCATTAGGGTTTCTCTTTCCTTTCCTAGCCATTGATTTTGTCCTTTTGATCTCCACCCTTGATTCATGAAATTGGCGCCAAAACTTATTTGCAACAGGACTGGTGATTTGGGACAGGGGAAGGTAAGCAGTAAATGCTTCTTGTTGTTTGGTGTTGGTGGAGTGATAAGGTGGTGATAAGTGAGCTGGAGGTGAGGGATGTCTGGTTTGGCAGAGGAGTGGGTGAGGATGAAGACAGTGGGCGGGGAAAAGGAGGGATAAGGGTGTTTGACTGGTTTGTTGACCGAGGTTCTATTATTAGGGAGGGGGTCCAAAGGTGTATATGGCAGGGGGGTCAAAAAGGCTTATGGCAGGGGTCCAAAGGGTCATGGTTAGCTTTAATAATCATAAGGACCAATGTGTAATTTCTGAAAGATGGAGGACCAAAGCTGCCATTTCTGATTTTCCAGGGACCAATCATGTACATTCTGAAATTATAATCCAAGGGCCAAACTTGACAATCTCCAATATTCCAAGGACCAAACTTGTCATTTTTGAAACTCAAAGGACTAAACTTGTAATTTCTCAAAACTTTTGACATTTTTCATCAAAGGACTAATTATGACAAGTTATAATTTTAAAAGGACCTTTGGTGACTTTTCTTTTAAAATAAATGCCTAGGGACTAAATTTGACAAGTTTTGAAAGTTGAGGGACTGAAACTGCCAATTATGCAAACTTAGCTCGTTTTTCATCTGATTTTAAACATTTTGCATCTGAAACATATAAAATACACTTTTGGGATATTTTCAGTATTTTGATGCATTTCTGAGCGTTTTTAAATGTTTTGCAGTTCAGATTTGACCAAAAATGATGAGTATTTACACACTCATCAAGTACCTTGATTGAGTTTTAAAGGTTTTCTCTATTGGCAATCGTGAAAAGTACTTCAAAAACCTCTTGCCTCTATGTGATAAAATGATTTCAAATATCCTACGCACATATTGAGGGGGAGAATTTACCAAGAAAATCAAATGGCTTTTTCCACGGAAATTGTGATCAAGAATATATTTCAAAGAACTCTTGAGTCCATGTGCCAAACAATTTCAAAATCATGAGCACATGTTGAGGGGGAGCATTTGTAAATGATCAAAAACAATTAAGGTACAAAATGTTTTGATTTTATATCACAAGTACCTTGATTGATTTTTCAATTGGTTTCAAGAAGGAAAGAACAATACCAAAAGACCGACCAATTTACTTTATGCATGGTGTTATAAGGATGGTTAGGTTAGGTATTCGTTCCCACGATCCCGCCAGAGCCGGAGGGATCTACCCAGGGACAATCCACTAGATAGTGTAGAAGTCCTTAGGTCTGATGAAAAAAGGAGAACAGTGAGAATAAGGGAAGAGTGCCGACTGAGATAGAGCTAGAACTGGAATAAACCAAACAAGGTTCTAGTAATGAAGTCTCGGTAAGCACTGAAGGGGTTGAAGAATGAAAAAGAATTAAATGTGAAAAGGGTGAAAAGAAATAGCCCTCCAATAATTCAACCTTAGGGCAGAAACCGGGTTCAATTCATATGCTACTGGTGGTTACCAAGGTAACATCGGTATTGAAGACAAGACGTCATGGACCCAGTGACGCACTGCACTTCAACTTCCCAAACCACTCAAGTTCCTCTTAAAAGGACTTGTTTCATTCTCACTGGGAACCTACATAATCTATCGACTTTCTCTTAGAGTTTGTTGATATTGAAGAAGGAGACCCTCTCCCTAGTCTCCGACATAGGAGCCAAATGTGCACAATTGAGTCTAGAGCCAAGAGATCATCCACAATATCTCATTAGGACACTAAATTCTTGAAGACTTGCTGTTTCACACAATGTGGAAAGTAAGAATATATTAAGAGTCCTACGCATTATCCTTGTGGTATTGCCAGAACATCCGAGTAATATGTAAAGTATTCACGATGAAGATGGAAATCCTTCTAGAGCCAACATCAAACAAGCTCTTGGTGGGTGACATGTGAGATCTTTTCTAAAGATCAAGCTTGTGACAACTGGATAGAAACGATGGGGCGATTCATTCTTGAATCAACCTTGGTCCAGGAAATGAATTGACGAATACTTTTGAAAAAACCGTTCGATGTGCAAATCTTCTTTTCTCTAGCGCATCGAATGTGTATTCATATTTAAAACTCAAAAAGTATCTCTGATTGAAAAAATACTTTTGGAAAAACCGTTCGATGTGCAAATCTCTTCTTTTCTCTATGTAACACCCCCAAAATGGCTCAGCGGAAGCATACAAGTATTGGGATGCTACTAAATTGGTATCACAACATAAGCATAGAACAATTGGTTTTTCATAAATAAACTTTTATTCATTCTTAAAAACAATGTTTACATTATTGATTAGTGCGGAAAATATCCCATTATAAAAAGGTGGTCCCAATACATAAATGAGAGTCATCTATGACCATGCCATGCCTTTGCCTTGCGCCTTCAAAGATAAGCTATCACTTCAAAACCTGAAGATACATGCTAAAAGGGGTCAGCTTACGCTGGTGAGTTCATAGGTTTATTTAGAAAGGGATTTCAGTACACTGTTTCAAATTTGGTTTTTGATGATCATTACGTCTTGCATAATGTCTTAAAATTTATGATTACATTTCATAAAAGAATTTCATTAGTGGACTATGAAAAGGGTATATGTACACTACAATGAATATAATGCCACATATTTTTAAGTCTATTACGCTAGCACTAAGCTCATGCAACCGAAGCTACGACAGTTTATGTATGCACAAAGAAGTCATACAAATAAGGAGCCCATGGTGAGTGTTTATCCCAATACACTCGATCCCGACATGCTATATGTTTCGCCTTGACCCAAGCGGGGTCAACCGAACAGGGGAGTCACCCCCAATAGATCTATTTATAACATTCGCGCTTCCCAGCAGGAATTGACGGTTCATGAAGAGGGCAATTTGGGATCTAAGGACTTAGGCTAAGCTGCGTAATATTCTAGGTCAAGTATTTTGGTATGGTCCATAAAACATCTAGGTATGATGTATCTTAAAACATATCAATCAAAATGTATAGTATGCATGGAAATGTACCATTAAAATCATTTAAGTAAAATGAGCATGTATCTTCTCCCAAAACAAGTATAAAACAGATTAAAAGTAGGGGCTATGAAACTCACCTTGGCAATGTGCAATATGAAGTCTAAAGGGAATTTAATCAAGGAGTGATAGTGCACGGCTCCGACATGCAACCTAATTAAGTACGGCATATTTAGTCTTTATGTTTAAGACTTGATAAAGTTTAACTAACTTTATAAATTTTTAAATGTTTTTGTTTTTGTTGTTGTTGTTGTTGTTGTTGTTGCTTGTGTGGCAGCATTTATCTTAAAATGATTTACAAGATTTGGGTGGATTTCGGCTTAGGAAAGATGACATGGAAGGAATCTCAAGGAAGGAATTTCGACTTTGGTTCAATGATGACCGAAAGATAATATACGGAGGAATTTCATGCTTATAATGAGACATTGTCGATGTGAGTGAAGAAGATATATATATTAAGTGTATATATATATATTTAGAACATTTAGTATAAATTTATTATAAAGGAGTTTAAGTCTTAGCTTAATTTATGTGTAAATTGTAAAATAATAGACATGTTTATCGGAAATTAAGCATGACTCGGGTGTATACTTAACTTGTTTGTGGTGATAATTGGCAAAAGTTTAATTAAATACTCAAAGTAATATTTGTAAAAGTTATTACCAATTTATAGTGTGAACCGTTTAAGAACTTTAAATATCATCCCCTTTGTGTTATACAAATAGTTTCCGATTAGAAATATAAACTTGTTTGATTTACATTCTATGTTTTTGAGTCTATAATTAGAAGTATAAAAATTTCCCATTTATGTTATGAGTAAATAAAATAAACTCATTTTAAGTATTTTGTGTTTCAATTGTCTTATTTACACACTTGATAATTATTTTATGACTTATATATTAACGATATTGTTAATACAAATAAGCCATAAAAACGTTTATTTATATTTTACGATCTTCTAATGTTTTGTCGATAACAAACGTAAAATCATTTTAACGAAACAAATAAAATACGTAAATGGTTTGAACTAATAGTTTCTAACATATTCACATTTTCACATAAAACACTAAAACAAGTATAAGTGATTTTATGACTTAGTAATACATATATACAACAGCTAGTGTTTACATATTTGGGTATAATATACACATAACTAGTATGTAGTATACTGGGTAATATAAAATGGTAGAAACTTAAGTATCACAACCCATTGGGCAAATACATTGAATGTAGTTGGGTACAACCCAAAGCCCATAACCCATGGAGCTTGACCCATAACCCATTGCATGACATCATGCTTATATCATACATGGATAATATCCATAACCCATGGATCAACCCATACCCAAGTGACCAAGTGCATTGCACTCAAAGATACATTGTATCTAGCTAAAGATCCATGGTTCAACCTATGACCCATGACCCATAACCAAAATACCCATGGGTAAAAGGGAGCGTCCCACGGATCCCTAGCTTAACGCTAGACGGATCCCTTGTGGAAGGGATCCGTGGGATCCGGGGAACAGTAGGATTTTTCCTCTATAAATAGTGAGCCATTTCTTCATTGTTTCTCACCCCTTTCTAACACACTTTCTCCCTGAGTTGAAAACTCACTAACCTCAGATCCAAGAGATCTATGTTTGTAGTTTTGTTTTTGTGTGATCTTTTAGGTTCCTCTTAAAGGCAAGATCACCACCTTTGGAGTTGAACAAACTCAAGTCCATGCGTTGCCATGCTTCCTCATCACCAAGGCTACTGAAGTCTTCTTGTTGATGATTCCTTTTTCTTTCTTCTAAGAAGTGTAGTGTTGAAGACATTAGTTAAAGATGTCTCAAGTGTCAAGACGAAGATATTAGTGAAGGGTATCTATCGTCTATAGCATAAGCACTTGTGGTAGGTGCTTAGAAGTCAAGACAAGAAGCATTAGTGAAAGGTGCTTAGAAGTCAAGACTAGAAGCATTAGTGAAAGGGGCTTAAGAAGTGAAGACACAAGACATTAGTGAAAGGTGTCTTGTAGATCTAGTCAAAGGCATTAGTGAAAGGTGCCTTAGATGTACATTCGATATGGTGTGTTTCGATGTACAAGATAGACTAGTATTAGATCCAAGGATATTGATATCCTTGATGATGTTGTAAAGGAGTAGATCTCCTTTGGGATTAGTCGTTGGTGTAGTGTGGTAGTAGTTCCTCCATTGAAATGGAACTAGGTGCTTAGCCTAGTACCTAATAAAGGGTAGGCGACGTTGTGTAGGTGTAGTTCACCTTGGAGTGAAAGAACTAGGTACTTAGCCTAGTACCTTATAAAGGGTAGGCGACGTTGTGTAGGTGTGGTTCACCTTGGTGTGAAAGAACCCGGTGGTTAACCTAGTACCAGAAAAAGAGTAGGCGACGTTGTGAAGGCTTCTCCGCCATAAGGAGATTGGTGTAGTGTTTACGAACTCTCGAGTAGGTGACTCGGGGAGTGGAGTAGGGCAAGGAGCTTCGTTACCACAATTGGCATCAGAGCTTCGTTACCAAGTTTCTTGAAGTATATTGTACTTTAAAATCTTGATACGATCCATGGTTAATTGAAAACTACAAAGAAGGTTTTTCATAAAAACAAACACCATGTTTTTTTTAAAACTATATGTTTGGATGTTGAGTTGATAACAACATTTTTTTTACTTGTTTCATTTAATTGCCCTAATCCTCTTTGTCATGTTGATTAGTCAAAGCTCATACCCACCAAGCTATAGGAATCGCTTGGTAACAAGAATACCTTCCTTAAGAAGGTATCTTAAACGCAAAGGAGCAGGAATCGTCTAAGTGACATTTGTTGTGTCATTTGTAAAGACATTCCTAAGTGCGCTAGAGGTATGATTTTCTTTTTAGTTTGCTTGATAATTAAGTATGCCTATTTATGTAATTATATGATTATTTTTTGTGCTTATACATGTATTACATGAAGCTTCATTTGTAAGCCTTTTTCTCACATACGTGTTTTATTTCTCGTCTAAAGTCGTGGTATATAAAACTTATGTTTTGTTTCTTTTAATCCAATAATAAAACAAAACACGAATTTCAAAAATTCCTCCTTCCCCATAAATACTCCCACCGCCGACCACTCTATCAAATCCTCACTTTTTCAAATCTTCCAATTTCAAAATTTTCCTCTCATTCAAAAACTTCATCTTCCTCCTTATTCCATCTCAACCGAAACCAAGAAGATTCGTCATCAACATGGTTTACATCACGCTCGTGCTCATCGTCTTAACACTCATCGCACTTGTGTTCCCTATGATGAAGTTCACATATGGAGACATTTACTTTGTGTTGTTAATCTACATCGGGATCATATACCTAATCCTTTGTATCATCCTTAGTATTGAAATGCAATATTACTAATAATCTAGTTATCTAGGTTATTATTATCATAATATGTTTGTCATTTCTTTTGATTTATTTGTTTCATATTCTTTCATGATACATTAGAAGTCATGTATGCATGCTAAAAGAAAATGTAGGATAAAACATATTTTGTGGTATAACAATGTAAAACCTATGTTTTTATCAAATCTGTTTCTGTTACTACAGATCCACGGATCCCGGATGATATACTAGCCGGATCCCTGTTGTAAAGGAACCGTAGGATCCGTCCTACTGGAAAATAGTTTTCATGCAAGATTAAAAACCACTATCTTTCTAAAAAGTAATAATCCACTAGAAAGTCAAAACCTTGAGTAAGTTAGAGTGTTAAAAACCATTGTTAATAAAAATCTAGTAAAAACATTAGATAATCATAGGTTGACCACAAACATCTCTGTTTTAACTTATCATTTCTATAGGTTCAACTATGACGCATGAATATGAGTTTGATTTTTCACTCACTAGCGTCTACACTCCAAACATCTCCCTTGAACCCAACACACCTGGCAATCATGTCCGTGGGTTCAATAATCTCGAAAACCGTCACTTCCACAAAGGACGTATTGTAGACACCTCTCTACAATTCGAAGAAGGTATCAATACCTCCTTCCGAGCCATAGGACTAGAATGTCTTCTTGAAATCAACGAGAAGATATGTCCAAGGTTCATAATGGAATTCTTCCGTCAAGTTGAACTCGTTCGTAACGAGGATCGCTCTCTATCTCTTTGGTTTTATATCAAAAACCAAAAATTTACTCTAACCCTTGGGTATTTTGCTCACATCCTCCGGATTCCAAATCATGGACAATGTGCCTTCATAGAAGATTGGTCTCTTGATTCTCTCTTCAACTTTTGTGAAGAAAATAGCCCATATTGTTCACACATACCCTCCCCAGAAGATTTAAATCGCATAATATGCAAACCTCGACCATATTACTCCGATCCAAACATTATCTTCACATGGGACATCCGAGAAGAGTACAAGCCTCTTGCACTCATCCTACGTGAAAATGTTTGGAGTCTTAGGGGAAATCGAGAAATCCTTCCCGCTTGTTGTGCTCACATGTTGTACTATTTGCTAACACAACAACCATACAATCTTGCCTACTTCTTCGCAAGACGAATTGTAAATCTTCAAGGCTCCAAGAATAAACTCATACCTTATGGAATGTTCTTGACACGCCTCTATCATAATGTTATGCACTTCCATCCTCAATTTCAAAGTCCGTTGTACGTACTTGTGAACAAGATGATGGAACCGCTAAACATATCTCTCATGAAGACCTTCTTCATTCTTGATTCCAGCAACACTCATCAATCACGTAATGATCCTCCTAGCGAAAACACTCAAGAAACCTAGTAGTATTTAAAAATAGGATCAATTCTCTTGTACTCGTGCGTTATCAATGTAATCCTATTTCTCTCATGAAATAAAACATCTTACATTTGATATCTTAGTTTTAGAACCCCTTTAAACTAACCTTGGAATATAATGCATTGTCGAGATCATTGCATACCTTTAGTAAAGGTTCTGCTGAGCAGATGGACGGATCCCAAAGTTTGTGCTAGACGGATCCCTACACTTAGGGAACCGTGGGATCCAGCAAACAGAAAATGCAATTGCAAGCATTATATTTCAAACATATCCTTAGAACACCTCACACTAAGCTAAACATAGTATCTTAAGGCAAATTAAGTCTTTATCAAGATAGGTTGATCTTTCCTACTCACACATAACTTACCTAAATCACACTCTAAAACGCTTGTAGATCTATTGTTTCATTTTTAATCCATTACTCTTCCGCTCTCAAACTCACACTTCATTTTTTACTTGATCCTTCACATTTAGCCTTAGAAATCTTTCGATTATGGCAAAATTGATCATAAATCATCCTCACCTAAAAGTTGATCAAAGTTGATCAAACTCTAGTTTTTCCCATCTCAAAGCTTCTAGGATATTTTCCAAAACACTATCCTAAGTCACAACCTGATCTCTAGGATCATTTAGCCTCAATTGACACTTTCATCTTTAGTGTCATCCTTGCTCATCCATTGGTACTCATGAAAGTTCCAAATCCTTCCATAAAAGACAATCATTAGCTACATCACTCATTACCTTCAAGTGCTTAAGCACCCCTTCATTTAAGACACATAGGAGGACTGAAACACTCAAGATGATATAGATCTTAGATCTTAGAAACATCATTTCCACTCTTTCATAGCTGCTGAGAGCCGGATCCCTAGGATTAGCCTAGACGGATCCCTCTGAGGAGGGAACTGTGGGATCCGGATGACAGTCTATGTCAAATCTTGCTAAAACAATCATTTCAACTCATATTCCTAACTCAAACACTCCATCTCATCTTAAATGAGTTCCTAGATCAGTGCAAACTCTGAAGTTGACTCTTGTGCATGTTAATCATCACATTCCAATGAATCCTAGTGGCTTAAGGCTTAAATGCACTTGCCAAATCTCTTGGTTTATAAACCACTTTGTTAGGACCTCCATAGTCATCACCTTCTTCCTAACTTTCAACACTTTAGAAACCCTTACAAACCTCTTGAAATCATCTCATCATGAGGAAAACCCCAAGTAGTAACTTATCCACCAAAGAACCACCCATGAAAAAGTCTCGTGTTATACACGAAATCTCTTCAACCGAATCATCTCCGGTCAAGCCAAAAAATGATAGGATCCTTCCTCATCCAATCAAATCAATTCCTAAAAGGATAGTACCCACAAAACTACCAATGCCAAACACCACCATACCTCATAGGCCAAACAATATCATCTCCACTAAACCATCACCATTGGTTCCTAGAGCTATTTCATTTACATCCCCACTATCATCACCACACCTCTACAATTTAGAGGACTTGCCTCCTAGGCCGTCTCATCCGCTTCCGCCGACAACATTTTCCTCATTAGGAGGAATAATGGTACAAAATCAAGGTGTTGAGTCAACACTTGCTCCGGCTTCCTTTTCACCGTTTCCATCATTTAATCCCATTTGGATTATGAGAAATCATCAAAGTCAACCACCCGACCATATGGAAGTTGACACTTCTCTACCACCACCATCATTCTTGGTCGAGTCATTCTCAAATGCGCCTCCACCAATCCCTCCATCGTTTGAAGCTCCACAAGTCGCTTCACTTGATCCTTCGCATCAAGCCATTTCATTTCTTCCACCACCGCTACCTAGCCATGACAAAGATTGCTATCATTGTCAACATGTTGAAAGTTTGATATATGAAGTACGAGAAGACCAACGTTTCATGTTCTATCATCTCCTTGAACATTTCGATGAGATTAAACCTAAACAAAACTTGAGCTAGAAGATTTTAGTGGTGTCCTAGCATCAAGCGATAGTTGGTCTAGAAACTCCTAGTCATGTATTTTCTTATTTTCTTAGTTTTTAGAGTCATGTATATCATAACTCTAGTTTTATTAAATGAAATTACATGCTACTTGTTATATGATTATATTGTATTCATATCTCATTTATGTGATAACATTACATGTTACATCACCCTTGCTGAAATTAATCAACTAATACGGATCCCTCAGAATTGCCAAGACGGATCCCTACTAGGAGGGAAGCGTGGGATCCGTGAGACAGAAAGCTATTTTCTACTAACTTGGACCACATTTGCAAGAAATTGTGAATTATACTTGCTTTCTAACATTTGTTTTGTAGTTATTCAATTTACACATGAAGACTTTGACATCCTAAAGCTAGGGGGAGATTTATGTCAAAGCAATGCATTGCAAATTACTTGCAATATTAGGTTTACATTTCATGACATCCCCTTGCAAACTTGCAATCATCAAGGGGGAGCACATTCGTCACTTAGACGAAATCTTTTGCAAACTTACTTGCAAACTTACTTGCAAACAAACTAGATTAGTATCACTTTCTTGACGCCCTTACATAGGGATGGACTCGTCAAGGGGGAGTAAAGACGAGATCCTTTCCCGTTACTTGCTCTCTACCTCTTTTTATTTCTTTCACATGTTTTTCTTAAAAACAATGTGTTGCTTTCCTTCAAACACTTTTTGTTTCGACAAAAAGGGGGAGAAGAAAGTAAAAACTACAAATTCAAACTTTTACGAATTTTAGCTTTTCCTTAAAATAATTTTATGTTTTGTCATCACCAAAAAGGGGGAGATTGTTAATACAAATAAGCCGTAAAAACATTTATTTATATTTTACAATCTTCTAATGCTTTGTCGATAACAAACGTAAAATCATTTTAACGAAACAAATAAAATACGTAAATGGTTTGAACTAATAGTTTCTAACATATTCACATTTTCACATAAAACACTAAAACAAGTATAAGTGATTTTATGACTTAGTAATACATATGTACAACAACTAGTGTTTACATATTTGGGTAATATAAATGGGTAGAAACTTAAGTATCACAACCCATTGGGTAAATACATTGAATGTAGTTGGGTACAACCCAAAGCCCATAACCCATGGAGCTTGACCCATAACCCATTGCATGACATCATGCTTATATCATACATGGATAATATCCATAACCCATGGATTAACCCATACCCAAGTGACCAAGTGCATTGCACTCAAAGATACATTGTATCTAGCTAAAGATCCATGGTTCAACCCATGACCCATGACCCATAACCAAAATACCCATGGGTAAAAGGGAGCGTCCCACGGATCCCTAGCTTAACGCTAGACGGATCCCTTGTGGAAGGGATCCATGGGATCCGGGGAACAGTAGGATTTTTCCTCTATAAATAGTGAGCCATTTCTTCATTGTTTCTCACCTCTTTCTAACACACTTTCTCCCTGAGTTGAAAACTCACTAACCTCAGATCCAAGAGATATATGTTTGTAGTTTTGTTTTTGTGTGATCTTTTAAGTTCCTCTTAAAGGCAAGATCACCACCTTTGAAGTCGAGCAAAATCAAGTCCATGAGTTGCCATGCTTCCTCATCATCAAGGCTACTGAAGTCTTCTTGTTGATGATTCCTTTCTTTCTTCTAAGAAGTGTAGTGTTGAAGACATTAGTGAAAGATGTCTCAAGTGTCAAGACGAAAATATTAGTGAAGAGTATCTATCATCTATAGCATAAGCACTTGTGGTAGGTGCTTAGAAGTCAAGACAAGAAGCATTAGTGAAAGGTACTTAGAAGTCAAGACTAGAAGCATTAGTGAAAGGTGCTTAAGAAGTGAAGACACAAGACATTAGTGAAAGGTGTCTTGTAGATCTAGTCAAAGGCATTAGTGAAAGGTGCCTTAGATGTACATTCGATATGGTGTGTTTCGATGTACTAGATTGACTAGTATTAGATCCAAGGATATTGATATCCTTGATGATGTTGTAAAGGAGTAGATCTCCTTTGGGATTAGTCGTTGGTGTAGTATGGTAGTAGTTCCTCCATTGCAATGGAACTAGGTATTTAGCCTAGTACCTAATAAAGGGTAGGCGACGTTGTGTAGGTGTAGTTCACCTTGGAGTGAAAGAACTAGGTACTTAGCCTAGTTGATAAGGTTTCAAAATGTACCTTTTTGAAGGGTCGTTTAAACCCTTATTTGATCACTTTTGTATCCGTTATTACTTAATATCGTTCCTTTTCACTTTTTAGGTCTCTTGAAGGCAAATTGCTGTAATGGCACTTATTTGGACGAAAAGGCGTGGATATACGAAGAAAATGGCCAAAGTCAAGAATCGAGGCACTCAAGCTGCTAAAATACAAGGTGACAGCGTCACTGCTTAACTGCGACGCTGTCGGAGCATTTTGTAACGGCACATATGCCAAATTTCTTATTTTCAAGTGACAGTATCTGGCTTTAAAAGAGTAGGCCGTCGCAACTCAGACGGCCTAGATTTGATCCAGACGGCGTCAGAAGCTAAAGAGGACGGCGTCACAAGCACTAGGTGACGCCGTCGCAAGACTAACGTGGCCAAGAAGAAACCCTAATGACGGCGACCCGACGACATCACAAATCATAAGGTGACGCCGTCGCGAATGTAATCTTATATATAGAATCCGAATTTTTTAGTTTTAGTGTGTAGTCTTTTGGAGTAAAAACCTAAACCGAACCAAGGCTGTCTTGTACAGTATTTTTAGGTTCCAAACCCTATCTTACATCAAGATAAGTATTTTACTTCATTAATTCAATTATGTCTTCAATTATTTGTGTGTATGCTTGCATGTTCTCCATGTCCGGCTAATTTATTTGTGTGTTTGCTTAAGGAATATGAAACTTAATTATTAAATATTGATTGGTTGTCTCTTATCTTAATTGATTAATGATCTAGTAATGCGATAGCTCATTCGTTGTGTAATTAATGCTTGATTAATCTTTGTGAACCTTGGGCTATAGCACTTAGAGCGGTTATAGGCTAAACCATCCAAAGAGTGCCTTAGAGTTAGAGTTTATAATCCTTAGAGGGTTTTGTAGACGAGACCCTTTGGTAAGTTCAAAGAGTTAGGGATAAACGCATACCCTACGACTTTAGACACACAACGCAATTAAGAATAAGGACGTGATAATTCAACCATCAATAGGAGATAATTAAGGAGTAATAAAACCTAAGTGAACACATCTTTAAACTATCATACGAGCACACAATAATTAGACATAGACTACATACACCTTAGATTAGATAAATAGATTAGTAGAGTAATCGGTAGAAATACCAACCCCCAAATTCAACCCCCGAGATTCGTACCTTTCCATTTCCTAAAAAACATAAAAAGATAAAAAATAATCTTCCTCAACCCCAACCTTAGCGTAGTAACTTCTCACTAGCATTCCTATTCCCCTAGAGAATGATATCAATACCCGTGGCTTACCCTAATACTACACTACAACGATTAGGTTCACTGCCTAGGGTGTTATAAAACTTTCTCGAAGAAAAGGAAGTTCCTTTGACCCCGAACGACGCGTGTAGCGTTATCAAGTTTTTGGCGCCATTGCCGGGGAATAGAATAGCTAGTTAGTAGTCCACCTCGTTTAGGTTTCTTTGCTTGATTCCTATCAAGTAAATTTTTCTCAATTTTTAGCTTTCTCATAGTCTATCCCCCTTCTTCGTGACCTTTGTTCGTAACCCCATCACTTTTCATCATGGAAGGTGATAACCCTCCACCATTCATCAACCTACCACCAAATGACCCGCCAAGAGCCCGTACTCTTGGTGAATACTCGAGACCAAGCCACCTAGGCTATAGGAAAACCATTGAGCTTCCCGACCAAGCCCAAACTACGGCCCTGCGATCCGACACCATCCGGTTGGTGCAAAACGGATGTGCATTCCATGGACTTAATTCCGAAGATCCTAATCAGCATCTAAGGGATTTCCTTAAAATTGTCGATTCCATCGACCTTGATGCTACTACTCGGGAGACCACGCGTCTGCGTCTCTTCCAATTCTCTCTACGGGACCAAGCTAGTAATTGCCTTGAGCGACTTCCCGCCGGCTCCATCTCAAGTTGGGATGATCTCACCTCTCGTTTCCTTGCTCAATTTTTCCCACCGGGGAGAACCACTAAACTTAGGAATGACATCTTGATGTTCCAACAACGTCAAGGTGAATCTCTCTACGAAGCATGGACTCGATTCAAGGACTTACTTCATAAAGTCCCTCATCACGGCATTGATCTTTGGCTTCAAGTCCAAATCTTTTATGATCATGTCAACTTCCCCACAAAGTGATCCATTGACCAAGCGGCCGGTGGAAAACTTAGTGATCTCACCGCGGAAGAATCATGGGGTATAATAGAGGACCTTGCTCTCTATGACAACGAAAGTTGGAATGACCCCCGTGAGTTGCCCAAAACCGTTAAGGCAATCTCCTTGCCTCCCATTGACTCACAATCTTTCGATCGTAGGATGATCGAGCTTGAAGATCAAGTAAAATTCCTAATGAATTCCTATGAAAATCCTAAGTCTTCACATCAAGTGAATAAAATCACTCTACCTTGTGAGTTATGTAGTGGTCCCCATGACACTCGTGATCCCCAAGACTCCCCGAACAAACTTTTGCGGATTACGCCTCCATGCGTACCGACGGAACGGGAGAGAAGTGGTACACTTTCAAGCCCGAACAAAACAACTTAGGAAACTCTTACAACCCCTCATGGAGAAATCACCCTAACCTTAAGTGGAACCAAAACTCAAGCACGCCCTAAAGCTCATCTAGTCCACCTAATAGGTTCAATTCTCTTAACACCGGGAACCCCACTAATCTTGAGGCAATTGTATCTAGATTCATGTCATCTCAAGAAACTCGATTGACTAAGCTTGAAGCCGATTTTAAGCAAAGACAAGGCAAGATGACAAACAAGCTTGATGCCCTCTTAAAAGCCTTTAATGAACGGGAAATTGGAGCACTCCCAAGTGATACTATAAAGAACCCAAAAGTGAATTCGATTTCGTCGACTTCATGTTCTTGTTCACCATGGGAGAGTGCACATCCATTCCCCTCACACCCAACGGTTCACTCGGTAAATGCTATCGACAAGGGTTCCAAGCAATCCAAAATGAGGTACCAAGGCCCTGCACCATTGGTAGAACCTACTCTTGAGAAACCCGTGAACCAAGAACCCAAACTTAATCTAGAGGAGGAGTACAAGGAACTCCATCAAGAAAAACCGGTTCTTGAAGTCTTAGCTCATGCACCTTATTATAATGCTTTGAAAGAAAAATATGAGTTAAAACTTAAACTTGGAGAAAATGGGTCCGCTTTTGTGCGAAATAATCTACCTAAGAAGTTAGACGATCCCGGACTATTTGTTGGGATATGAAAGTGCTGAAGATATGAAAGTACTGTAAGCTGCAAAGTACTGGAAAGAGTCAAAGTACTGCTAAAGACAAAGTCAAAGTACTGCACTATAAAGTCAAAGTACTGCAAGAACAAAAGAACTGTTATATTCGTTTATAGAAAGTATTGTAACTCTAGAATATTCTATGTTTAGATTACTTGTCGTACAAGGATACAAATTGTAAACCGACTAGGATATCCTTGAGCCTATAAAAGGACTCCTAGATTGGCATTAGAAGTACGAGTCTATGAGTTTTAGAGTTTACAAATTCACAAGTTATTTAGTGTTTTAGAGAGAAGTTCGATAATCTTAGAGTTGTTTAGAGTATCTGCATAATAAGCAGATTTAGAGTTTATAATAAAAGTTATTCTTCTTAGCTTTGTTAAGTAAATTCCGCGTACTTGATAAAGATTGCTCAGTGTTTCTTTGTTAATAACTTAGGATTTATCCGAGGTTATTAAACCTTAACAAGCTAGTTAAAGTTAGTTTGATTAAAGTATATCGATCCAACAAGTGGTATCAGAGCTTGTGTGGAAACTCTGACTAGGAAGAAACCCTACTTCAACAATATTCAAGATGTCGACTAAAGCTGTTCCACCACCCTCAATCACCTCACTCAGAATTCCAATAATCAAGAAGGGAGAATATGATCTCTGGTGCATGAAGATGAGGCAGTATATTGCCATTACAGACCATGCTCTATGGAATGTAATTGTTAATGGCAATGAAGTAGTTCAAGAACCTATTAATATTCCTGGACAACCAATAGCACCAAAGGCAGTCTTACCAGCAGCAACCCTAAGGAATCAAGAAAAGGCACTAAACATTCTCTTATCTGCCATTCCAGATGGTCATCTTCTCAAATTTCATGATGCTAAAGATGCTAAGCAGCTATGGGCTGCTCTCAAGACCAGATTTGGAGGGAATGAAGCCTCTAAAAAGATGCACAGAAATTTGCTGAAGCAACAGTTTGAAACTTTCACAGTAGGTGAAAGAGAAAGTCTTGATGCTGCATATGATATGTTTCAAAATCTCCTCAACATGTTGGAGTTATACAAGGTAGAAGTGTCAGTTGAGGATGCTAATTTGAAGTTTCTAAGGAGTTTGCCATCTACATGGCATGTGATTGCTACAATGATCAGAGGACAACAAGGTTTGGATGTCATGGACTTTGATGATCTCTATCATCAACTAAAGGTGTATGAGCATGAGATGAGTGGTCAAACAAATTCTAAGTCTCATAGTATAGCTTTTCTTTCATCTGAAAAGAAGGGCAGTACTTCTGTCAAAAGTACTGCTTCTCCTCAAAGTACTGTTTCTCAAAGTACTGCTGTTTACAACCCCCCTTCATATGCTCAGCAGGCCCCACCACCTACCACTATGCACTCAGATGAAGTTGTGTGCTCCTTCTTTGCACAACAAGCCAGTTTACCTGTCACTTATGAAGAAGATCTAGCACAGATTGAAGAAGATGCCCTTGAAGAAATTGATATCAGGTGGCAAGTTGCTATGATCACTGCAAGTATCAAAAAGTATATTGATCTAACAAGTGGTATCAGAGCATTGATTTCAAACCAAAACAGGGAATAACTTTTGACAAATTCAAAATTGAATGCTTCAATTGTCAAAAGACTGGTCACTTTGCAAGGGAGTGCAGGTTTGCTAAGTATCAAGCAAACAGAACATCTGAGAAACCAAAACTTGAGCTCAAAGAAATTCCAATTACTGAAACAAGGGCTTTGGTTGCTCAAGAGAAGTTATCAGAAGTTGACTGGAGTGAAGAGTTTGATGATGAACCAGTGACTTACTGTATGGTAGCAGTGGAAGATGCAGTTAAAGACACAGTAGAAGCATTGGACTAGAGCACTGCTTTTGATGAAGAACCTGAACATGCTGCTTTGGAATCTGATGATGGCTTTGGAGGATTTGATTGGAGCAAAGAAAGTGAAGATGATCCTGTTCTTCTTGCAATGGTGGCTACTTCACCAACTCAGTCTCCTATCTCTGAGGTATGCTCCAACTGTTATGATTTTTATCATAAATTACTTAACAGTCATGTGATTGAAAGAGATAATTGTGTTAAGGCTAGATCTGAAGTGGCTGGTTATCAAATTACTTTAGAGTCCATGGAAGCTAAAATAATAACACATGAAAATAATGAAATGGCTTGGGCTGAAAAGTATGAACAACAGGATTACCAGTTAAAACTTAGTGAATGGAAACTAAACTGTAAAATTGCTGAAATTGAGAAATTAACTAAGGAGAGAGATGATCTGTTAGAAAAGTTTGCTGCCTAGAATGAATCTGGTCTGTCCCATGTTAGTTATGTTGAAAAACAAAGAAGAGCATACATTAGAACTGGATTAGGTTTTGGTATGAACTTTGATAACATAGAAGAAAACCAACCTAGTGATCAGGATGTAGGTGATTTTGAGGACATAACCACTAGTGATGATGAACTCATTAACTATGTAGATACATCTAGTAATGAGGGCTCAATAAGTGAACCACCTCCTGAGTATAAGAAAGACAAGGGATATAATGCTGTCCCACATCCCATTAGTCATCAACCCATAAGGCCTGATGTTTCTCGATTTGGAGTAGACAGTCTAGAGTTTAGGAAGAAACTTGTTGCTCAATCTAGGTCTGAAAAACCCAAAGAAGCTGTTGCAAACAATGTTCAAAATCAAGCAGTACCTTCAAATCAAAGTACTGTTTCACAAGCAGTACCTTCTGCAAAACCTTTTCAAAACAGTACTGCTAAACGTTTTTGGGATAACTTTGGTCAAAACAGGTTTAATCATTCACCTAGAAGGCACAATAGTTTTGGTCATAGACATAGAAGAAGTCATATTGGGAGTATGGGTGAAAAACTGTGTTTTGTGTGTTTTAGTCCTAATCATTTAATCAAGGATTGTGAACATCATTCAGAATACCTTAGGAAATTTTCAAAGAATAGGACTGTTAACCAGAAACATAGAGAGAACAAACCAGTTTGGAATAATTCAAATAGGGTTAATCACAGAAACTTCACACCAGATCATAGATACCCACATCAGAGAAGACCTTTTTCAAAACCTTCAGTATCTCACAGTACTTTCCAAAGTACTGCTCAGAAACAAGGTACTGATCACACTACTTGGAATAAGAATCCTAGGAGATCTCACTATCAACCTAGAAGGTATTACAATTCACATAGGGGATCTAAATCACAAGAACCACGTGTTAAACCAGAATGGGTTAAGAGAGAAGGTACTGCTAAGGGACACACAGTACTTTCAACAAAAAGTGAATCTGATGTTTTTGAGACACAAGAAAAAGCTAATAATCTTGTAAAAGAAGTTTATGTTGAAAAACCAGAAAGTTTTGAAAATCCACATGCTAAAAATCAAAAGATAATTCTGGATCATCATTTGAAAGATAGTGGGAATTACATACTCAAAGAATTTGAGTTTGTAACTCCACAAGGGGAACACAAGTCAGTAATGGCTTGGGTTCCTAAAAATCACTAACTCTTTTCTTTGTGTGCAGGGCAACCCAGAAGAGGAGCTTAAAGATCATCTAATTGTGGATAGTGGTTGCTCTGGAAGTATGACAGGAGACAAAGAAATCCTGTCTGATTTTAGAAATATTAGTGGAGGAAGAGTTGCATTTGGGAATGATCCCAATGGAGGAAAGATTACTGGAAAAGGAACTATCAAAGCAGGGCTTATCGACTTTGAGAATGTTAGATATGTGAAGGAGCTTAAGTTCAACTTGTTATCAGTCTCTCAAATTTGTGATAAAAAGCATCCTGTGTTATTCACTGACACATAATGTCTCATCCTTTCCTCTGATTTTAAGCCTGTTGATGATAAATTAGTAGTCCTTAGAGTACCAAGGACAAATGATGTGTATAGTTTAGACATGAAGAGTCTACATTCTTATGGAAGAGCCACATGTTTGGTGGCTAAAGCATCATCTGAAGAGGCACATCAATGGCATAGAAGATTGTGCCATGTTAATTTCAAGAATATCAACAAACTGGTCAAAGGCAATTTAGTTAGAGGTTTACCTTCAAAGACCTACAAGAATGATCTATCATGCTTGGCATGCAAGAAGGGTAAACAACACAAAGCTTCCTGCAAGAAGCTTGAGGAGAGAACTATTAGAGAACCATTAGAGCTGTTACATATGGATTTGTTTGGACCTGTCTCTGTGGCAAGTTTAAACAAGAGAAAATACTGTTTGGTTGTTACAGATGACTGCAGTAGATTCAGTTGGGTTTTCTTTTTGGGTTTTAAGGATGATACTTTTGATGCTATTCAAACTCTCATAATAGCTCTTGAAAATCAATTGAGACTCAAGGTTAGAGGTATTAGATGTGATAATGGGACTGAATTCAAGAACAAGCTTATGGATGAATTTTGTGCCAACAAACGCATAAAGAGGGAGTTTAGCATTGCTAGAACACCACAGCAAAATGGTGTTGCAGAGAGGAAGAATAGGACTTTGATTGAAGCAGCAAGAACAATGCTAGCAGATTCCCATCTACCTATTCAATTCTGGGCAGAAGCTGTAAGTACTGCATGCTATGTACTTAACAGAGTCTCTGTCACCAAACCACAGATGAAGACACCCTATGAATTGCTGATGGGCAATAAACCCAACATTCGTTTTATGAAGCCTTTTGGATGCTCTCTCACTATTTTAAACACCATTGATAATCTAGGGAAGTTTGATGGCAAGTCTGAAGAAGGATACTTATTGGGTTATTGCACTAACAGTAAAGGCTTTAGAGTATACAACAGAGTTACTAAGAAGATTCAAGATTGTCTTCATGTTGATTTTTTAGAAGATCAAGACAATGAGAAAGGTAAAGGTCCTGATTGGATGTTTGATCTTGAGGTTTTAACTCCTTCAATGAATTATGTACCTGTTAGAGAAGAAAATCAACCTGTGCACAATGGAGAAGATTTACAATATGTTGTTCATGGAGTCCATATTAGATCGGATGATGTTCCTGATGAAGATCCTGTAAGTCCAAAACAAAGTACTGATGTTCCCAAGCGAAGTACTGATACTCCAAAACAAAGTACTGTTGCACCACAATCCTCATTATCTGCTGAGGATCAAACTATTCAAGAGGAACTTAATCAGATGCTTCTTCAAGATGTATTAGCACATTCTTACACTGATGAACAAAGAAGAGCTTATGAAGAGGCAAAAAAGAAGAACAAAACTGCAGAGTACTCTCACAGTACTTTGGACAGTACTTTCGACCAAAGTACTGCTGCACCTGTTGACAGTACTTTGGATGATTTGGATGATCCTACCATGCCTGGATTAGAGGAAACTGATGATGAGTTTGCAGATGAAGGTATTTTCTCCGATTCAAATGAAGATGTTGATTTAACTAACTTGAATGATACGTATGGAGTTCCACAGTCTCCAATCTTAAGGATTCATAAGAATCATCCTTCTGATCAAATCATTGGTCCTTCTACTTTTGGAGTGATGAAAAGACACAAAGCTAAGAGTTTTTCTAAACCTCATAATGCTTTACTTAGCTTTGTCTACAAACAAAACAGGCTGAATCATAAGGACCATCAAACCTGCCTATTTACTTGTTTTATCTCTCAAGAGGAACCTAAGAACATTGCTCAAGCTTTGACTAAAGAAAGATGGGTTGAAGCTTTGCAGGAAGAACTTCTTCAATTTAAACTTCAAGAGGTTTGGGTTTTATGTGATCTTCTAGATGGGAAGAGAGTTATTGGAACCAGATGGGTCTTCAGAGTGAAAAGAGATGAAAGAGGTAATGTTATCAAAAACAAGGCAAGGTTAGTAGCTCAAGGATACAGACAAGAAGAAGGTGTAGATTATGATGAAGTATTTGCTCCTGTAGCAAGGATTGAAGCTATTAGGATATTTCTTGCTTTTGCTTCATACATGGGTTTTCAGGTTTACCAAATGGATGTCAAGAGTGCCTTTCTCTATGGCACTATTACAGAAGAGGTGTATGTGAAACAAACTCCAGGTTTTGAAGATCCTAAACACCCAAACAAAGTCTACAAGGTGGTTAAGGCTCTTTATGGCCTTCATCAGGCACCTAGAGCTTGGTATGAGAGGCTCTCTACATTCTTATTGCAACATGGATACAGGAGGGGAGCTATAGACAAGACTTTGTTTATCAAAAGAGACAAGAAGGATATCATGTTAGTTCAAGTCTATGTTGATGATATCATCTTTGGGGCTACCAAACAGTCCATGGTTAAGGAGTTTGAGCAGCTGATGCAGAAAGAATTTCAAATGAGTTCAATGGGAGAGTTAACTTTCTTTTTGGGACTTCAAGTTAAGCAGTCAAAGGAAGGAATTTTTATCAGTCAAGACAAGTATGTTACTGACATACTTAAGAAGTTTAATTTTGATGATATGAAGGCTGTTACTACACCTATTAAATCTATCAATTCATTGGGCAAAGATGAAGATGGACAACCTGTTGAAGTCAAGTTATACAGATCAATGATTGGCTCTCTTATGTATCTTACTGCATCAAGGCCTGATATCATGTTTGCAGTTTGTTTATGTGCAAGATATCAAGTCTCACCAAAGATCTCTCACATGAATGAAGTAAAGAGAATCTTCTGTTATTTAAAACAACAACCAAAGTTGGGGTTGTGGTATCCAAAAGAGTCACCTTTTCACTTAGAAGCTTTTTCAGATAGTGATTATGCAGGTGATAATTATGATAGAAGATCAACAACTGGTGGATGCCAATATCTTGGAAGAAGGTTAGTCTCCTAGCAATGCACGAAGCAGACAATTGCAGCAACATCATCTACTGAAGCTGAATATGTGGCTGCTGCAAGCTGTTGTGGACAAGTTTTGTGGATGCAGAATCAACTCCTGGACTATGATACTCCTATCAATATTGATAATGAGAGTACCATTTATATTGTGAAGAATCCTGTTTATCATTCCAAGACCAAGCACATTCAGATTAGGCATCATTTTATCAGAGATTGCTAGGAGCACAGGCTCATTAATGTTGTTAAGGTTCACACAGATGACAATGTAGCTGACTTACTCACCAAAGGCTTTGATGTTTCAAGATTCAATCACTTGGTGGTGAGTATTGGCATGATTAACTACTGAGCTACATTTGAGGGGAGGACTATAAGGTGTTAGTATAGTCCTGTGTATTGCTTGAGGGGAGGATATTTATGTATACTTAGTTTATACAGAAGAATTTGGCAAGGTACTGCATCTCAAAGTACTGCACCTGCAAGTACTGCTTCTGCAAGTACTGCTTCTCCTAAAGGTACTGCATCTCCACAGGGTACTGTTTCACCAAGTACTGAGGTTCAAGAAGAAATTGCAGGATCACCTTCTCCATCTCCACAACGATCTGTTCCTATTTCTCAATCAGAGGAACATTCACAAATTCAAGGTGATGATCCACATACTATACCTCGTGAAGGTTTAACTTTGGATAATTATGCTTTGACACGGGAGATAGTTAAGTTGCAAAAGACTACTAAGGTTCAAGCCAAACAGATAAAGAAATTGAAGTTAAAATTTAGAAGGTTAAAAACTTTTGTCTGGCCTTTGGTTAAAGAATTTCGTATCTGGGTCAAATCAAAGAAGAAAGCACAAAGGCAGTCTAAGTCAAGTAAACACCAAAAGGTTCATAAACCATCTTTTGTCAATTTGGGGAGGAATTTAGAAGAACAGAATTTGAAAGAAGATGCGGTTAAAGAAAAAGAACCTGAAAGTTCTAAAAAGTCTGAAGAAAAGATCATTCAAGATACTGAGGAGCAAGTTCAAGATCAAAGTACTGCTGATGATCAAGGTACTGAACAGCAAAGTACTGGTTTTCAAAGTACTTTCAGACAAGAGGTAATAACTCCAAGAGTATTAGATTTTGAGGAGGAAGCTGGTCCTTCTACAACTGTTATACAAGAAGAGGAGGAGGCTATTCTAAAACCTATTCATTCTGCAAGTGATGATGAGTTCATTGCTACAATTTTTGGAGATTTATCACAACCAAGAGGTGGTGTTACTATTTGAGAAGTCCAAGAAGAAGAACAACAAAGAACTTCTCAACCTGCAATTGATCCTAAGGATAAAGGAAAGGGTGTTTTGGTAGAAGTTAAGAAGAAGAAACCATCTTTAGCACAGTTAAGAGCTGCTCAAGATGCTTTGAATGAACAAGCAGCTAGAAAGATTCAAGAAGAGTTAAATGCTAAAGATAGAGAAGCTCAGGAAGCTCAAGAAGCTCAGAATAGAGAAGCAGCTAAAAAGGTACAAGATGAATTAGATGCTGAAGCTGCTGAACCATTACAGTCACCTGTTCCTGTTAGATTTATGCCAAGAAGACTTAATAAAGCTAAAGACAGAAATGCTATGATGGCTTATCTTAAAAGTCAAGGGTATAAAGGATTGCAGAAGTTTAATTATTTTGAGATGAAAAGATTGTATGATGCTGCTAGGGAGGATTATAAGAAGGATGTTGCAGGCATCAAAGATTTTAGAGAAAAAGCTACTTGGACTGAAGCTGAAAGAAAGAAGAGTTTGAAAAGAAAAAGGAAAACTGAAGTTACGGATGTTCAGTTCTCAAAGAAAGAAAAAGTTGAATTAAGATCTGAGACTAGTGATGAATTAAGAAATTATCTCAGAGTGGTAGATTTTGATTATTCAAAAGAAGATGATGACATGAAGATGAACAGATCAAAGATTAGTGCTTTTGAAGTTGTGAAATCCAAAGATGGAGATTATATGATTTTTCATAAAGAAGATGAAAGCTTCAAAGTTTTCAATAGGCTATGGGACTTACTGCACATTATAGATAGAGTAGATCTATTCTATTTATATCATGTGGTGAAAGCTTACTTTGAACATAATCCATTAGAAGGGATTGGTTTAGTTTTACATGGTGATCTCATAACTGTATGGGAAACTGAAGAGGAGAGCACTGATGCTATTTGGAAGAATCAAGAAAATTGGGAAATTGTTTGCTGGAGATTCTTTGAAGAGTCTGGAGTTCATGTTTTAGAGCTGGAAAATGGAACAATGATACACATGTTTGCAGAAAGAAGATACCCTCTCACAGTTGAGATCATGAGAAGAATGCTATAGCATGGAATGGAAGTAGAAGAGGATAATGAAACTGCTTGCATGGTTATTAACTTGTTTATCAACTGGACTACCATTGCTGAAGATGATGATAAACTGGTATGAGACTTATTTGAATAAATTATTTTTGATAAATCAGTACTATATTCAAAGTACTGCTGATCAAACAGTACTTTAATCAAAGTACTGCTTGTAGTTTTTTTTTTTAAATTTTTAGTTAAGTGATTTTTGAATGTAACCTTTTGCTAAGTAACAAATTTTTGAAACAAAGGTTAAGTAAAATAAATGGATTTTGAGATGGTAACAATAGGTCATCAATCCACCATGCTTTACAAAAGGATTGACTAATCCATGAGCAAACGGCTCTGGTAAAGATATATCAAATCTGTTTTTAGTTGACAACTTGCTAATAAGTTGGATGGTAATCAACTCACCATATCAGTAATGTGAAGAGTTGGCTAGCCCACAAGAAAATGGCTTGTGGTAAAGGCAGTGGAAAAACCATTATTGGTAATTAGTTCACCATTAGATAGAAGAACTAACTAGTCCAGAAGGGTACAGCTTTTGGTAAAGACAAAACAAATCTGTTGATAGCTGATGATTTGCTAAAAATCATATGGTTATCAATGTACCATGGTCTTACACACCAAAACATTTGGCTACTCCAGAGATAATGGCTTTGGTAAAGAGATCTAAATCCATTAAATTTTCAATGATTCACCTCTCACAGGAGTTAACACACCTGGAAGTGATGAGAATAGTATGCAACTTTAACTGAATTAATGTACAAATTGTCATATGTTGCTGTGTTGCTAAAAAGATGGAGCTTGCTGGATACTGCTGAGAAAGAATAATTCTAGAGATACTTTGACAAGAACAGACACTACAAAGATACAATCCAAATACTAAGAAACAATCTGTTCTTAAAGATGTAGTTGTTTAAGATATATTCACAAAATGAACTTGAAGTCAAGCAAGTAGAATTCAAGTTAGGGGAGTGTTAGGAATTAGAAATTCCAGGTATTAAAGAGTCGGTCACCTCAAGTATATGTAATCATTAGAAAGCTTATAGTCGTAGTTATTTTAAGCTAAGTAGTATTTAGTTAAGTAACACCGTGGAGGACGGACGGGTCTTTACCCACTGTATGCCTGATCCACAGCCCGTTGTGTGGCGTTTTATTGTAAGACTATAAATACTCTCTACCTTCCAAGGTAAAGAGTTGGAGCTCATAATAATATTTTCTTTCTCTCACTATAGTTCCCAACTCTCTTCCTTTCTCTCAATAGAACTTTCTCTCTCTAACATACTTATGCACCTACTTTGATCATGGTTTAGAGTCTTTGTGAAATCTAATATCCTACAATTGGTATCAAGAGCCATGGTTTGATCCCTCATCTTTCATGCTCTTTGTTTTGGTGGATTTCATAAGGTTTTTGGGGTATTAAGGGTTTAGGAGAGTTTGACTCATTTGGACAAATTCTAGTGTTAAAGTTTGAATTTTGCTTGTACTTTTGTGTTTAGGATCATCATATGTGTTTATGTTTTGAATTGGAAGGCTTAAATCATTGTGGTTTGGTTGTTTTGGATTGATAAAGTGGTTATTTGTGAAACAAGGACGAAGCGAGTTGAGTCTCGGACTTGTTTTTCTTCAAAGCGAGTTGCTTTGTTATTTGATGCGAGTTGGTACATGTGACTTAG
Organism: Chrysanthemum seticuspe; assembly: GCA_019973895.1. Taxonomy (NCBI): domain Eukaryota; kingdom Viridiplantae; phylum Streptophyta; class Magnoliopsida; order Asterales; family Asteraceae; genus Chrysanthemum; species Chrysanthemum seticuspe. The sequence continues at coordinate 82,840,756 of BPTQ01000003.1, forward strand.
CTGTTTAGCGAGTTGATATTTATGCGACTTGGGTTCTAAGCGAGTTGTTTCTTTAAGCGACTTGAGATCTAAAGCGACTTAGCTATTTAGCGAGTTGTAAAGCTAGCGAGTTAATTTAAGCGACTTGGTGTTTAAGCGAGTTGATTGTGTTGCGAGTTGATACTAAAGCGAGTTGGCTATTTACCGACTTGATTCATTAAGCGAGTTGACTGTGTTGTGAGTTGATGCTGATGCGACTTGGCTATTAAGCGAGTTGATTACTTAAGCAAGTTGTTAAGTAAGCGAGTTGTGTGGTTTGGTACTTATTCATTTAGGCTTGTTACTTCTTCGTGATACATTCTTACGGTTGTTCTTTTGGTTTAGTAAAATCCCGTGAAAGAGTCAATTTCCCGGTTAAATCAAAGAATTGTAAAATCCCGTAGAGCTTGAAACATGTCTACAAACATTCCTACTATCATCTCCACTGTTGCCGAGGATGTTCAAGCAGCTGGCTCAGATACTCGTCCACCCATGCTTGACAGAACTGACTATGAATCTTGGGCTCAACGAATCAGATTGTACTGTATTGGAAAAGAAAATGGGGTTAACATTCTCAAATCCATTGATGAAGGACCTTACCGAGTTGAGGCTACTAGAGATGTACTTGATACTGCTGAAGAGGAACTCTGATTTATGGAATGGACAGACCAAAGATGTATGATGAGCTTGACGATAAGGAGAAAAAGAGATTCGATGCACATATCCGAGCTTCCAACATTATACTGCAAGGTCTACCAAAGGACATCTACAAGCTTATCAATCACAACACCGAGGCAAAAGCTGTATGGGATAATGTCAAGATGCTTCTTTCTGGTTCTGAGCTAACTGTTGAAGACTGAGAATCACAGCTGTATGATGAATTTGAGCACTTCAAGATGAAACCAGATGAAAGTGTTTATGAGTACTATGTGAGATTTCATAAGCTGGTGAATGACATGAGGAACATCAGAATGACTATGCCTAACATTCAGCTGAACTCAAAGTTTGTAAACAACATGAATCCCGAATGGCACAAGTTTGTTACTTCTGTGAAGCTCACTAAAGGATTGAAGAATACGAATTATGAGCAACTCTATGCCTTCCTTCTTCAAATTGAGAGGCATGCCATGTTTGAAAAGAGGATTCTAGATCAGTTCAAAGCTCAGGGAGAAGCAAGTTCAACAAATGATTCAACTGCCTTTTACTCAAAAGTTGGGATTACCACCAAAGCTTCTCAAGTGTACCTATGGGTAATGGCAATCATAAACTTATTCCAGATCCAGTGTTCAAACAAGCTAATGCTGATGCAGGCATGGAAAACTTCATCAATCAACTGGCTTTCATGATAAGTCAAAACATGAATTCTCTCCCACAAACCAACAACAACCTCAGAACAGCCTCGAACCCACACAATCAAGCTACTGTCAGAGATGGGAGGATTGTTGTGCAACCAGTTCTGGAAAGACAATATGATCAGGGAAGAGGTGGAGCTGGTGGAGGTTATGTTGGTAATCAGAATCGAGGAAGGAATGGTAATCAAGGTCAAGCTAAGCCGATCAAATGCTATAACTGTGGAGGTGAGGGACACATTGCAAGGAACTGCACATCTCCAAAACGTCCACAGAATGCTGATTACTTCAGAGATAAGATGCTGCTTGTACAAGCTCAGGATAATGGTGCTGCTTTGGATGAAGAAGAGTTGTTGTTTCTTGCTGAGGGCAATGCCAAGACCTATGATGCAGATGTGGATGAGCAGCCAATTCAGGAGATAGGTCACAATCATCAGAATGCCTTTCAAGTCGCTGATTGTGATGCATACGACTCTGATGTGGATGATGGACCAACTGCACACACAATTGTTATGGCTAGCATTTCTCCAATGGTTTCTCCCAAGGTCTCATCTTCACCACAAGCTGGACCATCCAAAGACAAACTCATCTCAGAGGTATTAAAACTATACGATGATGCTGATGTGCAAAAGATGCATGACAAAGTACAATCAACTGAAACTATTGAATCAAATATTGAAAATATGGGTAATATCAATGTTGTCCCATATGATCAATATGTGAAACAAAGTGAAAGTGAAGTTGTACCAAGTGATGCATCTTCTGCAGTCAACAATGACTATGTTTTTGATGAATACACTGCATGTGCCCCTGATGATTCTGTTATCTCTGAACTGAATGCCTATAAAGAACGTGTTGCTATTTATGAACAACGTGCAAAATTTGAGTTGACCACCCGTGAGCAGGAAATGGATGACCAAATGCGTACAACTATTAGAAAAAGTAGGTTTAGAGAAGAAGTATTAAAACAAGAGTTAAACTCCTTACAAGAAAAGCTTTCTAAAACTGCTAAGCAAAAGCAAGAACTTCAAGAAAATGTTAAAATGCTTAAGCAAGAATTCAGTGCTAAGGAATCAAAACTTTTGAATGATTTTTCTAATCTAAAAACCTTGAAAAACAAGCTTGAAAATAAGTTGTACGTACAAGGAAATACCATTCAGACTGCTCACTTAATCACTAAGCATAGAGTCTTAAGCGATAAGCATAGCATTCCCCTTGTTGAGGAACCAAATCCAGAGGTCATTAAAAAGGCTAGAAATGCTCATAAGGTTCTTTATGATGGCAATGAAATCCTTAAACCTAGACAGAAACCTAGTTGCGTTGAGTGCATTGAGGAAGATAAGAAATCAGATGAAGTCACTAGGGAAAAGATGAACAAAAAATTAGATGATCCTAAATGTAAAGAGAAGAAAATAAAGATCACACCCCATGATTACAAGAAGGAAAACTGGATTTCCTTGAACATGTTTAAGCCTCAGACATTGTTGACTCCCGAACAAGTTTTCTGGAAAATGGATTTAGATAAGCAGAAATCTGAAAATATTGTTGAAACAAACCCTCCCCATTGGAAAATGCCTAGAGCGACTGTGTATCCTCCTAATACACCAATGCATCTTGTTCCTAGAACAATTGCCACTAAAAGCAAGACCTTAATTAGTCAATATGTTATCTTTCAACTATTTGTTGATTTTGAGAAAACTTGCAAGAAAATGATCACACCCACTGGTATAACTGAAGGAGAAAGGGGTTTTGAGCAAACGAAAGAATGTTATTTAACTGAAGTCATGCCTTTCTTTAAACTGCTAAAAGATCATTTTGAAAGTCTTAAAAAGGGAATGAACTTAGACATTAAAGAAATGGAAAAGGAGTTTGATGCAATGATAGTTGAGGTTAGTGACTATGAGCGAGCACTAAAATATAATGAGATTGAGAGAAAGAACTTGCATACATTAAATGAGACTCTTATTACTGAATGTGTTGCTCAAGATATGTTTTTCACTGCTACAAATTGTTCTATTAATGCTTCCCAATTTCATGAACCATCTGTTGCCCTGAAAGTCTCCCATGATCGTGTCATTGAGCTTGAAAAAACTAATTCTGAACTAAATGAGAAAATTGAACTGGATGATCACGACAATTTGGTTAAACATTTTTCTAATCTAGAAGTTGAGCATTTTAATTTACAACTAAAATATCAACATCTTAAAGAAAATGTCAAAACTTCAAATATCAAGACATCCTCAGATGCTCCAGAGTTTGATGCAGTTTTTCAAATTAACAAACGTGATGAACAGATTCAAGCTCATTGGAACACGATCAGAAAGTTAAAAGCTCAAATCTCTCAATTAAAGGGTCAAATGAACAATATGACAGGCTCCCAAATGCCTCCTCCTCTAGATTCTCAGAATTCTCAAACGTTTCATCTTCAAAACTTAGTAAATGCATTACAAAAGGAAAACGAAAGTTTTCTAGAAGAAAATGAAAAGGTTAAACGTCATTTCAATGAGTTATTTGAATCTATAAAGGTCACTCGTAACAAAAATAACGAAACGGTAGCCTCGTTACAAAAGGAAATTGAGAATCTAAAGAGTCAGGAAAAAGGGAAGATGCCAATGACCAATGGGGAGAATGGAGTATCAAAGGTACATGTCTGTAATAAATATGCTTTGTCTGTGAAATATGTTCCTCCTCATCTTAGGAATAACAAACTTGCTATTCAAACATATTTCTCACATCTTAAGGACAGCCTAGAATGTCTCCGTGAGATTGTTGAAGAGGATAAATTAGAGAAACCACTTGACAATGCAATTGGGCATGCATGCTTATATGCCAAACGATCTCAAGAAATTCTAGAATGCTTAATCACAATATGCCCAAAGTCCTTAGGTGAGAGAGTTAATCCTTTGATTCCATGTTTGATGCCTAGTGCCAAGTATGATATTCATTCGATGAAAAATGTTTTTAATGTGAACCTTAGTGTGCCTTTAAGTAGTTCAGATTCCAGATCTGTCAATGCTAAGAAAGAGAACTCTAGTGTGCCTTCTAGGAGTACAAATCCCAACACTTCTAGTGTTATGAAAGTGAACCTTGGTGTGTCTGCATGTAATTCAGATCCCAGAACATCTAAACAGGAGATGCAAAGAGTAGCAAAAACTAATGTTCCCATTCCCTCTACAGGAGTAATCAGTGACATTAAAGCAAGCAGGTCAAAGTCTCAAGACAATACAAGGAAGGACACGACCTCGCAAGCTAAGAATGTGCATTGGAAGAGAGTAGAAGACCAACCTAGGAACTTTAAGTTTGAGCCGAATAAAACGAATCGTGTTGATTCTAGTATTAGCCATAGGCGTACTGTAATTAATTCGAATTCTGATACTATTTGCAAACCTTGTATTGATGTCTGCTTGAATTCTGTTTCTAATCATGAATGTGGTGTTAATGTTTTGCCTAATGATGTTAATTGTCCAGTTAATATTGTTAATGCTAAAAATCATGCTAAGAAGGCTAAAAGGCAAAAACGAAAGAAAGTTAGAAAACAGTGGAAACCCACAGGAAGAACATTTAGTAAGATAGGCTATCATTGGATACCTGTTGGTCATAAGACTAATCAGACAATGCCCACTAGAAAATGGATGCCTACTGGTAGAACTATTCCCTTAAGAAGTGAGCACACTTTGAATAGGGCTAATACAGACACTAGTACTGCATCTATTCATAATGATTCCATTGCCTTAATTTCTGATATGAATGCTTCTATTTCTGATGTGGGTGTTCCAACCATTGTTACTAACCAAATGGAACCCATTCTTGCATGGGGATCCCAATTATCCAGTTATCCATTATTGTCTGTGTTCAACTGCAGATCGTTCAAATCGTTCTGTGGTACCTGGACTCAGGCTGTTCCAAGCATATGACTTGCGACCGGTCGCGGCTCATGAACTTCGTGAGCAAATTCATCGGGATAGTTAGATTCGGGAATGATCATTTCGGTGCAATTATGGGTTATGGTGATTATGTTGTTGGTGATAGTGTTATCTCTAGAGTATACTATGTGGAAGGTCTTGGTCATAATCTGTTCTCTGCTGGTCAATTCTGTGATTCTGATCTAGAAGTAGCCTTTAGAAAACATACTTGTTTTGTAAGAGAACTTGATGGTAAGGAACTGTTAAGAGGAACTCGTGGTTCAAATCTATACACCATCTCTATCGATGATATGATGAAGTCTTCTCCAATTTGCTTGTTGTCAAAGGCTTTGAAAACAAAGTCATGGTTATGGCATCGTCGTCTCAATCACTTGAACTTCGGCACCATCAATGATCTCTCCAGAAAGGACTTAGTTGTAGGTTTACCTAGACTAAAGTATGAAAAAGATCATCTTTGTCCAGCATGCCAATTGGGAAAAAGCAAAAAGTATACCCATAAACCCAAACCTACAAACTCAATTACAGAAGTTCTTCATACCCTTCATATGGATTTATGTGGACCAATGAGAGTGCAGAATATCTTTGGGAAGAAATATGTGTTAGTTGTGGTTGATGATTACTCTAGATTCACCTGGGTCAAGTTCTTAAGGACAAAGGATGAAACTCCTGATATCATCATCAAACTCATCAAACAGCTGCAGGTTCGACTTAACAAAACCGTCAGAATTATCCGAACAGACAATGGTACTGAGTTTGTTAACAAACAACTTAGTGAATTTTATGAAAGCATTGGAATCAGCCATCAAAGAAGTGTTCCACGAACTCCTCAACAGAACGGTGTAGTTGAAAGACGAAATCGAACTCTTGTGGAAGCCGCTAGAACAATGCTGATTTACTCAAAGGTTCCAATGTTTCTCTGGGCAGAAGCTATTGCCACTGCATGCTACACACAAAATCGTTCCCTGATTCACACTGTTCATGGAAAAACTCCATATGAACTGGTCCACAACAGAAAACCTAATCTCTCTTTCCTTCGTGTGTTTGGTGCACTGTGTTATCCAACTAAGGAGGGTCAAGACTTAGGCAAACTGAGAGCTAAAGCAGACATTGGAGTCTTTGTAGGGTATGCACCAAACAAAAAGGGATACCGAATCTACAACAAAAGAACCCGAAATATCATGGAAACAATTCACGTCACATTTGATGAGCTGACCGGTCAAACGGCTCCTGGATAATCCAGTTCAGGACCCACTGATTGGTGCAAAACCGTCAAGTTTTCTCACGCAAGCTAGACACTTGTGAATGTCTAACCGTAAGCAACTTAAAACAGCTCAAACACCAAATGAAATTTAGATCAGGAGAATACAGTGGATTCCCGGGTCGTTAAGTCCCACGGAGGATGACTGGTGTTAAACACAATCAGATGTCGGATAATCACTAAGGATAGTGATCAGTAAGGATTTTGAGTTATTTTATAAATTACAGTGGCTTAAATGCAAATTAAAGGAAATTAAAAAGATAAACTATATTAAATAAACGCTATCACTATTTTTAAACTGATGTTTTTGATTTTATGTTTTTATAAACTTAATTTAAAAACTACGCGACGTACACAAGAAAATGTGAAACTTACACAATATTAATCCTAAAAATATGAAAATGATATTTTTACAAACCTAATGATATGAGAAACTTTTTAGAAAAAGAAAATTATTTTTAAAACTATTTAATTAATTATTATTAATTAAAAACTATTTTTAACTATTAAATAATAACCTAAATTACAAGAAAATAGGAAATAAACCTAGAAAAATAAAATTAAGACTTGGAAAAATCTAAAATAACAAAAGAGAATTTTCAAAACTATTTTTATAATTTTCTGATTACTTTTCTATTTTTTATGAATTTTAAACTATTAAAAACTAACTAAATTACTAAAAATTACAAAATAAACTATGAAAAATCTGGAAAATTACTTTTTTTACTTTTTATATTTATCTTAACCTAAGAAAAATGAAAAATTATTTTTTTGAACTTTTTCTTAATTAACTGTATTAAAAGCTATTTAAAATTACTTAAAAACTGTTTTAAATTAAGAAAAATAGCAAACTGTTATGGAAAATTATGAAAATTTCAGGAAAAGTCTAATTTAATATATAGAATCTAAGAAAAATAGAAAAACATGTGCTTGTTTGGTAGATTATGAAACTGCAATACTAGTGCTTATGAAATAAGCACTTGAATAAGCCAAAGGGTACCAAATGGGTACCAAACCAACACAGAAGCTTTGTTATGCTAAAAATAGCCAAATGCAACTAAAAACAACTATCTTTAACCTCTGATAAGCTAACTCAACAGATTTGGATGATTTGAGTTTTGTGCAAAAATCAGTGTGAGGGTGCTTCTTTGGACATGAAAATAAGCACTCAAGATAAGTTGAAAATGAAAACCAACAATTGGAACTTGTACTAGACCTGGCTAACTACTTTCAAACCAAAAAGCAGACCAAGAAAAGCTCTAATGAGCTCTGGACAGGCTCTGCAAGAGCTTGGGAAAACTCAGCATTGACTGAGTTTGGTGAGCAGGGCACTTAAGCCCTGTTTGATGAGCTTATTTGAAGCTTTTACAAAATTTCTAAAATTATGCAAAAATGACAATAAGGAAACAGACCAGTTGAAGTTTTAAAGTCCTAAGT
>BPTQ01000003.1:82863649-83215614 GCA_019973895.1 Chrysanthemum seticuspe
TCAAACCAGGGACTTTTAAACTTTAAAAGTTTTGACCAGGAACATGATAATTTCAAACAGTCAAAACCAGGAACACTGTTAAAACTATTTTACCGTCCTTACCAGGAAGTTCTAAAGTCTTAATGTTTTGTTCAGGAACAGTATATAGATTTGGTACGGAACAGTTTTAGGAAAACTGGGGGACGGTAATATGGAAAACTCAAATGCAATTTGACTTGTAGGGTCTGATTTAGCTGCTAGGGGGGGTGGCATTTAATGTGGTGGGAAAAGTGGGTGGTGGTGATGATGAGGGGAGGAGAAAGGTTGAGGTGACTGGAGAAGGTTGCAGAGGTGGAAGAAGATAAACACGACAGGTGTGGGCGGGCAAGGATAAAGTTTGACTTTGGTTGACCTGGCAGTCCAAAAAGGGAGGGTCAAGGGGTTTTGACAGGGGGCTCAAAAGGTATAATGGCAGGGGGTCAAAAGGATTTTGACAAGGCATGGTTTAGATATATGACAAGGACTTGTTTTGTAATTCTGAAATCTTGAAGGACCATTCCTGCCATTTTATCAAAATTGTCACAAGGACCAAAACTGACAAACTTTAATAGTACAAGGACCAGTTTTGAAAATTTCAAATTTTCAGGGACCAAACTTGACATTTTTGAAAGTTGAGGGGCTTTTTCTGCCATTTAACAAAAGATTTATTCAAGGACCATTTTTGACAACTTAGAATATTTCAGGGACCTTGAATAACATTTTTCTTTATTTAGATTTACCAGGGACTGTTTTTGACAACTTTTGAAACTTGGGGGACTAAAACTGCCAATTATGCAAACTTGATACGTTTTTCACCAGATTTTGATATTTTTGTATTTAAAACACATAAAACACTTATTTGTGATATTTTTATCATTTTGATGCATTTCTGAGTGTTTTTAGATGTTTTTGCAGTTTAAATGGTACAAAAATGATGAGTATTTAGACACTCATCACCCACACTTCAAAACAGTCCCATTGGTTCGTCCCTTGTTCCAAACTCTTCTCAAGAAACTCCATATGTACCTCCATCTGAAGATGATTTAAAGAAATTGTTTGATCCTATGTTTGATGAACAGTATGAGCCAAGTGCTAATGAACTGACGACTCCCTCAGCAGAGGCTACTCGTATTCCTGTGAATGAAGTCAATCCTTCAGTCTCTATATCATTAAGTCAAGAAGCGCCTGCTGCTGAACCTTCAGTCTCATCAACAAATCATCATTCTTCAAATGTACATCATGGAACTGTTTCTGGCATCAATGATGAAGTTAATCCCTTTGCTACTCCTGAAGATGCTCCATTTGAAAACATATTTGCTCCTGAATCATCATCAGAACCATCTTCTTCAGGAAACTTCGACTCTGCTACCTCAGTCCCTCAACAACTGCCACATGAACACCTTAGAAAGTGGACTCACGATCATCCACTAGACAACATCATTGGAAATCCCTCTCGTCATATATCAACACGGAAACAACTTGCAACCGATGCCTTATGGTGCTTCTTCAACTCCGTACTCTCAAAGATCAAACCAAAGGATGTTAAAACTGCCATGAATGAAGACAGCTGGTTCAATGCTATGCAAGATGAAATTCATGAGTTTGATCGACTTGATGTATGGGAGTTAGTACCTGCTCCAGATTGTGCTATGATTATTGCTCTAAAATGGATCTTCAAAGTGAAACTTGATGAGCATGGTGATGTGTTGAAGAACAAGGCTCGATTAGTTGCTAAAGGATACCGTCAAGAGGAGGGTATAGACTTTGAAGAATCTTTTGCTCCTGTTGCTCGAATCGAGGCAATCAGAATCTTTTTGGCTAATGCTTCTAGTAAGAACATGGTAGTCTATCAGATGGATGTAAAGACGGCATTTCTGAACAGAGATCTTAAAGAAGTCGTCTACGTCAGCCAACCTGAAGGATTTGTGAATCAAGAGCGTCCTACTCATGTTTATCGTTTGAAGAAGGCTCTTTACGGTTTAAAGCAAGCTCCAAGGGCATGGTATGATACACTATCAAAGTTTCTTCTATCTACCGGATTTAGCAAAGGAGCAGTTGATCCAACATTGTTCACCAGGAAGTCAGGCAAACATTTAATTCATGTTCAAATTTATGTTGATGATATCATCTTTGCCTCGACTGACCCCAATGAGTGTGACCGTTTTTCAAATGAAATGAGTTCAAAATTTCAAATGTCAATGATGGGACAAATGTCATTTTTCTTGGAATTACAAATTTCACTAAGTCCCGGAGGCATTTTCATAAATCAATCTAAATATGCAACTGAGATCTTAAAGAAATTTGGATTTGATTCAGGTGACCCTGTTGACACTCCCATGATTGATCGAACCAAACTAGATGAGGACCACTCAGGGATCATGATTGACCAAACGAAATATCGTAGTATGATTGGATCCCTGATGTACCTCACTGCTAGTAGACCAGATATCTTGTTCGCTGTTTGCATGTGTGCTAGATACCAGGCTAAGCCTACTAAAAAGCACCTTGAAGTGGTTAAACGGGTCTTTCGGTATCTCCAAGGAACCATCAATATGGGACTATGGTACCCGAAGGACACCGGTATGTCACTAACGGCCTATGCAGATGCTGATCATGCAGGTTGTCAAGATACACGTCGAAGTACGTCTGGAGGTGCTCAGTTTTTGGGTGATAAGCTTGTGAGCTGGTCTTCAAAGAAGCAAATGGGTACTTCTATTTCCTCTACAGAGGCTGAATACATAGCCATGTCATCTTGTTGTGCTCAAATCTTATGGATGAGATCTCAATTATCTTACTATGGCTTTGAATTCAACAAAATCCCTCTGTACTGTGATAATAAAAGTGCTATTGCTCTCTCATGCAACAACGTTCAACACTCAAGAGCAAAGCATATCGACATTCGACATCATTTCATCAGGGAACAAATGGAAAAAGGTGTGGTGGAACTCTATTTTGTGAGGTCTGAATATCAGTTAGCAGACATCTTCACCAAAGCTCTTCCAAGAGAACGTTTTGAGTTTATTCTTCCACGTCTTGGCTTGAAAAGCCTTCAACCAGAAACACTCAAACGTCTTCAGGAGGAAGATGAGGAGTAAAGGTCTATCTTCATCTATCTCTTGTATATATCTATTCGAAAAACAAAATACAAAATTATAAAACCTTCAAAATCCATAAAAATCTGAAAAATTCGAAAAATCTTAAAAAAAAAATATATATATATATATATTGTCAATTTGTTATGCTTTTTCTCGGTTCGACAATATCTACGGTCTTTGTGCTGTCATTCAAAGAATGACACGGGACTTTAGATGTTGTTCGAATTCTTAAAAAAAAAAAAAAAAAAAAAATCAAAAAAAATATTTTTGGGAGAAAGAGAAAAAAATGGTTTATTGTCATTTCAGGCAGTAACCCGCTTTTTAAAGAAAGAACAAAGCCATTCTTTATCATGTTTTTCAAAATTCCATGCTCTGATTCTATAAACATTTATCTGCTGAAAACTAACTGCCTTGAAAAATAACTCAGTCTCTATTTTTGATAATCATCTGGACTTATTTGTCAAAATATCAATCTCTCAATCAACAACCTATGTCATTGATTGAGGGGGAAATGATTTCAATTAAATTAAAAAGTTATTTGGCATTCAATTGTTTTCAAAAGATATTCATGCATGTTTTATCAATGGAGTTTAAAGTTTTAAAATCCGATCCTTATCAGTTAAAACGCTTTCATAATCAAGTCACAATTCTCCTTAAAAGCTTTCAAAATCAATTTAAATCTATAAGAGATCACAAATCTCAAATGATTTGATAATTGTGATCGGGGGAGAATGTGTGATTTAAATTGGATTTAAACTGATACTTCGGTAAATGGTTTTATAAGGATGTACATGCTATCCTTCCCACATGTGACAAACGATTTCAAATTTTGCATGCACATGTTGAGGAGGAGCATCTATCTTAAACCTATGATTTGAAACGTGATCACTTATCTCAATGTGCAGGTTCCCTCTAGTATGTGCAAAACTCTTTTCAAACCTAGAAGCACATATTGAGGGGGAGCAAAATCATGAAAACCTCATCCTTCCCCAAAATGCTTTATCTACTTGATTCGATTAGGGAAGTGATGTTGATATCTTTTAGAAAATGGTAATCAAAGAAGTTAATTCTTCCTCTTACCTCCGTGTGCAAAACGATTTCAAACATTTGATGCACATGTTGAGGGGGAGCACTTGTTCTAAAAATATCAAAAACAATTCAGGTACAAAATGTTTTGATAATATATCACCAGTATCTGGATTGATTTTCAAACGGTTTTCAATTGGTTCCAAATGGCAGATGAACAATACCAAATAGACCGACCTACTTTACGTTATGTACGGTGATATAAGGATGATAAGGTTAGGTATGTGTTCCCATGATCCGCCAGAACCGGAGGGATCTACCCAGGGACTATCCACTAGTTAGTGTAGAGTTCTTAGGTATGATGATAAAAGGAGAAAAATGAAAAATGGGAAGAGTGCGGACTGAGATAGAGCTAGTACTGGAACAAACCTAACAAGGTTCTAGCTATGAAGTATCGGTAAGCACTGAAGGGGTTGAAGAATGAAAAAGAATCGAATGAGATAAGGGTGAAAACAAATAGCCCTCCATATATTCAACCTTAGGGCAGAAACCGGGTTCAATTCATATGCTACTGATGGTAACATCGGTATTGAAGACAAGACGTCATGGACCCAGTGACGCACTGTACTTCAACTTTCCAAAACCACTCAAGTTCCTCTTAAAAGGACTTGTTTCATTCTCACGGGGAACCGACATTATCTATCGACTTTCTCTTAGAGATTGTTGATATTGAAGAAGGAGACCCTCTCCCTAGTCTCCGGCACAGGAACCAAATATGCACATATTGAGTCTAGAGCCACGAGATCATCTATAAATCTCATTAGGACACTTTCAATGAAGACTCTCTGTTTCACACAATGTGGAAAGAGAGATTATATCTTGAGTCCTACGCATTATCCTTGTGGTATTGCCAGAACATCTGAGTGATATGCAAACATATTCACAATGAAGATGGAAAGCCCTCTGGAGCCAACATCAAACAAGCTCCTGGTGGGTGGCATGTGAGATCTATTCAATAGATCAACCATGTGACAACTGAACAGAAACAATGAGGCGATTCAATCTTTTGAATCAATCCTGGTTCAGGTTATGGATTAACGGATACCTTTGAAAAACCGGTCATTGTGCTTAAAAACTCTTTTCTTTAGCACATTGACCGTGTTCGAATATTTCAAATCAAAAGGTGTTTTATGATTGATAATTGATTTTCATTAAAACCTTCGTTGCATTGCAAAAACAATTTCTATTGAGCAATACACGATTGTCTTTCAAATCTCTTTTCATCAATCAGTGAATTTCTATTCGCTGGTTCACTCACTCCGTGTTGTCTTCTTTGAGATGTTCCGGTTTGAGAACAGCTAGAGCAGCTGCGAAACCCTGTCAAGGAAATTCTTCGGAATTATACCTGATCACAGGCAGTACTTGTACTGATCAATGGGGAACCGTGGGCCGTGTACCTCAATTCAACGAAAGTGATCAAAGACACTTTCGTGTGCTTTATTGCTAACTGTTTTATGCAGGTACATCCTACGTTTGCAGCTGATAAAAATGAAGTGGTCAATCCATAGCCGCATGCTCACACTACACATTCATCTCAAAAGAAATCATGATAAGTGCATCAATGACTCTGATATTTTCACTCCATGCTTCTGCTACGCTGCTGCCAATATCATGAATCAACGAAAGCTTACGTTACTCTGATGAGAAGATATCATGATCCAGAATGTGAGCATGTCGGTCCAAAAGTCACAACATCACATAATACCAACACCACAATGGATGTCTCAGAGATTTTTGTTAGCTGATGATCTCAAAAGCAGGCTTAAAATTATTATCACGTGGATCAGTAATAGACCTCCACTTGGATTAACCAAACATGCAATGAGTAGAATCAATGACTACGAGCTTCGGAGCAAAGTACTACATCAAGAATGCAAGAACAATTGTTAATGTAATATCTGATTGTATTCAATGTATTTTTAGTATATGTTTGAGGTGACCTCCCTTAGGGGGAGATTGTTAGGAATTAGAAATTCCAGGTATTAAAGAGTCGGTCACCTCAAGTATATGTAATCATTAGAAAGCTCGTAGTCGTAGTTATTTTAAGCTAAGTAGTATTTAGTTAAGTAACACCGTGGAGGACGGACTGGTCTTTACCCACTGTATGCTTGATCCACAGCCCGTTGTGTGGCGTTTTATTGTAAGACTATAAATACTCTCTACCTTCCAAGGTAGAGAGTTGGAGCTCATAATAATATTTTCTTTCTCTCACTATAGTTCCCAACTCTCTTCCTTTCTCTCACTAGAACTTTCTCTCTCTAACATACTTATGCGCCTACTTTGATCATGGTTTAGAGTGTTTGTGAAATCTAATATCCTACAGGGAGGATTGTTGGGATATGAAAGTGCTGAAGATATGAAAGTACTGAAGATATGAAAGTACTGTAAGCTACAAAGTACTGGAAAGAGTCAAAGAGTCAAAGTACTGCTAAAGACAAAGTCAAAGTACTGCACTATAAAGTCAAAGTACTGCAAGAACAAAAGAACTGTTATATTCGTTTATAGAAAGTATTGTAACTCTAGAATATTCTATGTTTAGATTACTTGTCGTACAAGGATACAAATTGTAAACCGACTAGGATATCCTTGAGCCTATAAAAGGACTCCTAGATTGGCATTAGAAGTACGAGTCTATGAGTTTTAGAGTTTACGAATTCACAAGTTATCTAGTGTTTTAGAGAGAAGTTCGATAATCTTAGAGTTGTTTAGAGTATCTGCATAATAAGCAGATTTAGAGTTTATAATAAAAGTTATTCTTCTTAGCTTTGTTAAGTAAATTCCGCGTACTTGATAAAGATTGCTTAGTGTTTCTTTGTTGATAACTTAGGATTTATCCGAGGTTATTAAACCTTAACAAGCTAGTTAAAGTTAGTTTGATTAAAGTATATCGATCCAACACTATTTACTCTTCCGTGTAGGCTTGGAACTTCCAAACCTCTCGATGCTCTAGCCGACTTAGGATCATGCATCAATCTTGTTCCGTTGTCTCTCCATAGAACCCTTAACTTAGGTAAGATAGAACCAACGGAAACCATCTTAGGTCTAGCGGATGGTAGTGTTGCATATCCGGTGGGGATAATTAAAGACATGGTAGTACACGTAGGAGAGTTGACTCTTTTGGCCGACTTTCATGTGCTAGACATGAATAAGGACCCGACATGCCCATTACTAGTAGGAAGAGGATTCTTAGCTACCGCTAGTGCTATCATCGATTGTAAGATGTCCAAGATAGTGGTAGGGGAGGGGAGTGCTAGGTCAATCTACGATGTCAAAAAGCATACGTACTACAAAGAAGAGGAAACCCCACATGAGATTAGATTGGATAGAGCACCTTCTACATATGGACCTTGGATAGATAAGAACCTCATACGTCCCCAACGACCTTTCTACTTAGATGAAGCCTTTGCTAGTAAAGCAACTTTCCATGAAAAAGAAATGGCTAGGGACATGGAAGTGAACCCGTTCGAGGACGCCTTAGTATTTAGGAAGATGACCAAGTTTCTAGGAAGTTTGCCCGTAAACCTTGTCATGAATAGGTGGAAAATTGAAAAGCCTAAACATAAGTCGGATTGGAATAGACCGCCTAGTGATGGTAATGGAGAGTGGCACATTAAAATAACAATCTATGATCCCGATGGAGAAAAGTTTGAAAAGGCATATCGAACCGAACGTACTACTAGGAACTTAAATGATAAGTTTGATCCTTATGACATTGTTAAGGATAGGCTTACTTATATCGGTACGTAGGAGCATGACTACGAGTCTAGCTACAAGACTCATAAATAAAGAAAAGCGCTTCGTGGGAGGCAACCCATGCTTAATTGTTTGCTTGTTAGTGTCATATATCTTTTATTGATTACTTATTCTCATGTTTAAATTTGTAAAAATGCTTTATTTTGTTTTTAACCTCGTCTTAATTGCATATAAAGGTATTTTACATAAAGGATAAGTGTAGGGAGGATTACACACGTTTTCAAAGAAACGTAAACATAAGAATAGCAATTCATTAAAAAATATATATGTGTGTTTGTTTGAGTCAAATGCTTGTATCGAGTCATAATGGATGTTTTGCAGAAATTTTTCCAGATTCTAAAGATGTAAATTTTCTAGAATTTTTTCTAGAAAATCACATACCAGTTTTTGTCAGGATAACCTGACGGCGTCAGGATCGCAACCTGATGGCGTCAGGAAGGAGTAAAAACAACAGATTACTTTTTTCTCGTTTTCTGAGCTACTTATAAATTTTTGGAATTTTCCAGGTCTTAATTTTCCAGAAATTCTGCAAACATCCATTCCACAAGAATTATATCTTAGTTTAGTAGAGTCTTATATATATTATTACCACCGATTTTACGTGAAGGTTTCATTTGTTTTCTTTGAATGTGCAGGTTTTATTTATCAAGAAGAAGAAACAAAAGATTGGAAGGAGCTTTTCACGCATACATTTTTCTTGGTAAGGATTTAACCACCACTTTACACGGATCTTACCGAGCTAATCAGGGGAGTACTAGTTTCTTTCGTTTTTTAATTACCTTCCATTATCATAACTTTGATACTTTCGGGGAACATTGGGACAATGTTCAGTTTAAGTGTAGGGAGGGAAAATAAAACGGGAACTTTGAAACTATGCTTATCCTTGATTATTTGCTTTGTCCAATTGTATTTGTGTAATAAACCATGAGAAAATGTCGGTTAGGGTAATTTTGGCACCAAATTTAAAATTTTTCATGACATATAGGAGTGGGCCATTAGTCTTAACAAAAGCGTCTCACGGATAGGAAATTATATGACTAGCACAAAAACCCTTTACCACCTAAATTCCACCCAAAATGTGAGGATCGCCCTTAGATTAGTAGGAATTAAAGCATTCATCTTTAATGCTTAGAGTGTGAACCGGTAGTATATTAGATTCTATAACTTGTTTTATGATGCATCCCGAGATCGCTAGTAAGACTACACTTGTGTAGTTAGGAATAACTAAATGATAAGAGGCATTAGGATAACCCTTGTTTGATACCCGTAATATAATTACTTCCTCCACATCGGTTGAGTAATTCCCCCACACCTTTGCGTTGTACTCATCTTTAGTACACGATACCCCTAGTTAACCCCTCAGAGCCTATCCTTTTCGCGGTTCTCATGATGTTTCGGTTTTTCCGGAATATCAATGAAGAGCATTGTTTACACCCCACCCCCAAATATACACCCAAATCGCTTTAGCCTACCTTGTATGCACTCACTTTCAGTGCATTATTGTTATCACCCTAAACCCTTAGTTCAATTGTCTAGTTGCTTGCATGAGTTGCTGAGTCGAGTCATATCTTTTGTACACAGTTTTGGGACGATTGGGACTCATGGGAAAAAGTTAAAGTTTATGAAATGACTGGAAGGGAACGTTAAATTCCCTTATTTTCGTAATAACGTACCCCAAGTGTTTTGATCTTTTCAATTCGGGTCAAATTAGTGTTAGAGTAATAAAAACTCAAGTGTAGGGATGTGCCTATAAATCCCTATCATTTTGATGTTACCGTAGAGGATGGTAGAGTAAAAGTGTATGAAAAAAAAAAAAAAAAAAAAAAAAAAAAAAAAAAAAAACATACGGGCTACCATCCTACATCTATCCTTTAAATTTATGTTTGTTTGTTTCAGTTATCTAGAGTTTAGAGTGTCGAGTCTTGGCTTAGCAACGCTATTCTTCGTATGCTTGTAACATAAGAGATTTTTGACTTGCCACCACTAAATAGCCTATCCCACCAAACCCTTTGTTTCCCTACCGTAAGCCTAACATTACAACCCTTTAAAGACCTCTTTGATAGTCTTTCCTAGGTGCTTATGCCAAAGCGATGGAGGTTTGATCTATTCTCAAGCCTATGGTAATCTATGTACTATGACCGGTTAATGAGTGTTTATTTTCAATTTCCAACTTGTTATATTTCATATACACCCGAGAGAGATGTGAGTATCCAAACACCCCATGTGAGGTGCTAGTATGTAATTTCCGTGCTTGTTCTGACTTTTGCGGGGCTTATATGTGTTGTGGACTATTTTAAACCAATGCTTCATGACCCCTAACTTATAAATTAATTGGCTAAAAGCACATTTGCTTGAGGACAAGCAAATACCAAGTGTAGGGATATTTGATAAGGTTTCAAAATGTACCTTTTTTAGGGGTCGTTTAAGCCCTTATTTGATCACTTTTGTATCCGTTATTACTTAATATCGTTCCTTTTCACTTTTTAGGTCTCTTGAAGGCAAATTGCTGTAATGGCACTTATTTGGACGAAAAGGCGCGGATATAGGAAGAAAATGTCCAAAGTCAAGAATCGAGACACTCAAGCTGCTGAAATACAAGGTGACGGCGTCACTGCTTAACTGCGACACCGTCGGAGCATTTTGTGACGGCACAGAAGCCAAATTTCTTATTTTCAAGTGACCGTGTCAGGCTTTAAAAGAGTAGGCCGTCGCAACTCAGACGGCCTAGATTTGATCCAGACGGCGTCAGAAGCTGAAGAGGACGGCGTCACAAGCACAAGGTGACGTCGTCGCAAGACTAACGTGGCCAAGACGAAACCCTAATAACGACGACCCGACGGCGTCACAAATCATAATGTGACGCCGTCGCGAATGTAATCTTATATATAGAATCCGAATTTTTCAGTTTTAGTGTGTAGTCTTTTGGAGTAAAAACCTAAACCGAACTAAGGCTGTCTTGTACAGTATTTTAGGGTTCCAAACCCTATCTTACATCAAGATAAGTGTTTTACTTCATTAATTCAATTATATATTCAATTATTTGTGTGTATGCTTGCATGTTCTCCATATCCGGCTAATTTATTTGTGTGTTTGCTTAGGGAATATGAAACTTAATTATTAAATATTGATTGGTTGTCTCTTATCTTAATTGATTAATGATCTAGTAATGCGATAGGTCATTCGTTGTGTAATTAATGCTTGATTAATATTTGTGAACCTTGGGCTATAGCACTTAGAGCGGTTGTAGGCTAAACCATCCAAAGAGTGCCTTAGAGTTAGAGTTTATAATACCTAGAGGGTTTTGTAGACGAGACCCTTTGGTAAGTTCAAAGAGTTAGGGATAAACGCATACCCTACGACTTTAGACACACAACGCGATTAAGAATAAGGACGTGACAATTCAACCATCAATAGGAGATAATTAAGGAGTAATAAAACCTAAGTGAACACATCTTTAAACTATCATACGAGCACACAATAATTAGACATAGACTACATACACCTTAGATTAGATAATTAGATAAGTAGAGTAATCGGTAGAAATACCAACCCCCAAATCCAAACCCCGAGATTCGTACCTTTCCATTTCCTAAAAAACATAAAAAGATAAAAAATAATCTTCCTCAACCCCAACCTTAGCGTAGTAACTTCTCACTAGCATTCCTATTCCCCTAGAGAACAATATCAATACCCGTGGCTTACCCTAATACTACACTACAACGATTAGGTTCACTGCCTAGGGTGTTATAAAACTTGCTCGAAGAAAAGGAAGTTCCTTTGACCCCGAACGACGCGTGTAGCGTTATCACTAGTACCTTATAAAGGGTAGGCGACGTTGTGTAGGTGTGGTTCACCTTGGTGTGAAAGAACCCGGTGGTTAGCCTAGTACCGGAAAAAGAGTAGGCGACGTTGTGAAGGCTTCTCCGCAATAAGGAGATTGGTGTAGTGTTTAAGAACTCTCGAAGAATGAAGAAAGTCTTCATGAGAGATATGTTTAGCGGTTCCATCATCTTGTTCACAAGTACGTACAACGGACTTTGAAATTGAGGATGGAAGTGCATAACATTATGATAGAGGCGTGTCAAGAACATTCCATAAGGGATGAGTTTATTCTTGGAGCCTTGAAGATTTGCAATTCGTCTTGCAAAGAAGTAGGCGAGATTGTATGGTTGTTGTGTTAGCAAACAGTACAACATGTGAGCACAACAAGCGGGAAGAATTTCTCGATTTCCCCTAAGACTCCAAACATTTTCATGTAGGATGAGTGCAAGAGGCTTGTACTCTTCTCGGATGTCCCGTGTGAAGATAATGTTTGGATCGGAGTAATATGGTCGAGGTTTGCATATTATGCGATTTAAATCTTTCGGAGAGGGTATATGTGAACAATATGGGCTATTTTCTTTACGAAAGTTGAAGAGAGAATCAAGAGACCAATCTTCGGTGAAGGCACATTGTCCATGATTTGGAATCCGGAGGATGTGAGCAAAATGCCCAAGGGTTAGAGTGAACTTTTGGTTTTGTATATAAAACCAAAGGGATAGAGAGCGATCCTCGTTACGAACGAGTTCGACTTGACGGAAGAATTCCATTATGAACCTTGGACATATCTTCTCGTTGATTTCAAGAAGACATTCTAGTCCTATGGCTCGGAAGGAGGTATTGATACCTTCTTCGAATTGTAGAGAGGTGTCTACAATACGTCCTTCGTGGAATTGACGGTTTTCGAGGTTATTGAACCCACGGACATGATTGCCAGGTGTGTTGGGTTCGAGAGAAATGTTCGGAGTGTAGACGCTAGTGAGTGAAAAATCAAACTCATATTCATGCGTCATAGTTGAACCTATAGAAATGATGGGTTAATAAGAGGTGATGTTTATGGTCGACCTATAATTATCTAACGTTTTTATTAGATTTTTTATTAACAATTATTTTTAAACAAGAAAGGCACTTGACTCACTTACGGTTTTGACATTCTAGTGGAGTATTTCTTCTAGAAGAAAAATGGTTTTTAATTTGCATGAAAAATTTTTCTCTAGTAGGACGGATCCCACGGTTCCTTTTCAAAAGGGATCTGGCTAGTATAACTTCCGGGATCCATGGATCTGTAGTAACAGAAACAGATTTGATAAAAACATAGGTTTTACATTTTTATACCACGAGAAGTGTTCTATCCTACATTTTCTTTTAGCATGCACACATGACTTCTAATGTATCACGAAGGAATACGAAACATATAAATCACAAGAAAATAAATAATAACAACGATAACAAGATTATTAGTAATATTGCATTTCAATGCTAAGGATGATACAAAGGATTGGGTATATGATCCCAACGTAGATTAACAACATAAAGTAAATGTCTCCATATGTGAACTTCATCATAGGGAACACAAGTGCGATGAGTGTTAAGGCGATGAGCACGAGTGCGATGTAAACCATGTTGATGACGGATCTTCTTTGTTTCGGTTGAGATGGAATGAGGAGGAAGATGAAGTTTTTGAGTGAGAGGAAATTTTTGAAATTGGAAGATTTGAAAAAGTGAAGGTTTGATAGAGTGGTCGACGATGGGAGTATTTATGGGGAAGGAGGAATTTTTGAAATTCGTGTTTTGTTTTATTATTGGATTAAAAGAAAACAAAACATAAGTTTTATATACCACGACTTTAGACGAGAAATAAGACACGTATGTAAGAAAAAGGCTTCCTAATGAAGCTTCATGTAAAACATGTAATTTGCGCAAAAGATAATCATATAAATACCTAAATAGGTATACTTAATTATCAAGCAAAGTAAAAAGAAAATTGATAGGGCTTAAAGGTGGTGTGTATGGATGAAATAGTGTAATAATATCAATATCAAAATAAACACGAGGATCGAATAGAAAACCTCTTAGGAAAAAGGTTAGTCAATCAAATCCCGTGAGTGAGATATGTGATACCGGATAAGGATATCCGGGTCGTTTCCCAACGAGGTGTGAATTGAGAATGTCGTTTGAGGTATGTTATTAAAATGCTCGATGTTTTGGGTTTTTGAGTTTTTGATTACGTTTTCTACAAATTAATTAACGGGAAAGTAATTAAGGCTAGGGAAACAAAATAAATGACAAACTAACTACTACTAAGCATACGGAACAATAAAATTAAGCTAAACTAAGTCCTAGGGTGCTAATATGCAAAAACGTGAAAACCCGGGCTAATCCCGAGTTCCAAAAGTGAAAATAATGCAATTTAAGGCCTACGGATGTGAAACTAATTTTCCTATGTTCTAAACTACTAAAAATAATTTTAGAAAAAAGCCGGGTATTTTTTCGACTTTTAAATTATTTATTATGAATTAAAATCTAATTTAATCTAATTTAATTGTAAAAAATACTAAACTAATTTCGAAAAATCTAAAAAATTCACTAAAAATACTTTAAACCTAACTGATTTCAAGAAAAATATAAAACGTTGGTACTGCTTAAGGAAATAAGCTACTAAAAAGCTAAATAAGCTACTAATACTAAAACTGTTTTTGTGTACTTAAGAGATAAATTGTGCAAGATTCTAACGAACAAAGACCCTAGGGCAGTTGGTTGGGAGCGTTGTGTTGAGTGTGTGAGGCTAGAGACCAAGGGTCGAATCTGGTGCTTGGCAACTTTTTTCCAAAATATTTTTTTTCAATTTTTTATTTAACAAACATATCAAAAGCATGAAAAGGAACAATTTTCAAAACTACAACTTTTTTTGAATCTAACTAATAAGTTCAGAAAAAAGGGAACTAATAAGCAGTTATATTAAAATCTAAACTAAAGAAATTTTGAAATGCTAAAAGCTACAAATAAGCTAATTTAAAGCTACAAATAAGCTAATTTAAGTTATACTAAGGGGAAATAAGGCAAGGGATATAGGGGAGATCCTAAATAAGCTAAAGGGGGCATATATAAGCAGTTTTTAAGCAAATGAGAGACCTTAAGCTAACAAGGAGCATAAGCATTCAAGTGGTACAATAAGCTATAAAAAAGCACTAAATAAGATAAAGACTAAGGAATCCTAATCTAATCTATCTAAGAAGCTCCTAAGAGTCCTAAATAAGCTGTTACTAACCTGAAATAAGCTAAAAAAACTAAATGCCTAGGCTGCTGAAACAGGAACGAAAATGGGCAATGGACAGTTTTTTAGAGCAATTTTAAACTAAGTAAGCTATCCTAGGTGCAAATAAACTAATGCTATGTTGAGTTGGGTATGTAGAGATGTAAGAAAACTAGTTTTGACACTTTTATGATGACAAATAAGCTGTGAAAAGAGGTTGCGAACAGCAGCCTGTGCAAAAACTTTTGGACAGAAAACTTTTCTTTTTTTTTTTTTTTTTTTTTTTTTTTTTGTTATCAGAAACTTGTGAACTAAGTGATACAAGTTAAAACCACTTTTGCAATCTTACTAACACCTCAAGATACTTTGACTTTGAAAGTCAAAGTGAGTGGAAAAGCAGTTTTAGACCAATAATAAGCTAGTGCCAAACACCCCTGAATGGGGTGTTAACTTTGGAAAACTAAACTTTTTAAAACAAACTCTGGCTTTTTCTTTTGTAAAACTACTTTAGAACTTGGATTGCAACTTAAAAACAATTAATGATAGGTAAAGAACAAATAAGCACTAAAGTGCTTATTTGCTAAATAAGCAAAATAAAAGAACAGGATAAAAAAGAACTTTCATTAATTTAAAAAAAACAAGTTACAATTTAAAAAAAGACAGAAAACTAAACTTTTTAAAAACTAAAACCTACTGCCTTATCAAATGGCTACAAGGTTACTATTTATACTAAGTCTAAAAGGTCTTCATATCTTGAGCGTGTGCTTTCTGTGTGAGACAAATGAGATGATCGAGCATCTTGTGCTTTCTCTTGCTTCATCTCAGCCTTTCATTTGAACTTGGGCACAAAGGGATGCATCTAAGCCGTGGATTCTTGATGTCCAATGAGGTCCTTGGGGATTGCCAACATGGCAAGTGAGCCATGTGGGATGTGGGGCTTGAGGTGAGCTTTGGGGACCAGGGTTTGAGAGTGATGGGGAAGAAGAAGACAAGGATGAGGAGGGAATTAGTTTGGGTTCTTGGCGCCAAAGGGGAAAAAAATAGGTTTGGGTTTTCTGTGTTTTATCAGTTTTGGGTAAAAAGGAAGAGGTTCAGAATTAAGAGGGGGGGTCAAGTGGTTAAAGTGAAGGGATTCAAAAGGGTTTTAATTAAAACGTTTTTTATTTAAGGGTTTTTTAAAAGGTAAATAAAACTTTGTATTTTTTCTGTTTTTGATTAGAACTTTTTTTTTTTTTTTTTTTATTTTTTTTTTTTTTTTTTTTTGAAAGAAAACTTTAATAAAAATTGATTTTTGAAAAATAATTGGTTTTAAATAAAATTTAGGATTTAGAAAGAAAGAGTGTTTTAGGATTTTTGTGAAAAAGGGTAAAATGGTAATTTTGGGTTCGGGTAGAGGGTAAATTAGTAATTTGGATTTAGGGATAGGTTTTTGAGTCTGATTCCCCAAGCTCACTCCCAAATATGTATCCCGGGCTCTAAAAATGTGGAAAATCATCTTCCGGCTCCGTCAGCAAAGCACGTTTTCCAATCCGAGCTCATTTCTGTTCGTTTTTGCCCTGTTTTCGATCCTTTGTACCTGAAACACATAAAAACACATTCCAAGGATATCTGTAGAATAATTGGTAATATTTCCGTGTTTTTAGACATTTTTGTGGGCTTAGATGGGTAAAAATGATGAGTGAATAAGCACTCATCAAATCCCCCACACTATCAATTGCTAGTCCCTAGCAATCCGATCATATGAAGTAATGAAAGGATCAAAAATACGAAGAATACCCCGTTTCGACTTTTTATTCACTACGAGAAATTTAAAACTTGAACGTAAATAAATAACATGCTTGATTATCAAAACATGGCATCACGGAACGGGATTCACGCAAAATGGGTGTC
Source organism: Chrysanthemum seticuspe (assembly GCA_019973895.1). Classification (NCBI taxonomy): domain Eukaryota; kingdom Viridiplantae; phylum Streptophyta; class Magnoliopsida; order Asterales; family Asteraceae; genus Chrysanthemum; species Chrysanthemum seticuspe. Next base: position 82,880,564 of record BPTQ01000003.1, read on the forward strand.
TCCGGGGAATTGTAATCGTCATCCTCTTTTTTATACTCTCAAACCAAGCTTAAACTTATTGTGCAAACGTTTTTGTAAAATGCTAACACTACTTATATCAATAATCTATGTAAGTCGAGACTTAACTTTTTACTCCCGCAATTTATACAATTTAAGTGTGTGTGCTCATTTTCAAAAGTTTGACCATTGAAATCGACATTTGTTATGGCTATGATCCACTTACTAAAGTACTAACTCACCGTAAACGATGAAAGTCTAAGGTTCGAAAGAGCCTTTTCCATGTAGCGGCTTTCTTCTCAGCTTGTCCTTTTAAGGAGGCTAGGTTTTCACCCTTGAGAATAGTACCGGAATCAGCGGGAATTCGATTCCAAAGATTTACGAAGCTACCGTTAAGTTAAAACTAAACCTAAATGGATTACAACCGACAATAATTTAAAAATTCGAGATTCAAAGGTGAGATCACTCCATGTGGCGACTTTCTTCTCAGCTTGTCCTTTTAAGGAGGCTAGGTTTTCACCCTCGAGAATAGTATCGGAGCTTTCGGGATCTTTGAAATCAAGGATTTCCAAATTACCATCAAACTTTTAGACAACTTTGACGAATACGAGTTCAACTTCCGATTTAAATTTAAGAAAAAGCAAGTTTCGCACATTTATTCATAAGCAACTTAGTGCTTTTATTCACGCAACTCATATTTTTCATTTTTCCTTTTTCAACTTTTTTTTTTCATTCATTTTTTTTTTTTTTTTTTTTTTTCATTCATTTTTTTTTTTTTTCACTTTTGACTTTGAACTTTAAACTTGCAACTTTTGCATCATTCAAGCAACTTTCGATACTTTCATTTTGCAACATTATTCGGATTTAAAGAAAGTATGCTTTCTCGGAAATTTAAATAAAAAGTTGAACTCGGACTCTAAATCAATTTTGCTTAAAAACTCTTTATTGTAACAAGACTATTTGAATGTTCAAAAGTTTGGCAACGAGCACGTATTTAGGTCCAATTAGTTAGCTTCTGGGAGAAAAAGCCATAGATTACTTATATAAGCTCTAAAGAGAACCAACTACTCCACGCTTAGCATTTTCATTTGCACAACGCGTAAAACCTTAGCCTAAATGTTAAGAGAGCAGCTAGATCAACACTCTAGCAAAGTCGGGAATCCCCTTGTTCTAGCCGAATCAAGACTAAACTACCATTAATACCGAAGCATTAACGCATTATTTTTGGGCAAAGCACTTCTTGTAAATGTAAATACTTGACTTAAAGCGATAAAAATTTTAAAATTTTTGGTCAAAACGGGGGTGCTAGGGTACTAGAAGGTACACATGTGATCAAAATTCGCTTAGAATTCCCCCCCACACTTAGAATGAATATTGCCCTCAATATTCATAGTACCGGCCGTAGCCGAAACTATAGAACGGGAAAAGGTAATACTACTAGCCAAGTGTGGAAGCGAAATCTTTTTTCACAAAAAGGATTTAAAAAGATATCCCTAGATAATCGTTAGTAAAAAGATCAGATATTGGGCGGCTGGATTGAAAACAGGCGCATCAATCATCACGATCTACGGGAATCCTGAAAACAGAGAGCAAACACACAACAAGCAAACATCAGTGGGGGAAATTCCCCCACACTTAGTGTTAGAAAATAGAAAGAAGTCAGAAACATGGGTGGACACCCATGTTATGCTACTGTTTTTGTTAACCGAGTCGCTAGCTTGACTCGACCCCGAATTCATTGGTCCATGGGGGAGCAAGTGGAAGGGAAAATCTCAATCGGACTTTCATTCAAATGGTTTGGATAAACATTGAATGTGCTGAAAGTTCCACTCCGATGAGATATATCCGGCTCAAAAGAATGATGATTGGAGATGCCGGGGTCGAAAATGAAATCCTCATTTTCGGATGAGGTAACACGGGTGGGTTGGGTGGGCAAAATAATAGGCATGAGAACATAGTGTTCAAAGTCTTTGCCCACCGCCTTAGCGATACAAGTACCCATATTGGGTTCAAAATCAAAGATGAATCCATCATCCGGCGGTTTAGCGGGAAGACGAGGGAATGATGGATCATCAAGAAGCACAGTCTTAGTCACAAGTAACTCCATAGAGAAGAGGAGTTCATGGTTAGGTCGAAGAGTTTGAAACATCACATCGGGTAAAGTACCCATTTTAGCAATTTGAGTTCTCTTAGAGTGAACTCCCTTGGAAGGTATTATACCGGGTTTGAACACTTTATCCTCAGAGAGGCATGAATCGAAAGTGTCAACCACGGTAAAATCCTCAAGAGAAGGGGAGTCACTCTCGGTTAAAAAAGAATGAAGAACATCTTGATCAACAAGTTCATCAATTGAAACTTTCAAGTTCTTCTCTTTTTTGGGAAAGAATGGATCATCAAAATTTTCCAAAGGATCATTGTTCAAATTATCATTCTTAAATGGATTAGAGTCCGTGAGAGCGAGTTCATCGGAGAACTCCTTCTTATCAATTGAAGGGTCAAGTGACGGATCTCCATACAACAAATACTCAAGTTCACGTAAGTCGGCTTCAAAGTCAAAGACTTCATTGTCAATTCCCGGTGGGAGAGGACCAAGGCAAGCGAGTTCATCGGCGAACTCCTCGAGAAGTAAATCGATAGCTGAATTCTCGGGCTCGGGCTTCGAAGGATTTTTGGTCAAAAGCTCAACTTCTTTAATTTCAATTTCTTCCGGAGGGAGTGAAGACAACGGGTCTTCATTTGCACTAAGTAATTGTTCAAGACGAACACGGTCTCCCTCCGGGTCAGATTCATCGTCATCAATTCCTGACGGAAAATAATAAGCTTCGATCTCTTCCAAATTCAAGTTACTTCCCTCAAACGGAGTGAGGGAAGGGGAAGAGTCAGAAATAATGGAGTCAGAAGTGGGAGTGGGATTGCCACTCGAAGAAGGTTCAACAAGATCGATTCGATTAACCGAATGCGGAGGTGGGACAAGTGCTGTGCTCTTAGAGCTAGCAATTTCCACCACTTCCGTTATGGTCTCCGGTTTCTTGGTAATCGTTTTAAGCTCAACACGTTTACTCGAAGATCTCTTAACTGTAAATCGTGAAAGACTTTGATCGATCCTAGATGAAGAATTTTGGATAACCGAAGGTTGGACGTTTTAGGTACTTCCGTTATTAGTAGGAAGCACTGGGTCCTTTGTCACCTTGGTTTCACGGCTTTCAACTTTATCAATACCACAAATGGTAGGCAGAGATTTCGAATCTTGGTTAACATTGAAAGTTACGGCTTCCTTGTTTACCCTTAAAGTAATTTCCCCTTCATCAACATCGATCAATGCACGACCCATTTTTAAGAAGCACCTCCCAAGGATGAGGGGCACTCGGGGATCGGCATCGAAATCGACAACAACAAAGTCGGCGGGGAAATGAAATTTTCCTACTCTCACACAAACATCCTCGGCTATACCTAACGGATAAGAATTCGTTCGGTCGGCAAGCTCGAGGATCATACATGTAGGTGTGAGTGGGGGTAACGAAAGCTTTTTCCACATAGAGTGTGGCATTAAGTTAATGCTCGCGCCCAGATCGGCCAAAGCGGAGCATTGAACTAATCCTTGAAAATCACACGGGATGAGGAACTTTCCGGGGTCTCCTAACTTTTCGGGAAGTTTTTTAAGGATAACCGCCGAACAATTCTCGTTCAAGGAAGTTTTAGCCAACTCAGAAATTTTTTCTTTGTTGCTCAACAAGCTTTTGATCGTCGGACCAAACTTGGGCATTAGAAGGAGAGCCTCCGCGAAACTAATCTCGAAGTGCGTATCTTGAAAGATTTGGATAAGCTTCTCCATTTGTTGATTAGTTTTGTCGCGGGCCTTTTGATCATTAAGCCTTGAAGGATAAGGAATTGAAGGCTTAATCTTCGGAACATCGGGCTCCGGAATGGGGATGTGGACTACCGGAGGTTGGACGTGTGCGGTACTTCGTGGGCTTGTAGAATGCACCTTGTCCTTGGTCACCTCGGTTTCTCGTTCTACTTCCCTCACCGGAGAGGGTGTAGGCATCGAGGGTCCATCATATGACTTACCACTTCGGGTGGCAATAGCATTCAACTCTCCCTTCGGGTTAGGAATCGTATTACTTGGAAGAGAACCGGAACCCGAGGGTTGAGAATAAGAATTAGAAGGTTGATTGGCTTGAAAGAAACTAGCCATCATATTCCTAATTTCAGTCATCTGTTTGTTACTTGTAGCTTCAATTTCCTTTTTGAAATCCGTCCTCATGCCGTTAATTTGAGTTTGCAAACATTTAATGGTGTAATCGGAATTCTTCATGTAAGTTAGAAACTCGTTGTTCGGAGCAACTTGAGGAGGTGCTTGATAAGGTTGTTGAGGAGGAGGTGGTTGATATTGATGTTGAGGAGGAGGTGGTTGTTGGTAAACTTGAGGTGGAGGAGCTTGGTATTGTTGATTACCATGATTAACATTAGCTCCTCGGTTCTGATTAACATTGTGGTTACCATTGAAACGGTTTTGATTTTGGTTTTGGTGTTGAGGTTGGTTGAAACCGGGAGGTCCGAGATAATTGTTTGAACGGTAGCTAAGAAGATTTCGATCTCCTTGCGGTTGATTGTAGTTTCCCGTAGCAGCATAAACATTCTCATGTGCGTAGCCACCGAAGGCTGGGCACTCGGAATAAGAATGTGGACCTCCGCAAGTCTCACAAGTCGGTTGAACCGCTTTCACTTGTTGATGTTGATTCTGATTATTCATCTGAGTAATCCGTAAGATATCGTCGATCTTTTTGTTCATGGCGGCTATTTCGAGAGAAGAAGACGTATTTGATCGAGTCGATTCTCCCCTTTCGGCGGTAGAATCCCAATAATTGTGATGGGCGGTCATGTTCTCAATAAGATCGTAGCATTCCTCGGGACGTCTTTTCATGAAAGTTCCACCGGCAGCAGCATTGATTGTGTCACGGTGTCTCAATGTCAAACCATTATAAAACGTATCAATTTGAGTGACAAGCAACATGTTATGATTCGGACATCGATCAATTGCAAGCTTATAACGTTCCCAAGCTTCAAACAAAGATTCGTCGGGATATTGTCGAAAATTACTGATATCGTTTCTCAACTTCGTCACCATCGACGGTGGAAAGTACTTTGCTAGAAACTTAGAAACCATTTCCTCGAAGGTATGAATCGAATTCTTCGGGAGTCGATCAAACCAAGAAGTAGCATGATGAGTCAAAGAGTATGGGAAGAGATAGAGATGAAGGGCGTCATCGGAGACCCCATTTTGTTTCATACTCTGAGTGGCGGTAAGAAATTTGTCAAGATGCTTGTTAGCATCTTCATCTGGTAAACCATAAAATTGACAACTGTTTTTTACTTGTTCTATCATATGATGTTTCAAGCTAAAATCGGTAGCTTGAATATTAGTCGGTGCAATGGGTCCTCCCCTCCCGTACATTGTAGGTTGACATAGCTCCTCCATCGTTCGGAGATCGGGAGCTACATTTTGATTAACAGGAGGAGGATCGGGACCGGGACCGGGTACGGGTGGTACGTTGTTACCAGCCATAGTACGTAACTCGGGTACGTTCTGATTCTGATTCTGAAGTCGTCTTGATTGAGAGCGAGTGCGCATGCACTTTAAAAACCAAGGCAATTAAAATGATACGGTATTTGAAAACAACAGTGAACTTAAACCAATAATCCCAAGTGAATAAATCACTTCTATAAGACAAACGCACAAGCGAGCGGAGAAGCTTTTTTAGGTCAGCGCGAAGCTTATTAAAAACCCACCTCTTTTCAGCCGCAATTTAATGTCAGGCCGTCCTTATACCCACCACACAGTTTGTTTATCCGATAGAAATAAATCGACTCACAAGCGACACAAAGGCAAGTTTTTGATCTTTGGTTCGGGAACTTACTAATGATAACACCTCCGTTGAGAATGTTATATAATTGGTGTCTTCTATTTATTAGCAAAAACACAAGAGAAAATCTTTTTGTATTTTTAATATGATATATATATATATACAAAAGAAAAAGGGAAATATTTTTTACTTTTTTGATTTTTATAAAAACAATAACTTCACGAAGGAAGGATCTCGAGTCACTAATCGTCAAACCTTCAACGATATTGTCGCGACACAACCTCCCCGGCAGCGGCGCCAAAATTTGATAGGGCTTAAAGGTGGTGTGTATGGATGAAATAGTATAATAATATCAATATCAAAATAAACACGAGGATCGAATAGAAAACCTCTTAGGAAAAAGGTTAGTCAATCAAATCCCGTGAGTGAGATATGTGATACCGGATAAGGATATCCGGGTCGTTTCCCAACGAGGTGTGAATTGAGAATGTCGTTTGAGGTATGTTATTAAAATGCTCGATGTTTTGGGTTTTTGAGTTTTTGATTACGTTTTCTACAAATTAATTAACGGGAAAGTAATTAAGGCTAGGGAAACAAAATAAATGACAAACTAACTACTACTAAGCATACGGAACAATAAAATTAAGCTAAACTAAGTCCTAGGGTGCTAATATGCAAAAACGTGAAAACCCGGGCTAATCCCGAGCTCCAAAAGTGAAAATAATGCAATTTAAGGCCTACGGATGTGAAACTAATTTTCCTATGTTCTAAACTACTAAAAATAATTTTAGAAAAAAGCCGGGTATTTTTTCGACTTTTAAATTATTTATTATGAATTAAAATCTAATTTAATCTAATTTAATTGTAAAAAATACTAAACTAATTTCGAAAAATCTGAAAAATTCACTAAAAATACTTTAAACCTAACTGATTTCAAGAAAAATATAAAACGTTGGTACTGCTTAAGGAAATAAGCTACTAAAAAGCTAAATAAGCTACTAATACTAAAACTGTTTTTGTGTACTTAAGAGATAAATTGTGCAAGATTCTAACGAACAAAGACCCTAGGGCAGTTGGTTGGGAGCGTTGTGTTGAGTGTGTGAGGCTAGAGACCAAGGGTCGAATCTGGTGCTTGGCAACTTTTTTCCAAAATATTTTTTTTCAATTTTTTATTTAACAAACATATCAAAAGCATGAAAAGGAACAATTTTCAAAACTACAACTTTTTTTGAATCTAACTAATAAGTTCAGAAAAAAGGGAACTAATAAGCAGTTATATTAAAATCTAAACTAAAGAAATTTTGAAATGCTAAAAGCTACAAATAAGCTAATTTAAAGCTACAAATAAGCTAATTTAAGTTATACTAAGGGGAAATAAGGCAAGGGATATAGGGGAGATCCTAAATAAGCTAAAGGGGGCATATATAAGCAGTTTTTAAGTAAATGAGAGACCTTAAGCTAACAAGGAGCATAAGCATTCAAGTGGTACAATAAGCTATAAAAAAGCACTAAATAAGATAAAGACTGAGGAATCCTAATCTAATCTATCTAAGAAGCTCCTAGGAGTCCTAAATAAGTTGTTACTAACCTGAAATAAGCTAAAAAAACTAAATGCCTAGGCTGCTGAAACAGGAACGAAAATGGGCAATGGACAGTTTTTTAGAGCAATTTTAAACTAAGTAAGCTATCCTAGGTGCAAATAAACTAATGCTATGTTGAGTTGGGTATGTAGAGATGTAAGAAAAGTAGTTTTGACACTTTTATGATGACAAATAAGCTGTGAAAAGAGGTTGCGAACAGCAGCCTGTGCAGAAACTTTTGTACAGAAAACTTTTTTTTTTTTTTTTTTGTTATCAGAAACTTGTGAACTAAGTGATACAAGTTAAAACCACTTTTGCAATATTACTAACACCTCAAGATACTTTGACTTTGAAAGTCAAAGTGAGTGGAAAAGCAGTTTTAGACCAATAATAAGCTAGTGCCAAACACCCCTGAATGGGGTGTTAACTTTGGAAAACTGAACTTTTTAAAACAAACTCTGGCTTTTTCTTTTGTAAAACTACTTTAGAACTTGGATTGCAACTTAAAAACAATTAATGATAGGTAAAGAACAAATAAGCACTAAAGTGCTTATTTGCCAAATAAGCAAAATAAAAGAACAGGATAAAAAAGAACTTTCATTAATTTAAAAAAAAACAAGTTACAATTTAAAAAAAGACAGAAAACTAAACTTTTTAAAAACTAAAACCTACTGCCTTATCAAATGGCTACAAGGTTACTATTTATACTAAGTCTAAAAGGTCTTCATATCTTGAGCTTTAGCTTTCTGTGTGAGACAAATGAGATGATCGAGCATCTTGTGCTTTCTCTTGCTTCATCTCAGCCTTTCATTTGAACTTGGGCACAAAGGGATGCATCTAAGCCGTGGATTCTTGATGTCCAATGAGGTCCTTGGGGATTGCCAACATGGCAAGTGAGCCATGTGGGATGTGGGGCTTGAGGTGAGCTTTGGGGACCAGGGTTTGAGAGTGATGGGGAAGAAGAAGACAAGGATGAGGAGGGAATTAGTTTGGGTTCTTGGCGCCAAAGGGGGAAAAAATGGGTTTGGGTATTCTGTGTTTTATCAGTTTTGGGTAAAAAGGAAGAGGTTCAGAATTAAGAGGGGGGGTCAAGTGGTTAAAGTGAAGGGATTCAAAAGGGTTTTAATTAAAACGTTTTTTTTTAAGGGTTTTTTAAAAGGTAAATAAAACTTTGTATTTTTTCTGTTTTTGATTAAAACTTTTTTTTTTTTTTTTTTTTTTTTTTTTGAAAGAAAACTTTTAATAAAAATTGATTTTTGAAAAATAATTGGTTTTAAATAAAATTTAGGATTTAGAAAGAAAGAGTGTTTTAGGATTTTTGTGAAAAAGGGTAAAATGGTAATTTTGGGTTCGGGTAGAGGGTAAATTAGTAATTTGGATTTAGGGATAGGTTTTTGAGTCTGATTCCCCAAGCTCACTCCCAAATATGTATCCCGGGCTCTAAAAATGTGGAAAATCATCTTCCGGCTCCGTCAGCAAAGCACGTTTTCCAATCCGAGCTCATTTCTGTTCGTTTTTGCCCTGTTTTCGATCCTTTGTACCTGAAACACATAAAAACACATTCCAAGGATATCTGTAGAATAATTGGTAATATTTCCGTGTTTTTAGACATTTTTGTGGGCTTAGATGGGTAAAAATGATGAGTGAATAAGCACTCATCAAAAATCATACCTCTAGCGTACTTAGGAATGTCTTTACAAATGACACAGAAAATGTCACTTAGACTATTCCCGCTCCTTTGTGTTTAAGATACCTTCTTAAGGAAGGTATTCTTGTTACCAAGCGACTCCTAAAGCTTGATGGGTATGAGCTTTGACTAATCAACATGACAAAGAGGATTAGTGCAATTAAATGAAAAAAATAAATAGGAAAAATGTTGTTATCAAATCAACATCCAAACATATAGTTTTAAAAGACATGATGTTTGTTTTTATGAAAAACCTTCTTTGTAGTTTTCAATTAACCATGGATCGTATCAAGTTTTTAAAGTACAATATACATCAAGAAACATGGTAACTAGAAGGGGGGGTTGAATCGTTTTACCAATTAAAACTTCCTTTTAAACTATTTAGATCGAGTTATGTCAATCTATTTGGTTGTGTGTGTTGGATGTTGATAAACAAGCATATAAAGATATGTAATGAAAAGATGAGAGTAAGAAGCACAAAACCACAACGCGAGTATTTATAGTGGTTCGGCTACAAGGACACCTTCCTTGCCCTACTCCACTCCCCGAGTCACCTACTCGAGAGTTTGTAAACACTACACCAATCTCCTTATGGCGGAGAAGCCTTCACAACGTCGCCTATCCTTTTTCTGGTGCTAGGCTAACCACCGAGTTCTTTCACTCCAAGGTGAACCAAACCTACACAACGTCGCCTACCATTTATAAGGTACTAGGCTAAGTACCTAGTTCTTTCACTCCAAGGTGAACTACACCTTCACAACGTTGCCTACCCTTGATTAGGTACTAGGCTAAGCACCTAGTTCCATTGCAATGGAGGAACTACTACCACACTACACCAACGACTAATCCCAAAGGAGATCTACTCCTTTACAACATCATCAAGGACATCAATATCCTTGGATCTAATGCTAGTCTATCTAGTACATCAAAACACACCATATCGACTGTACATCTAAGGCACCTTTCACTAATGCCTTTGACTAGATCTACAAGATACCTTTCACTAATGTCTTGTGTCTTCACTTCTAAGCACCTTTCACTAAAGCTTCAAGTCTTGACTTCTAAGCACCTTTCACTAATGCTCCTTGTCTTGACTTCTAAGCACCTACCACAAGTGCTTATGCTATAGACGATAGATACCCTTCACTAATATCTTCGTCTTGACACTTGAGACATCTTTCACTAATGTCTTCAACACTACACTTCTTTGAAGAAAGAAAGGAATCATCAACAAGAAGACTTCAGTAGCCTTGATGATGAGGAAGCTTGGCAACTCATGGACTTGAGCTTGCTGGACTTCAAAGGTGATGATCTTGCCTTTAAGAGGAACCTAGAAGATCACACAAAAAGAAAACTACAAACATAGATCTCTTGGATCTAACGTTAGTGAGATTTAACTCAGGGGAGAAAGTGTGTTAGAAAGGGATGAGAAATAATGAAGAAATGGTTCACTATTTATAGAGGAAAAATCCTACTGTTCCCCGGATCCCACGGATCCCTACCACAAGGGATCCGGCTAGCACAAAGCTAGGGATCCATGGAATGCTCCTCTTTGCCCATGGGTATTTTGGTTATGGGTCATGGGTCATGGGTTGAACCATGGATCTTTGGCTAGATACAATGTATCTTTGAGTGCAATGCACTTAGTCACTTGGGTATGGGTTGATCCATGGGTTATGGATATTATCCATGTATGATATAAGCATGATGTCATGCAATGGGTTATGGGTCAAGATCCATGGGTTATGGGCTTTGGGTTGTAACCAACTACATTCAATGTATTTGCCCAATGGGTTGTGATACTTAAGTTTCTACCCATTTATATTACCCAATATACTACATACTAGTTATGTGTATATTTTATCCAAATATGTAAAAACTAGTTGTTGTACATATGTATTACTTAAATCATAAAATCACTTATACTTGTTTTAGTGTTTTATGTGAAAATGTGAATATGTTAGAAACTGTTAGTTCAAACCATTTACGTATTTTATTTGTTTTGTTAAAATGATTTTACGTTTGTTATCGACAAAACATTAGAAGGTCGTAAAATATAAATAAACATTTTTACGGCTTATTTGTATTAACAGGTTGTGATACTTAAGTTTCTACCCATTTACATTACCCATTTTACTACATACTAGTTATGTGTATATTTTGCCCAAATATGTAAACACTAGTTATTGTACATATGTAATATTAAATCATAAAACCACTTATACTTGTTTTAGTGTGTTATGTGAAAATGTGAATATGTTAGAAACTATTAGTTCAAACCCTTTACGTATTTTATTTGTTTCGTTAACATGATTTTACGTTTGTTATCGACAAAACATTAGAAGATCGTAAAATATAAATAAACGTTTTTACGGCTTATTTGTATTAACAACTTCATTACTAGAACTTTGTTGGGTTTGTTCCAGTACTAGCTCTGTCTTAGTCGGCACTCTTCCCATATTCTCATTTTTCTCCTTTTTTCATCATACATAAGGACATCTACACGATCTAGTGGATTGTCCCTGGGTAGATCCCTCCGGTTCTAGCGGATCATGGGAACTAATACCTAACCTTATCATCCTTATATCACCATACATAAAGTAAATTTGGTTGGTCTATTTGGTATTGTTCATCTGCCATTGGAACCAATTGAAAACCATTTGAAAATCAATCCAGATACTTGTGATATATTATTAAAGCATTTTGTACCTGAATTGTTTTTAATATTTTTAGAAAAAAAAGAGCTCCCCCTCAACATGTGCATCATGTATTTAAAATCGTTTTGGCACACGGAGGCAAGAGGAAGGATTAATTTCTTTGATTACCATTTTCTAAAAGATATCAACATCACTTCTCTGATCAAATCAAGTAGATAAAGCATATTGAGGAAGGATGAGGTTTTCATAAGTTTGCTCCCCCTCAATATGTGCCTCGAGGTTTGAAAGAGTTTTGCACATATTAGAATGAACCTGCACTTAGAGACAAATCAATCACGTTTAAATTATTTGTGGTTTCAAAAGATGCTCCCCCTCAACATGTGCATGAAAAATTTGAAATCGTTTGGCACATGTGGGGAGGAAATCTTGCTACACACTTGTGAAACCATTTATCGAATCATCAGTTTAATCCAATTTAAATCACAAATTCTCCCCCGATCACAATTTTTAAATCATTTGAGATTTGTGATCTCTGTAGATTTAAATTGATTTTGAAAGCTTTTGAGGGGAAATGTGACTTGATTATGAGAAACATTTAACCGATAAGGATCAAGTTTGAGACTTTAGCCTCCAAAGATTAAACATGCTTGAGTATCTTTTGAAAACATAATTATAACAAACGTCTTGTATCAATTGTATACAATATTTTAAAACATTGTTCTTTTTGATTATTCAAGAGTAGACCTTTCTCGATTACGTGCCAATTGTTTGAAAAATACTCTTTTTGATTGAAATCATTCTCCCCCTCAATCAATGACATATGTTGTTGATTGAAGGATAGAGATTTTGACAAATGAAAAGCCTGGATGATTTTCAAAAGTAGAGTCCGAAGTATTTTCAAAGCAATTTTTTTTTCATTAGATGACAAATATTTTTCAGAAGAATCATTTGAAGGAAAAATATTTGAAAGGAAATATTTGTCCTTTTTACGACAGACATTTATTTTTAGAATCAGAGCATGAGGTTTGAAGATTTAAGATAAAGCATGGCTCTATTCTTTCTTTGAAAAACGGGTTACTGCCTGAAATGACAATAAACCATGGTTTTGCTTTCTCCCAATTTTTTTTTTTTTTAAACATTCGAACAACATTTAAAGACCCGTGTCATTCTTTGAATGACAGCACAAAGACCGTAGATATTATCGAATAGAGAAAAATATGACAAAATGACAATATATATTTTTTTTGAATTTTTTTATTTTTTTATTTTTTTTCAAGATTTTCAAATTTTTATGGATTTTTGAAAGTTTATATTTTTTTATTTGCTTTTTGTAGGTTTTGTAATTTTGTATTTTGCTTTTCGAATAAATATTTACAAGAGATGGATGAAGAAAGACCTTTACTCCTCGTCTTCCTCTTGAAGACGTTTGAGTGTTTCCGGTTGTAGACTCTTTAGACCAAGTCGTGGAAGGATAAACTCAAAACGTTCTTTAGGAAGAGCTTTGGTGAAGATATCTGCTAATTGGTATTCAATCCTCACAAAATAGAGTTCCACCACACTGTTCTCCACTTGCTCCCTGATGAAATGATGTCGAATGTCGATGTGCTTTGCTCTTGAGTGTTGAACGTTGTTGCATGAGAGAGCAATAGCACTTTTATTATCACAGTACATAGGGATTTTGTTGAATTCAAAGCCATAGTCAGATAATTAGGATCTTATCCATAGGGTTTGAGCACAACAAGATGACATGGCTATGTTTTCAGCCTCTGTAGAGGATATAGAAGTACTCATTTGTTTCTTTGAAGACCAGCTCACAAGCTTATCACCCAAAAACTGAGCACCTCCAGACGTACTTCGACGTGTATCTTGACATCCTGCATGATCAGCATCTGCATAGGCTGTTAGTGACATACCGGTGTCCTTTGGGTACCAAAGTCCCATATTGATGGTTCCTTGGAGATACCGAAAGACCCGTTTAACCGCTTCAAGGTGCTTTTTGGTAGGCTTAGCCTGATATCTAGCACACATGCAAACAGCGAACAGAATGTCTGGTCTACTGGCTGTGAGGTACATCAGGGATCCAATCATACTACGATATTTCATTTGGTCTACCATGATCCCTGAGTGGTCCTCATCCAGTTTAGTACGCTCCATCATGGGAGTGTCAACAGGGTCACAAGAATAAAATCCAAATTTCTTTAAAATCTCATTTGCATATTTAGATTGATAAAAATGCCTCCGGGACTTTGTGAAATTTATAATCCCAAGAAAAATGACATTTGTCCCATCATTGAAATTTGAAATTTGGAACCCATTTCATTTGAAAAACGGTCACATTCATTGGGGTCTGTCGAGGCAAAAATAATATCATCAACATAGATTTGAACGTGAATTAAATGTTTGCCTGACTTTCTGGTGAACAATGTCGGATCAACTGCTCCTTTGGTGAATCCAGTAGATAGAAGAAACTTTGATAGCGTATCATACCATGCCCTTGGAGCTTGCTTCAAACCGTAAAGAGCCTTCTTCAAACGATAGACATGAGTAGGATGCTCTGGATTCACAAAGCCTTCAGGTTGGCTGACGTATACGACTTCTTTAAGATCTCCGTTAAGAAAAGCCGTCTTCACATCCATCTGATAGACTACCATATTCTTACTTGCAGCAATAGCCAGGAATATTCTGATTGCCTTGATGCGTGCAACTGGAGCAAATGATTCTTCAAAGTCAATACCCTCCTCTTTACAATATCCTTTTTCAACCAATTGAGCCTTGTTCTTTAAAACATCACCATGCTCATCAAGTTTTACTTTGAAGATCCACATTAGGGAAATGATCATAGCACAGTCAAGAGCAGGTACTAATTCCCATACATCTAGTCGATCAAACTCATGAATTTCTTCTTGCATGGCATTGAACCAGCTGTCTTCATTCATAACAGTTTTAACGTCTTTTGGTTCGATCTTAGAGAGTACAGAGTTGAAGAAGCACCATAAGGCATCGGTTGCAAGTTGTCGACGAGTAGATACTGGACGAGAAGGGTTTCCAATGATGTTGTCCAATGGGTGATCATGTGTCCATTTTCTAAGGTGTTCATTTGGTTGTTGTTGAGGAACAGAAGTAGCATAGTCAATTTCTCCTGATGATGATGGTTCAGATGATGATTCAGGAGCAAATATGTTTTCAAAGGGTTCATCTTCTGGAGGATCAAAAGGATTTTCATCATCTGTAACTGCAGCAACATTTCCATTGAGTACACTTGATGATTGAGGCATTGATGATGAGACCGAGTGATCAGCAGAAGGCGCTTCTTGACTTAGTGACATAGAAACTGAAGGGTTAACTTCATTGACAGGTAAAGGAGCAGCCTCTGTTGATGGATTTGACAGATCATTAGCAATTGGCTCATAGTGTTCATCAAACATTGGATCAAACAGTTTCTTCAATTCATCTTCTGAAGGGGGGGTACAAATGGAGTTGTTGGTGAGGAGTTTGGTACAAGAGAAGAACTAATGGGACTATTTAGAAATGCGGGTCCAGAACTGGATTGTCCAGGAGCCATTTGACCGGTCAGCTCATCAAACGTAACGTGAATTGTTTCCATGATATTTTGAGTTCTCTTGTTGTAGATTCGGTATCCTTTTCTGTTTGGTGCATATCCTACAAATACTCCAATGTCCGCTTTAGCTTTCAATTTGCCTAAATCTTGACCCTCATTAGTTGGGTAACATAACGCACCAAACACACGAAGGTATGATAGATCAGGTTTTCGATTGTGGACAAGTTCATACGGAGTTTTTCCATGAGTTGTGTGAATTAGGGACCGATTTTGAGTGTAGCATGCAGTGGCAATGGCTTCAGCCCATAGAAATGTTGGAACCTTTGAGTAGATCAGCATTGTTCTTGCGGCTTCCACAAGAGTTCGATTTCGTCTTTCAACTACACCGTTCTGTTGAGGAGTTCGTGGAACACTTCTTTGAGGACTGATTCCAATACTTTCATAAAATTCACTGAGTTCTTTATTAATAAACTCAGTTCCATTGTCAGTTTGGACGATTCTGACAGTCTTGTTAAGTCGAACCTACAGCTGTTTAATAAGTTTAATGATGACATCTGGAGTTTCATCCTTTGTCCTCTAGAACTTAACCCAAGTGAATCGGGAGTAGTCATCAACCACAACTAACACATATTTCTTGCCATTAATAGTTTGCACTCTCATCGGTCCACATAAATCCATGTGAATGGTATGTAGAACTTCCATAACAGAATTTGTGGGTTTGGGTTTGTGGGCATATTTCTTGCTTTTTCCCAATTGGCATGCTGAACAAAGATGATCCTTTTCATACTTTAATCTGGGTAAGCCTCTTACAAGGTCCTTTCTGGAAAGATTGTTAATGGTATCGAAGTTCAAGTGATTGAGATGACGATGCCATAACCATGACTTTGTTTTCGAAGCCTTTGACAACAAGCAGATTGGAGAAGACTTCATCATGTCTTTGATTGAGATGGTGTATAGATTTGAACCACGAGTTACTCTTAACAATTCCACACCATCAAGTTCTCGAAGAAAAATGACATTTGTCCCATCATTGAAATTTGAAATTTGGAACCCATTTCATTTGAAAAACGGTCACATTCATTGGGGTCTGTCGAGGCAAAAATAATATCATCAACATAGATTTGAACGTGAATTAAATGTTTGCCTGACTTTCTGGTGAACAATGTCGGATCAACTGCTCCTTTGGTGAATCCAGTAGATAGAAGAAACTTTGATAGCGTATCATACCATGCCCTTGGAGCTTGCTTCAAACCGTAAAGAGCCTTCTTCAAACGATAGACATGAGTAGGATGCTCTGGATTCACAAAGCCTTCAGGTTGGCTGACGTATACGACTTCTTTAAGATCTCCGTTAAGAAAAGCCGTCTTCACATCCATCTGATAGACTACCATATTCTTACTTGCAGCAATAGCCAGGAATATTCTGATTGCCTTGATGCGTGCAACTGGAGCAAATGATTCTTCAAAGTCAATACCCTCCTCTTTACAATATCCTTTTTCAACCAATTGAGCCTTGTTCTTTAAAACATCACCATGCTCATCAAGTTTTACTTTGAAGATCCACATTAGGGAAATGATCATAGCACAGTCAAGAGCAGGTACTAATTCCCATACATCTAGTCGATCAAACTCATGAATTTCTTCTTGCATGGCATTGAACCAGCTGTCTTCATTCATAACAGTTTTAACGTCTTTTGGTTCGATCTTAGAGAGTACAGAGTTGAAGAAGCACCATAAGGCATCGGTTGCAAGTTGTCGACGAGTAGATACTGGACGAGAAGGGTTTCCAATGATGTTGTCCAATGGGTGATCATGTGTCCATTTTCTAAGGTGTTCATTTGGTTGTTGTTGAGGAACAGAAGTAGCATAGTCAATTTCTCCTGATGATGATGGTTCAGATGATGATTCAGGAGCAAATATGTTTTCAAAGGGTTCATCTTCTGGAGGATCAAAAGGATTTTCATCATCTGTAACTGCAGCAACATTTCCATTGAGTACACTTGATGATTGAGGCATTGATGATGAGACCGAGTGATCAGCAGAAGGCGCTTCTTGACTTAGTGACATAGAAACTGAAGGGTTAACTTCATTGACAGGTAAAGGAGCAGCCTCTGTTGATGGATTTGACAGATCATTAGCAATTGGCTCATAGTGTTCATCAAACATTGGATCAAACAGTTTCTTCAATTCATCTTCTGAAGGGGGGGTACAAATGGAGTTGTTGGTGAGGAGTTTGGTACAAGAGAAGAACTAATGGGACTATTTAGAAATGCGGGTCCAGAACTGGATTGTCCAGGAGCCATTTGACCGGTCAGCTCATCAAACGTAACGTGAATTGTTTCCATGATATTTTGAGTTCTCTTGTTGTAGATTCGGTATCCTTTTCTGTTTGGTGCATATCCTACAAATACTCCAATGTCCGCTTTAGCTTTCAATTTGCCTAAATCTTGACCCTCATTAGTTGGGTAACATAACGCACCAAACACACGAAGGTATGATAGATCAGGTTTTCGATTGTGGACAAGTTCATACGGAGTTTTTCCATGAGTTGTGTGAATTAGGGACCGATTTTGAGTGTAGCATGCAGTGGCAATGGCTTCAGCCCATAGAAATGTTGGAACCTTTGAGTAGATCAGCATTGTTCTTGCGGCTTCCACAAGAGTTCGATTTCGTCTTTCAACTACACCGTTCTGTTGAGGAGTTCGTGGAACACTTCTTTGAGGACTGATTCCAATACTTTCATAAAATTCACTGAGTTCTTTATTAATAAACTCAGTTCCATTGTCAGTTTGGACGATTCTGACAGTCTTGTTAAGTCGAACCTACAGCTGTTTAATAAGTTTAATGATGACATCTGGAGTTTCATCCTTTGTCCTCTAGAACTTAACCCAAGTGAATCGGGAGTAGTCATCAACCACAACTAACACATATTTCTTGCCATTAATAGTTTGCACTCTCATCGGTCCACATAAATCCATGTGAATGGTATGTAGAACTTCCATAACAGAATTTGTGGGTTTGGGTTTGTGGGCATATTTCTTGCTTTTTCCCAATTGGCATGCTGAACAAAGATGATCCTTTTCATACTTTAATCTGGGTAAGCCTCTTACAAGGTCCTTTCTGGAAAGATTGTTAATGGTATCGAAGTTCAAGTGATTGAGATGACGATGCCATAACCATGACTTTGTTTTCGAAGCCTTTGACAACAAGCAGATTGGAGAAGACTTCATCATGTCTTTGATTGAGATGGTGTATAGATTTGAACCACGAGTTACTCTTAACAATTCCACACCATCAAGTTCTCGAACGAAACAAGTATGTTTTCTAAAAGCCACTTCTAGATCGGAATCACAGAATTGACCAACAGAGAACAAGTTATGACCAATACCTTCAACATAATATACCCTGGAGATTACACTTTTACCAACAACATAGTCTCCATAACCCATAATTGCACCGAAATGATCGTTCCCGAATCTAACAGTCCCGATGAATTTACTCATGAAGTTCATGAGCCGCGACCGGTCTCCAGTCATATGCTTGGAACAGCCTGACTCCAGGTACTACAGAACGATTTGAACGATCTGTAGTTGAACACAGACAAGAATGGATAACTGGATAGTTGGGATCCCCATGCGAGAATGGGTTCCATTTGGTTAGTAACATTGATTGGAACACCCACATCAGAAGTAGAAACAATGGAATCATCAGGGATAGATGCAGTGCTAGTGTCCGTATTAGACCTATTCAAAGTATGTTCACTTGTTAAGGGAATAGTTCTACCAGTAGGCATCCATTTCCTAATGGGCATTGATCTAGATAATTTAGTCCACATCTCATTAATATTGAATTTGCGGCCAGTAGGTATCCACTGATAACCTATGTTACTAAATTTCCTTCCTGTGGGTTTCCAATATTTTCTAACCTTCTTCCGCCATTGCTTTCTAGCCTTCTTAGCTTGAATTTTTTCAATAACTATCTTAACAGGGAATTTAACAGCATTAATCAAATCATTCATACCACATTCAAGATTAGTAACAGAAACCACGCAATCATCATTACATGTTTTGCCAAAAGTAGCAGAATTTGCATCAATTACAGTACGCTTAGAGCTAACACTAGAATCAACATGATTCGTTTTATTCAAATTCTCCCTAAGGTGATCTTCTACTCTCTTCCACTGAACATTCCTAGCATGCAAGGTCCTATCATTCTTTGTGTTGCCTTGAGGCTTTGACCCGCTTGCTTTGGTGTCACTTCTTACTCCTGTAGAGGGAATTGGAACATTAGTTGGTTTTGCTACTTTTTGCATTCCTGAACTAGAAGTGCAGGATCTGAACTATTTGAAGGCACTCTAGAGTTTACTTACTTAATACTGGGCATAGAATGAGTTGCATACTTATCACTAGGCATCGAGCAAGGCATCACAGCTTTACCTTTCTCACAAAAAGATTTAGGACACGTTGCTCTTAAACATTCTAACAGCTCTTGAGATCATTTGGCCTGAATGCACGCAAACCTAATTTCTCTATCAAGTGGCTTATTAATAAAATCCTCTTCTACAATCTCTCGGAGACATTCTAGACTATCCTTAAGGTAAGCGAAATAGTCATGAAACGCACGTTCGTTATTTCTAAGATGAGGAGGAATGTATTTGACAGTCATAGTATATTTGCAGTCTGCAGATAACTTTGATGCAACATTCTCATTAAAGACAAGTGGCATTTTCCCTTTTACCTGACTCTTCAGATTCTCAATGTCTTTTTGTAAAGACGTTATCTTTTTGTTGTTCTTGTCACGAGTGACTTTCATTGAATCATATAACTCTTTAAAGTGAAGTTTAAATTTTTCATTTTCTTCTAGAAAACTCTCATTTTCCTTTTGTAAAATATTAACCAAATTTTGAAGATGAAAAGTTTGAGAACTCTGAGAATCTAAAGGAGGAGGCATTTGGGAGCCTGTCACATGAGCTCGAATTTGTTCATCACGTTTGCTGATTTCAAAAACTGCATCAAATTCAGGAGCATCCAAGGATGTCTTGATATTTGAGGTTTAACATTTTCTTTTAGATATTGATATTTTAATTGCAAAGCAAGATGCTCAACTTCCAATTTAAAAAACTGTTTCACCAGGTTAGCATGATCATCCTGTTCAACTTTATTATGCAATTTAGAGTTAGTTTTCTCAAGCTCAATGACACAATCATGGGAGACTTTCAGAGCAACAGATAATTCATGAAATTGAGATGCATTAATTGAACAATTTGTGGCAGTGTAAAACACATCTTGAGTGATAGATTCAGAAATCAGATTCTCATTTAAGGTGTGCAAGTTCTTCCTCTCAATCTCATTATATTTAAATTCTCGCTCATAGTCATTGACCTCAACTATCATCGCATCAAATTCCTTTTCCATTTCTTTAATATCTGAATCCATCCCCTTTTTAAGACTCTCAAATTGACCTTTTAATTGTTTAAATAAAGACATGACCTCAGTTAAATAGCATTCTTTAGTTTTCTCAAACCCCTCTCCCCTTCAATTATCCCAGTAGGTGTGATCCTTTTCTTACATGTCTTTTCAAAATCAACAGATAATTGATAAATGACATACTGACTGATTAAGGTCTTGCTCTTAGTGGGAATAGATCTAGGAACTAAATGCATTGGTGTATTGGGGGAATATACAGTGGCTGGAAGCATTCTCCTACATGGGGGATTCTGTACAACAAACTCATCAGCTTTTTTCATGTCCATATCCTTTTTCCAGAACACTTGTTCAGGGGTCGGTTGTGTTTGAGGTCTAAACTTGTTAAATGCAATCCAATTATCCTTAGCATAGTTGGGTGTTTTAAAACTGATGTTGTTTTCTATGCATGAGGGACTCTTAAGTTTTTCATCCAATTTATTTCTAGTAACCTCTTCTAACTGCTTATCTTCCTCAGTGCACTCAGCGCAACTAGGTTTCTGTCTACGCTTAAGGATTTCATAGCCATCATAGATTACCTTCTGAGCTTCTCTTGCTTTCTTACCATACTCAGGGTTGGGTTCCTTAATAATGGGAATACTATGCTTATCGCTTCAAACTCAATGCTTAGTGACCATGTGAGCAGTCTGAATGGTGTTCCCTTGTACGTACAACTTATTTTCAAGCTTGTTTTTTAAAGTTTTTAGATTAGAAAAGTCATTCAAAAATTTTGATTCCTTAGCGTTAAATTCTTGTTTAAGCACTTTAACATTTTCTTGAAGCTCTTGCTTTTGCTTAACAGTTTTAGAAAGCTTTTCTTGTAAAGAGTTTAACTCTTGTTTTAACACTTCTTCTCTAAAATTAGTTTTTCTAATAATTGTACACATTTTGTCATCCATTTCCTGCTCACGGGTAGTTAACTCAAACTTAGCACGTTGTTTATAAATAGCAACTTGTTCTTTATAGGCATTCAGTTCAGAGGTAACGGAATCATCAGGGGCACATGCAGTGTATTCATCAAAAACATATTCATCATTGACTGCAGAAGATATATCACTTGGTTCAATCACACTCTCACTTTGGACCAGATATTGATCATATGGGACAATATTATTATTACACATATTAGCAATATCTGAGTCACAAGTTTCCTGTGATTGCACTTTATCATGTATCTTTTGCTGATCAACATCATCATATAGTTTTAATACCTCTGAGATGATTGATTCTTTGGATGGACCAGCTTGCTGTGATGATGAGACCTTTGGAGAGACCATTGGAGAAATGCTAGCCATGAAAATTGTTTGTGCAGTAGGTTCATCATCGACGTCAGAGTCGTATGCATCACAGTCTGCAACTTGAAAGGCATTATGATGATTATGACCTATCTCTTGAATTGGCTGCTCATCCACATCTGCATCATATGTCTTGGCATTACCCTCAGCAAGAAACAGTAATTCCTCTTCATCCAAAACAGCTCCATTATCCTGAGCTTGCACAAGTAACATCTTGTCTCTGAAGTACTCTGCATTTTGAGGGCATTTTGGAGATGTGCAGTTCCTTGCAATGTGTTCATCACCACCACAGTTGTAGCACTTGATTGGCTTTGCTTGTCCTTGATTACCATTCCTTCCCCGATACTGATTTGCCACATAACCTCCACCTACTCCACCTCTTCCCTGTTCATATTGCCTTCCTTGAACTGGTTGCACCAAAACCTTTCCATCTATGACAGTAGCTTGATTGTGTGGATTGGATGCAGTTCTGAGGTTATTGTTGGTGTGTGGGGTGGAATTCATATTTTGACTAACCATGAGAGAAAGTTGATTGATGAAGTTTTCCATGAATGTGTTCGAGTCTGGAGGCTTATATGCTGGATCAGGGATGAGTTTGTAATTACCATTTCCCGTGGGTATGACTTGTGAAGCTTTGGTGGTAATTCTAACATTTGTGTAAAAGGCTATTGAATCATTTGATGAACTTGTTTCTCCCTGTTTAGTTTTGAACTGTTCAAGAATCCTTCGTTCAAACATAGCATGTCTCTCATTCTGAAGAAGGAAGGCATACAATTGCTCATAGTTGGTGTTCTTCAATCCTTTGGTTAGCTTCATAGAGGTGACAAATTTGTGCCATTCGGGATTCATGTTGTTCACAAACTTTGAGTTCAGCTGAATATTTGGCATGGTCATTTTGATGTTCCTCATGTCATTTACAAGCTTGTGTAATCTCACGTAATATTCATAGACACTTTCTTATGGTTTCATCTTAAAGTGCACAAATTCATCATACAGTTGTGATTCTCTGTCTTCCTTAGTTAATTCAGAACCCGAGAGAAGCATCTTGACATTATCCCAAACCGCCTTGGCTTTAGTGTTGTGATTGATAAGCTTGTAGATATCTTTTGGAAGACCCTGAAGTATAATGTTTGAAGCCCTGATATCAGCATCAAATCTCTTTTTCTCCTTATCACTGAGCTCATCATACATCTTTGGTCTGTCCAATCCAAAGATCATTGTTCCATCTGCAGAAGTATCAATTATGTCTCTTGTAGTCTCAATCTGATAAGGTCCTTCATCAATTGACTTGAGAATGTTGACTCCATTTTCCTTTCCTAGACAGTACAGTCTGATTCTTTGAGCCCATGAGTCATAGTCAGTTCTGTCAAGCATGGGTGGACGAGTGTCTGAACCAGATGCTTGAACGTCCTCAGCTACAGTAGAGATGATTGTAGGCATGTTGGTAGACATGTTTACCGATTTCACGGGATTTTATAACTCTATGATTAAACCGGGAAGTAGATTCTTTCACGGGATTTTACTAAATCAAGAGAAAACCGTATTAGAAACAAAAATCTACCAAGTCGCTATAACCCTTGAGACAAGTTGCTAAGTCACCAAGTCGCTATGACCCAAGTCGCTAAACACAAGTCGCTAAAGCACCAAATCGCTAGGCAGACAAGTCGCTAAAGAACAACTCGCTGTGAACCAAGTCGCTAAACATAAGTCGCTAAATAACAACTTGCTAATCACAAGTCGCTGAACACAAGTCGCTACTGCACCAAATTGCTAAGTAGACAAGTCGCTACTAGAACAAATCGCCAAGAACTATAAAGCCAAGTCGCTAGAAATAATAGAAACAAGTCGCTAACCCAACCAAGTCGCTAGCCGAAGTGGAACCTCCACTAACTTGTACTGTTTGTCGGTTTGTTTCAATAGACAAGTCGCTAAGATCAAGTCGCTACGACTTAAACTACAACTCGCTGGAATATACTAAATCAAGTCGCTACGAAGAAAAGCACTCCGAGACTCAAGTCGCTAAGATGATAAACTTCAAAACCACACATTTCAATCCAAAACAAGCCCAACCACGGTGATTCAAGCTTTCCAAATCAAACCCCAAGCACTTACAATGATTCTAAACACAAAAGTACACTCAAAATTCAAACTTTAACACAAGAAATGATCCAAACGATGCAAAAACCACTAAACTTTTTCAAACCCAAAAACCATATAAAACAACTAGAAATCCAAGGATATGTAAGAGAGATGATCAAACCATGGCTCTTGATACCAATTGTTCGACATTGGATTTCACAAACACATCAAACCATCATCACACAAGGCGTATACTATTAGGTTTTATAGAGAGAAAGAGTTAGAGGTTTGGGAACTTAGTGAGAGAAAGTGAAAATCTTATTATGAGCTCCAACTCTCTACCTTGGGAGGTAGAGAGTATTTATAGTCTTACATAAAACGCCACCTATGGGCTGTGGATCAGGCATACAGTGGGTAAAGACCCGTCCGTCCTCCACGATGTTACATAACTTAATACTACTTAACTTTAAATAACTACGACTAAGAGCTTTCTAACGATTACATATACTTGAGGTGACCGACACTTTAATAACTGGATTTACTAAATCCTAACATTTGCTAACACAACAACCATACAATCTCGCCTACTTCTTCGCAAGGAGAATTGTAAATCTTCAAGGCTCCAAGAATAAACTCATCCCTTATGGAATGTTCTTGACACGCCTTTATCATCACATCATGTACTTCCATCCACATTTTCAAAGTCCGTTGTACGTACTTGTGAACAAGATGATGGAACCTCTAAACATATCTCTCATGAAGACGTTCTTCATTTCTGAATCAACAAACACTCATCAACCTTTTGATGATCCATCTAGCAAAAACACTCAAGGAATTTAGTTCTCTTCCAAATAGGATCAATCCTTTTTGTACTCATGCTTTATCAATGTAATCCAATTTCCCTCATGAAATAAAAACATCTTACATTTGATATCTTAGTGTTAGAACCTCTTAAACTAACCTTGGAATATAATGCACTGTCAAGATCATTGCATACCTTTAGTAAAGGTTTTGCTTAGCAGATGGACGGATCCCAAAGTTTGTACTAGACGGATCCCTACACTTAGGGAACCGTGGGATTCGGCAAACAGAAAATGCAATTGCAATCATTGTATTTCAAACATGTCATTAGAACACCTCACACTAAGCTAGCCATAGTGTCTTAAGGCAAATTAAGTCCTTATCAAGTTAAGTAGATCATTTCTATTCACACATAACTCACCTAGACCACAATCAAGACGATTGTAAATCTATCATTTCATTTTAACCCATTACTCTTCCGCTCTCAAGTTCACACACCATCCCTTATATCTAACTTTGGAAATCCTTCGATTATGGCAAAATTTATCATAATCATCCTTACCTCAAAATTGGTCTAAATTGATCTGTTGGGATACAGAAGATTAAAGTACTGAAGATTAACAAAGTACTGCAGAAAGATAAAGTACTGCAAGAAGTCAAAGTACTGCAAGAAGTCAAAGTACTGCTTATCATCAAAGTACCGCAAAGATTATAAGTCGGTTTTATTAGATTAAAGATAGAAAGTTATGTTTATCTAGAACTTTCTATGTATTGTTTACTTGACGTACAAGGATAAGAATTGTAAATCGTTTAGGGTTATCCTTGAGCCTATAAAAGGACCCCTAGATTGATATTAGACGTACGTGATTTTATTAGATTTTTAGAGAAGTTCGATATTATTAGAGTTGTTAAAGAGTCTGCATAATAAGCAGAGTTAGAGTTATTAATAAAATTGTTTAAAGTTAAAGTTATTCTTCTTAGCTTTGTTAAGTAAATTCCGCATACTTAATAGAGTTTGCTCAGTGTTTCATTGTTAACAACTTAGGATTTATCCGAGGTTGTTAAACCTTAACAAGCTATTTAAGTTAGTTTGGTTAGAGTACATCGATCCAACAAGTGGTATCAGAGCTTGTGTGGAAACTCTGACTAAGAAGAAACCCTAAAACCTAAGGATGTCTGATAAGGTTTTAAAAGGTACCTTTTTGAGGGGTCGTTTAAGCCCTTATTTGATCACTTTTGTATCTGTTATTGCTTAATATCGTTCCTTTTCACTTTTTAGGTCTCTTGAAGGCAAAATGCTGGAATGGCACTTATTTGGACGAAAAGGCGCGATTATACGAAGAAAATGGCCAAAGTCAGAATCGAGACACTCAAAGCTGCTGAAAACATAAGGTGACGGCGTCAGGTGTTAAGTGTGACGCCGTCGGAGGATTTTTGTGACGGGACAGAAGCCAAAACTCCCATTTTCAAGTGACGACGTCAAGTTATAAAAGAGTAGGCCGCCGCACTCAGACGGCCTAGATGTAATCCAGACGGCGTTAGAAGCTGCAGAGGACGGTGTCACAAGCATAAGGTGACGCCGTCGCAAGTCTAACGTGGCCAAGACGAAACCCTAATGACGGCGACACGACGGCGTCACAAAACATAAAGTGATGCCGTCGCATGTGTAATATTATATATAGAATCCGAATTTTTCAGTATTTAGAGCGTAGTCTTTTGGAGTAAAAACCTAAACCGAACCAAGGCTGTCTTGTACAGTATTTTAGGGTTCCAAACCCTATCTTACACCAAGATAAGTGTTTTACTTCATTAATACAATTATGTCTTTGATTATTTGTGTGTATGCTTGCATGTTTTCCATGTCCGGCTAATTTACTTGTGTGTTTGCTTAGGGAATATGAAACTTAATTATTGAATATTGATTGGTTGTTTCTTATCTTAGTTGGTTAATGATCTAGTAATGCGATAGGTCATTCGTTGTGTACTTAATGCTTGATTAAATCTTTGTGAACCTTAGAATATGACTCCTTGAGTAGTTGTAAGCTAAACCATCCAAAGAGTGCCTTAGAGTAAGAGTTTATTATCCCTAGTGGGTTTTGTAGACGAGACCCTTTGGTAAGTTCAAAGAGTTAGGGAGAAACGCATACCCTACAACCTTAGACACACAACGCAACTAGGAATAAGGACGTGACAATTCAACCACCAATAGGAGATAATTAAGGAGTAGTAAAACCTAAGTAAACACATCTTTAAACTATCATAAGAGCACACATTAATTAGACATAGACTACATACACCTTAGATTAGATAATTAGATAAGTAGAGTAATCGGTAGCAATACCAACCCCCCCCCCCCCAATTCAAACCCCGAGATTCGTACCTTTCCTTTCCTAAAAAAATATAAAAAGATAAAAAATAATCTTCCTCAACCACAACCTTAGCGTAGTAACTTCTCACTAGCATTCCTATTCCCCTAGAGAACGATATCAATACCCGTGGCTTACCCTAATACTACACTACAACGATTAGGTTCACTGCCTAGGGTGTTGAAAAACTTGCTCGAAGAAAAGGAAGTTCCTTTGACCCTGAACAACGCGTGTAGCGTTATCAATGTCGACTGATTCTGTTCCACCACCTTCCATCACCTCAATGAGGATTCCTGTCATCAAGAAGGGCGAATATGACCTATGGTGTATGAAGATGAGGCAGTACATTGCCATTACAGACCATGCTCTATGGAATGTAATTGTCAATGGTAATGAAGAAGTTCCAGAAACTATTGATGTTCCTAGACAACCCAAAGCACCTGAGGCAGTCTTACCAGCAGCAACATTAAGGAATCAAGAGAAGGCACTCAACATTCTCTTGTCTGCCATTCCAGATGGTCATCTTCTCAAGTTCCATGATGCTAAAGATGCTAAGCAGCTCTGGGCTGCTCTCAAGACAAGATTTGGAGGGAATGAAGCTTCTAAGAAGATGCACAGAAATCTATTGAAGAACAGTTTGAAACTTTCACTGTTGGTGAAAGAGAGAGTCTTGATGCTGCATATGATAGATTTCAAAATCTCCTAAACATGTTGGAATTATACAAAGCACAAGTTTCAGTTGAAGATGCTAATCTCAAGTTCTTAAGGAGTCTGCCATCATCATGGCATGTGATAGCTACAATGATCAGAGGACAACCAGGTTTGGATGTTATGGACTTTGATGATCTCTACAATCATCTAAAGGTGTATGAGCATGAGATGAATGGTCAAACCAGTTCCAAATCTCACAGTATTGCTTTTCTATCATCTGAAAAGAGGGGCAGTACTTCCACCAAAAGTACTGCTTCTCCTACTCAAAGTACTGTAACTCAAAGTACTGCTGTTTACACCCCTTCCCACCTATGCTCAACAAGCCCCACCCACTACTACCATGCACTCAGATGAAGTTGTGTGCTCTTTCTTTGCTCAGCAAGCTTCTTTACCTGTAATTTATGAAGAAGATCTCTCCCAGATTGAAGAGGATGCTTTACAAGAAATTGATATCAGGTGGCAAGTTGCTTTGATCACTGCAAGGATCAAGAAGTACATGAAGAAAACAGGAAAGAGCATTGACTTCAAACCAAAACAGGCAATCAGTTTTGACAAATCCAAAATTGAATGCTTCAATTGTCAAAAGACTGGACACTTTGCAAGGGAGTGCAAGTTTGCTAAGTATCAAGCAAACAGGATGACTGAGAAACCAAAGCTGGAGCTAAAAGAAATCCCTATTACGGAAACAAAGGCTTTGGTTGCTCAATAGAATTTATCAAAGGTTGACTGGAGTGAAGAGTTTGATGATGAACCAGTGACCTACTGTATGGTAGCAGTAGCAGTTGAAGATTCAGTAGAAGAATTGGACTGGAGCACTGCCTTTGATGAGGAAGCTGATCATGCTGCTTTGGAATCTGGAGATGGTTTTGGAGGATTTGATTGGAGCTTGGAGTGTGAAGATGATCTTGTTCTGGTTGCAATGGTGGCTACTTCATCAAGTTCAACCCCTATCTCTGAGGTATGCTCGAATTGTCATGATTTTTATCAAAAATTACTTGGCAGTTATGTGATTGAAAGAGATAATTGTGTTAGGGCTAGGTCTGAGGTAGCTGGTTATCAAATAACCTTGGAGTCAATGGAAGCCAAAATATTAACACATGAAAATAATGAAATGGCTTGGGCTGAAAAGTATGAACAACAAGATTACCAGTTAAAACTAAGTGAATGGAAACTAAATTGTAAAATTGCTGAAATAAAGAAATTAACTAAGGAAAGAGATGATTTGTTAGCAAAGTTTGATGCCTGGAAAGAATCTGGTCTGTCACATGTTACTTATGTTCAAAAAAAGAGAAGAGCATATATTAGAACTGGCTTAGGTTTTGGTATGGACTTTGATAACGTAGAAGAGAATCAATCTGGTGATGACCTAGAGGATATAACCACTAGTGATGATGAACTCATTAATTATGTAGACACATCTAGTAATGAGGATTCAATTTGTGAACCACCTCTAGAATATAAGAAAGACGAGGGTTATCATGCTGTCCCACATCCCATAGGTAGTCATCAACCCATAAGACCTGATGTTTCACGTTTTGGTGTAGACAGTCTAGAGTTTAGGAAAAAGCTTATTGGTCAATCTAGGTCTGAAACCCCAAAAGAAACTGTTGAAAACAATGTTCAAAGTCAAGCAGTACCTTTAACTCAAAGTATTGCTCCACAAGCAGTACCTTCAGGAAAACCTTTTCAAAACAGTACTGCTAAACCTTTTTGGGATAACTTTGGTCAAAACAGGTTCAATCATTCACCTAGAAGGCAAAATAGTTTCGGTCATAGACATAGAAGAAGTCACTTTGGGAGTATGGGTTAAAAACTGTGTTTTGTGTGTTTTAGTCCTAATCATTTAATCAAGGATTGTGAACATCACTCAGAATACCTTAGAAAATTTCTAAAGAACAGGTCTGCCAACCAGAAACCTAGAGAGAACAAACCAGTCTGGAATAATTCAAATAGGGTTAATCACAGCAATTTCTCACCAGACCATAGGTATCTTCACCAGAGAAGACCTTTTTCTAAATCACTAGTACCTTCACAAGCAGTACCTTCTCAAAGTACTGCTCAATTCAAACAAGGTACTGCTAACACTACTTGGAACAGGAACCCTAGGAGAACTCATTATTATCAACCTAGAAGGTATTATAATTCACATAGGGAATCTAGATCACAGGAACCAAGTGTTAAAACCGAATGGGTTAAGAGAGAAAGTACTGCAGAGGGACAAACAGTACTTTCAACAAAAAGTGAATCAGATGTTTTTATAATACAAGAAAAAGAGAATGAATTTGTAAAAGAGAGTTCTGTTGAAAATCCAGAAAGTTTTGAAAATCCACATGCTAAGAATCAAAAGATAATTCTGGATCATGGTTTAAAAAATAGTGGGAATTACATACTCAAAGAATTTGAGTTTGTAACTCCACAAGGGGAACACAAGTCAGTAATGGCTTGGGTTCCTAAAAGAAACTAACTCTCTAAATCTTTGTGCAGGGCAACCCAGAAGAGGAGCTTAAAGATCATCTTATTGTGGATAGTGGTTGCTCTGGAAGCATGACAGGAGACAAGGAGATTCCGTCAGATTTTCGATCTATTAGTGTAGGACGAGTTGCATTTGGGAATGATCCCAATGGAGGAAGGATTACTGGAAAAGGAACCATCAAAGCAGGGCTTATAGATTTTGAGAATGTTAGATATGTGAAGGAACTCAAGTTCAACTTATTGTCAGTCTCTCAAATCTGTGATAAAAAGCATCTTGTGTTATTCACTGACACATAATGTCTCATCCTTTCCCCTGAGTTCAAGTCTGTTGTTGATGGCTTGGTAGTTTTTAGAGTACCAAGAACCAATGATGTGTATAGTCTAGATATGAAAAGTCTTCATTCTTATGGGAGAGCCACATGTTTGGTGGCAAAAGAAACATCTGAAGAAGCACATCAATGGCATAGAAGATTAGGCCTTGTGAATTTCAAGAATATCAACAAACTGGTCAAAGGAAATTTAGTTAGAGGTTTACCTTCAAAGACTTACAAGAATGATCACTCATGTTTGGCATGTAAGAAGGGTAAACAACATAAAGCTTCCTGCAAGAAGCTTGAGGAAAGGACTGTTAAAGAACCATTGGAGCTGTTACATATGGATCTATTTGGTCCTGTATCTGTTACAAGTTTAAACAAGAAGAAGTACTGCTTAGTTGTCACAGATGATTGCAGTAGATTCAGTTGGGTATTTTTCTTAGGAATTAAAGATGATACTTTTGATGCTATTCAGAATCTCATAATAGCACTTGAAAACCAATTGAGACTCAAGGTTAGAGGTATTAGATGTGACAATGGAACTGAATTCAAGAACAAGCTTATGGATGAATTTTGTGCAAACAAAGGAATTAAGAGGGAGTTCAGTATTGCCAGAACACCACAGCAGAATGGTGTTGCAGAGAGAAAGAATAGGACTTTGATTGAAGCAGCCAGAACCATGCTAGCAGATTCACAACTACCTATTCAATTCTAGGCTGAAGCTGTAAGTATTGCTTGCTATGTACTTAATAGAGTATCAGTTACTAAGCCACAGATGAAGACACCTTATGAGTTGCTGATGGGCAACAAACCCAACATTCGATTTATGAAGCCTTTTGGATGCCCTCTTACTATTTTGAATACAATTGATAATCTGGGTAAGTTTGATGGCAAGTCAGAAGAAGGTTATTTACTGGGATATTGTACCAACAGTAAGGGCTTTAGAGTGTACAACAGAGTCACTAAGAAGGTTCAAGATTGTCTTCATGTTGAGTTTTTAGAAGATCAAGACAATCAGAAGGGTAAAGGTCCTGATTGGATGTTTAATCTTGAAGTTTTAACTCCTTCTATGAACTATGTACCTGTTAGAGAAGAAAATCAACCTGTACACTATGAAGAAGATTTACAGTATGTTGTTCATGGAGTTAATATTAGTCCTGATGCTGTTCCTGATGAAGAACCAATTTCTGTGGAACCAATGAAAAGTACTGATAAGCCAAAATCCTCATTGTCTGCTGAGGATCAATCTATTCAAGAAGAACTTAATCAGATGCTTCTTCAAGATGTTTTAGCACATTCTTATACTGATGAACAAAGAAGAGCTTATGAAGAAGCAAAGACAAAGAACAAAACTGCATAATACTCTTACAGTACTTTGGACAGTACTTTTGACCAAAGTACTGCTGCACCAGTTTCCAGTACTTTGGATGATTTGGATGATCCTACCATGCCTGGATTAGAAGATACTGATGATGAGTTTGAAGTTGAAGGTATTTTCTCAGATTCCAATGAAGATGTTGATTTCACTAATTTGGATGATACCTATGGAGTTCCACAGTCTCCAAACTTAAGAATTCATAAGAATCATCCTACTGATCAAATCATTGGTCCTTCTACTTCTGGAGTGATGACAAGACACAAAGCTAAGAGTTTTACTAAACCTCATAATGCTTTACTTAGCTTTGTCTATAAACAGAACAGGCTGAATCATAAGGATCATCAAACATGCCTGTTTACTTACTTTATCTCTCAAGAGGAACCCAAGAATATTGCTCAAGCATTGACTAAAGAAAGTTGGGTTGAAGCTATGCAAGAAGAACTACTACAATTCAAACTTCAAGAAGTTTGGGTATTATGTGATCTTCCTGATGGTAAGAAGGTCATTGGTACAAGATGGGTGTTCAGAGTCAAGAGAGATGAAAGAGGGAATGTTATTAAAAACAAAGCAAGGTTTGTTGCACAAGGCTACAAACAAGAAGAAGGAGTTGATTATGATGAAGTGTTTACTCCTGTAGCAAGGATAGAAGCAATTCGAATCTTTCTTGCTTTTGCTTCTTATATGGGATTTCAAGTTTATCAAATGGATGTTAAGAGTGCCTTTTTATATGGCAAGATTACAGAGGAAGTATATGTCAAACAACCTCCTGGTTTTGAGGACCCTAAGCATCCAAACAAAGTTTACAAAGTTGTCAAAGCTCTGTATGGCTTACATCAGGCACCTAGAGCTTGGTATGAAAGGCTTTCTACCTTTTTATTGCAACATGGTTATAGGAGAGGAGCTATTGATAAGAATTTATTTATCAAGAAAGACAAGAAGGATATCATGTTAGTACAAGTTTATGTTGATGATATCATATTTGGAGCTACTAAACAGTCCATGGTTAAGGAGTTTGAGCAGCTGATGCAGAAAGAATTTCAAATGAGTTCAATGGGTGAGTTAACTTTCTTTTTGGGACTTCAAGTTAAGCTGTCAAAGGAAGGAATTTTCATAAGTCAAGACAAGTATGTATCTGACATACTTAAGAAGTTCAATTTTGATGACATGAAGCATGTTACTACACCTATTAAATCTATCAACTCATTGGGCGAGGACGAAGATGGACTACCAGTTGAAGTCAAGTTATACAGATCAATGATTGGTTGTCTTATGTATCTTACTGCATCAAGACCTGATATTATGTTTGTTGTTTGTCTATGTGCAAGATATCAAGTCTCACCAAAGGTTTCTCATATGAATGCAGTAAAGAGAATTTTTAGTTATTTAAAACAACAACCTAAGTTGGGGTTGTGGTATCCAAAGGATTCACCTTTTTACTTGGAAGCTTTTTCAGATAGTGATTATGCAGGTGATAACTATGACAGAAGATCAACCACAGGTGGATGCCAATATCTTGGAAGAAGATTAGTCTCATGGCAATGCAAGAAACAGACAATTGCAGCAACATCATCAACTGAAGCAGAATATGTGGCTGCTGCAAGCTATTGTGGTCAAGTGTTGTGGATGCAAAATCAACTCTTGGATTATGGTTTCAATTTCAAGAATACTCCTATCAATATTGATAATGAGAGTACAATTTGCATTGTGAAGAATCATGTTTATCATTCCAAGACAAAGCATATTCAGATTAGGCATCACTTTATCAGAGATTGTTATGAGCATAGGCTCATTAATTTTGTCAAGGTGCATACAGATGATAATGTAGCTGATCTACTCACCAAAGGCTTTGATGTTTCAAGATTCAATCACTTGGTGGTAAGTATTGGCATGATCAATTACTGAGCTACATTTAAAGGGAGGACTATTTAGTGTAAGTATAGTCCTATGCATTGTTTGAGGGGAGGATGTTTTATAAGTGTTTGGTATTGTAAGGAAGAGAATGGGAAAGTACTGATTTTTTATTTTATGAAAGTACTGCTTGGAAAGTACTGCAAACGAAAGTACTGCACACGTGGAAAGTGTTGTTTGTCTTATCAAAGTACTGTTCCAACGGTCATATTGAGGGGAAAACTACCCTAACGGTAACTTAGTTATTACGGGCTGTGATTTTTCAAATCTCACCTATAAATAACTACTCTCCGAATTTCCCTCTCATATTGATAACTCCTAATCTTTTCCATATTTCTCTCACTTTCACATATATTATTTGTTCTATTTCTTACTGTGATCATATAATCATCAATGGCGGGTCGTAATACTGTTTCCAAACACAACATGGTGGCGAATTTAGACAAGACTGAAGCGAATGTAATTTTTCATGATATTATCGATTTTCTTACTGGATCGCCTATTAGTTATGCGCTTTTAGTAGAACCCGATGTTATTGAGCCCTGGATTCAACAATTTTGGGAAACTGCTAGGGTTCATATGGAGAATGATGAAGAATATATTCATGCTATGGTTGCTGGGAAAAATGTCAAGATTACTGAATCCTCTATTCAAGAAGACTTAGTGTTTGAAGATGCTGATGGGGCTGTTCGTTTTGATAAGCAACTAATTTGGGATACTTTTGGGCACATTGGTTATGAAGGGTCCTTAACTGAACAAACATTCAGGAAACCCTTATTTTGTCCTCACTGGAAGTTTTTAGTGCATGTGTTGCTTCATTGTATTAGTGCTAAAAGTACATCATTGGAGCAATTTGGATCTAATATAGCATCTACTATAGTAGGATTGGCTACTGATCGTGTTTTCAATTTTTCAAGGCTAATTCTAGATGGAATGCTTTCACATATCACTCATGGTTCAAAATGGTTGTTGTATCCAAGATTTGTTCAAGTATTCCTCAATAAACAACTTTCAGATATACCTAAACCTACAAGTCTTTTACCTGTTGTGGTACAACAAGCCAAGATTTTCACTTTCATGGCTAGGAAGAGTGATTTATTCACTGGAAGGGACACTCCCTTAACTACTTCTATGATGGAAGTTGTTCAAGCTGTCAGAGCTGATGCTGAAGAAGATGAAGATAGAGAAGGTACTGCTTCTGAAGGTACTGCTTGTTGGAATCACTCCTAAACCATAATCAAGTGTTAGTAATTAATATGTAATAGTTAGCTTTATTATGGCCTTTATGTTTGTTATTAGCCTTAAGCTTATGTAGAAGGCCCATGAGCTTAGGCCCAAGCCCATTTAAGAAAGGATGGAAACTAGGAGTGTTGCCCTAGCTTTCCTCCTATAAATACTCTTGTAAACCTTCATTTGAAGGTTGGTTGTTCATGTTTTTCTTTCACCTACACTCTACGCATAACCATCTTAGTCTAACGTGTGTTTGTGTTTGATTTCTTGTTCAATCGCCTTATCTCTCTCTTATAAGCTTGTGTTTGTGGAACTAGTGACCTAACAGTGGTATCAATCGCCTACTAGTTGGGTGAATCGTGTTTGTTTTTGAAGTGGGTTTCGGTCCTACGCCTAAAACGCATGTTTGATACTTTGGTTCGCTTAAAAACTTGTTTTTTACACTTTTTAATCCAAGATTCTTGTACTTTCAACGTTTTAAGGTGTTAAAATACTTGTTTTTGGCAAAAAGTTTCAAACTTTATGCGTGGATAGTTGTTTTTGATCGAGTTTTTGAACGAGGGTTCTATCCTACTCGTAACTGTTTTAGAGGCTTTGGTTCATCAAGTTTCACACTTTTGTGTATTTTGGTGTTATTGAAGCTATTTCATCACACAAAAACTGGTTTAGAAACACTTTTGGACAGAATCAAAATTTCATGCATTTCTACGCGTAGTAAAACCCTAAAACTACGCGTAAGTGCCTCCTTGGTTTGATCTTCATTTTCGTGGTTTATTCCGTGTTTTCTTACTTGGATAAGTCTGAAAATACGTCGACTTTGGATATCTTTTGCATTGTGATAGTGTAAAAGATCATTTGGGAAAAAACCCTAAAATTACGCATAAGCATAAGCTTACGCGTAGAAATCCTACGCCTAAGCCTAGTCTTACGCATAAGAAAATCCTACGCCTAACTTTCTACGCCTAACTTTTGTCTACGCCTAACTTTAGTGCTTTTCCCTACTTACGCGTAAGCTAAATCCTACGCGTAACTCCTTATTGTTACGCGTAACTTTGGTGTTTTTACGCATAAGTGCTACTTGGTTCTTGTCTTTTCTACGCCTAAGGACACTTCATCAACAAAGGTTCATTCGACTACAAAGATCCATTTTTACCAACACAAGTTTTCAACATGTCTCAACCACCATACTCTAACTATTTCCCTTACACTTATCCTCAACGACAACAACAACTAAGTCCACAACATCAACAATGGAATCAACAACAAGCTATTTATCAACAACAATTTAATCAACAACATACTCCACAACTTGGTGCAATTCCCCCACCACAAATGGTTCAACCACCGCCAAGTCTTCAAGTTCAACCCTACACAAATGATTTCAATCAACATCCATCAAGGAACACTATGAAGGAACCCACTTGGTTTGCAAAGATGTGTGAAGCTTTAAGCAGCCAACAATCAATTCATGAAGCTGGATCACTTGATAGACCTCCAATGCTCACTCCAGGAAACTACGATCAATGGGTGATAAGGTTCTTTAGGTTTTGTGATCTGAAGAAGCCACATGGAAAGTTCTTAAAGAAGGTTATCTTGGAAGGTCCATTTGAGATGCCTACTGTCATTGTACCCGAAGATCCTACTGCTATTCCACCAAGAGATGAACAAACAA
Organism: Chrysanthemum seticuspe; assembly: GCA_019973895.1. Lineage (NCBI taxonomy): Eukaryota > Viridiplantae > Streptophyta > Magnoliopsida > Asterales > Asteraceae > Chrysanthemum > Chrysanthemum seticuspe. Next base: position 82,917,595 of record BPTQ01000003.1, read on the forward strand.
ACATTGCTACTGTTACAGACTTGAATGCTCAAGAACTTCTCCACTATGAAGCAGATGAACTTGCAATGGAATATATCCTCTTAGGATTACCAAACCCAATTCTTGGTAGTGTTGATGCTCAAAAGACTGCACAGAAAATGTGGGATCATATTCGTCTTCTTATGGAAGGATCGGTACTCAATTAGGAGGATTTGGAATCCAAAATTTACTTGGCTTATGAACACTTCATGATTGAACCTGGAGAGACACTAGAGTCCTATCATCATCGTTTTTCAGACATCATCAATGATTTGGATAAACACAACATCATCATGCCAAGAATTGCAGTGAAAACTAAGTTCCTGAGTAGTCTTGGTCCTGAATGGGAGAAGTATGTCATTTTTCTCCGTCAAGCGAAGAATATGCATCATTATACATATGGATTGTTGTACGATTACTTGAAGCCTCATGAAAAGGAAGTTGATCGGGAAAGGATTCTCCGTGCTCAAATTGCTCCACCTACACATCCGGACAATCAACAACTTGCCTTATATGCTCAACAAAGTTATCCTCCTCAACAAGCAACTCAACCTACTGCCTCAGTCACACCGAACGATCAATCACAGCAACCTCAACAAAATCAATTGGTTCCTTACAACAACAACAATGATCAAGCACTTCATAGTCAAACTAATGAGGAATCCGATCCGTTCGAAGCATTGCAACAGGGATTTGTTATGATTGCTAATGCTTTTAGCCGTTATACAAACAAATCCAACAATCGTATTCGTTCCTCATCCAATACACGAAATCAGGCTGTTGTGAACAATGGACGAGTTGAAGTTCAGAATCGTGGTTATGGTCGTCAAATGGGAGGTGGTCAAGGGTTTAATGCTATGGGTAGGAATAACAACAGAGCTCAAGTGGTGGAACAGGGAAATGATCAGAATGGGTTGAATGGTCTTCGATGCTACAACTGCAATGAGAAGGGACATCTGGCTAATGCATGCCCAAAGCCAAGGACTAGGGGCAGTGCTTACTTCAACGAGGCTCTTCTTTTGGCTCTTAAGGATGAAGCTGGTGGATCTCTCACAAACAAAGAACAGAGCTTTATGGCAGATGCAGACTCAGATGATGATATGGAGGACTTGCAGGCCAATGCAGCTGTTATGTTGATGGCTAATATGCATGAGTTACACATGAGTGACACAGGCCCAGTGTATGACACTGATGGCTTGTCTCAGGTACCCGAACAAACCATCATCATATCTGAACTAATATCTCCGCCAATATCTGAATCCGGCACGGATCAGACTGTTCAAAATGAGTCATCTACATCTCATTCTGACGATTTTCAAGTTAACCCTGTAGTTACATTTGACGATCAAGATGACCTTATGGTTTCCTTTGATAATCAAATTGACTCCGTGGTTGTACTTGAGGATCTAAATAATGATCATGTTGTGACTCACGTTGAACAAGATGAACTGTTGCCTCATCCAGATTTAGCTCGTTTAATTCAAGACCATCAAATCAAAATGGAGGAATGTTATGCATTAAATAAGGACTTAAAAAGCAAAAATGCACTGTTAACCAAGGATTTTGAATGCTTACAAATGCAACTCAACTTTTTCAAAACTCAAGAAAACCGTGAAAAAGGTTTTGAAGCCGCTTTTGCTAAATCTCATCAAAACGAAAAATATTTAGAGAGACAGATGCGTGATCTAGCCGCTTCGAAGAATGCTTTATTGTCTGAAATAAAACAACTGAAACATGAACATAAAAAGCAATTTAACGCTCTCACCTTGGAAAATCAAAAAGCTAAGGCTGAGTTGTTAAATTGTCAAAAACAGTTCTCAGCATACAAAAAGCATTCAACGAATCGGGTAGATGACCTTCTTGCAGAAATTATTGGCTTGCAAAACAAAATTAAAGAGTTTAAAACTGTTGTTTACAAACATGGTGAATCAGTAACAGCTATTGAAAAGTTTACTTTAAAACCCAATCCGAAAGGATATGGACCAAATCTGGCTGATTACAAACCAAAGCTTTCACTAAAAACATTCAAACCAAATCCTGAAGTTTCCAGTGCAGAATATAAAATTAATGATACTGTTATGAGTGTTGTTGAATATCATCGTCAAGAGGAATTAGATGCAGAAGACGAGAGTCGATCAAAATTAAAAACAGTTGTTTACAACAAACATTTTAATTATTCAAAACCGGTCACTTTCGTCACACCAACGGATTCTACTAACACACCAAGGGTTATCATCAAAACACATGAGTCTTCTAATGTTAATCCCCAACCAGACTATGCACAAATTTATGGTCCTTTACCTTCAATCAGTGAAGTAAACTCAAAACCTGAAAATCGCAAAATTCTTAGATATTTTGATATTTTCATGGCTGACCTCAAAACTTTAGAACATGAGATAGAACATCATTCTGAAATCAAAGTTCAACACTTTCAATCGCCTTTAGCGCGAGAACAAAGAGACATTTTTCAGAAAAATCTTTTACCAAATGTTAAAAATTTGAAAAGTTGTGCATTAGCTTGGGAAAAGGATTTTCGTAAGGAACTTGGAGTGATGAAGGTCGTTTTCTAGAAAACTGAAACATCTATTTCTAATACTAAACGCAAAAAGAAAATGTTGAGAAAAGATGTTGATCGACTCTTGGAAGATGTTATCTGTGCTGATATCCATAATGTTGTGTTATTCTATTCTTTACCACATGCATCTGATTATATCTCTGCTGATAATGTTGACTCTGTGGTAACTGTTGAGAATACTGATAATGTGCTTCAGATCGAGTCTTTAAAAGCTGAAAATAAACAATTACTTAACAAACTTTACAATGCAAAACGTCGTCTTCTTTGGTGTGAAAAAGATATTCACAATCATCAACTTAGTTTTCAAAAGAAAATCGCTCAATTGAGTGCAAAATCTTCTGATAATCAAAACGTGTCTTTGAAAAGTCAAATCTCAAAATATGAACAAGAACTTGTAAAAGTTAAACAGGAATATGGTGTCATATTTGATTTACTCAATAAGACTCGACATGAAGCATCAAACGAACTTGATCACTATCTTGCTCACACTAGAGATGTCATGAATTTTGCTGGTAATATTCGGTCTGAAAATCAATATTTGATTCACACTATCTCTAAGCTAAGAGAAATGTTAGGAAAGTATGAACAACTTCCGCCAACCATCATTAAGAGATTAGCACCAGTCACACTTAGTAATCGTGCACCTAGAATCCCTACTGCCAAATCACAAGTTGCTAACGTGCTTCCCTCTACTGAAACAGGAATCGTTGCGTCTTTTCCAAACGTCCGCACTTCACAGCCTAGGAGCACTCAATCGAAGAATAGGAAGTTGCGACCTAAGAAAAGATCAATAAGGAATGCTAAAGTAGAAGAACACCTTAGGACTATGAATAAGACTCACATTGCGTCCACTATAGATGTTGCGTCTGGAAAATGTAATAGAAATAGTGATGTAACGAATGCTAAACCTTTAAGCACTTTTGATATTCAGTCTGATGCACCTTGTGTTATTTGTCGTAAAAGTATGAATTCTGATTGTCATGACAAATGTGTTGCTAAAGCTATAATCTCTCGATTACGGAATCCTAAGAATCGGAATACCTCTAGGCCCACTAATCAATCTCAGTCTGTGCTTGGTACACCGCCTTCTTTAGATTCTAAGGCAAACATTGATGTCATTGTAGCTCCAGTTTCACCTCCTAAGAATGTAGTACCACCTAGTGCATTCACTAAGACTAAAGCAAAGAGTAGTTATAGATGGCAGAAATGGATATATAACACACTAGGATTTACATGGATGCCTAAAGTCACTAATGTGTGCATGTCTCATATACCTGCTTCGGAACCCTCTAACATTTCGGGTTCCACATCTACTTCTATTCCATCTGTGTCGTCTGTGTGTAATGCAGGTGATACAGATCATTCTCTGGATTGTTGATAGCGGATGTTCCCGAAACATGACAGGCAACCTTAAACTGTTATCAAACTTTATTGCAAAGTTCATTGGTACTGTCAGGTTCGGGAACGATCACTTCGCAGCTATCATGGGCTACGGAGATTATGTCAATGGGAACATCGAAATCAGCAGGGTTTACTATGTGGAAGGCCTCGGTCATAATCTGTTTTCAGTAGGTCAGTTTTGTGATGGAGATTTGGAGGTTGCTTTCAGGGAGAAAACTTGTTTCATTCGTGATCTACAAGGAAATGACCTTATGTCTGGCTCGCGTAATTCTAGTCTTTACACTATCTCTATGCAAGACATGTTTGCTTCATCTCCCATCTGCTTACTTTCAAAGGCAACATCAACAAAATCCTGGCTCTGGCACCGTCGTCTCTCACATCTAAACTTTCAAACCATCACCAACCTTGCTCGACACAAACTAGTTGAAGGTCTCCCACGATTCCGGTATTCAAAAGATCATCTTTGCTCAGCCTGTGAACAAGGGAAAAGCACTCGTGCTCATCTTCTTCACATGGATTTGTGTGGCCCGATGCGCATGCAAACAATCAACGGCAAACGCTACATCTTAGTAATTTTTGATGACTATTCACGATGGACTTGGGTCTACTTTCTTCGTAGCAAAGACCAAGCTCCACAAATGATCATCACCTTTCTCACAAAAATACAGGTTCAGCTCCGCAACACCGTCAGGCTAATTCGAACAGACAAAGGAACTGAATTTGTTAACCAAACCCTTCATGAATTCTATGAGAAAGTGGGAATTCAGCATCAAACATCCATTGCACGTACACCTGAACAAAACGGAGTTGTTGAAAGACGAAACCGAACGTTAGTGGAAGTTGCAAGAACAATGTTAATCAATGCTAAACTTCCAGATTACTTGTGGGCAGAAGCCGTATCTACTGCATGCTATACTCAAAACCGTTCTATGATCACAAAACGCCACAACAAAACACCTTTCGAGCTTGTCCACAACCATAAACCGAATCTCAAACACTTTCATGTATTTGGATCCCTTTGCTATCCGAATAATGATCGTGATGATTTTGGAAAGCTCAAAGCCAAAGCCGACATTGGAGTCTTTATTGGATATTGTGAGAATTCTAAAGGTTACCGGATCTGGAATCGTCGTACAAAACAGGTGATGGAAACGATTCATGCTCATTTTGATGAACTCACGGAAATGGCTTCTGAGTACAACAGCTTAGCACCCGGTCACAACCGTTTAAACTTCCCTCAACCCCCATCATCAGCTGAACAAAGCCCCCAGCTAACTCGTCAACAAATGGAAAGGTTATTTGCTCCTCTGTTCAGTGACGATATTGATGAACGTGCTCCAGGTGTATCCGTTGTTTCCGCTGCACAACCTGATAATATTCATATACCTGATACACCTGCTACAACAACTACTGTTGAAGATGCACCTACACTAGTTGACTCCAATACAACAGTTGAACACACCGCTTCCAACAATGATGAACCAGCTGATGATATTCTGAATGAAGTACCCCCACCTGCAGATTTTGATCCAAATGCGTTCTTTAACCCGTTTGCTAATGAGATTGCTGCACCAGATGTCGCGGAATCTTCAACAAACCATTTGAATCCTCAGAATCTGCACAATGTATACCAACATCAACCCTCTACACATAGATGGACAAAATACCATCCTCTGGCTAATATTATTGGCAACCCGAATCAACCAGTCGTTACGCGACAAGAGTCTTCACACAGATGGTGAACATTGCATTTATGCACTCACTGCCTGCCAATCTGAGCCTAAAAACATTAAAGACGCAATGACAAAAGACAACTGGATTGAATCCATGCAAGAAGAACTCAATCAATTCAAACGTCTTGAAGTATGGGAACTGGTTGAAAGACCATCAGGGGTCTACGTCATTGGTCTAAAATGGATTTGGAAAAACAAATTGGATGCGGAAGGGAACGTCATCCGAAACAAGTCACGTCTCGTTGCTAAGGGTTATTGTCAGGAAGAAGGAATAGACTTTGAAGAATCTTTTGCTCCGGTTGCTCGTCTTGAGGCTGTTCGGATATTTCTCGCGTTCGCGGCTCATATGAACATGACGGTCTTTCAAATGGATGTCAAAACTGCGTTTCTCAACGGACAACTGAAAGAAACGGTTTATGTCAGCCAACCTGAAGGATTCGTTGCTCCAGAGTGCCCGAACCATGTCTACAAACTGAACAAAGCTCTTTATGGTCTCAAACAAGCTCCTCGGGCATGGTACGATAAGCTATCATCTTTCCTCATTGCTAATAATTTCACCAAAGGCTCGGTTGACCCAACTCTTTTTATACAATATCACGGGCCACATATCTTAATTGTTCAAATTTACGTGGATGACATCATTTTTGGGTCTACACATAAAAAGTTTTCAACCGCTTTTGCAAAACTAATGAAGAAAAATTTTGAAATGTCCATGATGGGTGAACTTACATTCTTTCTAGGATTACAAGTTCATCAATCACCCCGTGGTATTTTCTTGAGTCAGTCCAAATATGCCCTTGAATTGTTAAACAAATTTGGAATGAAAACCTGTGATACTTATGCCACACCAATGACTCATACCAAGAAGCTAGACGCTGATTTACATGGGAAATTAGTTGACCCTACCAAATACCGAAGTATTATTGGGTCTCTCATGTATCTAACAGCTAGCAGACCTGATATTGTCTTTGCCGTTTATCTATTCTCCCGTTATCAGTCGCGTCCAACTGAAACCCACCTCTCTGAGGCTAAAAGAATCCTCCGATACATCAAGGGAACCATTAATTTGGGGATCTGGTATCCGAAGGATTCTGGTTTTGAACTAATCGCTTTTTCAGACGCTGATCACGCAGGATGCTTAGACTCAAGGAAAAGTACTTCAGGAGCTCTACAATTTCTCGGTGATAAACTGGTGTCTTGGCAATCAAAGAAGCAGGATTGTACATCGCTGTCATCAACCGAAGCAGAATATGTAGCCATGTCCGCGTGTTGTGCTCAAGTCATCTGGATGAGAACACAACTCAAAGACTATGGTTACGTATTTGACAGAATCCCAATGTACTGCGACAATCGGAGTGCCATTGCGATCTCGTGCAACTCAGTTCAGCACTCGAAATCAAAGCACATCGATCTTTGCTATCATTTCATCAAGGACCACGTGGAACAGGGTACCGTTGAATTATACTTTGTGGGTACAGAATACCAATTGGCAGATCTTCTCACCAAAGCCTTGCCTCCCGCTAGGTTTAATGAGCTGATCCACTGAATTGGTATGAGGTGTTTGACTCAAGAGGAATTGGATGACCTCTTAAAACAGTCTTAAAAACCTGTCAAACACCAAAACATCTTTTGTAAATAATTTTTCAAAAACAAAATACAAAAATATAAAATCTTATAAAACAACAAAAATATTCTTCTAATCTACAATCTTTCAACATGGCAAGTACATTTCTTCCTTCAACAATATAATCTTTCAAAATTCAGTATTTTTACGATCAAGTGTTGAGGGGGAGAAAATTTTCACTTAACTGTTTCAAAACATCTGTGTACTTGCATGTTATTATATCCCGGTTGTTTCTTTTATCAATTGTGGTAAATGTTTCTGGTTAAATGACACTCCTCGGACTAAATTCATAACCTTTCATTATTCCTTAAGTCGAGGGGGAGTGTCGTCAAGTTTCTTTCCTAAAAACTTTGTTTGGTAACCAAAATGGAAGCTAAATGGCTTTGTTTGAAAAAGGAAAAGGTGGAGGGACCAAAACTGTCAAAATGTTAAAGTTAAATTTAATAAAACACCTCTCACCTACTTATTTACTTCACATTTATTACTTTCAACTTTTAACATCTACGCCTAAGATTCATTCGAGAAATCCGTTACTTTGATCATCATTTTGTAAGTGTTTTAACGATCTTAACAAGTTTTTAAGCTAAGGTTTTTAATTTCATGCAAATCCTTCGGCTAAAAATTATGTTACGCGTGATTATGTGTTCTACGCATAAGCGTATGAACACACAATCATTGTGTGTGTTTTTGGTTAAATGGATTGTTTCTAAACGCTTCTAATACATCAAGGATATCATTGCAACCATCAAAACCCACCCAGAAACACGTATAAATGATTTTTGAAAATTAGGGTTCTTGAGTCAAATTGGGTATTTTCGAATGTGAAGTGTTTTGGTCAAAAAGATTGTTGGGTTATGGTCATATGTTGATGAATTGATAATTTCCATGGTTATTAACCACCCAGAAACACTAATTGGTTAACAATTTGATATTGGGGTTTAATGTTCATAACTTTGGGTAAACTTGATTCTCAACGAATTAGATGTTATAACTTGTTTCATAGACTCTCTCAACACTCTAGACCTACCAGAATTTGTTTGGTGCATATCCCATGGCTAGAAATGATACGCGTAAATATTAACCCTTAGGGTTTTGACCTACGCGTATGACTTTCTACGCGTAACTATTAACGAATGATTCATGCCATGTTTTGTTGATTAAATGAAGTTTTGTGTTAATGTTAATGATTTGATGAACTTATTTCAGGCTTTGCTACGCATAATATTCAGAATCAAGGTCATTTGAAACTCTACGCATAAGGATTACCCTACGCGTAGTCAAGTTATGCGTAAGAATAATTCTACGCATAACCATTACGCGTAAGGTTCTACAATGGGACTACGCGTATCCTGTGAAGGATATGCGTAAACAGTGACCTCTATGCATAAGGTCTACTCTTACGAGTAAGCCTTACGCGTAAGGTATATATACGCCTACGCGTAAGCTCTACGCATAAGGTCCTCTTTTCCTACGCGTAACATTTCTTACGCGTAAGTTAGGATCCTACGCGTAAGCTTTCGTCTACGCGTATATCATCTTTGTTTATGCTTAACTTTGCCAAAACTACGCTTAAGCCTTAATTGACCTTCATTATGAGTTGTTACGTGTACAAACTTGTTAATAAACTTATCTTATCATCACGAATCCAATACTGTCACTAATAAACTTAAACGTTTGATATGTTGTGAACCATAAGTGATAACATAAACTTTAAAACCTAAATTTAACTAACTCACGAAACATTTCACGACGTCATTGGACTATTGGACAAACAAGTGACTTAGGACTCGTAACAATCATTGACACTGTACATTCTATAACTAGACAATAAGATCTTCTGTTGACTAACATTATGTCTTTCGATATGTTGGTTCTTTTGGCTAATGTTATTTCAGATCACGACATGGCTGAACAAATGAACGTGAATGCATCAGAAGTTCTTACAATTGCTGATAACTTTCCAGAAGGTTATCCGAGAAAGCTTGGAAAGAACAACCTTAGGGTTGACTTTGACACCCTCACATGCTCAGAATCTTCTTGTCTCATTGCAGTGGATATTCTCAGGAATCATCCCTACCAGAACATGCTCTCACACTCTGCCACAGTTCCAGAGGTCTACATTCAAAAATTCTGGGATTCTATGCAGAGGATCACTGGTCAAAATGCTGTGAATGTGACTCTTAATCACAAACAAGTCACTATCACTCCTGATGACTTACAAGCTGTTCTCATCATTCCAGACATTGCTCCAACCGACTTCTTTGCTACCCCTACTGAAGAGACTGTCCTGCAATTCTTGATAGATATTGGTTATGATGAAGCTAAAGGAATTATTACTAAGCACTCTCACGTGGAGCTGAAGAATATTCCTCAACCATGGAGGACACTCTATATGATCATCACCAAATCAATCTCTGGTCGTGACAGTGGCTATGAGCATCCCAAGCTCATGGAACTGCAAATTTTCTGGTCGTTGATCAACAAGAAGGACATTATAATTGAAGCACTGCTATGGGAAGATATGATGCTGTCTCATAAGAAGCTTGGCTCCAAAATTCCCTATGTCAGATACACCAAACTGTTGATCCAGAGAGCTCTTGGACTTCATCCTGATATCCCCATGAGACTCAATGACCCAGATAATCATGACATCTTGACTGAGCCCATACTATCTGTCAGAATCAAAGAATCGTCTACGAAGAAACAGGGTGCTGAGTTGCCCGATCACCTTCTTACAAAGGAAATCAAAAAGCTGGAAACGTACAAAAGGTATCGGGTAGCTGTAAAAGAAGGAAAAGTTGGCCATCTTGATGAAAAGGATTCTGGGACACCTACTCGGAGAACCAGAAGAGGCAGTGCTGGAAGTGCATTAAGAATAGAGAGTCAAAGGAAGTTCCCCAAGAGGAACCCTCCTTCAAAGAGGATTGTTCCATCTAAGGAAGCTACCCCCATCCCAATCCCTAAACCCGAACCCCAAAGAAAGCTTTTGGACGAAAGCTCTGAAGGTACTGACACAGATGAAGAGATTACCTACTCTGAAACTGCAAAGGATGACAATCCTTCAGTACCAAAACCTCCAAGTCCTCAAGCTGATAAAGGAAAAGGGAAGACTCCTGCACTTGTGCCCTATGATGAAAGCTCTGAAGAAGAAGAAGAGCTACTAGATCAATCCTACAGGAAGAAGTTTAAATTAGTTAGACACATTCAAAAAGCTGAAGAATTTGCAAAAGACCAAATGGGTGGCCCCGAAGGATCAAGTGGTGCTGCCCACTCCTCACCAGATCCTGATGCGGTTAATCGACCCGATAAGGGATCTGGTGCCACCACTCTTGTGCAACAACAAACGCTTGTGGAGGTGTCTACTGAACATAACATTGAGAAGCCAGAAAAGGATAAGACTGAGAAAGAGAAAACTGATGAAGAAGCTAAGGATCAGACGGAAGAAAAGGCTAAATCTGGACAAGATGACGAAGAGAATTATGATGACTTTCTTCTCAACAGTCCAACTCGTTCCAAGGAGGATACTTCTGCACCTCCAAAGGACCCCGAACCTCCTCATGTCTCCTCCTCATCAGATTCATCATCTCACTCATCACCACCACCATCAAAGAAATCAACCAAATCAACATACAAATCTGTGAAGAAACCACCTCGATCTTGGATTTCTCAGACACATGAAAGAATTGTGAAAGCTGTCAAACAAGTCAGAATGAAAGACATGTTATACAGGAAGCTTAACTTTCTCAATCAACAAATACAATATCTACATGACGAGAATGACAAGATGCAAGAAGAAAGGAAGTTTATCCAGGAATTCATGAGAAGTCATCGTCAAGAGGAACCGAACGAAATGGTCGAAGGTTACACTAACAAGTACCTTCAGGATATCGTTCCTAAAGTCACAAAGGAGATGTTTACCAGACAACTATATCCGAATCTTATGCAGATAGCCAAGCAAACTATAAGATCCACACCTTTAACCACAATCAATCCATCTGATCCTGTAGTTTTCTCGAATAATGAATTGGTGGCCAAGCTTGTCACACAAATGTCTACACGATCTGGGACATTTACTTCTGAGGAAGGAAAGCTGTTTCAAGCATTGCTGGACTACCAACTCAAAGAAGCATGTAGATTCGAAGCAGAAAAGTCTAAACGTCCTAGAGACGATGAAGACAAGGATCAGGATAAGCATGATAAAGCTAAACGTCAGAAGAAGTCTGGTGAATCATCTTCTATGTTACCTCCTCTCCAACGGACTCCTACTCAACAAAGGTCTCCTCCTCGTTCTTCTACAGATAAACCTCAGGACGATTCCGAGTTACCACCCTTGACTCAGAAAACCGGTGATCACTTTGAGTATACGGGTGGTGACGATGAAGAGGTCCGTGAGCCCCTACAACAACCCACCTCTCCCAAACAAGTTCAGAAACCAGCATCATCATCTAGGCATTCGAAAAAGAAGAAGAAGAAGACGCCTCAAACTGACGTCGTATCTTGGCTAGATGACGATAATACTGAAGAATTTGAATGGTTCTCTACTCTTGTTAACAACACTCCCTACCCTGAAGAAGGTCAGAATTTGGTAGACGGTAATACATTGGAGCACGCAAAACTCTTGCAAGAAAAGTTCCAGGTGAAGAAGATGACAAAATCTGAGTTGAAGCGAATCAAGAATGAAGCGTTTCAACTTCTAAAAGACAACTCTGAAAGTGCCCTCGAGGTCGAATATCACCTTGACAACATTGCTCGAGCTATGTCTAACAACATGGATTGGCTCAACCCGGAAGCAAACATTGACTTCACAAAAAGGGACAACCCTCCATACTACACCGATTGGACCAAACCTCTACCGACCATTGGCCAACCAGATGAACCACGGATTCCCTTCCGATATTTCTTCAACAGAGACCTGGAATTTCTTCTCCATGGTGGCGATGGTTCAAGGAAATATGCTACATCCTTGACACTTCCATTCCCTGCAGCTATCTACTCAAACTGCATTGCCATTGAGGAACGTGCCAATCACTAGTTCTCCAACACAGTGGAAGCATACGACCGAGATGCATTGTATGGGATTCATCACTGGCCTGAACGCCGACGAATCTACTACAGAAGCTGTCAGGTTCAGAAGTCACAACATGCAGTGTTTAGTACTAAAGACATCGTTGCCATCCAACATGTTGGTCTTTCATCCAAATGGGACTACACCTTTCTCAAGAAGATTGTGGTCAAAAGACAGGATGAAAGGGATTATGCATTCTGTGAAGCTGACTTTGAGAATTTGTCTCTCAACGATATTGAAGACATGTACCTTGCCAAAGTACAGGGTCGCATGAGACAATTTTCAACCGAAATACAACGTGAATTCATCAAGTCACTGCTCATTTTCATCAGACGCATAGTCATAAAAGAACGTGTTGAAGATCTCCAGCTTGCCGTTGAATCATATCAGACACGTGTCAACTTCACTCCACCACAGCTTGATCTTCCCGATATCAACCAGCTATCACAATTAATGCTCATCAGCAAACCGTTTGGTGTCGTTTATCGCAGTGAACTTCATCGCAACTGCTTGATGGCGTGTAATGAGCTTCACAAATTTGGAGATCATACTCTGAAGATGGTTAGGGACGGATTAGCTTATCGATTGAAGGATATACGTGAAAACATTGGGAACCCTAAGCGATGGAATTCTCAGGATCGGAGGAATGTGAGAAGGATCATCACCATGAGTGATGAACGGTTGTTCAGAAGGGATCAGTTTAAACGATTGGAGAGCTATGTTGGTGGTCGACCCAGGATTAACATAACCGGCTTTCAACGCCCTGTGCGCACTCCTGGGAACATCACTGCACTTCCTGGTACCCCTTGAATTGTTTCTTTCATATAAATTTGGATGTGTGATTAACTATGTCTATGGCTTGTGCACACATAACAGTGTACAACCCGTTCTTGTATAGAAAGGACCCTGTGGTACGCCTCAGTGCCACAATCCTTATAAAAGGAGCGAAAGCTTCTTATTTTTTGAGTAAAACCTATCAAACCTTTCATTTTTCAAGGTTTTGCTCAAAAAGACAAGTACTTCCCCATATGATTTTTAAAACCTCAACCGTTTACATCACTAGTTGAGGGGGAGTATTTGAATTAAAACTTTGTTCACAAATTGTTCATAGTGGTCATCTTCCCGCAACACTCGAAATGGTCATATTTATTGTCAACATTTCAAAAATAACATTTTATATGCCATTTTTGAGGGGGAGAAAATTATGTGATAAGAAATATGTTGTGCAAAATGCAAATGACTCTGTGTACTTCAGACTTAACCAACGAATTGACGGTACTAAACTGTTAGTAACTCGAAAAGACTTGTCCTGGACGGGTAATAATTTCAAGCTAGTACGCTAGTAAAGTAAACGTGTCTCGCAAAGGACTTGTCCAAGTAGAAAGTACCATTCGAGACACTCTTGGTAGACATGAACTCTGATGGGTATGACAACCTTTCGAGGTTTGTCTACACCTTCAAGGTAGTTATTAGAGCTAGTTGTCACCTAAAAGCTGACAATGTAACTCTTTAACTATGCAACGTAACAGTGTCTCGCGGGGGATTGTCTATCTCTAGTGGATCAATTCAAAATGTGCGCACTCTTTCCTCACTGTGCATTTAAACCATTAAAACTCTTTTGCACATGTGGAAGGGGAGTATTTATGCAAAATCCTATCTCTCACAGTGGTTCAAACATGTTTTTCATCTACAAACCCTTTGAGAGATTTTTCACAAACAGTGGTTTTAATGGCAACATAGGTTAGTCATGGAGTTATAAGGTGACTAAGGTTAGGAATAACCGTCCTATGATCCGCCAGAGCCGGAGGGATCTACCCAAGGACATCACAAATAGTTCGTACTTAGAAGTCCTTAGGTACGATTATAAAAAGGAGAAAATGAGAATCGGAGAAAGAAGGAGTTGAAGAATAAAAAAGAAATGCAAAGAAAAGGGTGAAAAGAAATAGCCCTCCAGATTATTCAACTTAGGGCAGACACCGGGTTCAATTCATATGCTACTGGTTGTCACTTAGTGACACCGGTATTGAAGATTAAAAGTCGTCATGGACCCAGTGACGCATGCACTAAACCTTCTTAGCCACTCAAGTTTCTCTCAACAGAAGCTTGTTTCATTCTCACAGGGAACCCTACGTAAACTATTGGCTTTCTCTTAGAGATTGCTGGTATGGAAGAAGGAGACCCTCTCCCTAGTCTCTGCTCAGGAAAACCAAAACGCACTATTGAGTCTAGAGCCACGAGATTCATCAAAAGATCTCTTAGGAACACTTGACATTTTGTCACTTGACGATCACCAAATAAGATTATCAGTGGTTCATATCGAGTCCTTCACAGATCTTAGCAATCTGTCGAGAACATTTATGAGAGGTTCACACCTATGATCCTCAGTGATTGAATGGAAACTCCTGCCAGGGTCAACATCAAACATCCCTGATAGCAGATCACTTCGGTAACTCCCCGTGGATTACGCGGAGTGTGTCTCAAACGGTCTACAGTCGTGAGGTGATGCTTCGGTGTACCTCAGCGACTCATCTGAACTGTAGATGTACTTCGGTACATCGCGTTATCTCACTTGTGGGACTCCAGTTCAGGAACGGCCTTTGTAAGAATTAGAGTTGTGTTTTCACACTATGCTGTTAACACTCTCGAAGTTCAAACTTGTAAGTGCCGGAATCCGCTTATTACTAACCGTTTGACATGTTTTCTTCTTATGGAAGCTCCGGAGCGGGATGATCGTGCTGATTCTTCTCATGCTCACGCCAACATCATCACTAATGGAAGTTCTATCCAAAAGCAACACAACAGTCAGAATGATTCTTCGTCAAACCAAAGAATCTACAAAGTTAAAGACTTAAAGAACTTCATCAGTATTGAATTCCAACGTCAAAGAGCGTGTGAGCATGTTGAAGAATGACGTGGAGACACTGGAGCAGCGAAGCAGACCTGAGGCAGAATTGAAGCTGACAACAACATACTATCACTTTCACCACAAAGAACAATAATCAAAGAACAAAGTTAAAGATGACGTCAAAGCACAACTGTTCAAAGTCAACTATCTCTCTACACTGGGGAGATTGTTCGAATTGAGGGGGAGATTGTTGGAATCACTCCTAAACCATAATCAAGTGTTAGTAATTAATATGTAATAGTTAGCTTTATTATGGCCTTTATGTTTGTTATTAGCCTTAAGCTTATGTAGAAGGCCCATGGTTCAACATCATCGTCTTTGGGTCAAATCTAAAAAGAAGGAGCAAAGGCATTTTAAGAAGACTAAACGCCAAAAGGTTCAAAAACAATCTTCATTTCAATTGAGGAGGAACTTAGAAGAAAATAATTTGAAAGAAGATGTTCATAAGGAGAATGAACCTGAAGATACTGAAGAACATGAAAGAACTGAAGTTCATGGTACAAATATTCAACCTGAAGAAACTGAAGAACAGGTTATTCAAAGTACTGAGGAACAAGTTATTGATGTTCAAGCTCAAAGTATTGATGATCAAGGTACTGCTGATCAAAGTACTGCTTTTACTGGAACTTACAGACAAGAATTAGTTATACCAAGGGTGTTAGAATTTGAAGAGGAAGCTGGTTCTTCAACTACTGTATTAGAAGAAGAAGCTGGTCCTTCAACAACTGTCATGGCAGAGGAAGCTGATACACCTCAAAGAATACACACTGCAAGTGATGATGATACAATTGCTGAGATTTTGCAAGATTTATCAAAACCAAGAGGTGTTACTATTCCAGGAGTACAAGAAGAGGAACAATCAAGAGTTTCTCAACCTGTTATTGATCCAAAAGATAAAGGAAAGGGCAAGTTAATAGAGACAAAGAAGAAAAAGAAACCTACTTTAGCTCAGATAAGAGTTGCTCAAGTTGCTATGAATGAGGAAGCAGCTAGAAAGTTTCAAGAGGAATTAAATGCTAAAGATAGAGAAGCTAAGGAAATTGAAGAAGCTCAGAATAGAGAAGTGGTATATGTGAACACATATACATTTTTCTTTATCAAAACCGGACCAAAAAGACCAAAAACTAACCCCTAAAGCCATAAATATTTGTGTTTTTGTGTTTATGTATGTGCAGGTAACGAATATTGTAAAATGGACAAAAACGAGCACGAGAATGGAAGGAGCACGAAGTTACGGGACCAATGATAATTTTATTTGAAGCATCGAGGCAAGAGAAGAAAATTTTAAAGACAAAACGAAGCCCGAACAAAGATTGCAATTAATTAAAGATGTTTAAAAAGAAAGAAAAATGGAACAGCAGAAAAGGGAGGCTAAAGGAAAATTAAATGCAACACTTAACACAAAAAGACTCTTGGTCTAGTGGGTGGAGACATGTTTGTCAAGCAAAAGGTTAAGGGTTCTATTCCCACTAATGGCTACATTGTTGGTATTATTTTTTTTAATTGACACCAAGTATCCAAGTTTAGCACCACGAAGCTGCAACCCAACCTCTTAAAGCTACTCAAGCCCACGATGAAGTCCAAGCCATAGATGCTGTCCACGCTCCTCAGGCCCAATTCAAGCCCAGCGAACCAATGAAGTCCAAGCCAACGAAATGCAATTGAAATCTGCTACTAGTTTTGTTATTTTAACTTGTTGGCCAAGTTTTATTAGGGGATTTTTTGTACCAAGTTTTAATAGTCTAGGGGCCATTATGAAAAATTATTAGGGGCCAAAGTGTAAATTGAGGGTTTATAAATACCCACCTCCCTCACCTCATTTTATCATCTCCTTTATTATTTTCTTACCAAAACTCTTGTATTTTTTATGCTTATGTAGTTTTATAAAAGTTGGATTTATTTATTGCAAGTTAGTTAATTTTATTTATTGTCTTTGCATCTCTTTTATTTTCCCATCTCTTAATCTTTTTTATTTCATTTTATTTTATAAAACTTTTTACAAAAATATTCCATGAAGAGTTGAGTTATGTAAGATTGTGTGAGTGTATTTTATACGCTCCGTGCACACGCTCAACATATCATATTTATATTTTTATAAAAGCTTACATTTTATTGCTTATTTTTATTAAAGTTCACTTTTTTCTTGTTTTATTTAGCTTAAAAATAGTAAAAAGTCTCTAAAAATCTTGTCTTTTTTACAAAAAATCCAAAAATATATTTTACTTTCGTAATAAAATTTTCGTATTTTTCTGAGTTGTTTTCGTATTTTTAAAAAATCAAAAACTGTTTCTGCTCTTTTTCTTTTAAAAAACTGTTTCGTTTTTTATTTTTAAAAAAATAGTAAAAACGTCAAAAAAAATATTTTTTAAATTTCTGGTAGCTTCTTATAGTTTTCTTAAGATAGTGTGAATTTTTCATATTTTTTTAAACTAGTTTACTATTTATTTTGATTTATTTGCTATTTTAAACATTAAAATCGAAAAATAATACTTATTTAATTCCGAAAATTCTAAAAACTTTTCTGTGAGCTTCTATCACTTTTCTGACGTTGCTAAAAAACATTTGGAATTTTCGGAGTTCATTTGATATTTTTCCTTGATTTATTTCCTTTCCTTTAAAAAAAAAAAAAAAAAAAAAAAAAAAATCTTATATTTTAAATCTTTGACCTTAATACCCAAATTAGTTTTTGTGGAAACATATCTCCTTGAGAGAGTTTGGTGGTTAAGATTTAATTTATTAAGATTAGTTATCTATTATTTTAGCTTTTTATTATAAAAATCTTATATTTATATATTTGTGCTAACCCTTAAAGTTTTGATTTTGTTTGTGTAATCCCAATCTACCGCTAAGGCCGGAGCTTAAGGGTCTTTAAGCATTTTTAATACATAAAGTTTGAAACTTTAGTAATTTTTAAGCTTGTTGGTGAATAAAGTTTTAAAGTTTACTTACTAATTAGTGGATAAGATTAATAAAGTTGTAAACTTTTGTGTTAATTTGTGCTTATTTGATCGGGTGGTTTTATTCCTCTCGTTTTGTCACCCGGGTTCTACTTTCTTTACTTTTTGAATCTTTACTAGTTATTAATTTTAGTATAGTAGTTATGTTTATTTTTATTGAATTAATTGCTATGTGTTGGTTTGCTATGCTTAGTGAGTAGACTTTTTATATACTTGTTGAGTAGATTATTCCGTGAATTAGGTGTGGTTTTATAAAAGTTAGAAAATATATTGGTTAGTAATTTTAAGTTACTTAGATTGAAATGTTGGTTGTTTAAGCGGGCAAAAGCCGTGAAAATAATTGGGTTTTAATCTAGATATTGATATCTCTTTATGAAAATTATTGTGACAAAATAATTATTTGTAAAAGATATTAATTCATCAATAAAGGACTTAATTGAAATAATAAACCACACTTAAGGATCTTGATAATTTGCTTAACAAGTATATCTTTTCATCATATATTTCTTATTCGCTTGCTTAGCATATTTTAGTTCGTTACTTTTAGTTGTTATCTTTTATCGTTAACTTTAGTCTATTTACTTGCTACTAGTTTTATTATTGTCTTTACTTTAATCATTATCATTTTAATTAGTCAAAAACCCATAAACTTATATGTTTTTAGTTTAATTTGCATAATTGCTTATTTGTGTTTAGCTTTCTTGTTTTACATGCTTAATTGTTTCTTTCTTATTAAGTTCCAAAACCCAAAATATTTTTATCCTATTCAAATCAGTCGACCTTTAAACAACGAATCGGTTTTCCAGTACACCCTCGTTGGGAGAACGACCCGGGAGTTCCGTACTTCCGGTAAATTATATGTACGAAAACGACAAAATCAAAATGGCGCCGCTGCCGGGGAGGTGTGTTAGCGAATTTTTTGTTTCGGAGTTTGAAGTTTGGTGTTTGAAGACCCTCCTCCGTGGAGTTCCCTCGCTTTTGTGAATACTTTTCATAAATTATAAAAATACAAAAATAAAATAATTATAAACAAAAACCCAAAAATATTTTCCTTTTCAAAATTTGTTTTCCTTTTATGTTTGATTTTATAAAAATCCAAAAATAATCGTCTTTATCCTCTAAACCATCAGTTCTTTATCTCTTTACCCTTTTGAACCGTTTAATTCTGTCTTCTTTCTCTTCTAATCCGATAATTCTATCTCTTCTTCTTCTAAGAGTATAATTCTTATGGCATCTCTTAAATGTGCTCGATGTGGAGGTCCTCATGACCCCATCGTTCATGAAACAAAACCGTCACGACATTGCTTTCATTGTAAAAATCCGATGGAAGAGAATCAATATCGATGTTTGAAATGTATTTGCGACTGGTGCGGAAATAATTGTCGAAATGGATTTTGTAATGTGTGCCAGAATTTTATTAATCCAAATCCAGATCTCGCTCGTCTTTATGCACGTCTAGAACAAAAGGGTACTCTTCATACTGATGATGATATAATAGCATGGTGGAAAAATTTAATTGAAGAACCTCCGATTCCTACTCCTTCTCCGGTGAGGGAAATGGAATATGTTTCTGAGCCCGAGGTGATTCCCGTTCAAGAACCAGAGCCTATAACGGAAATCTCTAACTCTTATCCGGATAATTCTTCAATTTATCAGCTCTTGTGCATATGGTGCAGAGGACCCGAATATGGTGGGAATTGTCCCAGTTGTAGCAATGGAAATTCAGGAACCGAGTTCCACCACAATCCTTACAATGAGACAACCGATTTCCCTAACCAACCTCTGTACCATGAGCCGGAGACATACTCTTGTGAGTACTGTGGTGGTCCTCACCAAGGTTTTCAATGTCAAGCTCAAATTAACAATTCGACCTTTGGTTATGAACCTTACCCTTATTCGTCACAACAATCATACTGTTGTGAGTATTGTGGAGGTCCGCACGTGAATTCCGATTGTCAGATGCAGAATCCGATTGTTTACGAGCAAGTACCTTGTTACAATTACGATTATTCTTATGACCCACCTCCACAATACCAAGAAATTCAACCACAAACTCCGTCATATGATCAAGAATTTCACCAAAGTTGTCTCGATATATTACAAAAGTTAAAGGAAATAAAAGAATTGCTTCATGAACCTGCTCAAGAAAAAGATCCTAATCAGAAAACCAATCGTGAATTATTAGCTGAAGAAGTCGCGAAAGTGATCCAATATCGTCCAACTACCTATTATTACGATTCTGATTCTAATGACGAATATACGCCTCCGAGTGGCAATCCCACTCCCGTTTCTGAGCCTTTCATTTCCGACTCTTCCCCTTCACTCACACCGGTTGAGAGAAGTGACGTCATTTTGGAAGAGGTCGATGATTCTATGTCTTCGATAATTGTTAAACCCGTTGACTCTCTCATAATGGGGGACGAGCCTCTTAACACTATTCCTGAAACGGAATCGTCTAGTGTTGAGAGCCTAGACCCAATCCCAAGTGAGTCCGAGGATGTATCTGACAATGATTGTGATTCATTTTTGTGTGATTCTCTTGACATTTCCGAGGTTACTTCCAGGATTTTCTCAAATCCTCTTTTTGAATTCAAGAACGACTACACCTTTTGCGAAGTTAATCCTCTTTTCGACAAAGATGTTGAGTCCGATTCAGAGACCACAACGGTAGTGGTGGAAACTGCTAGCTCTCAGAGCACACCACTTGTCCCATCTTTGAGTTCCGACCTTTCTCTCCCGTCATGTGATGTTATGCAAGATGAAGAAAGTATTGAATCTGACACTGAGGATATTATGGAGATTGATTTCGAAATGAGGCCCGAAATGAATGAATCAGTTAAAGTGGTTGAAGACGATATTCTTGATAAGCTGCCAAATGATTCTATGGAAGAAATCGACTTATCTATTGATGATTTGATACCACCGGGTATCGAGGATGCTGATGATGACCCCGAGGGGGATGTGTTGTTATGTGATGGATTTCTTGACTCCCCTTTCTCTGATAAGTCTACCATCACGTATCTCGTTGAGCCCTCATGCGAAGACAAAATATTTAAACCCGGGATATTCATTGATGAGTTTTTTGTTAAAAACATCATTCGAGAAAAGGATCCTATCTTGGATTCCTTCATGTTTGAACCTTCAAGTAACAATTCTCTATACCATGGACTCCCTTCTTCTATGGAGTCGTTTCTTTTTTATCCGTCATCCCGACGTCCTCCTGCAAAACCACCGGATGACGGATTACTTTTTCTTGATAAACCTTATGTGAGTTCGGGAGATGTTATCCTATTTGTGCTGGAGCCCGACATTTTCTTCCCCTCCCAACCCACCCATTCTCTTTCCCTCCGGAGTGAGAATACCATCTTTGATCCGGGTATTCCTTCCGCTTGTTTCCCTAAGGACAAATGAATTCGGGGACGAGTCAGGCTAGCGACTAGGTGAACAAAAACAGTAGCGCTTCGTGGGAGGCACCCCATGCTTATCCTTTTATCTTATTTATGTTTTCTAATAAGTGACGTGAGGAGGTCCGCCTCTTCCATTTCTCGTGTTTCGTGTTGTTGTTTATGTCCAGGATTTTCATCGAATATGAAGACTCTCGTGCTCGAAGTTTTGCCTTTTCTCCACTTGAGTTTCATGTTTCGACGCTCTTATGGAAATCCGATATCCAAAATCTTTATCGATTATCATTTATCTATTAGCATAACTAACCAATGGCTTTAGATTTACGTTGAGAACCCTTACCTTTAAACATTGAGGACAATGTTTCGTTTTAGTCTGGGGTGGGTAATCTTCGATTTGATTTGACCGCACTTGCTTATTCTCTGTCGTGTTTCTCTCGCAACCCCGTTTTTCCTTAAAAAAAAAAGTTCAAAAATGAGCAAAATTTAAAAATTTTGAAGCTTTTGTTAAGTCTTTTTGATTGAAAAGTTTGCTAGTCTCTTAGACAAGAAGCTATAAAATGCGAATTCTAGTTCACAAGGCCAAGAATTTGCAAGTCTCCCTGAGTGACTTTAAATATGCATAACTTGATTTCATTAGACGAAGCATTTGCTAAGTTAATATATGTTTTGACACCTTGTTGACTTTCCGCTGGTGAGAGTAGGAATAGAATTCTGACTTGACCGGGCGTGTTGGGCCCTAGCTTGTTCCCTTAACCATAGGTAATCTAAAAATTATCGGCTAAGCATCCGCGGATCTCATTATTTGGGATTTTAAATTTGCGGAGATCGAGAAATGATAGAGTTACTTATGAGTTCAGATGCTAAGCGTGGAGTAGTTGGTTCTCTTTAGAGCCCATCGAAGGTACTTATGGCTTTTTGTTCCCACAAAATTGTTTCACCCCATATATGTGAATAAATAATTAGAGATGTTGAGTTTTTGGCGATAGTTAGTTCTTTATCTTCTTAAAAGAATCTTTGTTATAAAAATTGGGTACACATCAAGGATCCGTAATAAATAAGTAATAAGTAATAAGTAAAGTTATGAGCTGCGGTTCGAGATCGGACCCTTGGATCTTTAGCCAGGATTGGGTGAGGGTCTTGGTCTAACCAACTGGGATTCTCATTTCATGAAGCCTATAGTCTTGGAATTACCCCGTGAAGCTCCGTGGTTCATAGCTCATATAAGTAAAAAGTATAAGTGAAAAAAAAAAAAAATGGATAAAAAAAAAATAAAAAAAAATGAAAAAGTAAAAAATATAAGTGAATAAAAATTCCTTGATGTGGACCTCATTTTTGAGACAATGGTTCTTGAGAGAAGATGGATAACTAATTAGCGACTTAGCTTTATATCTTTATCGGAATAAAAATTATCGAAACGAGAAACTTGAAGAAATTCATTTCTCACAAAAATAAAATAAATAGAGAAAAATAGGAAAATGGGAGCAAAAGGTAATTACACAAGTAACTTCCATGGGTAGTGTTAGCATCTAAAATCATATTTAACAATGATTTCGATTTTACGCTTAGTTTGGGACTTGTGAAAAATCAGGGACGATGCATTCTATCCGTATGGTCACTTCACGCTGTGTTGTGATTCCTATTCTGTGATCCTAACGTGTCGTTTGAAAAATGTTGGAGTTATTGATCGACATGAAAGTTCAACAAACCGTCACTCATAATTGGAATGTGCTTAATCGTAATATCTATATGTGAATAAAAAGGTAAACAGGGCGTTTTTAAAATTAAGGGTTCTTAATCTCTTTTGAGGAATCTTTGCTACTTCTTCATAGGTTTAGTAGAAAGAGATTGAAATCCTTAGTTTTAGAAGCGTGAGTTGATTACATTGCGTGAGGACACGACAATCTTCTCGTCTGGGGTATTTTGGTATATGTGAACACATATACCTTTTTCTTTATCAAAACCGGACCAAAAAGACCAAAAACTAACCCCTAAAGCCATAAATATTTGTGTTTTTGTGTTTATGTATGTGCAGGTAACGAATATTGTAAAATGGACAAAAAAGAGCACGAGAATGGAAGGAGCACGAAGTTACGGGACCAATGATAATTTTATTTGAAGCATCGAGGCAAGAGAAGAAAATTTTAAAGACAAAACGAAGCCCGAACAAAGATTGCAATTAATTAAAGATGTTTAAAAAGAAAGAAAAATGGAACAGCAGAAAAGGGAAGCTAAAGGAAAATTAAATGCAACACTTAACACAAAAAGACTCTTGGTCTAGTGGGTGGAGACATGTTTGTCAAGCAAAAGGTTAAGGGTTCTATTCCCACTAATGGCTACATTGTTGGTATTATTTTTTTTAATTGACACCAAGTATCCAAGTTTAGCACCACGAAGCTGCAACCCAACCTCTTAAAGCTACTCAAGCCCACGATGAAGTCCAAGCCATAGATGCTGTCCACGCTCCTCAGGCCCAATTCAAGCCCAGCGAACCAATGAAGTCCAAGCCAACGAAATGCAATTGAAATCTGCTACTAGTTTTGTTATTTTAACTTGTTGGCCAAGTTTTATTAGGGGATTTTTTGTACCAAGTTTTAATAGTCTAGGGGCCATTATGAAAAATTATTAGGGGCCAAAGTGTAAATTGAGGGTTTATAAATACCCACCTCCCTCACCTCATTTTATCATCCCCTTTATTATTTTCTTACCAAAACTCTTGTATTTTTTATGCTTATGTAGTTTTATAAAAGTTGGATTTATTTATTGCAAGTTAGTTAATTTTATTTATTGTCTTTGCATCTCTTTTATTTTCCCATCTCTTAATCTTTTTTATTTCATTTTATTTTATAAAACTTTTTATAAAAATATTCCATGAAGAGTTGAGTTATGTAAGATTGTGTGAGTGTATTTTATACGCTCCGTGCACACGCTCAACATATCATATTTATATTTTTATAAAAGTTTACATTTTATTGCTTATTTTTATTAAAGTTCACTTTTTTCTTGTTTTATTTAGCTTAAAAATAGTAAAAAGTCTCTAAAAATCTTGTCTTTTTTACAAAAAATCCAAAAATATATTTTACTTTCGTAATAAAATTTTCGTATTTTTCTGAGTTGTTTTCGTATTTTTAAAAAATCAAAAACTGTTTCTGCTCTTTTTCTTTTAAAAAACTGTTTCGTTTTTTATTTTTAAAAAATAGTAAAAACGTCAAAAAAAAAATATTTTTTAAATTTCTGGTAGCTTCTTATAGTTTTCTTAAGATAGTGTGAATTTTTCATATTTTTTTAAACTAGTTTACTATTTATTTTGATTTATTTGCTATTTTAAACATTAAAATCGAAAAATAATACTTATTTAATTCCGAAAATTCTAAAAACTTTTCTGTGAGCTTCTATCACTTTTCTGACGTTGCTAAAAAACATTTGGAATTTTCGGAGTTCATTTGATATTTTTCCTTGATTTATTTCCTTTCCTTTAAAAAAAAAAAAAAAAAAAAAATCTTATATTTTAAATCTTTGACCTTAATACCCAAATTAGTTTTTGTGGAAACATATCTCCTTGAGAGAGTTTGGTGGTTAAGATTTAATTTATTAAGATTAGTTATCTATTATTTTAGCTTTTTATTATAAAAATCTTATATTTATATATTTGTGCTAACCCTTAAAGTTTTGATTTTGTTTGTGTAATCCCAATCTACCGCTAAGGCCGGAGCTTAAGGGTCTTTAAGCATTTTTAATACATAAAGTTTGAAACTTTAGTAATTTTTAAGCTTGTTGGTGAATAAAGTTTTAAACTTTACTTACTAATTAGTGGATAAGATTAATAAAGTTGTAAACTTTTGTGTTAATTTGTGCTTATTTGATCGGGTGGTTTTATTCCTCTCGTTTTGTCACCCGGGTTCTACTTTCTTTACTTTTTGAATCTTTACTAGTTATTAATTTTAGTATAGTAGTTATGTTTATTTTTATTGAATTAATTGCTATGTGTTGGTTTGCTATGCTTAGTGAGTAGACTTTTTATATACTTGTTGAGTAGATTATTCCGTGAATTAGGTGTGGTTTTATAAAAGTTAGAAAATATATTGGATAGTAATTTTAAGTTACTTAGATTGAAATGTTGGTTATTTAAGCGGGCAAAAGCCGTGAAAATAATTAGGTTTTAATCTAGATATTGATATCTCTTTATGAAAATTATTGTGACAAAATAATTATTTGTAAAAGATATTAATTCATCAATAAAGGACTTAATTGAAATAATAAACCACACTTAAGGATCTTGATAATTTGCTTAACAAGTATATCTTTTCATCATATATTTCTTATTCGCTTGCTTAGCATATTTTAGTTCGTTACTTTTAGTTGTTATCTTTTATCGTTAACTTTAGTCTATTTACTTGCTACTAGTTTTATTATTGTCTTTACTTTAATCATTATCATTTTAATTAGTCAAAAACCCATAAACTTATATGTTTTTAGTTTAATTTGCATAATTGCTTATTTGTGTTTAGCTTTCTTGTTTTACATGCTTAATTGTTTCTTTCTTATTAAGTTCCAAAACCCAAAATATTTTTATCCTATTCAAATCAGTCGACCTTTAAACAACGAATCGGTTTTCCAGTACACCCTCGTTGGGAGAACGACCCGGGAGTTCCGTACTTCCGGTAAATTATATGTACGAAAACGACAAAATCAAGAAGCAGCTAAGAAATTGCAAGAGGAATTGAATGCTGAAGCTGATGAACCATTAGAGTCACCTATTCTTGTTAGATTTCTACCAAGAAGGCCAAATCGAGCTAAAGACAGAAATGCAATGATGGCTTATTTAAAAAGTCAAGGGTATAAAGGATTGCAGAGGTTTAATTATTTTGAGATGAAAGAATTGTATGATGCTGTTAGGGAAGCTTATAAGAAAAGTGTTGAAAGCATCAAGGATTATAAAGATGATGCTGCTTGGAAAGAAAAAGATAGAAAAAGAAAAAGAAAAACTAAAGTTGAAGATATACAGTCATCAAAGAAAGAGAAAGTTGAGTTACGATCTGATACTAATGATGAACTAAAGAATTACTTAAGAATAGTGGATTTTGAGTATTCTACAGATGATGCTGAGATGAAAATGAACAGATCTCAAATTATTGCTTTTGAAGTTGTAGAATCCAAAGATGGAAGTTATCTGAAGTTTCATAGAGCTGATGAAAGTTTTAGAGTGTTCAATAGGCTATGGGATTTATTGCACATCATAGATAGAGTGGATTTATTTTATTTATATCATGTGGTGCGAGATTACTTTGAACAAAATCCATCAGAAGGAGTTGGTTTAGTATTGCTTGGATATCTTACAACTGTATGGGAAACTGAAGAACAAAGCACTGCTGAAATTTGGAAGAATCAAGAGAATTGGGAGATTGTTAGCTGGAGATTCTTTGAAGAATCTGGAGTACATGTTCTAGAGCTAGAAGATGGAATTATGATTCATATGTTAGCTGATAGAAGATATCCTCTTACACCAGAACTTATGAGGAGGATGCTGGAGCATGGAATGGAAGTAGAAGAAGATAATGAATTAGCATGTCTGGTTATCAAGCTGTTTATCAGATGGACTACAATTGCTGATGATGATGAATAACTGGTATGAATCTTATTTGATTAAATTTTTGATATATCAGTACTTTATTCAAAGTATTGCTGATCAAACAGTACTTTCATCAAAGTACTGCTTGAAGTTTTTAAACCAGTTACTGATTTTGAAAAACTTTTGTTAAGTAATAAATGTTTTGAAACAAAGGTTAAAAGAAATAAATAGTTTTTGAGATGGTAATACCAACAGGTTATCAATCCACCATGGTTACAAAAGGATTGGCTAATCCATGAGCAAACGGCTCTGGTAAAGATATTTCAAATCCGTTTTTAGTTGACAACTTGCTAATAAGTTGGATGGTAATCAACTCACCATATCAGTAATGTGAAGAGTTGGCGAGCCCACAAGAAAATGGCTTGTGGTAAAGGCTGTGGAAAAACCATTATATGGTAATTAGTTCACCATGATGAAAGAACTAACTAGTCCAAAAGGGTACAGCTTTTGGTAAAGACAACTCAAATCTGTTGATAGCTGATGATTTGCTAAAAATCATATGGTTATCAGTGTACCATGATGTTACACATCAAAACATTTGGCTACTCCAGAGTTAATGGCTTTGTTAAAGAGAACTCAAATCCATTAAATTTTCAATGATTCCCCTCTCACAGGAGTTTACACACCTGGAAGTGATGAGAATAGACTGAAACTTAACTGAATTTAATGTACAAATTGTCTTATGTTGCTGAAAAGATGAAGCTTGCTGAATGTTGCAGAAAAGATATAATATTGCTGTTTGATGCTGAAAAGAATTACACAGATAAAGACTACTTTGATGATGATATAAGCAGAGAATCTACAAAGATAAAATCTGAAGACAAAGTAACAATTCCTCTTTGAAGATAAAGATGTTAAAGCTAAATCTACAAAGGAACTTGAAATCAACCAAGTAGAATTCAAGTTAGGGGAGGATTGTTAGGATACAGAAGATTAAAGTACTGAAGATTAACAAAGTACTGCAGAAAGATAAAGTACTACAAGAAGTCAAAGTACTGCTTATCATCAAAGTACTGCAAAGATTATAGGTCGGTTGTATTAGATTAAAGATAGAAAGTTATGTTTATATAGAACTTTCTATGTATTGTTTACTTGACGTACAAGGATAAGAATTGTAAATCGTTTAGGGTTATCCTTGAGCCTATAAAAGGACCCCTAGATTGATATTAGACGTACGTGATTTTATTAGAGTTTTAGAGAAGTTCGATATTATTAGAGTTGTTAAAGAGTTTGCATAATAAGCAGAGTTAGAGTTATTAATAAAATTGTTTAAAGTTAAAGTTATTCTTCTTAGCTTTGTTAAGTAAATTCCGCATACTTAATAGAGTTTGCTCAGTGTTTCATTGTTAACAACTTAGGATTTATCCAAGGTTGTTAAACCTTAACAAGCTATTTAAGTTAGTTTGGTTAGAGTACATCGATCCAACATGATCAAATTCTAGTTTTTCCATCTTAAGCCTTTAGGATATTCCTCAAAGCATTATCCTAAGTCACTATCTGATCTCTAGGATCATTTAGCTCCATTTGACACTCTCAAAATCCTTAGTGTCATCTTTGCTCATTCATTGATACTCATGAAAGTTCCAATCACTTCCATAAAAGGCAATCATTAGCTACATCACTAATTACCCTCAAGTACGTAAGCACCCTTCATTTAAGACACTTAGGAGGACTGAAACACTCAAGATGGTATAGATCTTTGACCTTAGAAACATCATTTCTATCATTTCATAGATGCTGAGAGCCGGATCCCTAGGATTAGCCTAGACGGATCCCTCAAAAGATGGAACCGTGGGATCCGGGTGACAGTTTATGTTAACTCTAGCTAAATCAATCATTTCAAGCTCATCTTGCTAACTCAAACACTCCATCTCATCTTAAATGAGTCCCTAGATCAGTACAACTCTTAAGTTGACTCTTATGCATGTTAATCATCACATTTCAATAAATCTTAGTGGCTTAAGTCTTGAATGCACTTGCCAAAACCCTTGCTTTATAAACCACATTGGTAGGACTCCTAAAGTCATCACCTTCACTCTCATTTTCAGCACTTAAGAAACCTTTACAAACCTCTTAAAATCATCTCATCATGAGGAAAACTCCAAGTAGCAACCTATCCACGAAAGAACCACCCAAGAAAATTGCTCGTGTTATACACGAAATTTCCTCAACCGAATCATCTGCGGTCAAGCCAACAAATGCAAGGATTTCTTCTTAACTAATCAAACTAATTCCTAAAAGGATAGTACCCACAAAACTACCTATGCCAAACACCACCATACGTCCTAGGCCAAACAATATCATCTCCACTAAACCATCACCATTGGTTCCTAGAGCTATCTCTTTTACATCTCCATTATCATCACCACACCTCTACAATGTAGAGGATTTGCCTCTTAGGCCGTCTCATCCTCCCCCGCCGACAACATTCTCCTCATTAGGAGGAATAATGGTACAAAATCAAGGTGTTGAGACAACATTTGCTCCGGCTTCCTTTTCACCGTTTCCATCATATAGTCCCATTTGGATTATGAGAAATTATCAAAGTCAACCACCCGATAATATGGAAGTTGACACTTCTCTACCACCACCATCATTCTTGGTCGAACCATTCTCAAATGCGCCTCTACCAATCCCTCCGTCGTTTGAGGCTCCATAAGCCGCTTCACTTGATCCTTCGCATCAAGCCATCTCATTTCTTCCACCACCACTACCTAGCCATGACAAAGATTGTTATCATTGTCAACATGTTGAAAGTTTGATACATGAAGTACGAGAAGACCAACGTTTCATGTTCTATCACCTCCTCGAACGTTTCTACGAGATTAAACCTAAACAAACTTGAGCTAGAAGATTTTAGTGGTGTCCTAGTATCAAGCGTTAGTTGGTCTAGAAATTCCTAGTCATGTATCATTTATTTTCTTAGTTTTTAGAGTCATGTATATCATAACTCTAGTTTTATTAAATGAAATTACATGCTACTTGCTATATTTCTAAGTATATGATTATGTTGTATAATACATATCTCACTTTGGTGACAACATTATTTGTTATACCACCATTTGCTGAATTTATTCATCAGCCAGACGGATCCCTTTAATTTGCCTAGACGGATCCCTACTAGGAGGGAACCGTGGGATCCGTGATACAGAAAACTATTTTTCTACTAACTTGGATCACATTTGCAGGAAATTGTGCATTATACTTGTTTTCTAACCTTTGTTTTGTAGTTGTTCAATTTACACATGAAGACTTTGACACCATAAAGCTAGGGGGAGCTTTTGTGTCAAAGCAATACATTGCAAATTACTTGCAATATTAGGATTACATTTCATGACATCCCTTTGCAAAATTTCAATCATCAAGGGGGAGCACATTCGTCACATAGACGAAATCTTTTGCAAACTTAGTTGCAAACTAACTAGCTTAGTATTACTTTCTTGACGCCCTTACATAGGGATGGACTCGTCAAGGGGGAGTTAAGACGAGATCCTTTCCCATTACTTGCTCTCTAATTCTTCTTTTCTATTTTTCACACGTTTTTTCTTAAAAACATTGCGTTAGTTTTCTTTTGAAGCTCTTTTTGCTTCGACAAAAAAGGGGAGAAGAAAGTAAAAATTACAAATTCAAACTTTTACGAATTTTAGCTTTTCCTTCGAATAATTTTATGTTTTGTCATCAACAAAAAGGGGGAGATTGTTAATACAAATAAGCCGTAAAAACATTTATTTATAATTTACAATCTTCTAATGTTTTGTCGATAACAAACGTAAAATCATTTTAACGAAACAAATAAAATACGTAAATGGTTTGAACTAATAGTTTTTAACATATTCACATTTTCACATAAAACACTAAAACATGTATAAGTGATTTTATGATTTAATATTACATATGTACAACAACTAGTGTTTACATATTTGGGTAAAATATACACATAACTAGTTTGTAGTTTATTGGGTAATATAAATGGGTAGAAACTTAAGTATCATAACCCATTGACCAAATACATTGAATGTAGTTGGGTACAACCCAAAGCCCATGACCCATGGAGCTTGACCCATAACCCATTGCATGACATCAAGCTTATATCATATATGGATAATATCCATAACCCAGGGTATTGACCCATACCCATGTGACTAGGTGCTTTGCACTCAAGAGATACATTGTATCTAGCTAAAGACCCATGAATCAACCCATGACCCATGACCCATAACCAAAATACCCATGGATAAAGAGGAGCGTCCTACCGATCCCTAGCTTTACGCTAGACGGATCCCTTGTGGGAGGGATCCGTGGGATCCGAGGAACAGTAGAATTTTTCCTCTATAAATAGTGAGCCATTTCTTCATTGTTTCTCACCCCTTTCCAACATACTTTCCCCTTGAGTTAAAAACTCTCTAACCTCAGATCAAAGAGATCTATTTTTGTAGTTTTGTTTTTTGTGTGATCTTCTAGGTTCCTCTTAAAGGCGAGATCACCACCTTTGAAGTCGACCAAGCTCAAGTCCATGAGTTGCCATGCTTCCTCTTCATCAAGACTACTGAAGTCTTCTTGTTGATGATTGTTTTTCTTTTCCTAAGAAGTACTGAAGAAATTTGTGAAAGGTGTCTCAAGTGTCAAGACGAAGATATTAGTGAAGGGTATCTTTCGTCCATATCATAAGCACTTGTGGTGGGTGCTTAGAAGTCAAGACTAGAAGCATTAGTGAAGGGTGCTTAGAAGTCAAGACACAAGAAATTAATGAAGAGTGTCTTGAAGATCTAGTTAAAGGCATTAGTGAAAGGTGCCTTAGATGTACATTCGATATGGTGTGTTTCGATGTACAAGATAGATTAGTACTAGATCTAAGGATATTTATATCCTTGATGATGTTGTAAAAAGGAGTTGATCTCCTTTGGGATTAGTCGTTGGTGTAGTGTTGGGTAGTAGTTCCTCCATTGTAATGGAACTAGGTGCTTAGCCTAGTACCTAATAAAGGGTAGGCGACGTTGTGTAGGTGTGGTTCACCTTGGTGTGAAAGAACTAGGTACTTAGCCTAGTACCTGATAAAGGGTAGGCGACGTTGTGTAGGTGTGGTTCACCTTGGAGTGAAAGAACCCGGTGGTTAGCCTAGCACCGGAAAAAGGGTGAGCGACGTTGTGAAGGCTTCTCCGCCATAAGGAGTTGGTGTAGTGATTACGAACTCTCAAGTAGGTGACTCGGGGAGTGGATTAGGGCAAGGAAGGTGTCCTTGTAGCCGAACCACTATAAATACTCGCGTTGTGGTTTTGTGCTTCTTAATCTTATCTTTTCATTACATACTTATATATGTGTGTTCATCAACATCCAACACACACATCCAAATAGATTGACATAAGTCGATCTAAATAGTTTAAAAGGAAGTTTTAATTGGCAAAACTATTCAACCCCCCCTTCTAGTTTTTCCACACAAACTACTCGAACCCAACATCAACACAAAAAATGTGATGGCACCATCATTGATCTTGACCCAAGAAAATCTATCTCAAGGAAGTCCTTCCCGATCTAAAGTAATGGAACAAATTGTTCAGGAAAATGTACTCCCTCTCACGGGCAACTGGGATCATCTTTCGGCCTGCTGTGCCCACATGATCTATGGTCTAAACAACAAAACTCCTTACAATCGGGCCTACTATCTGGAAAAGTGTATTGTCAATGTCAAAGGTGGTCAGATAAGGTTATGCCTTATGGTATGTTGCTTACTCGTCTCTTTCATTGGGTCATGAACCCACATCTTCAGGGTGATCACTTTATCTTAGTCAATTGAGTCATGAAACCACTTGGTGGACCACACCATCATACCAAACCAATAAAGGTGGCAAAACAGGCGGACCTGGCAGGCACGAGGAACGGGCTAAACGGTCACTAGCCCAATGGGCACATGCTTAAACGGGCATGGGCTTAAATGGCCACAGGCTAAACGGGCACATGTTATATGAATCGGTTTAGATAAGACCTAAAACGACAAAAACTTACTCAAATGTAACACATAATTTAAGTTTGAATAACTAAATATACTATATTTATAAGTTTTTCATTAAAAATAATTTAATGTTCGAGAAAAACATGTGCCCGTTATGCCCATTTAACTTTCTAAATGTGCAATATATGCCTATTTCAAAAAAGAGAAGGGGCCCAAATGTGCCCAAATCTTTTAAAAAGTTTCCCATTTAGCCCTTTTTTATTTTTGGCACAAATTGCTACCTCTAAAAACCAAGAAGTGATAAGTAGTTGTTGATATATTTCTATCTATCTTACATGCTTACTTATTTATTCGTATCACCTTGCATGAAAATTAATTGCTTATCATTGGTTGATTGCTCTTTCTTATTTTAGATTACCACATGCATGACATTGATCCTAGTTTTAGCTAAACTTAGGAAAACTATATGATTATTTTTTAGTGATTTAAGCCACTAGGATTTGCTGCAAATAGTTCCCCTAAACATCACGTTTTTAGGCTTGCTAAAATTATTGAAAATCGCAAAATAAGAAAAATTGTGCCTAGCAAGTCATTGTACTACTAAATAGGGCACGATACTGTTAAATTTAATGGTACCGTGCGTATTTAATGATATTGTCCCCTGTCTGGCGATTTTTCACTATTCTCTTTAGATTTTTGACTTTCTTTCCCACACAACCTGCAATTTTTCTTCAAAAAATAATTAAAAAATACTCATGTTAACCATTCAAGCAAACATAATTAGTAATATTATCCGCGAACGTATTGAGCAATATAATAGAGAAGTAAAGATTGTAAATACCGGTACCGTACTTCAAGTAGGTGATGGCATTTCTCGTATTCATGGTCTTGATGAAGTAATGGTGGGTGAATTAGTAGAATTTCAAGAGGGTACAATAGGCATTGCTTTTAATTTGGAATCAACTAATGTTGGTGTTGTATTAATGGGTGATGGTTTACTGATACAAGAGGGGAGCTCTATAAAAGCTTCCTAACCCCAAACCACATTAAACCATATATCTCGTTAACCTTAGGATAAAGACACTCACCAATTTCAAATCATCACCAACCTTCGCTATTTAAGCCTTCACCATGCAAGCATTTACTTGCACATTTTCTTCATCTTAAACCTTGAAACACTCTCAACCATGTCTTCCACTCAAACCTCCACAACTCACATTTCAAATAAACCTAGGATCATAATCAAGCCGCCCACCATCTTCATTGATTTAACTAAAGAAGATTATGAGGTTGAGGAAAAAACACCACCTTCCATAAGCACTCCTAGCTTACCATCACCACCTAATGTTCCATCAAAGACACCATCCACTAGAGCCACTTCATCCTCTTCCTTTTCAATTTGGAATATGCCAAACTCATCACCATTTAGTCCTCATCAACCCATGGACATCATTCTAACTCTTTCACCAATTAGTCCTATGGACTATGCCATTCCCACATCATCATCACCTTCACTCTTACCATCATCATGTCCAATCATGGGTCACCCAATTAAACTCCATCTGGTTGATCTCCATAGTGAAAGTTTTATATGTTGTCTCCATAACCGAAACCTCATCTTCTCATTAGGGGATGAGCTTACTTCATGTTTTCCAACCTTGAAAACCTCTTGAAACCATATTCCGCTCTACTAACACCACCACCCGCACTAACCCGCAGGCCAACCATCTAAGGAATAGGTGCTTAGTTTTAAAAAAATTCTTAAGAACCATTTTGGGGAAGAAGAAAATATTAGGGCCTCTCAAGTCACTATAGATTTTTATATGCTTCTAGTAGTATTTTTTATATGTTGTAATCATACTTTTAGTATGATCTTTCTTTTTAATTAATGAATGGGCTTTTGTTTAATTTTTATGGTTAGTTTAAATATTATTGTGTGGTTGGTTGATTATTATTTTTTTTTTGCTCTTTGTTTTAGCCATATGTTTTTGTTATGTTACATGGTTGTTATAACTACTACTAGTTAGATATATTGCAATTGTCATCTAACTTGTTTTTGTAGCAAGAAATCATTGCTTGATTCCTTGGTGACCTCCAAACGAGGGGGAGCATACATCAAGGAGGAACCTTTGCAATGTCGATTTTGTCTCGACACTCTTTTTCTTCGACAAAAATGGGGAGAAATGGGATAAACTCAACTCAAAAACTTGTTATTAATCATTTTTACATAAAATGAGTTTATATTTTGTAATCATAAAAAAGAGGGTGATTGTTAATACAAATAATGTCTAACAACATTATTTACATTTTTCAACGCCTCTACGTTTTGATAATAACAAAATGTAAAAACGTCTTACGTCAAAATTAACGTAAACAAGTTTTTAGTCGTAATATTTCATTTTGACGTAAATCACTCCAGGTAAGAACAAATAAACTTACAACTTGACAAATTATCAAAGATAAAAATTTATTGTTCAAAACTTTGCAAATTTATAAATGTGACAAAACATTTTTTTAAAATAGATTTTAGATATTATTTTTGATTTTAAGAAATATATGGCTAATTAATTCAAATTCATAACAACCATTTTTTCCCCAAAATCAACTCCAAACATCTCCAAATTAACCTTCACCACAAAAAGACAAAATTTGGAGCGTTTTCCTGGCATGGTACCATTAAACACGATAATACCGTTAAATTTAAAGGTGTCGTGGGAACTTTAACGATATTGTCACTGTGTAACGGCTAAATGTTCTGTGCCTATAAATATAGTGGAGCATTTTATACTTCCAAACTGCCAATTTACACACAGAACTTTATGATCTAAACGTACCTTATCCAATCTTGTTTCTTTGATCGTTTAGTAAGTTTAATTTAGTTTAAGAGTGATCTAATCATCCATTCAAGTGATCACCTTCATTCCTCTACTAGTGTAAGAGAAGAACACATCGTATCAAGAAGATACAAAGTGTTGTAGCATTAGATTAGTGCACTCGTAATATTTTTTACGTACTTGTTGTATATTGTTATACATCAAGTTGTTTGTCACCATATCTAGTTAGATTGTGTGGATCGGTTTGATCGTGTAGAGATCGGGTAGATCTT
Organism: Chrysanthemum seticuspe; assembly: GCA_019973895.1. Taxonomy (NCBI): domain Eukaryota; kingdom Viridiplantae; phylum Streptophyta; class Magnoliopsida; order Asterales; family Asteraceae; genus Chrysanthemum; species Chrysanthemum seticuspe. The sequence goes on from BPTQ01000003.1 coordinate 82,953,956, forward strand.
GTGTAGCTTGTGTTGATAGGTTGTAGATTGGGTAGATCGAGTGTAGATCGGGTAGATTGTGTGTAGATCGGGTAGATCTTTTAGCTTGTGTGATTTGTGTGAAGATCCGGTAGATCGGAAGTGAGATTAGTTCTAGCTATATTAGAACTCGACATTTAGCTTAATCTTGAAAATTGTGATAAGCAACGTTGTATGCTTTCTCAGCCTGAAGGGAGTTTGTTTACATAGTTCACTGAACTCTCTAGTTGGGTACACGGTGAGTGGCGTAGGGCGAAGAGGAGCTTTGTTACCGAACCACTATAAATCTCGATGTCTTGTTTGATTTTTCCAACTCTCATTTTTAATCTTGCAATTTATATTTGCTTGTTTACTTTAGTATAACTATATTACTTTCATATTGTGATGGATTGATTTCACAGAAAATAGAATCAAAGCTTTTCGAAAGTAATTTTTATAACAAAATAAAAACGGTAAAACTATTCAACCCACTTCTAGTTTCCACAACATGTAAACCATCCCCACCAAACTTCTTTTCACGCAAATGAAAATTCAATTTTGGTTTTTAGGTTATAAAACGCCAGTACCCATTCATACTTGCAAACCGAGCTTCAGTCTAACATTTTCGCCTGAGTCTCGACATAAAAAATTGGATTCAATATTTTCAACTTATAGATATATGTATTGTGCTTTAGGTTTATGATGTTTTGCCTATGAGATTTTTCAGTTTCGTTTTGTGCATTGTTTTTTGCTGCGATAACAGAATTGTAAAGGCGACTCAGTCTCGCACTTAACCATCCTTCTATTTTGCGCAGCAGAACAACAAACTCCAAACATCATCACAGCCAATCAAAACTGAATTCCATTATTTTCATCCTGAATAGCGGCATACCAATTAACTAACAACACAAAACACTAGAATGAAACTTAAATAACAAACTTTATATACATTCGAAATAAAAAAAATAAACTTATTTTATTAAGATATAATTAATAACCGCATCCCAAAAATCAAAATCACTTACATGCAGTTATAACTTTGACGTCTGCAATTATGTCGTTCATCATGTTGGCTTCCATTAACACGAATATCTCCTCAGCTTCTCTACTTTTTAGGGGTGTAAATTCATAGATGATTTATGGGTGCCTCAATCGATTTGAGGAGCGATAATTAATTTAGGGTTTTCGTTTTGGTGAGTTCTAGAGAGTGACCGAATATTAGGTTAGTTGAATTAAATGGAACACTAATTGTTTATCCCAAGTGGGAGATAATGAGACGCTGTAACACCATACCATTTTTTTAGTCTTAATTGCTTATAAACATTAACAATATGATGAGATTAGGATAAGTAATTGTTTCTAAGTAACTCTCTTCACAAAACATTTCACAAGTCTTATAGTTATATAAATTTTATTGTTATAAAGAAGTTAATCACTATATATATATATATATATATATATATATATATATATATATATATATATATATATATATATATATATATATATATATATATATATATATATAGTAAAGCACCAGGTCGGTGAATTATAATAGTGATGTCGGTGACTTTTAATAATAGCGTGCCGCATAAAATATAACGTTATCTATATATATATATATATATATATATATATATATATATACACATATATATATATATATATATATATACACACATATATATATATATATATACATATATATATATATATATATATATATATATATATATATATATATATATATATATATATATATATATATATATATATATATATATATATATATATATACATATATATGTAATTTTTATAAACTAAGATTATTAAGTTAGTCCATTGCTTGAGCCCAAACACTTGGTTGCCTTAGCCTATTGTCGGCCCGTTGTGTTAAACAGGTCCTCACAAAATAAAGCAGCAAATCCACCGCTTCCAGGGATACGTGCCCAGAGTTATATACACCGATTCTTCATCAAATACAGAGGAATAGTTACTTCCTCTTTAAGATAGAGTTGCAAGGCCTCAGTATCCAGAAGGTATCATCTCACCGAAAACAGATGAAATAATTCAGATCAAACCAATAATGATGTCCAAAAGTTTGTGGGATTTTGTTGTTTTAATTTTTTTCCGGCAATTAACTTTTGCGTTGTTTTATGTTATGTTTACATGAATTGAATGGCTGAAGGGAATTGGTTGGAAGCATTATTAGTTTTTGGGTTTCTTTTACTAATTTTGGATTACAATAGGTTATAATTATCTGCTACAATCTTTTTTTTTGGGTATATTAAGCTCGGGCTAACAAGGATCTGACGAACAAGAAAAGAATTTTATTTTTATTAAGATTCAAGGTTAGTGCTTTTTATGTTTGCTGGGGCGTTTGTTTGACCTTATTTTTTGGTTTTCTGAGCTTATTGAATTTCTCGAAAAGCAACCTCTGTGGATATAATATATTTAGGTGCAGTGTTGAAGTAGCATATTGAATTTATTGAAAAGCAACCTCTGTTGCTTCAGAACGCCACTTCACTGTGCTATCTTTATTACTTTTACCTCCATTTTCAAAGAAGCAGTTTACGTTATTGTATCACGCAAGCATTAAAATTGTATTCCGGGTGAGTTCCAACCCGTTTGACCCATTACCATTTTAGCTATATTTTAAATATAATACTGCAGCTTTCAGCGACTGCTGCAATTCATTACTACCTAAACCCGAATATTCAAGATGTTGAAGCTTTAAAATGACCTTGGCTGCAAAAACTGAATTTAGGGATTAGAATTGGCTCTTACCAGCTTTTTTTTTCTTCATGCAATTGCGATTTTGGTAATGGTTTTTATTGTAGGTAAAAATTAGTGGACCTTATTGAAAATGGTACTGTGGTTCTTTCCTCTGTGTGTCAACTGAAGCGTGTAATTTTACAGCTTAACTGTTTACAGCCTACATAAAGTACTATTACCTTATGACACTTTCTTATCTGTACAACTGTGTCTTAGTTGGAAAACTAAGTTGGAGATGAAAAGAACAGAGGTATCACTTTCATGTTTTCCATTTTATCGGGCTAATAATAGTTACATTATATGATCTTGATAATAGAAGAACCAAAATATAGTGTGTTTGGGGTTGCGTATTCTTGAAGTGCCTACCTACTAATTAGCATCTTACATAAGATGGTACCGACTTACATATTATGATGTGTAAAGAAGATAAGCTTGATCGTCACAGTGAAAAGCACTGAAATGCAGCTTATAAACGGCTTAGCCACAGAAAAGCAAAGGCTCCAAATAAATACATTATTTGGGCCCAAGAGCTTATGAGATTTTAGCTAATTATGTGGACTTGTAGTTACCAAATAAACAAATTTGATAGCATTTTTAGTGTTGTAATTAATTTTAAGTACCATTTTCGTTTCAGTAGCTCAACAGGCAGCGGAGACGCAAGACATGAATTTACAAGGAAACGTATGATCAGAAAGCTCCAGAACTCATTTCAGTAAAGAGGTATGACCACTACGTGAATTTTCCTTTAATGATACATCAATCGAGATTCAGATTTTAAGTTTCTGTATAGGGGTGTAAGGGTATATGTATGTATGTATGTAAGTTCATTGCGTAAATATGCTACTAAAAAAGATGTGAACTGTTTACACATACGCTTGTTGTGAAGTAGTAAAAACCAGCATAAAGAAATACTTTTTTTCCGACTTTGCAGGAGTTGCAAACAGTGGTCACGCTTACACTAACCCAGCTGTTGGTGGCGGCGTGGGAGAGGTTGTAGGCGGTGGTAACCATTGGCCTGCTGGGCTAGCCATGCAATTGCCTACTATGCTTTGATATCGTATCCTACGAAGAAAACGAGTGTTTTGTGAATATATGCATGAAAGTACTATGAAAATAAGGTAAAACTCATGTTGGTACTTATTTAATATCAAGTGTCGCCGCATTAATTTGAAAGAACGCCTATCATCTTAAAATAGTGATTATCAGTGTGTAACAAAAAGCACATATAATGTGGATCATGCTGGAAAAGGTTAACATGCTAATAGTTTTGACATTCTATGTTGATGAGGTGCATTTTGAGACGACTGGTCCATAGATCAGGGACGACACACTGGGTAAAGTTGACATCTTTGTGATGGAGATTGGTAGTGGAGGCACCGTATCTCGTGTTGGACAATATCTTAAATCTAAAAACCCCGACGTTAAGGTGAGTCGTTTACACATGATAGGTATATCATAAGTTCATAACAATGTCAATTTACTCATTTTATGAGTATTTATCAATTATTTAGTATCTGAATTGGTCTTCTAAGACCCCATGTTACATGATTTATTTGTTTCTATCTAATCTAATGAAGTCATCATATTTTTCTTTCAAGATTTATGGACTCGAGCCTGAAGAAAGCAATGTGCTAAATGGTGGCAAACCATGTAACATTCATACCATTTTTCTTTGTTTTGATAACACTATAAGTGTCTACTTTATACCCTTTATCATATGTACATACTGTATCGCCCTTTAGCACAGGACCTCATCAGATAACAGGAAATAGGGTCGGATTTAAACCCGATATCATGGACATGGACATTATGGAGGAGGTTCTTATGGCAAATTTTGCAACAAACATTTCTTAGTATCCACGTAGTTAACTTCTTACGATATCATTTAACCTATGTAACTGTAATGAATCAAATCGTTACAGGTATCAAGTGAAGATGCTATAAACATGGCCAGAGAATTGGCCTTGAAAGAAGGACTTATGGTAACTGATAACATCAAAGAAGAACATGTCAATTTCACCCGATAATGCTTGTATTTGATATCATTTATATGGATTTACGCTTGTTTTCCTCTATATTTCACTTTCAGGTAAATTACGAGCATTGGAGCTAAAGAGACGCGGATTTGGAGAATTTATTGAAGATATATCATAGTATGCTCATTTTAAAGAAGTTACGGCGTAACTCCTCTCTCACATTACGCCGTAACAGAAGCGTGGCTCAGAAAACCAACTCAACTGAAGATTACGGCGTAACTCTCCCACAGATTACGACGTAACCAACTAGGTCAAATGAGGTTCCGCGCCGCTGCAAGTTACACTGTAACTATTGTCTCATTTACGGCGTAACCAAGATTTATTGAAGATACGGCGTAAATCCTTCCAGATGTTACGCCGTAACCAACATTTTTAGTGCAAAATACGAAAAATTGGATGTTACGGCGTAACTCTTAACATTAGTTACGTCGTAACCAGATCTGGCCTATAAATACCCCTCGGATTCCAGCATTTCAAAGCATCCCATTTCACACACAACACCAAGTGAACGTGAGTAGAAGTTGAAGGCGGATCTAGAGGAGCATACGGAGCTATCTCCAAGGGAGAAATCACTCCCCTACGATAAGCATTAGCATTTTATCTTTTCTTTACTTTCAATTCATGTATTTCGTAATGTTAAACGTTGAATCGATTGTTTTAGTTAATATGAGGCTAAGCACCTCTGGTGCTGTCCTAGTTATGATTCCTTAATTGTTTTGTTTATGTTTACATTGCTTCCGTATAATTATTTCTAAGTGTATGCATGCATAGTTTGCTGGTAGCTACCCTTGTTTCGGTAGTTTTGAATGGCGGTAGTGGCTAGTTACTTAGGAGATATGACCAAGTGACCCTAAGTAGGTAGACTGAGTGGGAAGGGTAAGATATGACCAACTAATGACCCTTTCTGCTTGTGCGATTTGACCAACTGATCACCTACCGTTTGAATGAACTTAAGAAGTCAGGGATGAGTGTTTAAGATGCTAGCGCCCATGCACTCATTGTTACAAATATTTCTTGTAGAGTTACTTAATGACTTGGCTTATGGGACTAAAAACAACTGGACTTATGTCGGGTCACCTGATTTCTCCAGTGGAACCCTTTGCTGATAGGTTAGGACAAACTGACCAAATGCTGTCCTAGCGGCTTTCACCCCACCTGAAGTAATTGGAAGTAATTAGACGTAAACATAACTAGTTAGGATGAGTAACTAGGTTAGCACCCCTCTCCTCTATTGATCACAACCGTCGCCTTTATTTGCTTTCATATTTTCTTGTCGTAGTCGTAATTAATCATTCCCACCTTAAAATCTATTAAAATCTGTGACACATAGACTTAGTTTAAATCCGCACACTTTGCGCTTGGGACGACCTCGGTTTTACCAAATACTACACTACACACGACCAGGTACACTGCCCGTTAATGCATTCGGGTAGACCATAGGTATAACGAGAACTTATAAATATTAAAACCTGGTCAGTAAAACCTGCATAAATTTTTTGGCACCGATGTCGGGGAGTTTTAATTGGATTTCTATTAAGTCTTTCATTTTTGTTTTAAAAAAAATTTCAATTTCTCACGATCTCTTTTCAAGTTTCAGGTACTATGGAAGTTGTTAACATTGATGACCTCACTCTTGAGGAATATTTGGCATTGACAAGAGAAGAACAAGGGCCGGGACTCGTAAGACCGGCTATCGGAGCTAATGTCTGTTTCGAAATTAAAGATCAATTTATGAGGGAGCTTCGTGTAACCCTTTTTTAGGAAACAGGGACGAAGATGCGTATGAGCATGTTGAGAATGTCTTGTACATCGCAAGCTTTTTCAACATTCCTGGCGTGTCTCACGACACTGTTATGCTACGGGTGTTCCCCATGATTCTTACTGGGGCTGCAAGAAGATGGATCGAAAGATTGCCTGCCGGGGCAGTTGATACATGGGCTCTACTAAAAAAGCGTTTTATCCAGAGATATTATCCTCCGTCGAAGATATCTAACTAGCTCTTTGAGATTCATAATTTCAAGCAAGATGACGATGAAACGTCGTATCAAGCCTGAGATAGATACAACGATCTCCTCTACAAGTGTCCTACACATGATCTAAATAACCAGCAAAAGGTCAACATCTTCTACAAAGGAATCAACGTGACTGCAAGAGAGATGTTGGACTACCAAGGACCAATTCTGAGCATGACTCATACTCTCGCAATTGAAGCCATCCAAAAAATGGTTGATCATTCCAAAAAATGGCACGATGGAGGAAGAAAAATAAACCAAGGCGGAAGTTTTGATGGAATTGAAGCCATCACTAACAAGCTAGAGAATCTTGGTCGGGATATGCTCAAAATCAGAGAAACTGTTCATGCCATCCAAGTAGGTTGCGAAAGCTGTGGAGGAGAGCATCTTACCAAAAATTGTCCTCACATTAACGAAGATAGCAAAACCAAAGAAGCTAAGTATGGAGAAAACCGACCGTTCTATGGGGATAATAGGAATAATAATGGGTATCGTGGAAATTATAACCGTGGGCCTTATGGAGAAAGAAGGCCCAGCATTGAAGAGACCATAAACTAATTTCAGGAAAGTTCAGCCTAAAAGCAAAAAGAACAAGATAAATGGCTCAAGGATTTCCATGAAAACACAAATAAAAATCTCTCCAGACACGACACAACCCTAAAAAAACTTGAAGCCATGGTGGAAAAGCTTAGTGCAGAGATAGAGATGAGTAACATTGAACCTGAGGGGATCAAACCTATGGTGTATGCAATGCCATTTTTGCTGATGATAATTCACAGGAAGTAATTGAAGATTGTCATTCTCTAACCGAAAATTTAGAGAAGACGACTGTCGACAACCAGGTGCAGTTACGCCGTAACTATTTTCCTGAGTTACGGCTTAACCATGATTCAGAAAGCATAAACAGGTCAGAGATCGGTTTATTTTCAGTTAAAGATATTAGCACAGACGGGTTAGTCATTCCATGATCAGTTGGGAGTCATGATATCTTGGGGTTTGTGGATTTTGGGTCTAGCATAAACATCATGCCATTTTCAATATTTTTAAAACTCAAATTAATCCATCTTTGGAAAACGGATTTAGTGATTGAGGCGACCAATATGACCAGGGCTACTCCTTTAGGAATTACATGTGGTACTTGTGTTAAGGTCGATAGGTTTGTTTCTGCCCCCAAATTTGTGGTTATCGACCTGGAGAAAAACACGATGGAATGTTTGATTCTTGGTAAACTGTTCCTTGATTCATTGGGATACTATAGTGATAGAGTAGAATTTAAAATTGATAAAACTTTGTGCAATGAGTAGGATGAGATAATAACAAATGAGGATCAAAAGGAGGTTCAAGTGGATTACTCCGATAGATTTCCTCCTTCATAATTTGGACATTTACAGGGGACCGAGTCAAGTGATGATGACAACAGCGAAAGAGAAGATAATGAGGTCCGACCTTCTGTACCTAGTTATGTTGTTAACGGAAAACTTCACTGTTGTGCTCCTGAAATTTCTTTGATTGAGGGATCTAAAGTTATATTGCCTACGTGTTCTCCTTTTCAAAAACGATAAAATGGGGGAGGAGAATTTATCATTCGAAGGATAAAAAAGGCAGCAGAAGTTTGGTGGTTTTGGGAAGACAAAAAATTAACCAAGAGGCGATGGATTCAAGACACGATATTATGAAATATTGGTTCACTGAGGTCGATTGGACTCTTCATTTTTGCGAACCGACTATGATGTCTAATGAATTCACCAGAGCATGGCCTACGTGCGACCCCAACAGAAAGATCTGTGATGGAGGAGAATTTCCCGATCCTAATTGGCTCAAACGCAAGGAATTGGCATGTTTTGACGAGGAAAAAAGAATGGAAGTCGGGGTACAAGGGAATCTCATTTGAAAATTGGTTAAAAGTAAAATTTAGAGCTGTCAAGCTAAAATGGGAAGTCGAGGCGAAATTTCATTAGGTATGGGCGAAAGCTAATTTTTTGCAAGAAAATCGATATTCCTTGACTCTGATTGTTCATCCCTGTGTTTGGGACCAGCTGTCTTCGAACAAAAAATCAGCTAAGGAGGAAGTTGGGCAAGTCCAAAGGCCACCATAAAGCCCCGAGGCTCTGAGTCTAACTTAAAGACTCATAAATAAAGAAAAGTGCTATTTCGGGATACAACCCGAATTATCCCTTTCATTTGTTTTATTTCCTTTCTGTTGGGTTTTGTTTTTTAACAACATTTGCAGGATTTTAGGAAAAGTTGTTGCAGCATGCTGAACGGGGACCTGATATGTCATAGTTATGGCACAACTCATTTTATGGTTACGCCGTAACATACTTTTTGCAGTAGTACTTCAGAGCATTACCAATTACGGCGTAATCCCATTCAATGGTTACGCCATAGCCACACTCCTGTAGCGTCTGCCAGGTTTTGTTTAATTACGGCGTAACTCCTTATGGGAGTTACGACGTAACTACCCTCTGTAACACTTCTTTCATTTTAAAAACAATAACCTTGTATTAGTTTTCAAATGAACTTTGTGGGTATGTTCCCTGTAAGCCCTCACGAGACTACACTCGTCCACTTGGGACACCAAGTGGTTTAAAAGGCTTGTTGCATACGCTGAATGCAACCGTGATTCCTACGAAAGTGAGTTAGGTTTCTTTTTCATTTTTCTTTTTCTTTTTTAGAATTATGCTTGTTGGTAGTGTGATTTCAGGGATTGAAGTTTGCTCGTGGATGCTTATGCGAAGGCACGACTCTTTTCGTGGGCCTTCTTTCTTTTTGGAGCAAATTTCAGGGAAGTTCTCGCTCTAATTCTACTTTTCTCTTCACCTTTATTTAACGCTTAGTACAAAAGGGACTTTGTACAATCCAAGTGGGGGGACGGGAGTAGAATTGTCTTTTGAACTTTATTTTTCCCTCGTTTTTCTAGTTTATTTTGAAAACTTATTCCATTTTTAAATCTTTGACATGTTTCTCTTACCCTAACTGGATTAGACCTTAGTCGAGCACATTATAACCCTTGATATTATATGGTGAGATTAGCATTATCCGTTTCCTAATTTTTACCCGAAATCCACCAAATTATGAGTGTGCCGGTAGCTTGTAAACTTTAGAACTTGGCATTTACATCATTTCGAGACCATAAAAGAGGTTTGTTGAGTTAGCTCGATGTATTTGGACTTTTCAGTTTAAGAAGGCAGTATTATAGGATTATCACCCAAATAGCCTACCATAGTGTGTCTATCGATTAGTCACCTCGACTTCTCGACCCCCATGTTAAACCCTTTGTTGCACTCACCTTTAGTGCAAGATACCCCTAGATTCACCCTTTTGAGCCATTCCTTTCATTTTGTTCACCCAACATATTATTTCGATACACCATTACACCTTAGCCTACCCTGTAGTCTTTATTTGTAATTAGGAAGTCATTATTTGCCTAAGTTCAAGGTTCAAGTGGAAAGGTTCGGGAATCACGCTCTCGTCAACGACATATCCTTAAAGATCATTGAAGACCCCCAAAATTCTCATATTGTTATTCATTTGATTGTAAAGTGTGATGTTATAAGCACTATTGTTATGAGCTTAATATAGATTTAGTATCGAGGAGGCCACCTCGGTCACATTTGAAGAATGAAGTTGGAAGTGTGCCCATCATGACGTCCTCTAATGGCACATCTACCTGGTTATATCATGATCCGGTTTCTGGACTTCGAAACTTGAACTTTGGGCATACGGTAAGTGGTGATGACTTAGTTGTAGATTTAGACTATTTGCTTGATTTTATTTTACACCAATTTTATCCCATGTCTTATCCTACCCTTTAGTCATGAAGCGTGTCTAAGTGATGCAGCGAGCAATCTTTAGGGTCTTGGCCATGGATTTGGTCATGTATCATTGATTTTTTCCACTTCGCCGTGACACGTTAGTAATGACAAATCACCCTTAACCTTTGTCGTGTCTACCCATATTGCCTTCGAAAATTGTTTTGTCCTTAACTCTAGTGGTGGAGATTTGTGTAACCGCCAAGATAGAATACATGGTATGACTGTGCAATGAGTGATCACCCCGAAATTGAAACTTAGAATAGTTGAGAGATTTGAGTGTTTTGTTCCCATTTCGTGAGGTGTTCGGCTTTGTTTTATTCTAGCATAAGGGGTTTGTAAACTTATATTTTCCAGGTAATGGGAGATATCCATTTAAGAATCTATCTAATAAGGTCTACATGAGGGCAAGTAGAGTTCAAGTGGGGGGATATTTGATAACATCAAATAGTCCTGAATATTAAGTGTCAATTTCCCCCGATAATGCTCGTATTTTATATCATTTATATGGATTTACGCTTGTTTTCCTCTATATTTCACTTTCCGGTAAATTATGAGCATTGGAGCTAAAGAGATGCGAATTTGGAGAATTTATTGAAGATATATCATAATATGCTCATTTTGAAGAAGTTACGGCGTAACTCCTCTCTCACATTACGCCGTAACAGAAGCGTGGCTCAGAAAACCAACTCAACTGAAGATTTCGGCGTAACTCTCCCAAAGATTACGACGTAACCAACTAGGTCAAATGAGGTTCCGTGCCGCTGCAAGTTACGCCGTAACTATTGTCTCATTTACGGCGTAACCAAGATTTATTAAATATACGGTGTAACTCCTTCCAGATGTTACGCCGTAACCAGCATTTTTAGTGCAAAATACGAAGAATTGGATGTTATAGCGTAACTCTTAACATTAGTTACGCCATAACCAGATCTGGCATATAAATACCCCTCAGATTCTAGCATTTCAAAGCATCCCATTTCACACACAACACCAAGTGAACATGAGTAGAAGTCGAAGGCAGATCTAGAGGAGCATACGGAGCTATCTCCAAGGGAGAAATCATTCCCCTACGATAAGCATTAGCATTTTATCTTTTCTTTACTTCCAATTCATGTATTTCGTAATGTTAAACATTGAATCGATTGTTTTAGTTAATATGAGCAGCTAAGCACCTCTGGTGCTGGCCTAGTTATGATTCCTTAATTGTTTTGTTTATGTTTACATTGCTTCCGTATAATTATTTCTAAGTGTATGCATGCATAGTTTGTTGGTAGCTACCCTTGTTTCGGTAGTTTTGAATGACGGTAGTGCCTAGTTACTTAGAAGATATGACCAACTGACCCTAAGTAGGTAGACTGAGTGGGAAGGGTAAGATATGACCAACTACCGACCCTTTATGCTTGTGCGATTTGACCAACTGATCACCTACCGTTCTGATGAACTTAAGAAGTCGGGGATGAGTGTTTAAGATGCTAGCGCCCGGGCACTCATTGTTACAAATCTTGCTTGTAGAGGTACTTAATTACTTGGCTTAGGGGACTAAGAACAACTAGACTTATGACGAGTCACCTGATTTCTCTAGTGGAACCCTTTGTTGATAGGTTAGGACGAACTGACCAAATGCTGTCCTAGCGGCTTTCACCCCACCTGAAGTAATTGGAAATAATTAGACGTAAACATAACTAGTTAGGATGAGTAACTAGGTTAGCACCCCTCTCCTCTATTAATCACAACCCTCGCCTTTATTTGCTTTCATATTTTCTTGTCGTAGTCGTAATTAATCATTCCCACCTTAAAATCTATTAAAATCTGTGACACATAGACTTAGTTTAAATCCGCACACATAGCGCTTGGGACGACCTCGGTTTTACCAAATACTACACTACACACGACCGGGTACACTGCCCGTTAGTGCTTTCGGGTAGACCATAGGTATAACGAGAACTTATAAATATTAAAACCTGGTCAGTAAAACCTGCATCAGTAAGATCTAAAATGACAAATTCGAAAAATGAAAATGATATAATTGTATTCAAGTAACCAATTCAAATATTTATATTGTTTCCGCGTTTTCATATCATTAATTTTCTCATATTTGGAAATTTCCTATTGTTTTCTTGTAGGCTGGAATATTATCTGGAGCAAATACAGTTGCGGCATTAAGACTTGCACAAAGGCCAGAAAACAAAGGCAAACTCATTGTGGTAAGTACCCTGTTTAATCACTTTATAACCTCCTGATCTATTCACCCAAACCAATTTCAACTCACAATGAAAATTACCCGTTTTGAAAGCAACATAACATGTTTGACCGTTTGAAGAAGAATCCGAAAACTGAAGCAGTTTCAACAACCCTCCGCAAAGTGTTGTTTCCAGGTAAAGAATACCATTATCGACGCCCTTTGAAACACTGCTATTGCAGCAACTATAAAGACTTAGACTGTTTTACCCAACTACTGTAAGATTTAAAATAACTCTAGCATCCATGTGTAAGGCTGTAGGTTAGTATGTTCCATGTTAGCGGGGTTAGAACATACCATTTTGTATAAACAGTGGCAGCCATAATGTAAGTACTTTTGTAAGACAAACACCATTTGCATTTATTGTTATAGTTGTCTAAAGATATGACAAACACCCACGCCGCAACGCAGCGGGCGCTTCCCCATCTTTATGATCATAACTTGATTGATATTGGGTCTACTAAAAAAGAATTAAAAGATTTTTCAAGCATCCCTCCAAGGCTCCAACTGAATGCCAGATTGGCATCTTTGACTGATACTAGCAAACAGCAATTGGTTCATGAGAAAACAAAAACAAAATAGAACATCAACTAATATCTACGGTTTCTAAGTCCTCTTTCGGCCCACCTTTGATATATCTATTATATCAAGTCCACACAAGTCGTATCCAGAGTTTTACTTTCGTAAGTTACTTCTTGCTACAGCTTTGTTTTCTAAAAATGCATCTTTTCACGAGAGTAGCAATTCCAATTAGCAAGCATTCTCATCTTTAGTGATTTAGGTTAAAAATAACTTTAGACTATTTAACCTTTTGATGTGTTTCAATCCCTTCTGACCAACCACTAGTTAAAGACTTGCATGGGATAGTTCTACAATAAGAAAATGAGATTTTACACCTGGATGGTGTAATAGAAACCAATCTATTTTTGCCCCAAAGTTGGTTTAAAGCAACAATGAAACCTTTCCAACCCATAAAATTAGGTCATAACAAAATATTAGGTATATGTCAAATCATTTAAGAATTCATTAATAATAACTCAGTATTTTAATGCAAAAAGATTTAAGTAGAACATTTTACACTAGTATATTTGTCAAGATTGAACAAGGATCTTATTTTTTTTCTAATTATACTAAGGTGGTCTTTGTTTTTAAAGAGACCTGAATATGAATCTGAACCACACATCTGAATTTGAATCTGAGGCGTAAATGTCTGAATCTGACCGCATCTGAACGGGAAAAAAAAACTCATGTTTGAACCGCACATTTGCTTGCTCGTACTAAAAAAATTTTGGGTTATTTTTGTGTCAACATGAGGCATTAAGACAACCCTCTCAAGTCTTGACCATTAAGATCTTACTGCCTCTGACTGCGTCTGAATGGGAAAAAAAAAAACAAACGGTCTGAACGGCAAAAATGTCTGACCGCGTCTGAACGGTTCAAATTCAGAGGCTGATAAGAGCCTCTTTTAAAAAAAACTAACACAGCATAAGAAAAATGAGACTTAGGGTGTGTTTATTTCATTAAGATTTTTAGGGTCTGAATCTGACTACCACATTATACTAGTAAGAGATGGCTATAAAGTCTGAATCTAAATGAAATTATGTTATTTGTTTTTGTTCGAACGGCTGAATGATTTTAATTGTCCAATTTTTTTGAGTATATTTATTACCATAACAAGACGATGAATAAGTAACTTGTATAAACATGTAACAAAACATTTTTTTCGGTTAACATTGTTTCTCGATGAAAGGTTTTACAAAAACTAGCTCGGTTTCTAATATAACGAATGTGAAAAATTCAACCCAACACTATTTGTAGATCAAATTATAATACCGTACTAATATTAATACTACTATAATAATTTTAGAGAAAAGTACCAAAAAGTGCCAAAATCTTTTTGGTAGTCTCCTTCATGGTCAATTTTTTCCTCAATCTCCAAAATGGTCATGCGCAGCCACTCGACTCCGCAGCTCCACCCAAAATGTGACACGTGTCCCAACTACCAATACACCTTTTATCTTCTCACTTTTTCAATATAACCTCTTTTATTGCGCAACCGCCGGCTACTCAACCGGCGGCCATGATGTGACATAAAGGTACGTTGTACTTTTTGCTTTTTGTACTTTTTTAAAAATTTAAATTTAAAAAAAAAATTAATTTAAAAAAAAAAAAAAAAAAAAAAAAAAAAACGTAAAAAAAAAAAAATAATTAATTTTTTTTTAAAAAAAAACGTATTTTTTTTAAAAAAATTTTAATTTTTTAAAAATTTTTAAATTTTTTTAAAAGAAAGCGTTAATTTTTTTTAAAAAAAAAAACGTTATTTTGTTTTTAAAAAAAAAACGTAAATTTTTTTTAAAAAAAAAAACGTAAAATTTTTTTTAAAAAAAACGTAAATTTTTTTTTTAAAAAAAAAAAGTTAATTTTTTTTTTATAAAAAAAACGTAAAAAAATTTTTAAAATTTTTTAAAATTTTTTTTTAATCTCACACGGCGCTACAGTAGTTTTGTATTTTTTTTTTTTTTTTTTTTTTTTTTTTTTTGTACTTTTTGCACGTGGATAAATGCAAGTCGAGTAAAAGTAGGTTGAGTAGCCGTCGGTTGCGCAATTTTGGTGGTTATTTGGGTAGAATAAAAAGTAAAAAGTGTACTTTCCTTATGACACGTGTCACATTTTGGGTGGAGCTGCGGAGTCTAGTGGCTGCGCATGACCATTTTGGAAATTGAGGAAAAAATTGACCATGAAGAGGACTACAAAAAAGATTTTGGCACTTTTTGGTACTTTCATCATAATTTTATCCCTAATAACAAATTTATAACCCACACAATTTTGCCCAAGTGAACATTGATAACCAAATGTCCAGCCCAAAACTTAACCCTAATATCAACTTAACCTACTATACCCTACAAGTATACAGACTCCTAATCCCACGGCTCTTAACAATCATTTTCATTTCTCCACAAATTCAATAACACCTAACCTTAATAAAGATAACTTTCTGAAAAATAATTTAGGCTATTCATTTCTTGTCAAAAAGTGAATCACAACCCTTTTAAACTTTCGGTTTCGTCCTCAAGATCTTGTAACAAGGTCTCGGTAAGATTATGTGTTGTGTCAAAGATCGGTTAAGGTTGTTTAGATCTTTATAGATCTGTTAAACGTTTAGGAACCTGAGATCTTTTTCTTGTTCTTTCTAATTTCGAATCTTGATTGTTGTTATGGAGATGAGAGTGTGAAGTTGTAGTTGTTGTTGATATGTTGTTTGACTGTTGTATGTTGTCGAGGATATGTTGAAGGGTTTTGAAAGTGTGAATAGGTAAGAGGTGATAAGACATGTTCATCAAGTCTTATCAGGCAAGACGCGATACCTCTTATTGCGTCTGAATGGAAATAAAAAAACAAACAACCCATTCGTTTGACCGCCTCTTACTAGTAAGTGATAAGAACTTGGTAAGACTTTTTTTGTAAAAAACAAACACACCCTTAGGTTGTGTTTGTTTTTCTAAAGAACCTCTTAATAAATCTTAATCTGACTCAGTCAGACGCAATCCGATGTTTAGACCAAAAAGCGTGTTTGTTTTTTCCTGTCATTTAGAGGCATTAAGTGAAAATCCAGATTAAGAGTGTTTGATTTTTTCTAACCATTAAGAAGCGGTAAGAGATAAAAACATCTTGTTGAACCAGATGTTAAAGATGTGTCTTAACACCTTTTAATGTCTCATAATTTTTTTTTCATTTTTTTTATTTTGTTCGCTTTCGTATAGAATGTACGTTTAAGAAAAATCATCGCATAAAAAAGAATTTACAAGATAAAAATAACTAGGGTGATAATTCGTGTTAAAATGTTAAATCACAACCCAAACATGTTTTGATGGGTTGAGAATGTCAAACCAAATTGTGGAAAACGTAGAAGGGGGGGGGGGGGAGTGAATACATTCCCGTTTAAAAACTTAAAACCTTGTGTATCAAACACCAAATCAAGTGTGATGTAATATGAAAAGTGTCAAAAATAATCTTATTAGTCTTAAAAGAGCTAGAGAATATAAAGCAACACTTAAGACATATCACAATAACACAAACAAAGACATACAACATCCCATGACACAAACACAACTAATACAATATAAGCACAAGCCACACAAATATAAACGCAATGCAAAATATAAATGTAAAACGGTAAATGCAAAAATAAAAGTAAAGATATAAGTAAAGAAAGCGCAAACCGGACAGGATGATTTATACTGGTTCGATCACGAAGCTCCTCTTCACTCTAATCCACTCCTCGAGTACCCAACTCGAGAGTTACTTCACTAATCAACAAGCTCCCTTCTCGACGGAGAAAACCATACAACGTCGCTTACATTATTTTCCGACACTAAGCTAAATGTCGAGTACTAATCTAGCTAGTACCAATCTCACACACGATCTACCCGATCCTTGCAAATCACACAAGCTACAAGATCCCCACGATATACCCGATCTTCACGATCTACGCGATCCACACACGAACAACACAAGCTTCACGAGACCTTCTTGATCTCAACAAGATCACAATGATCTACCCAATCTAACTAAACAAGATGATGGACAACTTGATGTATATCTAGATACAACGAGGACGTAACAAGTGTTACGGATACACTACACTAACACTACAACACTTTGTATCTTCTTGATACGATGTGTTCTTCTCTTGGACTAGTAGAGGAATTGTTGGAATCGCTCTTAACACATAAATAGAACGACATTCACGGGATTACATTATCTATCTTGTTTAGCCAAAACACAGGGACTAGATATGTTCATATTGTAATAGTTGCATTGTGGTAGGCTATAAATACCCTCCTAGACTTCACTAGCAGGGTGAGACTCATTTTTGTAATTTCCTTTTTCTTATTAATAAACACCTAGTTTCTCCCTTCTCCCTCTACTTTCTCTCTCTAACATGAAGATGATGTTCTTTCATCTTCCCCGACCTCCCGATTCACCAAATCAACCTTTAGAACAATCCTACAAGTGGTATCAAGAGCAAGGTCGGTTTATCATTGGTTGATTTGTGTGATTTTGTTTCTTATCAAAAATTCGTATTTTTGTGAGTTTGGTTCATATTTAAGCTGTCATTTTCTAACCAATTTTTATGCGTATATTTTTTTATCATATCTTTTGGTTACTCAGTTTCATTTTGGTCTTTGTATCATGTTTTAGTCAGAAAATGTCTCAAGTCATTCTTTTTCTCAAACTGTGAAAGTCTTGGTGCTCTTTTGGTCAGATTCTTGGGGTCAAAATGGGTCAAAAAGATGTGTTTTTTATGTCACTTTTCTGGGTATTATGAAGCTGGTCGGAATCCTTGGTCGGAAAACGGTCGTCGGAAAAATTCAACATGGTCAAACCCCTTTTTTACGCCTAAGCAATCATCTCCATATTTGTTTATGAGGAACTGGGAAAGTTACTCGTAAGAACCCATGTTTACGAGTAAGCTTGCGAGTAAGGTTTACCTTACGAGTAATACTTTTTCGCATAAGAACTCGTTTACGCATAAGAAACCAAGGTTTACGACTAAGATGTTTTTACGAGCAAGTCTTTCTTACGCGTAAGATTTACGACTAAGGATTTTTTACGCATAAGGGCTTACGAGTAAGAAATACTTACGCACAAGGTTTCACTTTACGCATTAGACCAGAAGATGAGATATAAAAAAGAATATGACCTAAACCACAAACCAAAACCAAAACCAAATACCAATACTCCATTGTGACCTCAGTTATTTCACCATCATCGGTTCAACCCTCTAAGTACGAACACAAGAACATCAAGACATTCGATCCAATAACAACAAACAAAATCTACCACAGATCTCAGTCTAGTTTTGTGATTCAAAAACTTTCAATAATTTCAATCACACGAAACAAAGACCATCACTGATCTCAGATTTGACACAAATATATATATATATATATATATATATATATATATATATATATATATATATATATATATATATATATATATATATATATATATATATATATATAGGTTTGGGTTATTATGAAAAGTTTCTTAGAATGAAAAGAATGAGAAGGCATGTGGAGGTGACATGTGTCACCTTTGCCACATCATCATGCCACATCACCATACCCCACCCCTACCCACCCACCCCCCCCCCCCCCGAAAAAAAAAATTTCCCGCCAAAAAAAAAAAAATTTTTTTGGCAAAAATTTTTTTTCCCGCCAAAATTTTTTACTGCATCACAGTTATAAAGTTACTGCATCACAAATCATAATTTTAGTGCATTAAGGTTATAAATTACTGCATCACTGTTATAAAGTTACTGCAACACTGTTATAAAGTTACTGCATCACAATCATAGTTGATGCACTTAACTATTAACTATGATGCAGTAACTTATAATAAAGATGCACCAAGACTTATTAGTGCATTAAGGTTATAAGTTACTGCATCACAATTATGATTTTAGTGCATTAAGGTTATAAATTACTGCATCACAGTTATAAAGTTAGTGCATCACAATCATGATTTTAGTGCATTTAAGGTTATAAATTACTGCATCACAATTATAATTGTGATGCAGTATTTTTATAACTGTGATGCAGTAATAAATTTTGGCGGGAAGTTTTTAGTGGGATTTTTTTTTTGCCCAAAAAAATTATTTTTTTGGCGGGAATTTTTTTTTTGCGGGGGGGGGGGGGGGGGGGGGGTGGGTGGAGTGGGGGTGACACATGTCACATGACATGGCATGGTGATGTGGCAAAGGTGACACATGTCACCTCCACATGCCTTCTCATTCTTTTCATTATAAGAAACTTTTCATTTTAACCCTACCCTATATATATATATATATATATATATATATATATATATATATATATATATATATATATATTTATATATATATAACTCCTCATTGTTCCAATATTCCTTGAAGTCTACCTTCATCTCATATCAGACTCAAAAAGATAAGTTTGATAACAAATTTGTTACTGTCTTCTAGATTCATTCATAATCGCAACAAAACAATTATACATTGATCTCAGATTCATTTGTTTCCGTGTGTTACATAATGTTAAACATGACCATGGCCAACAACACGAAAGAATGAAGTCTCATCAAAGATCTTAAAAATATTAAAAGCTTAAACGAATAACGAAATGTAATTAAGATCTGAGAATGGTTTTTTCTCGTGTCTCTTATGAGATTTATGAATCGAATTAAGAAATTAACACTCGAGAAAACCAAATTATCATCGATATTTTGTGAAGATGTACTTCTTCTCAATATCCGAACTTAAAGAAGAACTATAACAATTATGTTATATCCTTTCTTTTGTTCGCTATTACAAGAAAACGAAAGGAAATCAAAAAACTCTACTTACCTGTGATTCGTTTTCAATGATGAACTGATGAATGGATGATGTATTTTTTTTTTGTGACTGTGATGTTGAGAGGAGATGAGGAACGGGTGAGTTGATGGTGGCATCTGATTTTGATTAGGGTTACGATAATGTGTTTTATCATTAGGGTTGAGTGGTGTTATGGGTACTACTTATATCCAGATGTTTACTAGGGTTTTTTCGGATTGGGCCTTGGATTGATGCTTGGGCCGAACTAAATGGGTTGGAGTGGATATTAGTGGTTGGATTTCACTATTGGATTTGTTTTGGGCCGGGGTCATATGGCATTGGGTGTATTGGGCTGAATTTTTACCAATACTTGGAATGTGCTTATAATTTTTTATCCGAATTTTAACACATGGAGCTAAAATTTACTTACTCAAATGTATTTTTTTTAAATACAAAGTGTTAACTTTCTGGACAATTTATTATGAAGAGTGCTATGTTGGTATTACCAATTTTCACGGGGATACATTTTTGACAGGATCGGGAAACCATTATCAAAATTCATTTAAACCGTTAATGAAGGCTAGTTTTGAGCATGTAACTGCAAGATGTGACTACGGATTTTATTCTTTATTACTTATTTGAGGTTGAAGTGGGATATCATGGATGCGTCTACTTAGTATTTGAAGATATTGGGGTTGGATGGATGCATGATTCTTCAAGATCCTTGATCGAGCTTTAACCATTACGAATGACAAAGACTTGAGTTGTCTAGTTATACCTGATATAAGGAGTTACGTTGTTGTGCTCACAGCATATAACTATCACTTTAAAGGAGTTACGTTGATGTGCTCAAGTGTCACAAAAGGCAGTGGATAATTCGAGAAACTTTCGTTTACCCCTTTTCGATCCGGTTAATCAACCCGGTAAGGAAAAGGGTTCTTCGTCTGACAATAGTGCAAGTTTAAGTCACAAGTTTGAGTTATTTTACTTTAGTCTCAAATTCGTCATATTGGGTTTTCTCCATCAGTAGTCACTACAAAAAGCCGTCAGAATGATAATGGGGTCTGTAAAGAGTTAGCTGAGAAGAGTATAAGCGAGTAGAGAAGTTTTATCAGCAATTGATTCTCACAGGATATTTATGGTGCTTCACACTTGTTCGATTAATTGGACATACTTGGTTTTGCTGTCTCCAATTCATCATCAACATACGTGGTGAATGATTCTGATTCATTGAAAACATCAGGGGGAAGAGAGTGTACGGGGTCTTGTTTCTTTGACGAATTTTTCGAAAACCCTTTCCCTTCATGAATTTCTTCAATCGGGGGGAAGAAATGAGACAATTTGTGGTTCAAACGTCTCACTTTGGTGTTATCGTCTCACTTTGGGGAGTGGAGTAGGGCAAGGAAGGTATCCTTGTAGCCGAACCACTATAAATACTCGCGTTGTGGTTTTGTGCTTCTTACTCTTATCTTTTCATTACATATCTTTATATGCTTGTTTATCAACATCCAACACACAACCAAATAGATTGACATAAGTCGATCTAAATAGTTTAAAAGAAAGTTTTAATTGGTAAAACTATTCAACCCCCCTTCTAGTTTTCCACAGATATATTGCAACAATTGCTCTGGTGGGCTATGCAAAACCAAACGGACCTTACTATCTAACGTCACAACACAAATAAATTTTCTAAATCTAGTTCAATATCATTTTATCCTTAAATAATGGCTTAAAAAAAATGAGGTCGTATTAAAGGATTTGTGAGGTACATGTTAAAACCTTATTTGTTACTACTATTTGTTTCTAAAATAAAATGCATCTACTGATTTCATTTATAAAAGATGGTGCAAGTAGTTGCTCCATTATAATAATTTACCAAGTAGACTTCAATTAAAAATTATAAATTTTGAGCTTGAGAAGATTCATTAACTGTAGGAAAACAAGATCGAGTAGAAGTCATGTTTTATCTCGAACCAACTTTGCCTAATAAGTAGTACTAGCGTATAAATTTTTTACATCAAAGCCCAACATAGTGATACCAACTAAAGATAGTGAACACCATTATGTCTGCCATCAAACATAAGCAAACATACACATTTGCGAGAGAACATAAGGAACTATGGCCAAGCTTTGTGTCTCGGCCTTCGGGTACAACCCGATACCCATATGTGACTCATCACAGTTACCCTTACGGGGTTAGGGGATGTACGAGTTAACACAATCAAGCAAGAACAAACTTTCTCGGGTAGATTTCTATCACAGCTAAGACACGAATAAGCAAACAAAACACCCTCGGGTGGGGTCTAATCTCAGCTGAACAAGACCGAAACCAATGAACAAAAATATGACGAACACAATTAAGAAAAGGATTAAGCCGAAAAAAATGATAAGCCGATACAACTATTTTCAGTTTTGGTTCTTTCTTGGGTTCTTTTGTGTGACAGCCGACAACAACAACAACAACCATCATATATATACCATTTTACTAAATCAAAATCACTTCCAATTTATATCAATCGGTATGAACAGAAAATTTGAAAATTTTGAATTAGACCAATGACTTTACAAACTCAATGGATTTCAAAAAGAGATAAATAACAATAAATTCGTTCTTACAAGGTAGATGAATACCAAAAACGTCGAGCTCAATTGAAGGAGTTTCGGGACGAATTGGGACAATTAGTCTATTGGGAAAGCTTCCTTATGCGTCGAATATGAAAACCCCCAACTCAATTTTGTAAACCCCTTTACTTCTTGGAACCCTAATTTTCGAAATTATTTGGGAATGGTTGGAGACTTGGCTGAAAAACCAACCTTTTTATAGATGTGGATTGGGAAGGTTGGCAGTGATACTCTAGGTTCTTCAAAACTTGATTCTACCCATTCTTGGCTTTGGTCTCCTTCTTCCCAGCCACGCATGGTACCTCTTGTGACTACTAGGGAGTAGCTTGGGTATTTAGAGGAGAGTGATAAAGATGGTTCTGAAGGTTGACTTCACAGAGGGAAGAAAACATCTTATTTGATGTTTCTGTACGCGTGGGAAACAAAGAAGAAAAAGGAGAGGGATAGCAGATGTAGGGAAGGGGCGGATAGGTAGGGTAGGAGTAAATAAGATTTTTATTTTGTTTTATTATTAGACACAGTATAAATTGTACCCCGTGTTTTGTTGAATTATCGAGTAAACGTACCTTCCTGGTACCCGAAAAATATAAAGATTACGTTTTCGGAGACGATTTCTTAAACGTAATAATAGGACATTCTTATTTCATTGAAATTTGATTATAATTGTTTGCCGTTATTAATTTGGTGTCGGTATGCGTGCGGTGCCGTAACTTTCTGAATTCACGAGATAACTTCTCGTTTTCTTTCGTAAATTATTAGTGATTGATACAAAAATGTATTTTTCTCTTATCTCAGTATTTACTTTTAGTCTTGTATGCTACTGCACTGGAGTATGCGGAATAACTTTTCGGAACAATGGATTAAGCTTATGTATGCTTACATATTAACTTGGACAATAGCAAATTTCACAGATACTTTGTGGGCAAGTATTGTATGCGCGGTGTCTTATTTCTAAAGAAACGAAATGACCTCTCGTTTTTAAATTTTTGATATGGGCATTTTGTCAGAAAATAATTGTTTTGAATTTTCTGACGTTATAAATATAATTGTAATAATCCAGAAATTTTACGGGTTGTTATACTCTAGCACATCGAATGTGTATTCTTTTTCAAATACAAAAAGTATTTTTGAATGAAAATTGATCTTTCTCATAAAACCTTCGTCGTATTGCAAAACTCTTTCTTTAAGCAATACACGATTGTTTTCAAATCAATTTTTCATCAATCACTGAATCTCAATTTGCTGGTTCACTCATTCCGTGTTGTCTTCTTTGAGACATTCCGGTTTAAGAACAACTAGAATAGCTGCGAAACCCTGTCAAGGAGATTCTTAGGAATCCTACCTGATCACAGGCAGTACTTGTACTGATCAACGGGGAACCGTGGGCCGTGTACCTCAATTCAACGAAAGTGATCAAAGACACTTTTATGTGTTTTATTGCTAACTGTTGTTTGCAGGTACATTTGGAAGGTTGCAGCTGATCAGAATTGAGAAGTCAATCCAAAGCCGCATGCTCACAGCATCCACACGTAATTGAAGAAATCATGACTTGTGCATATCTAAAGAACATGGCTCTGATATTTTTATACTATGCTTCTGCTACGATGTTGCAAATATCATGAACCAGTAAAGCTTCTGCTACTCTGATGAAAAGATGTCATGATCCAGAAAGTGTGAGCATGTCGGTCTAAAAGTCACAACATCACATGAAGGCAACACAACAAAGGGTGATCCAGAGATTTACTGTGGCTGATGATCTCAAAGAAAGCTCGAAGATCATCAAGATGTGGATCAGTTAAAGGCCTCCACTAAAAGTACAAATCAATGCGGACTTTAAAGAATCTTTACTAATGCACAAAGATTGCGGAATTTGAAGAATTGAAGTCTACGAGCTCGAGAAATAAAGAAAAAGAAAGAATGCTAGGATGCAAAATGTATTTCATGGGGTGACCTCCCTTAGGGGGAGATTGTTAGGAATTGGAAATTCCATGTTAAAGTGTCGGTCACCCCAATTATGGTCTAGCATATGTTAGCTCGTAGACTTGTAGTTATTTACGTTATTTAGTAGTTTATTAGTTAGTTTGTAGCGTAGATTAGTTTAGTGTAACACCGTGGAGGAAGGACGGGTCTTTACCCACTGTATACCTGATCCACAGGCCGTCAGGAGGTCGTGTAGTCTGTAAGTATAAATACCCCTTCCATCCTTGGAAAGGGTGGTGCTTCTATCAATCTAACCTTTCATATTTGTAAAGCAAGTCTCTACCAAGAACACCCATCTCTTTTCTATCTCTCTCTAAATGGCTAACATGTATTTCCATCATCCAAGACCACCCGAATCATCATTACCACAATATTTATGATCCTACATTTAAGGACTCAACAACGAAGAAACAAGGTGCAGTGTTGCCATATCATCTTCTTACTGATGCTATCAAAGGACTTTATTCGTACAAACGATATCTGGTAGCAGTTGAAGTAGGCAAAGTAGGTTTCCTTGAAGAAAAGTCCTCTGGTACACCTACTAGGAAAACCAGGAGAGGCAGTGCTGGAAGTATTACGAGCACTGAGAGTACGAGAAAGTATCCTAAGAGGACTCATGTTCTCAAAAGGAAAATTCCGTCAAAGGATGCTATCCCTATTCCCAAACCTGAACCACAACTGAAGGACGAGGACTCAGAGGAGACTGACACCGATGAAGAGGTTACCTACTCAGAAACTCCAATCGATGATACCTTGACAATAGCAAAACCTCTAAGTCCTAAAGCTGATAAAGGTAAAACCCCAGTTGCTGAACCAGAGGAAGATGAGAGCTCGGATGAAGAACCATTGGACAAAGACTATAGGAAAAAGCTGAAGAATCTAAGACTCCAACATGTTGCTCAGGAATTTACCCGTGAATAAACTCGTGGCCCCGGAGGGTCAAGTGGTGGTGCACTATCTACACCAGTTTCCGATGCGGTTAATCAACCCGATAAGGGAACTGGTACCACCACCCACGAGCAACAACAAAGGCAACTTGAGGATTCTATCAAATATGACTTTGAGGAACCAGAAATGGAGAATTCTGAGAAAATTTCTGACGAAGATGCTGAGGTTGTAGCTAAAGAAAAAGCAGAAAAAGAAGCTCAAGCTCAAGCAGATGAAAAAGCCAGGATTAAGGCTGAAGAAATGGCTAAATCTGGAAAAGATGACGAAGTTGATTATGATGATTTTCTTCTGGATAGTCCAGCACGCTCCAAGGAACTAACTTCTGAGCCACCAAAGGACCCTGAGCCTCCTCATGTCTCATCATCATCAGACTCGTCTTCTCACTCTTCACCTCCATCATCCAAAGGCACAACCAGATCCGCATCCAAGTCAGTAAAGAAAACAACCGACTCTTGGATATCCCTGGCTAAGACAAAGATTGTCAAAGCCGTCAGGTAAGTCAGGAAGAAAGACGTGACCAACAAAAAGCTGAATCAACTCGCTGACAGGATCAATCTTCTTTAAGACGGGATAAACGAGATGTTGAGTGAAAGGGAGCATATCCAGAAGTTTATCAATCGTGATGTCCAATGGGAAATGAACAAGATGATTAGGGAATATACTCATAAGTTCCTTCTCGACATTGTTCCTGGAGTGACAAAAGAGATGTTCACCAGACAACTCTATCCGAATCTCATGCAGTTGGCCAAACAAACAATCAGATCAACGCCCTTAACTGTTACAATCAACCCAACTGAGCCTACAACTTTATCTGATGCAAAATTGGTGTCCAAGCTTGTACTTCAAATGTCAAAACGATCTGGGAAGTTTACCTCTGACGAAGGTAAACTGTTTGACGCATTGCTGGATTACCAACTTAAAACGGGATGCAGAGCGGCAGCTAAAACGGCTAAGCGTCCTAGAGATGATGATGATGCGGATAAAGATAAAGAATCTAAACGCAAGAAGAAGTCTGATGAATCCTCCTCTATGCCACCACCACTCCAAAGGACTCCAACCGAAAGAAGATCTCCTCCACGTTCGACTCCTACAGAGAAACCTCAGGACTCTGAGTTACCACCATCAACAGAGAAAACCGGTGATCATTTCGAATACACTGGTGGTGACGATGAAGAGATCCCAGAGCCCCAACAACAACCCACCTCTCCCGCCACAACAAAGAAACCAGAGTCCTCATCAAAGCCAAAGAAGAAGAAGACGAAGACCGATGTTCTCTCATGGCTAGATGACGATACAACTGAAGAATATGACTGGTTTTCTAGACTTGTTGATGCTACTCCCTCACTACCAGAAGGTCAAGAAATGGTAGATGACCGTACTATGGAGCATGTGAAGCTGATTCAAGAACATTTTAATGTGAAGAAGATGACTAAGGCTGAGCTAAGGCAAATAAAGAATGATGCCTTCCAACTGCTTAAAGACAGCTCAGAAAGTGCAATTGAAGTCGAATACCATCTCGACAACATTGCCCGAGCCATGTCAAACAATATCGATTGGCTCAATCCCGAAGCTAACATCGACTTCACAAGACAAGACAAAGCTCCATACTACACAGACTGGACCAGACGACTACCAACAATTGGCCGACCGGATCAATCTCAAATTCCATACCGTTACTTCTTCAACAATGACCTCGAATTTCTTCTACACGGTAGCGATGTTACAAGGAAGTACGCTACGTCACTCACATTTCCTTTCCCAGCAACAATCTATTCTAACAATCCTGCCATCGAGGAAGAAGCCTCACCTGCCAAAGTGGAAAAGTATGACCTTGATGCGATGTATGGGATTCATCATTGGCCTGAACGCCGAAGAATCTTCTACAGAAGCTGCCAGGTTCTTACGTCTAAAAAGGAAGTGCTTAGTGACAAACAGATAATTGCAATTAAGCATGTTACTCTGTCGTCAAAGTGGGACTACACATTCCTCAAGAACATTGTGGTCAAACGACAAGACGAAGAGGAATATGACTTCTGTGAAGCGGATTTTCTGAGACTGTCGCTAAATGACATTGAAGATATGTATCTCGCTAAGGTGCAAGGACAAATGCGACATTTCTCCACAAGTGTCCAACGCGAATACATCAAGTCATTACTCATCTACATCACAAGCATAGTGATTCAAGAACGTGTAGAAGACATACAACTTGCCGTAGAATCTTATCAAAAACGCATAAATCTCACCAAACCTCAGCTACACCTTCCAGACATAAACTGACTTGCTCAGTACACTATTATCAAGAAACCGTTTGGGGTAGTCTACATCAGTGACCTACACCACAACTGCTTCATGACGTGCAAAGAGCTTCATAAGTTTGGGGATCACACATTGAAGAAAGTTAGGGATGGGTTAGCATACAGGTTGAAAGAGATTCATGACGACATTGGGTCACCAAAGAGATGGAATTTGAGGGAAAGACGGGATGTTAGGAAGATCATCACTCGCATCGATGAAAGGTTGTTCAGAAGGGATCAGATCAGAACTTTGGAGAGCTTCGTAGGTGGTCGTCCAAGCATATCTCTCACAGGCTATCAACGTCCAGAACGCATTCCTGGAGTTATTGCTGGACTAACGGATTCTCCTGGTACCCCTTGATTTGTTTCATTATTATATTGATTTGGATGCATGTTTTTTAATCTGACCATGGCTTGTGCACACATAACAGTGTACAACCTGTACTTGTAATGAAAGGACCATGTGGTACGCTTCAGTGCCACAATCCTTATAAAAGGAGCGAAAGCTTCTTACTTTTGAGTAAAACTTATCAAAACTTTCATTTTTTCAAAGTTTTGCTCAAAAGAACAAGTACTTCCCCTTATGATTTTTCAAAACCTCAAAAGTTTATATCACTTGTTGAGGGGGAGTATTTGCTTTAAACTTTGTTCTCAAAATTGTTCTTCGTGGTAATCTTCCCACAAAACTCGAAGTGGTCACATTTGATATCAAATTTTGTCAAAAATAACATTTATATGCCATTTTTTAAGGGGAGAAAAATTATGTGATAAGAAATATGTTGTGAATTGCAAATGAATCATTGTGCTAAAAGACTTAACCAATAAATTGACGAGATCTTAAATGTTAGTAACTCGAAAATACTTGTTCGGGACGGGTAATAATTTCAAGCTAGTTCGCTAGTGATGTAAACTTGTCTCGCAAAGGACTTGTTCGAGTAGAATGTACCATTCGAGAAACTCTTGGTAGACATAAACTTTGACGGGTTTGAAAACCTTTCAAGGTTTGTCCACACCTTCAAGGTAGTTATTAGAGCTAGTTGTCACCTAAAAGCTGACAATATAACTCTTTAACTATGCAACGTAACCGTGTCTCGCGGGGGATTGTCTATCTTGAGTTGATCAGGTCAAAAGTGCGCGCTCTTCTCTCACCGTGCAGATTTCTGTAAAAATACTTAAGCACGTGTGGAGGGGGAGTATTTTTGAAAAGTCTTAAACTCTCAACAGTGGTATTAAATGCTTTTACTCATAACCACTTTGAGAGATTTTCATGGAAAATGGTTTTATGGCAACATTGGTTAGTCATGGAGTTATAAGGTGACTAAGGTTAGGAATAACCATCCTATGATCCGCCAGAGCCGGAGGGATCTACCCAAGGACACCACCAATAGTTAGATTTAGAAGTCCTTAGGTATGATTATAAAAAGGAGAAAATGAGAATTGGAAAAAGAAGGAGTTGAAGAATTAAAAAGAAAAGTAAAGAAAAGGGTGAAAATAAATAGCTCTCCAGATAATTCAACTTAGGGTAGACACCGGGTTCAATTCATATGCTACTGGTTGTCACTAGATGACGCCGGTATTGAAGATCAAAGTCGTCATGGACCCAGTGACGCATGCACTAAACCTTCTTAGCCACTCAAGTTTCTCTCAACAGAAGCTTGTTTCATTCTCACAGGGAACCCTACGTAAACTATCGGCTTTCTCTTAGAGATTGCTGGTATTGAAGAAGGAGACCCACTCCCTAGTCTCCGCTCAGGAAAACCAAAGCGCACTATTGAGTCTAGAGCCACGAGATTCATCAAAAGATATCTTAGGTACACTTGACATTTCATAACTTGTCGTTCAACAATAAGGACGCAAGTGATACATTATCGAGTCCTTCACATATCTTAGCAATCTGTCGAGAACATTTATGAGAGGTTCACACATGTGATCCTCAGTGATTGAATGGAAACTCCTGCCAGGGTCAACATCAAACAGCCCTGACAGCAGGTCACTTCGGTAACTCCCCTTGGATTACGCTTAGTATGTCTCAAATGGTCTACAGTCGTGGGGTGATGCTTCGGTGTACCTCAGCGACTCATCTGAACTGTAGGTGTACTTCGGTACATCGCGTTATCTCACTTGTAGGACTCCAGTTCAGGAACAGCCTTTTTGAGAATTAGAGTTATGTTTTCACACTATGCTGTTAATACTCTCGAAGTTCAAACTTGTAAGCGCTGGATTATTTCTAACCCATGTTTTATGTTTTCTTCTTATGGATGCTTGCGGGTGGAAAAGATCATGCAGATTCTCCACATGCTCATACCTACAACATCATAAATTGAAGTTCTCTCAAAAGGCAACACAAAGTCAGAATGATTCTTCGTCAAAGTTAAAGAATCTACAAAGTTTAAAGACTAAGAGAACTACATCAATACTGATATCCAACGTTAAAGAGCGTGTGAGCATGTTGGAGAAAGACGTGGATACACTGGAGCAACGAAGCTGACCTGATACAGACAACCACAACATACTATCACTTCCATCACAAAGAACAAAGATCAAAGAACAAAGAAAATGATGACGTTAAAGCAGAATACTTCAAAGGAAACAATTTCCCTACACTGGGGAGATTTTTCGAATCAAGACACTTCTTCTCACGAGAAAGAAGAATGTCAGAAGAAGTTAAAGCTACTATTACATCAGCACCTACAACGTTTAAAGATCAAATCATCAATCACTAACACTTAGGGGGAGATTGTTGGAAGCACTCCTAAACTTGAATTCAAGTGTTAGTAATTAATATTGTAATAGTTAGCTTACTTAAGGATTTTAAGTTAGTAATCAAGTTTAGGCTCATGTAGAAAGCCCATGAGCCTATCCAAAGCCCAATAAGGAAAGGATGGGAACTTAGTGTGTTGCCCTATTTCCCTCCTATAAATAATCTTGTAACTCTCATT
Organism: Chrysanthemum seticuspe; assembly: GCA_019973895.1. Lineage (NCBI taxonomy): Eukaryota > Viridiplantae > Streptophyta > Magnoliopsida > Asterales > Asteraceae > Chrysanthemum > Chrysanthemum seticuspe. Next base: position 82,984,967 of record BPTQ01000003.1, read on the forward strand.
AGAGAGTTGGTTGTTCATTTTATCTCAATACTCACGCATATCCTTTCTTATATTCCTACGCGTATTGTGTTAGCTTGTTCAACCGATCTATCTCTTATCTATACTTCTTATATTGATGCTTGTGTTACATAAATAGGAACCAAACAAATAAGCAACTTGAACCTACAGTGAACACGTTTATCCATGTCCTCTGACCAAAACCATAAGAAAATAATTTGTGCTCACTTCTAAAGTTATAATAGATCATACCTTGAACGCTTATATCCAAAAAGTCTCTGACAAACTTTGAGAACTTTTACTAATTGCTTACACTTTCCCATAAATTTGTTTCTGCAAGTCATTGAGATTCTGACATATAACTTGGATAAACTCTTACTTTGTAGGTCCCTATGGGCGTCGAGGTTAGTTTTGATCTTTTGGGAGTTTTTTACCATCAGGTAAGGCAAAACATCGTTTTGTAGTACCGATTTCTATCAATGGTTTATATGTCACCTTTTCTTTTGGTAATATTCAGCTGCAGTCATTCAAAGCAGAGGATATAAAGCAGGATTATGATACTGGAAAAGATGGCATAACAATGGTTACCTTCAAAATTAGTTTTGACCAAGCTGAAGCATTAGAAGAATATTTGAAAACTAATTGCAGTAGAAATCTTGTGTTTTACAAGCATTGATGGACTGATAAGGTGAATCAGTGTCTTTACCAGAGGGATGCATTATTCGCAGACTTGATCATTCCGCAAGAATCCGATGATGACTGAATACTGCCATGCATAATGTCATCCTCCATATATCTTGAACATGGATGATCGATCTCAACTTGTCACTATCCTTCTCTATCACATGGTATCCAACCAACGTGGTTATGTAGTCGTATAGAAGCAGATGACAATTTTACACCAATCCCTTAGGATATTGACATTGAGGACCAACCTGAAAGAGGCGCTAATGCTTTGAACGTGAATAGGTTAGTCATAAAAAATCCTAATTCACATCGTTTACTTTGTTTTCTAGATCAAGGTTTATAATGGCCGTTTTTTGTATAATGGCCGTTTTTATATCAGTTTGAGGATGCTATTACACAAATCATCCACACCGTCACCTTCTGGTGGTGAAGATATGCAGTCTGCTAAGGTTTTGGTAAAGAAAGTATTGGAGGAAAGTGTGACGAAAATGGAGGAAGAAGATTCGAAAAACAAAAAATCTATCAGATGCGAGCTTGGAGCATGTTGGGTGCAACATTTGCAAAACCAAGCTTCTGCGAAGACAGACTCCAAGACTGCTACAGATTATTGGGATATGAAAGTGCTGAAGATATGAAAGTACTGAAGATATGAAAGTACTGTAAGCTGCAAAGTACTGGAAGAAGTCAAAGAGTCAAAGTACTGCTAAAGACAAAGTCAAAGTACTGCACTATGAAGTCAAAGTACTGCGAGAACAAAAGAACTGTTATATTCGTTTATGGAAAGTATTGTATTCTATGTTTAGATTACTTGTCGTACAAGAATACAAATTGTAAACCGACTAGGATATCCTTAAGCCTATAAAAGGACTCCTAGATTGGCATTAGAGATACGAGTTTATGAGTTTTAGAGTTTACGAATTCACAAGTTATTTAGTGTTTTAGAGAGAAGTTCGATAATCTTAGAGTTGTTTAGAGTATCTGCATAATAAGCAGATTTAGAGTTTATAATAAAAGTTATTCTTCTTAGCTTTGTTAAGTAAATTCCGCGTACTTAATAAAGATTGCTTAGTGTTTCTTTGTTAATAACTTAGGATTTATCCGAGGTTATTAAACCTTAACAAGCTAGTTAAGTTAGTTTGATTAAAGTATATCGATCAAACAAGTGGTATCAGAGCTTGTGTGGAAACTCTGACGAGGAAGAAACCCTACTTCAACAATATTCAAGATGTCGACTGAAGCTGTTCCACCACCCTCAATCACCTCACTCAGAATTCCAATAATCAAGAAGGGAGAATATGATCTCTGGTGCATGAAGATGAGGCAGTATATTGCCATTACAGACCATGCACTATGGAATGTAATTGTGAATGGCAATGAAGTAGTTCCAGAACCTATTAATATTCCTGGACAACCAATTGCACCAAAGGCAGTCTTACCAGCAGCAACCCTAAGGAATCAAGAAAAGGCACTAAACATTCTCTTATCTGCCATTCCAGATGGTCATCTTCTCAAATTTCATGATGCTAAAGATGCTAAGCAGCTCTGGGCTGCTCTCAAGACCAGATTTGGAGGGAATGAAGCCTCTAAGAAGATGCACAGAAATTTGTTGAAGCAACAGTTTGAAACTTTCACAGTAGGCGAAAGAGAGAGTCTTGATGCTGCATATGATAGGTTTCAAAATCTCCTCAACATGTTGGAGTTATACAAGGCAGAAGTGTCAGTTGAGGATGCTAATTTGAAGTTTCTAAGGAGTTTGCCATCTACATGGCATGTGATTGCTACAATGATCAGAGGACAACAAGGTTTGGATGTCATGGACTTTGATGATCTCTATCATCAACTGAAGGTGTATGAGCATGAGATGAGTGGTCAAACAAATTCTAAGTCTCACAGTATCGCTTTTCTATCATCTGAAAAGAAGGGGAGTACTTCTGTCAAAAGTACTGCTTCTCCTCAAAGTACTGTTTCTCAAAGTACTACTGTTTACAACCCCCCCTTCATATGTTCAGCAGGCCCCACCATCTACCACTTTGCACTCAGATGAAGTTGTGTGTTCTTTCTTTGCACAACAAGCCAGTTTACCTGTCACTTATGAAGAAGATCTAGCACAGATTGAAGAAGATGCACTTGAAGAAATTGATATCAGGTGGCAAGTTGCTATGATCACTGCAAGGATCAAAAAGTACATGAAGAAGACAGGCAAAAGTATTGATTTCAAACCAAAACAAGGAATAACTTTTGACAAATCCCAAATTGAATGCTTCAATTGTCAAAAGACTGGTCACTTTGCAAGGGAGTGCAGGTTTGCTAAGTATCAAGCAAACAGAACATCTGAGAAGCCAAAACTTGAGCTCAAAGAAATTCCAATTTCTGAAACAAAGGCTTTGGTTGCTCAAGAGAAGTTATCAGAAGTTGACTGGAGTGAATAATTTGATGATGAACCAGTAACTTACTGTATGGTAGCAGTGAAAGATGCAATTGAAGACACAGTGGATGCATTGGACTGGAGCACTGCTTTTGATGAAGAACCTGAACATGCTGCTTTGGAATCTGATGATTGCTTTGGAGGATTTGATTGGAGCAAATAAAGTGAAGATGATCCTGTTCTTCTTGCATTGGTGGCTACTTCACCAACTCAGTCTCCTATCTCTGAGGTTTGTTCCAACTGTTATGATTTTTATCTAAAATTACTTAACAGTTATGTGATTGAAAGAGATAATTGTGTTAAGGCTAGATCTGAGGTAGCAGGTTATCAAATTACTTTAGAGTCTATGGAAGCTAAAATTATAACACATGAAAATAATGAAATGGCTTGGGCTGAAAAGTATGAACAACAGGATTACCAGTTAAAACTTAGTGAATGGAAACTAAACTGTAAAATTGCTGAAATTGAGAAATTAACTAAGGAGAGAGATGATATGTTAGAAAAGTTTGCTGCCTGGAATGAATATGGTTTGTCCCATGTTACTTATGTTGAAAAACAAAGAAGAGCATACATTAGAACTGGATTAGGTTTTGGTATGAACTTTGATAACATAGAAGAAAACCAAACTAGTGATCAGGATGTAGGTGATTTTGAGGACATAACCACTAGTGATGATGAACTCATTAACTATGTAGATACATCTAGTAATGAGGGCTCAATAAGTGAACCACCTCCTGAGTATAAGAAAGACAAGGGATATAATGCTGTCCCACATCCCATTAATCATCAACCCATAAGGCCTGATGTTTCTCGATTTGGAGTAAACAGTCTAGAGTTTAGGAAGAAGCTTGTTGCTCAAACTAGGTCTGAAAAACCCAAAGAAGCTGTTGAAAATAATGTTCAAAATCAAGCAGTACCTTCAAATCAAAGTACTGCTCCACAAGCAGTACCTTCTGCAAAATCTTTTCAAAACAGTACTGCTAAACCTTTTTGGGATAATTTTGGTCAAAACAGGTTTCATCATTCACCTAGAAGGCACAATAGTTTTGGCCATAGACATAGAAGAAGTCATATTGGGAGTATGGGTGAAAAACTGTGTTTTGTGTGTTTTAGTCCTAATCATTTAATCAAGGATTGTGAACATCATTCAGAATACCTTAGGAAATTTTCAAAGAACAGGACTGTTAACCAGAAACCTAGAGAGAACAAACCAGTTTGGAATAATTCAAATAGGGTTAATCACAGAAACTTCACACCAGATCATAGATACCCACATCAGAGAAAACCTTTTTCAAAACCTTCAGTATCTCACAGTACTTTCCAAAGTACTGCTCAGAAACAAGGTACTGATCACACTACTTGGAATAGGAATCCTAGGAGATCTTACTATCAACCTAGAAGGTATTACAATCCGCATAGGGGATCTAGATCACAGGAACCACGTGTTAAACCAGAATGGGTTAAGAGGGAAGGTACTGCTGAGGGACACACAGTACTCTAAAAAAAAAGTGAATCTGATGTTTTTGTGACACATGAAAAAGCTAATAATCATGCAAAAGAGATTTATGTTGAAAAACCAGAAAGTTTTGAAAATCCACATGCTAAAGATCAAAAGATAATTTTGGATCATCATTTGAAAGATAGTGGGAATTACATACTCAAAGAATTTGAGTTTGTAACTCCACAAGGGGAACACAAGTCAGTAATGGCTTGGGTTCCTAAAAATCACTAAATCTTTTCTTTATGTGCAGGGCAACCCAAAAGAGGAGCTTAAAGATCATCTAATTGTGGATAGTGGTTGCTCTGGAAGCATGACAGGAGACAAAGAGATCCTGTCTGATTTTAGAAATATTAGTGGAGGAAGAGTTGCATTTGGGAATGATCCAAATGGAGGAAAGATTACTGGCAAAGGAACTATCAAAGCAGGGCTTATAGACTTTGAGAATGTTAGATATGTGAAGGAGCTTAAGTTCAACTTGTTATCAGTCTCTTAAATTTGTGATAAAAAGCATCCTGTGTTATTTACTGACACAGAATGTCTCATCCTTTCCTCTGATTTTAAGCCTGTTGATGATGAATTATTAGTCCTTAGAGTACCTAGGACAAATGATGTGTATAGTTTAGACATGAAGAGTCTACATTCTTATGGAAGAGCCACATGTTTGGTGGCTAAAGCAACATCTGAAGAAGCACATCAATGGCATAGAAGATTGGGCCATGTTAATTTCAAGAATATCAACAAACTGGTCAAAGGCAATCTAGTTAGAGGTTTACCTTCAAAGACTTACAAGAATGATCACTCATGCTTGACATGCCAGAAGGGTAAACAACACAAAGCTTCTTGCAAGAAGCTTGAGGAAAGAACTATTAGAGAACCATTGGAGCTGTTACATATGGATTTGTTTGGACCTGTCTCTGTGGCAAGTTTAAACAAGAGAAAATACTGTTTGGTTGTTACGGATGACGGCAGTAGATTCAGTTGGGTTTTCTTTTTGGGTTTTAAAGATGATACTTTTGATGCTATTCAGACACTGATTATAGCACTTGAAAACCAGTTGAGACTCAAGGTTAGAGGTATTAGATGTGATAATGGGACTGAATTCAAGAACAAGCTTATGGATGAATTTTGTGCAAACAAAGGCATAAAGAGGGAGTTTAGTATTGCAAGAACACCACAGCAAAATGGTGTTGCAGAGAGGAAGAATAGGACTTTGATTGAAACAGCACGAACAATGCTAGCAGATTCCCATCTACCTATTCAATTCTGGGCAGAAGCTGTAAGTACCGCGTACTATGTACTTAACAGAGTCTCTGTCACCAAACCACAGATGAAGACACCCTATGAATTGCTGATGGGCAATAAACCCAACATTCGTTTTATGAAGCCTTTTGGATGCCCTCTTACTATTTTAAACACCATTGATAATCTGGGGAAGTTTGATGGCAAGTCTGAAGAAGGATACTTATTGGGTTATTGCACTAACAGTAAAGGCTTTAGAGTGTACAACAGAGTTACTAAAAAGATTCAAGATTGTCTTCATGTTGAGTTTTTAGAAGATCAAGACAATGAGAAAGGTAAAGGTGCTGATTGGATGTTTGATCTTGAGGTCTTAACTCCTTCAATGAATTATGTACCTGTTAGAGAAGAAAATCAACCTATGCACAATGGAGAAGATTTACAATATGTTGTTCATGGAGTTCATATTAGACCTGATGTTGTTCATGATGAAGATCCTGTAAGTCCAAAACATAGTACTAAAGTTCCCAAGCAAAGTACTGATTCTACAAAACAAAGTACTGTTACACCACAATCCTCATTATCAGCTGAGGATCAATCTATTCAAGAGGAACTTAATCAGATGCTTCTTCAAGATGTATTAGCACATTCTTACACTGATGAACAAAGGAGAGCTTATGAAGAGGCAAAGAAAAAGAACAAGACTGCAGAGTACTCTCACAGTACTTTGGACAGTACTTTCGACCAAAGTACTGCTGCACCTGTTGACAGTACTTTAGATGATTTAGATGATCCTACCATGCCTGGATTAGAGGAAACTGATGATGAGCTTGAAGATGAAGGTATTTTCTCAGATTCGTATGAAGATGTTGATTTAACTAACTTGGATGATGCATATGGAGTTCCACAGTCTCCAATCTTAAGGATTCATAAGAATCATCCTACTGATCAAATCATTGGTCCTTCTACTTCTGGAGTAATGACAAGACACAGAGCTAAGAGTTTTTTTAAACCTCATAATGCTTTACTTAGCTTTGTCTACAAACAAAACAGGCTGAATCATAAGGACCATCAAACCTGCCTATTTACTTGTTTTATCTCTCAAGAGGAACCCAAGAACATTGCTCAAGCTTTGACTAAAGAAAGCTGGGTTGAAGCTATGCAGGAAGAACTTCTTCAATTTAAACTTCAAGAGGTTTGGGTTTTATGTGATCTTCCAGATGGGAAGAAAGTTATTGGAACCAGATAGGTTTTCAGAGTCAAAAGAGATGAAAGAGGTAATGTTATCAAGAAGAAGGCAAGGTTAGTAGCACAAGGCTACAGACAAGAAGAAGGAGTAGATTATGATGAAGTGTTTGCTCCTGTAGCAAGAATAGAAGCTATTCGGATATTTCTTGCTTTTGCTTCTTATATGGGATTTCAAGTTTACCAGATGGATGTCAAGAGTGCCTTCTTATATGGCAAGATTACAGAGGAAGTTTATGTCAAACAACCTCCTGGTTTTGAAGATCCTAAACACCCAAACAAAGTCTACAAGGTGGTTAAGGCTCTTTATGGCCTTCATCAGGCACCTAGAGCTTGGTATGACAGGCTCTCTACTTTCTTATTGCAACATGGATACAGGAGGGGAGCTATTGACAAGACTTTGTTTATCAAGAGAGACAAGAAGGATATCATGTTAGTTCAAGTCTATGTTGATGATATCATCTTTGGGGCTACCAAACAGTCCATGGTTAAGGAGTTTGAGCAGCTGATGCAGAAGGAATTTCAAATGAGTTCAATGGGAGAGTTAACTTTCTTTTTGGGACTTCAGGTTAAGCAGTCAAAGGAAGGAATTTTTATTAGTCAAGACAAGTATGTTACTGACATACTTAAGAAGTTTAATTTTGATGATATGAAGGCTGTTACTACACCTATTAAATCTATCAATTCATTGGGCAAAGATGAAGATGGACAGCCTGTTGAAGTCAAGTTATACAGATCAATGATTGGCTCTCTTATGTATCTTACTGCATCAAGGCCTGGTATCATGTTTGCAGTTTATTTATGTGCAAGATATCAAGTCTCACCAAAGATCTCTCACATGAATGCAGTGAAGAGAATTTTCTGTTATTTGAAACAACAACCAAAGTTGGGGTTGTGGTATCCAAAAGAGTCACCTTTTTACTTAGAAGCTTTTTCAGATAGTGATTATGCAGGTGATAATTATGATAGAAGATCCACAACTGGGGGATGCCAATATCTTGGAAGAAGGTTAGTCTCCTGGCAATGCAAGAAATAGACAATTGCAGCAACATCATCTACTGAAGCTGAATATGTAGCTGCTGCAAGCTGTTGTGGACAAGTTTTGTGGATGCAGAATCAACTCTTGGACTATGGGTTCAATTTCAAAAATACTCCTATCAATATTGATAATGAGAGTACCATTTGTATTGTGAAGAATCCTGTGTATCATTCCAAGACCAAGCACATTCAGATTAGGCATCACTTTATCAGAGATTGCTATGAGCACAGGCTCATTAATGTTGTTAAGGTCCACACAGATGACAATGTAGCTGATTTACTCACCAAAGGCTTTGATGTTTCAAGATTCAATCACTTGGTGGTAAGTATTGGCATGATTAACTACTAAGCTACATTTGAGGGGAGGACTATAAGGTGTTAGTATAGTCCTGTGTATTGCTTGAGGGGAGGATATTTGTGTATACTTAGTTTCTATGGAGGAATTTGGCAAAGTATTGTTTTTCCTGAAAGTACTGCTTGGAAAGTACTGCTTTGGGAAAGTACTGCATACATGGAAAGTACTGTTTGTCGTATTAAAGTACTGTTCTAACGGTTATATTGAGGGGTAATTAATGCTAACGGTTGTTTTATTTTGGGCAGTGATTTTTTAAAAAATCTCACCTATAAATAACTACTTTCTGATTTTCCCTCTTATATTACTACATTAGCATCGTTTCCATATTTCTCTCATTCTTATTCGATTTCAATTCTTATTGTGCTTACATAATCACCAATGGCGAATCGACCTACTGTTTCAAAGCACAATATGGTAGCCAATTTAGACAAGACTAAAGATAATGAGGCGTTTCATGATATTATTGATTATCTAACTGGGTCGCCCATCAGTTATGCTCTTTTAGTGGAGCCGGATATTATTGAGCCTTGGATTCAAGAATTTTGGGCTACTGCCAGAGAAAACATGGAGAATGAAGAATTCTATATTAGGGCTACAGTTCTTGGAAGAACTGTGAAGATTACTGAAGCATCTATTAGAGAGGATTTGTTGTTTAATGATAATGATGGTGCTATTCGTTTTGCCAAGGAATTGATTTGGGAAACTTTTGGGCATATTGGTTATGAAGGTTCTTTAACAGAACAAACATTCAGAAAACAGTTGTTTTGTCCTCAATGGAAGTTTTTAATACATGTCTTGTTACATTGTATTAGTGCTAAAAGTACTTCTTGGGAGCAGTTTGGGTCTAATATTGCATCTGCTATAGTGGGATTAGCTACAGATCGTGTTTTTAATTTTTCAAGGCTAATTCTAGATGGCATGCTTTCTCACATCAATCATGGATCAAAATGGTTAATGTATCCCAGATTTGTACAAGTTTTTCTGAATAAACAACTTGATGATGTACCTAAGCCTACAGACTTATTGCCTGTTATTGTTCAACAATCCAAGATTTTTACTTTCATGGCTAGAAGAAGTGATCTATTTAGCGGTCCAGATACACCATTAACTACTTCTATGATGGAAGTCGTTCAGGCTGTTAGAGCAGATGATGAAGATGATGCATCAAGTGAAAGTACTGCATCTGAAGGAACTGCAACTGCAGGTACTGCATCAGAAGGTACTGCATCTGCAAGTACTGCTTCTCATGAAGGTACTGCATCTCCACAGGGTACTGTTTCTCCAAGCCCTGAGGTTCAAGAAGAAGTTGTAAGATCACCTTCTCCATCTCCACCACGATCTGTTCCTGTTTCTCAATCAGAGGAACATTCACATATTCAGAGTGCAGATTCACATACTATACCTCGTGAAGGTTTATCTTTGGATAATTATGCTTTGACAAGGGAGATAGTTAAGTTGCAAAAGACTACTAAGGTTCAAGCTAAGCAAATAAAGAAATTGAAGATCAAATTTAGAAGGCTAAAAACTTTTGTCTGGCCTTTGATTAAAGAATTTCGTATCTGGGTCAAATCAAAGAATAAAGAACAAAGGCAGTCCAAGACGAGTAAACACCAAAAGGTTCATAAACCATCTTATGTCAACTTGGGGAGGAATTTAGAAGAACAGAAATTGAAAGAAGATGTAGTTAAAGAGAATGAACCCGAAAGTTCTCAAAAGTCTGAAGAAAAGATCATTCAAGATACTGATGAAGTTCAAGTTCAAAGTACTGCTGATGTTCAAGGTACTGAACAACAAAGTACTGGTTTTCAGGATACTTTCAGACAAGAAGTAATTACTCCAAGAGTGTTAAATTTTGAAGAGGAAGCTGGACCTTCTACAACAGTTTTTCAAGAGGAGGAAGCTATTCTCAAACCTATTCATTCTGCAAGTGATGATGAGTTCATTGCTACAATTTTTGGAGATTTATCACAACCAAGAGGAGGAGTTACTATTCGAGATGTACAAGAAGAAGAACAACAAAGAACTTCTCAACCTGAAATTGATCCTAAGGATAAAGGGAAGGGTGTTTTGGTAGAAGTTAAGAAGAAGAAACCAACTTTAGCACAGTTAAGAGCTGCTCAAGATGCTTTGAATGAACAAGCAGCTAGAAAGATTCAAGAAGAGTTAAATGCTAAAGATAGAGAAGCTCAGGAAACTCAAGAAGCTTAGAATAGAGAAGCAGCTCAAAAGGTACAAGATGAATTAGATGCTGAAGCTGCTGAACCATTACAGTCACCTGTTCCTGTTGGATTTATGCCAAGAAGACTTAATAAAGCTAAAGACAGAAATGCTATGATGGCTTATCTGAAAAGTCAAGGGTATAAAGGATTGCAGAAGTTTAATTATTTTGAGATGAAAAGATTATATGATGTTGCTAGGAAGGATTATAAGAAGGATGTTGCAGGCATCAAAGATTTTAGAGAAGAAGCTACCTGGACTGAAGTTGAAAGAAAGAAGAGCTTGAAAAGAAAAAGGAAAACTGAAGTTACAGATGTTCAGTTCTCAAAGAAAGAAAAAGTTGAATTAAGATCTGAGACTAGTGATGAATTAAGGAATTATCTCAGAGTAGTAGATTTTGATTATTCAAAAGAAGATAATGACATGAAGATGAACAGATAAAAGATTAGTGTTTTTGAAGTTGTGAAATCCAAGGATGGAGATTACATGATTTTTCATAAAGAAGATGAAAGCTTTAAAGTTTTCAAAAGGCTATGGGACTTACTGCACATTATAGATAGAGTAGACCTATTCTATTTATATCATGTGGTGAAAGCTTACTTTGAACATAATCCATTAGAAGGGATTGGTTTAGTTTTACATGGTGATCTCATAACTGCATGGGAAACTGAAGAAGAGAGCACTGATGAAGTTTGGAAGAATCAAGAAAGCTGGGAAATTGTTTGCTGGAGATTCTTTGAAGAGTCTGGAGTTCATGTTTTAGAGCTGGAAAATGGAACAATGATACACATGTTTGCAGAAAGAAGATACCCTCTCACAGTTGAGCTCATGAGAAGAATGCTAGAGCATGGATTGGAAGTAGAAGAGGATAATGAAACTGCTTGCATTGTTATCAACTTGTTTATCAACTGGACTACCATTGCTGAAGATGATGAATAAACTGGTATGAAACTTAATTGAATAAATTATTTTTGATAAATCAGTACTTTATTCAAAGTACTGCTGATCAAACAGTACTTTAATCAAAGTACTGCTTGCAGCTTTTTAAACTAGTTAAGTGATTTTTGAATGAAACCTTTTGCTAAGTAACAAATTTTTTTGAAACAAAGGTTAAGTAAAATAATTGGATTTTGAGATGGTAACAATAGGTCATCAATCCATGATGGTTACAAAAGGATTGACTAATCCATGAGCAAACGGCTCTGGTAAAGATATATCAAATCCGTTTTTAGTTGACAACTTGCTAATAAGATGGATGGTAATCAACTCACCATATCAGTAATGTGAAGAGTTGGCTAGCCCACAAGAAAATGGCTTGTGGTAAAGGCTGTGGAAAAACCATTATTGGTAATTAGTTCACCATTAGATAGAAGAACTAACTAGTCCAGAAGGGTACAACTTTTGGTAAAGACAAATCAAATCTGTTGATAGCTGGTGGTTTGCTAAAAATCATATGGTTATCAATGTACCATGGTCTTACACACCAAAACATTTGGCTACTCCAGAGTTAATGGCTTTGGTAAAGAGACTAAAATTCATTAATTTTCAATGATTCACCTCTCACAGGAGTTAACACACCTGGTAGTGATGAGAATAGTATGCAACTTTAAGCATAATTAATGTACAGTATTGTCATATGTTGCTGTGATGCTGAAAAGATAGAGCTTGCTGGATGCTGCTGTAAAAGAATAATTCTAAGAGATACTTTGACAAGCACAGACATTACAGAGATACAATCCAAAGACTAAGAAACAATCTGTCCTTAAAGATGAAGTTGTTAAAGATATATTCACAAAAGGGAACTTGAAGTCAAGCAAGTAGAATTCAAGTTAGGGGAGGATTGTTGGGATATGAAAGTGCTGAAGATATGAAAGTCTGAAGATATGAAAGTACTGTAAGCTGCAAAGTACTGGAAGAAGTCAAAGAGTCAAAGTACTGCTAAAGACAAAGTCAAAGTACTGCACTATGAAGTCAAAGTACTGCGAGAACAAAAGAACTGTTATATTCGTTTATGGAAAGTATTGTATTCTATGTTTAGATTACTTGTCGTACAAGAATACAAATTGTAAACCGACTAGGATATCCTTAAGCCTATAAAAGGACTCCTAGATTGGCATTAGAGATACGAGTTTATGAGTTTTAGAGTTTACGAATTCACAAGTTATTTAGTGTTTTAGAGAGAAGTTCGATAATCTTAGAGTTGTTTAGAGTATCTGCATAATAAGCAGATTTAGAGTTTATAATAAAAGTTATTCTTCTTAGCTTTGTTAAGTAAATTCCGCGTACTTAATAAAGATTGCTTAGTGTTTCTTTGTTAATAACTTAGGATTTATCCGAGGTTATTAAACCTTAACAAGCTAGTTAAGTTAGTTTGATTAAAGTATATCGATCCAACACAGATGCTAAGGTTAAACCACCTGTGAACGGTCTTGGGAAGGGATTACTGAAGGATCTTAAGAAAAAATCGGATGATAAAAGTAGCAAAATTGAACAGGAATCTGCGAAGAGTAAATAAGATGATAGTGGCAACAAAGAGGATGTAAAGATGGAGGAAGAAAATAAAATAATGTGGAAAAATGTAATCCCAAAAGCAGCCTATTTGCGTCTTAAAGAATCTAATACTGGTCTCCACCTTAAGGTTTGTTTTATGTTACAATAATTTTTCGATGTATATAAATTCACGGCCAATTACTCATTAGACACCTAATTTTGGTTTGCAGTCACTTGATGAGTTGATTGACATGGCGCATAAGTATCATGATGACACTGCCCTCCCGAAGTTGGTTAGTTTTTTATGACGCTACTAAGATTATGAAATGATGTCAAGTCTATTATTGATAGTTTCAATTTCATCTTTTGTTAGGTGGCTGATTTTGGCTCCCTTGAACTTTCACCTGTTGATGGAAGAACATTGACCGATTTCATGCACACAAGGGGTTTGCGGATGTGCTCCTTGGGCCGAGTGGTAATTTCTTTTTTTAAACCTTTGACCTTTTGTTCCAAGGAGTAACATTGACTCATTAGACTTGCAAAGAAGTGAAACATGTACCATCTTGCCTTTACCATTGTGCCAGGTTGAACTTGCGGACAAGCTTCCACATGTGCAATCACTGTGTATTCACGAAATGGTTGTTCGAGCTTACAAGCATATTTTGCAAGCAGTTGTAGCAGCTGTCGATAGTGTTACTAATTTAGCTGGGTCAATAGCATCATGCTTAAATGTATTGCTTGGAAGAAATGATGATGAGTTAAAACAGAAGTAGGTTGAATGCTTTTTGTCCAAAAGATTTGCATGGCAATGGAAAAACGAATGTCGTACTGATCTTCGTAAGTTTTCCATTCTTCGAGGACTTTGCCACAAGGTATGACACAACTTTAAGAGTTAATTAATCATCTCTCTTACCCAACATCTTTTGTTACATGATGCAAAATGGGCAGGTTGGGTAATGGGTCATTTTGGTGGGTTTCAAATGGGTTGGACTGACTAAAAAGTCAACACGCTTTTTGTCCTAAATCTTTAAGTTTTCTTATAAGAACTTGGTGCTTCAAATATGACCTCAACCTAACATGGTATCAGTATTCATCTCAATTTTTAACTAATTTGCTCTTTAGGTTGCTCTGGACCCAAGTTGTAGCTATGTGGCGTGTTCTTACTCTGATAGGTCTATTTGCATGTAGGACTTCATGAATGGCGAAATGGTTGCTTGTCCAATGGGGCATGGTGAAGCCATTAATGAGATAATCTTTCTACCTGGCTGCAAGCATCTAGTTTCTGTGAGTAATTAAATGATCTTTAACAAGATAAATCCTTTTCATGTTTCCTTATCGATATTTTCATACCATCAATTGAATTTATGTTATCAGGTAGGAGGTGGTGGTTGTATATTTATTTGGATAGTGCATGCACTTATGTCGTCGATTAAAATATGTTGTCTTTGGATATGCTTATTTGAGGTGCTTGATAACGCAAACACTTTCCCTTATTCCAAACACTATCTTTTGCATTAGATATGTAGGTTTAGAACATCCAAGATTGAGACCACGAGTCACGGAAACCAGATGGTCCTTTATATCCTCTATCCCTGAATGGAAAAATGCATTTCTTAGAAGTAAAGCTCTTATTTGCCATGTTTTGAGAAGTTTATTTTTTATCAATAATGCTCAGGCATAATTGCTTTTAGCATTAATTTTAGCAATATTGCTTATATATTTATCTTTTTAACAAAAGTTATAACAACTGATAACATAGAACATAGCAGGGTGTTTAGGAATACTTTCTATTGCAATTGATATTTTTGGTGTGGTTGACTGTTATGATGTCTATATACTTTTCAAGTAATAAGGGGGTGTTTGGAATTATGACTTCCTATCCTCCACTCTCCTCTCAGTATGCTATTTAAATACCATAATATGGACAAGAGCTGACCATTGCAGCCAAACGGGACCCAACCAAAAGCTACACCTTTTTAAAAGTAATCGCAAAGTAAAATTTTGGTGTAATCATGTATTATAATTTGGATGCTGGAGCGTTATGACGTGTTCACAACTGTTATATTTCCTTATTTCGGATGATGAAGTATTGCTCCTGTGGAAATGAAATTTTTACCCTTGTCTTCCATAAATGTGGGTGCAGCTACTGGACTGCTTAGAAGGGCCGTGATAAATAGATAACTCAAGTAAAGTCACTTTTTAAATCAATACTATCAGCCTAATAGTTTCTATAATGATTTATAGAACTTATTGGGGTCATGTATATCTAAAAACTAGACGTGCCTGCACTCATAGTTATGCTGGTGCAGTAATCTTATACAAGCAAGAAGGATATTTTTAGGCTATTTTACTGGATAAGTTGCTGAATTTGTTTGTTTAAACCTCAGGTTAGCTTTCAGAAACTTACTAGCATAAATCGTTATTTCAAAATTGGATTTGATAAATTGTTGTTAACATGAGATAATTTAACTAAGATGCACATGAATAGTTCTTTGTTACTGTTAGGATATTAACAACTACCACATTTTATACAGTATTTGATAATCATAATCAATTATCATGTACCAAATGGCACTTTTTATACAATTCCAAATACCATCTGATGGTAAGCTGTGCTTTAGTCTTTTTCTCCATCAGTTGTAGCATACTAATCACATTTTTAGTCTGTCAATAAGTTGTTCTCCCAACACCACCCCTAATAAGAACTGCAATAACTTATGCAGCTTTAGTTGTTACTCCTTCAAAACCAATTCTCACTTTGATGCGTCTTTACAAATGTGAGTATACATCCGATTATGATAACTTCAGTTTCATAATATTATAAAACTTTTTGTAACATAAATGTTGCTTATACTATCCAACATTATCAAAATCTATATTTTTGTTTGTTTTTTGTAGGCACATTTGGCAGCAGATGCCCGCTCAAACTTTGATTTTTCCAAATACACCAATAGATCAGTTGAAGAAGAATTTAAGGTGGTTATCATTAACAGATGGGTCTGTTTGTATTATTAGCAATGGTGTTATGAAGGAAACCAGATATGCTAATTTACGCGTTACCAACTCTAAACGCCCAAAAGTTTCAACGACAAGACAAGCTTCGAGTTATCGCGTGAATGATATCACAAGTAATTCAACTGTTTACAAGAAACACTTTCTATTTCGTGTTTCATAAACTATGTTCATGTACTAATATAAAGTTCACATACACATGCATCACAAGGTGAGCTCGCTGTCGGGTTACATTTATGGTCTCATTTGATATTGCCTATAATCAGGACCAAAGCAGGGTACAACCCACAAACAAGGGATCTAATATTCTAATCAGTCGAAAGGTTCAAATCAACTTTTTAGTTTCTACCGTCCACTAGCTCCATATGAGACTTACAAATGTGTGACATCTTTTGTTTTTTATTTTTTTTGTGTGCTGGGCATATGACACGACAAGTTTCATGTCTTTGCACGGCATCTAACAAAATTATTTGGATATGATATGGTTCTTCCAATGAACAATGGTGCTAAAGGAGTTGTAATGGGTTATGAGAAAAAAGGAATTACTACAGATCAGGTAGCAAATTAGGTCATTTTTAAAGGTCTTCTAGATTTTTCATTGATATTATTTTATAGATATTAATTATCATGTTTCCTTAATTAAATGGCATCGATGTGTAGGCTATCATTGTTTCATGTTGTTGTTGTTTCCATGGTCGTACAATGGGTGCAATTCAATGAGCTGTGATAACGATGCAACTCGTGGATTTTGGCCATTGTTACATGGTCAGTTAAAAGTCGACTTCGGATATGAAGATGCTCTAAAGAAACTTTTTGAAGGTTTATATGTAGTTCTTTATGATCACTCATGCAAACATATGCATAGTATATTTGTCTAAGCAATCATTATATAATATGTCATTTTCCCTCTAATTTTATGCAGAAAAAGGAGATCATATGATTTTTGTTTGAGCCCATACAAGGAGAGGCTGGGGTATGTACCTCTCATTTACATAAGCATTTCAGAGATGTCGTGTTAGGTACTACGACCTATTCGTTCACGTCATCTGACATTTGTGGACGCATTTAGATAATTAAAGGAAACGAATATGTGATTGTGGGTCCTATTTAGTTGGCGAGATAAGAAGCAATACAGGCCTTAAAGAATCGATAATTTGACAAAACTGCTTACATAATTGCATCTTTAGCAGAACACCTTAGAAATTGCTTATAAATGGGACAATTTGGGTTTTGTTTACCAATTACTTATCCTACTTTCTGTGACAAAATTAAGCCCATCTGTACTAAAGTATCATGTTAGTATTTCATCATTTTCATGATTTTTGTCACAATGGATTCTTTTTCTAACAACTTATTAAGTTATATAAGTTTAAAGCTCAAAACAGACATGTAAGTAATGGGTCAAAACCGGTTCTTTTTGTATCGGGATTGACACAAATTACCCCTGAGGTCATAAGGAATGTTTGCTTACTTGAGATAATGATGGCCACAAACATGTACTTTTCCCCAAATCGAGGGTTTAATGTTTGGTATACCAAAAAGTGAAAATCCTAATCAAGCTGCACTTCAAACTTGATGTAGTTTTGGAAATTGAATGTTTACATTAGGCCTGTCTTTCGGTCTTCATCCAACTTCTTTAAAAGCCGTAGAGCAAGGTCATGGTGTTATATTACAGGTAGTTTTGACATTTTTTGAATATATTTCTTATTTTGACTTTTATCTTTTTCTTACTCTGAAGTTCATTGACTTAGGTTTCCATTTCAAGGATGGCTAAGGGGACTTATCGCAGATTATCGTATTCCGCGTTTGGTGGTTGTTTGGACGAATGTATCACACGTACCAACTAACACAGTGTCCCGGAATCACAAAGGCAACTTTATAGTCCAAATCCATGTTCTTTGTGCGTATACTAATTAGACGGTTGCTAAGGTGGTTTCTTTACTTTTAACTTGCATTAATGAGAACAAACTTCTGTTATCTTTTAAAATTGCAATATCATATTCCCTTACATGGATATATACTCATTGTTGTAGTATTGCAAGATATATTAAGCATCCCACTTGGGAATATCATTGGAGTTGTTATTCCAACCACTATGATTGTCGTGCTTTTACTATTTTGATCACAGTTTCATATATCAGCTTACACAATAAAGCGAGTTCAATCTAGAGAAGCCCCTTCATACCATTATGACCTTCCTTTTTAAGGATTTTTGGTAAGTATAGATCATGACCATATACTCCTGTTACTTATTAAATTTCAAGTTGCAAAAAATGGCAAAATATATGTAACAAGTAGTTTTCTTTCCCTATTTTTGTAACCGCGAGGTTTATGATTTTGCAGTATCACCTCAACATGTATAAAGATAACATTAATATTCAACTGTCTACAAGGTATTATTCTCTATACATCATCTTTTATCTTCCTTTTAGATTTCTAATGGATTTTTCATTTTGGATATTGACTGTTAAAAATGGCTTTATCAGTATCCTCTTAAGGCTTTAAGGGTTTTTAATTTCAAAACAGATAACTTTTGTGTGGCTACCTTCGAATCCTACATGAGTAGTATCTAGGTGAAAATGTGTATTTAATCTACACTTTTGACTTTACTAATCTATATATAATTCATACATGTTGCCATTCTCTCACATTTTACATAAATAATACCTTTTTGTTGTTGTTGCTTACTTATTTCCTACTTTCTAGGGAAGGAGTTCCGAGTGCCAAATCGCATTTCTAAGAAACGATCACTTGCTTAAAGTTTTCATGTAATTTCCATTGATACGTCGGAAGATGAAATTCCATTTCAAGAGTCAAAAGCAAAAAAGGATTAAAGACTTTATGTTACGACATTGACGGTAACTACAGAAATTTCACCACGAATGTTACTCACAAAGAAGTTCTTTATAGGCATTAAATAATGTGAAGTTCAGCATATGCTTATAAATTTCACCACGTATTCATTTCATTCGTGAGTAAACAATTATCACGAAAGTAAATGTTACTTATTTTTATCATGCACAAGAATATTAGTTTACTAATACTAACAAACATTGTGGAAAACTAGAAGGGGGGTTGAATAGTTTTGCCAATTAAAACTTCCTTTTAATCTATTTAGATCGACTTATGTCAATCTATTTGAACGTGTGTGTGTTGGATGTTGATAAACAAGCATATAAAAGTATGTAATGAAAAGATAAGAGTAAGAAGCACAAAACCACAACGCGAGTATTTATAGTGGTTCGGCTACAAGGACACCTTCCTTGCCCTACTCCACTCCCCGAGTCACCTACTCGAGAGTTTGTAAACACTACACCAATCTCCTTATGGCGGAAAAGCCTTCACAACGTCGCTTACACCTTTTTCCAGTACAAAGCTAAATACCGAGTTCTTTCACACCAAGGCGAACCACAACTAACACAACGTCGCCTACCCTTTATACAGTGCTAGGCTAACCACCGAGTTCTTTCACACCAAGGTGAACCACACCTACACAACGTCGCCTACCCTTTATTAGATACTAGGCTAAGCACCTAGTTCCATTGCAATGGAGGAACTACTACCCAACACTACACCAACGACTAATCCCAAAGGAGATCCACTCCTTTTTACAACATCATCAAGGATATCAATATCCTTGGATCTAGTACTAGTCTATCTTGTACATCAAAACACACCATATCGAATGTACATCTAAGGCACCTTTCACTAATGCCTTTAACTAGATCTTCAAGACACCCTTCACTAATGTCTTGTGTCTTGACTTCTAAGCACCCTTCAATAATGCTTCTAATCCTGACTTCTAAGCACCTACCACAAGTGCTAATGATGTGGACGATAAACACCCTTCACTAATATCTTCGTCTTGACACTTGAGACACCTTTCACAAATGTCTTCAACACTTCTTAAGAAAAGATAAACAATCATCAACAAGAAGACTTCAGTAGTCTTGATGATGAGGAAGCATGGCAACTCATGGACTTGAGCTTGCTCGGCTTCAAAGGTGGTGATCTTGCCTTTAAGAGGAACCTAGAAGATCACACAAAAACAAAACTACAAACATAGATATCTTGGATCTGAGGTTAGAGAGTTTTCAACTCTAGGGGAAAGTATGTTAGAAAAAGGGGTGAGAAACAATGAGGAAATGGCTCACTATTTATAGAGGAAAACTTCTACTGTTCCCCGGATCCCACGGATCCCTTCCATAAGGGATCCGTCTAGCGTAAAGCTAGGGATCCGTGGGACGCTCCCCTTTACCCATGGGTATTTTAGTTATGGGTCATGGGTCATGGGTTGATCCATGGGTCTTTAGCTAGATACAATGTATCTCTTGAGTGCAATGCACCTAGTCACATGGGTATGGGTCAAAACCATGGGTTATGGATATTATCCATATATGATATAAGCATGATATCATGTAATGGGTTATGGGTCAAGCTCTATGGGTCATGGGCTTTGGGTTGTACCCAACTACATTCAATGTATTTGCGCAATGGGTTATGATACTTAAGTTTCTACCCATTTATATTACCCAATATACTACATACTAGTTATGTGTATATTTTACTCAAATATGTAAACACTAGTTGTTGTACATATGTAATATTAAATCATAAAATCAATTATACTTGTTTTAGTGTTTTATGTGAAAATGTGAATATGTTAGAAACTATTAGTTCAAATCATTTACGTATTTTATTTGTTTCGTTAAAATGATTTTACGTTTGTTATCGACAAAACATTAGAATATCGTAAAATATAAATAAACATTTTTACGGCTTATTTGTATTAACAAACATTTTCATGGTACAATTCTTATTCTGTATATTCACATTCTATATAATCATTTAAATGGTTACATGATTGTCTATTACAAAGAACTCTTATTCCGTATATTAATAAGCATCATGTAATTTATTTTGTCTCATAAAGTGGATTGTTCTTTATACATATATACATGAACACTTTCTTTTTGTTTTTAATTTTTGTGTTTAACATATTTGTCGTTATTCATTATTTATTTATGTCCACTTAAATTTTGTCAAGTAATATTGTGAAGTGAACCGGGGTTGTAAAGTTAAAGTCGTATTGAATAATGATATTTATTTCATAAAAAAATGACTTGGACGGTTTGATGAGTGTATTTGGTCACTAAATAAAGGTGGAATAACAGTTGGATTGAATTATTGGTCTTTTGATGAGGGTATTTGGTCACTAAAGAAATGTGGCATAAAAGGTGGGTTGAATTATTTGTCTAATTAATTTGAAGTGAATATTGGTAATCTTTTAGTGTAGGTCAAAAGAAGTTGCGTTTACTTGGCAACACATGTTTTGTCCCCGTTTTTATTATAAATATCCAGTGGATTAATTTTTAGAAAATACTTTGGTTAGAAAATTTTAAGTCTTTGAGTTTAATTAATCCAGTTATTATATGTTTCTTAATTGTTTACATGAGCGTCTATTAGTATTAGTTAATTTCATGATGCTCGCCTGTTCATCGTCAGTGTTTGTGCAATACCTAAAATGGTCATTAGCTTTGCAAACAACAAGATGCCATTCAAATTGAATTGGAGACAGTTCTCTATTCATATTTGTTTTGCTATGACAATTAATAAAAGTAAGGGCATACGTCAAAATAAAATGAAATCAAAAATTTTCAACCGTAAACTAATACCATAAAAATATAAAATGAAATCCCTGTCCATACAAATAATTTTCCGTTAACTGACACCATCAAAATTATAATTACAATTCATGACAACGTCCTTACAAATTATTTTCTGTTAACTGACACCATCAAATTAAAATTACAAGACATGCCCGCCCATTGGGGCGGGCTTCGACCACTAGTGTATATATATATATTATTAAATGAAATTATATTGATAATTTTAGGTACAAGCCTGGCCAAGTTTCACTTGAATAGATTTGATAGTTCCATATGTTCCCAATCTTGATTTATGTGATTCCAAATGCTTATCAGAAAGTGCATCAAAGTGAATAGCACTTCTATACTTTCGCAGAAGGCTTAAGCACACTATAGACATACGCAAATCATGCTGTTAATGAAATTGATGGTTGTGAAGGTGGTGGAATTCATTTTGCTTTTGATGTGCCTACTATCGATCATCATTCAAACTGCTGTTGCAGCAGCTGTTTGAGTTGGTACATAGCTTAGTAGGAGGACTTCATATATAGAGGTTGGTTATTATTGTTAGTAAAAATGATTATATCGGTTGTTGCATGTGTTGATGGTGGTTCACCAAATGTCTCAACTTCCTGGGGTTACAACAGCAGCTACAACCATTTAGTTGCACAAAGTAAGTGTGTTCTTGGACTTTGGCACTACTGGATGCTTGCATAACTTATAATATTTGGTAACCAGTGTTCTAACTATATTGTGGTTGTGTTTATAGGAACTAATGCAAACTGAGGAACATTCTTATTCTATGGGAAACCGATGGCAACAACAGTTGTTTGGGTCCACGTGATTAGTGTGACTGTGACCCTTTTCGTTATTTCATATTTGTGTAACAATATACTTAATACTTTGGCGTGTACTAATTTTTACTTAACTATTGTTATTGTAGATAATGATCAAAGGCCACCCGGTAGTGGCGCCACTTCCCTCCTGAACGTTGAACGATGGTGTTGTATAGGACAAGGTGAAGTATACTTTTTACGTTTATTAAAGAAATGTTTCCGTAGCCCTGTCTTAAATTGTTGAATAATCTCATATGTAGTATTCATCTAATCAGATTCGATTTATTTTATAAATTATTTGTACTTAATAGGTTGAAGCTTTGTATTTATGATGTGGACTTTTAAACGTGCCATAGGTTTTGCTGAGGAAGACCATAGGCTTCGACTGTTGTTTGGGGAGTTGTTAATCATTTAAAGGCTGTTAAAGATACTACCGAGCTCCATTCTGCCATTGACGAAATCCAGGTTTTATTCTATATTGTTTTAAGTTCATTTAATTGATATACATTTTAGTCAGGTAACATGATTGCATTTATATGAATATATAATAATTGAAGTGGATGTTCTGATTAAATTACGCTGGTTATATATTGTTTGCAGCCTGAGAAAGTGGAATCTGACTTAAAATTGGGCCAAAGCAAACCTAATATATGAAGCTTTTAAGGCAATTAAGGAATCACCTGACTCGGCAGGACTAAGTGATGCTCAGAAACGTATTGTTGAATGTAAGTATCTTGAGTCGTCTCTGATTATTGGAAAGTAGTGATTACTTTTATTATGAGCATTAATTTTTAAGTTTATATTGTTTAGCTGATAAATGCTTGCATGTCACGTGTTTGAATTAAACATAAAAGTTCTTATCTTTTTTTTGCATAAACATTAACTGAAGCATTGTTCAAGGAAGTTTTTTAGTCTTTTACAACAACGATATGGCGCATTCTTAAGACAAGCATAAACATTAACACGGGCAAGACTACAAAATAATGAAGGTAGTGTTTTATTTCCTTATATCAGGAGATATGGCGCATTCTTAAGACAAGCATAATAAATATTTCAAACCATCATGATCATACTATTAGGAACACGGTCCAAAGACGGCCAGGCACCGACAAACACTTTTTGTCAATCTATTGTACATATCTTGATAACAGAAAAGTACGAGTCTTGTGAAAACAAAAGTTACTTTTTGACATCAAAGGTGCAAAAACACACTAATGAGACATGATCACATAGAGAAATGAAGAACTTGGGTACTTGGAACGAAGGATACAATGGTGTGTGATGATGTGACTCAAATATTATATGACAAATTGTAGGTACATCAGAAGTAGTGATTTAAAGATGCAATTGCTCAAAGGGTACATGATACTGCAGCTGCTGATGGCGATCTTATTGTCATAGTTGACTTCCGGTCATTTCTTCTCACTATCAACTGGTATATCCCTCTTTTTGTTTCTAACCCAATGTAATTTGCTCATTCTTGCATTTTTGATTATTGTGCCAAATTTTCAAACCTTATAATAATGGATGTAAAAGGGGTTATTTAGGGGGTTTTTCAAACCTTATAATAATGCTACCATCATAAATAATATGCATACTCAGTAATCCTACTGCAAATGTATGATTAGAGAATGACAAAATGGGCCCGTTGGTACTGGTATAACTGATTTGATTGTTTAGGGGTCGGATTCATGATCCTTATATAATCAGAATTTTCCAAACACGAATTATATCATTATCACTAATTTAAAACTGAAAAAGGACATCGGAACGTTCTGTGTTCCTGTATGTTCATGAAAGTGTCTGACCCACAGTGTATTCGAAATGTATAATAATCAGTGCCATGCTATTGTTTGATAGTTCTTTTGCTTATAGATTCAACATTTGTTATTGTAGAGTGTCTGACCCATTCACTAAGATCCCTGCTAACATGCTTCTGACTCAAATATGCATTCCAGTTGATATTGAGCATTTCAAGTGTAGGTTCTCTTTTAAATATGCATTCCAGCGCCATGCTATTGTTTTATAGTTCTTTTGAAGTTTTTATCTCTTTTAAGTATATGTTTTCTTTTTCTTTAATAAAAACATAAAAAGGCTTGCTCATTACAAGCTGACAACCATTGTTCAAATTGATCCATTAGTAAAGTGATTAAAAAAAAACATTTTAATTCAATATAGATATTGACTTCTATAAGAATTCTTTAATATGTTTTATGTATTGAGTACCCTTTGGCTGAATTCCTACCCCATTTGTCCCAAGTTCAGTTTAGCAAATTTATATGTTTTACTTATCTGATCCGTTGAAGTTTAGGTACCTTGCGACAAGGTTGATACTATTTATCTACACACACAAACGATTCCTCCAGCTAACGAGAAGCCTGATGCCCTAACAAAACATGAACATGGCGAAAGTTCCCAAAAACTGGAAAGTACTATGTTAAACATTATATAAATTTTCATACACGGTAGATATAAATACACTTTATAATTGCAATCCTTTTGCAGCATTCCAAGATGAAAACTAGCAAATTGTGGCATAAGATATGTTGATGAGGTCATGCTCTTCCGGTTCATACTTCATACACTTATCTTAGAGCTCCTTATTAAGTTAAGATTCAAATTTTCTGCTTTGCTTTTCACTTTATAGTTATATTAGACATCAATTATTCATATCGTTATTTTACTGAATTAGTAATGTTTGGATATTATGTGAGGTTGAACCTATATGAATTAGCTTGCATACGCAGTCTCGAGTCTGATTGTACAAATGGAAATAATAAATGATTTTAGAATTTAGATTTTATACTCAATTTGCTGATGTGAAAAAATTATTTTAAATTGTGATACTTTCCTTGTTATAGATTGGCCAGAGCTATTCAATGGGATTAATGAATAAAAATTAAGTTTTTTTCGAGCCGTGTTCTCTGTTGGAGTATAAGCATCCCCCGAAAGACAAAATTTCTACAATACACAAGTATGTTATACTCATGTTATGACATTCTACAATTATCTATTTTGATTACGTTTGTGAACCTGCTGATCCTGAGTATGCTTCGCTTATTGTAAAGGGTGAAACTCTAGTAAGATTATTTCATTAGTGAACTATCTATTAGCAACTTTCTATCATGCGATATTTGTTTTTTGGTTATCATATTTTTGTTTGTAATCTTCCAAAAGTCGTGACATTCTTCCATTTTCAGTTGAAGGTAGATCCAGTTTGAATCATAGCTTTTTGTACAACTGAGGTTTGATATTACAAAGTTAAAACTTTCGTATTTTAAATGGATGACAATGTACATCATCGTGAAGATGGGAGACAAAAGCAACTCAAGGTCAGGTATCATTATCCATGCATATTTCCAGTTCCAGCCTTGACCTCCCCCGGGTTCTTAATGATTTCTTTTATTCAGTGGCTAATGCAGCACCAGCCATCAATGAAGCAAATAATGACGATAATGGCTGAACGGGATGCAGCCATTCAAGAAAGAAACTTAGCTATGTCTAAAAAAAAGACAGATCTCGCTGAGCGTGACATAGCACTCCTCTAACGAGACTCGTCTATTGCAGAACGAAACAGTGGAATCATGGAACGTGACAATGCCATCGCTACCTTGCAATACAGGGAAAATAACTCGATGAGAAATAGTAACAACAATACATCCTCATCATGTCTACCAGGTTGCCAAATCTCGCGCAATGTCAAACACGTTCACCACCCATAACAATACCTACAAGAAGAGGTTAACTTACCGGCATCTCCACTCGCACCAGAACAAGCGAAATCTTGGAAAATAAAACGGCCAAAAAAACCAAAGCAATAACCACCACTAAAAAGACTTCACGATCAAGAAAGGTGAAACTTGAATGTGATGATTTGAATAAGGTCTTGTATGACAACTCCCATGATTGGGATAGTGGCGATGGTGGGTTGAACAAACAAGAGTGGAAGGATCAAGATCTTGGGTTGAACCAGGTTACATATGATGATACAATTATGCCTATACCGGGTTGTTCGTGTACAAGTGTTTTAGGCCATGTTACAAGTGGGGTAATGGTGGGTGGTAATCATCGTGTTGCACAACTACTCTGTCTGTTTATTCGCTCCCATCACTACCTAATAAATGACATGCACGTGTTGGTGGTAGAAAGATGAGTGGAAGTGTTTTTAATAAGTTAATAAATCGACTTTCTAGTGAAGGACACGATTTGTCGAATCCAGTTGATCTTAAGGAGCACTGGGCTAAGCATGGGACTAATCGCTACATCACCATCAAGTGATTATATTGTTGAAATATGATTGAATAAAATATTGTCTTGTTTAGCATTCAGATCCATCAAGTATCAATAATATGTATTTAAAGATAAGATCTGAATAAAGACCTGACCTGATCAGAGTTCAGCATTTTAGTCTTTATGTAAGATCCTTATTGAATATCTGTCACTAGATATGATATAAGTTATGATTGTTTAGGATTACTAATGGAGTATTACTGTTTATTTGCTTGTACATTTCGATACACCAATTTTGATGCTCACTACAGTTGATACATCAGTGTTGAAATAAATCAATGTTTTAAGGTTTTAGAATTACATTATTCAATGAATAGTCAACTCGTGCACTCAGTTGGTCAAGTTTGAGATTTGTAAGCTAACAGGTGATTATAAGAATATTCAATATGTGTCATCATTATTGAAATTCGAGGCGAGATGGCCTAAGGAGAGGCTCGAGAAGACTGATCAAGTGATTGCAAATATTTTGTTGTGGAAAACTAGAAGGGAGGGTTGAATAGTTTTACCAATTAAAACTTGGTTTTAAACTATTTAGATCGACTTATGTCAATCTACTCGAACGTGTGTGTTGGATGTTGATAGACAAGCATATAAATACAAACTAAGATAAAGAGTAAGAAGCACAAAACCACAACGCAAGTATTTATAGTGGTTCGGCTACAAGGATACCTTCCTTGCCCTACTCCACTCCCCGAGTCACCTACTCGAGAGTTCGTAATCACTACACAACACCAACTCCTTGTGGTGGAGAAGCCTTCACAACGTTGCCTACTCTTTATCCGGTACAAGGCTAGATATCGGGATCTTCCACAAGGTAGAACCAAACCTATCACAACGTCACCTACCCTTTATCTGATACAAGGCTAGATACCGAGTTCCATTACAAAGGAGGAACTACTACCCAACACTACACAAATCCTATACCTAAGGAGATCCACTCCTTATGACAACATCAACAAGGATATCAATATCCCTTGACTCAATATAAGTCTATCTTGTACGTCGGCACACCATATCGAATGTACACCTTAGGCACCTTTCACTAATGCCTTTGACTCGACCTCTAGGCACCCTTCACTAATGCCTTGTGACTTGACTTCTAGGCACCCTTTACTAATGCCTTTAGCCTTGACTTCTAAGCACCCTTCACTAGTGCTTTCAATAGGGACGTTCGACACCTTTCACTAATGTCTTCGTCTTGACCCTTTAGACATCTTTCACTTATGTCTTCGACACTACACTTCTAATGAGAAAGAAGAGAACTATCAACAAGAGAACCTCAGTAGTCTTGATGATGACGAAGCATGGCAACTCATGGACTTGAGCTTGCTCGACTTCAAAAGGTGGTGATCTCGCCTTTAAGAGGAACCTAGAGAATCATACAAAAACAAAACTACATACAAAGATCACTTGGATCTGTGGTTAAAGAGTTTACAACTTAAAGAGAAAATATATGTGAAAGGGGTGAGATGCAATGAAGAAATGGCTCACTAATTATAAAGGAAAAAGTGCTACTGTTCCACGGATCCCTCACTTGAAGGGATCCGTCCAGTGTAATCCTAGGGATCCGTGGGACGCTCCTCTTTGCCCATGGGTTTTGGGTCATGGGTCATGGTTTATGGGTCATAGGTCCTAGACTTTGGACCATGGGTATCCAAGTAGATACAATGTATCTACAAGATGCAATACATCTAGTCCATGGGTCATGGGTTAAATCCATGGGTCATGGATAATACCTATTTATGACTTATGCATGATGTCATGCAATGGGTTATGGGTTATGCTCCATGGGTATGGGTCATGGACTTTGGGTTTTACCCAACTATATTCAATGTATTTGGTTAATGGGTCAAATACTTAAACTTTTGCCCATTTATATTACCCATTATAATACATACTAGTTATGTATATATATCTTCCCAATATGTAAACACTAGTTGTTGTACATATGTATTACTAAATCATAAAATCACTTTTACTTGTTTAGTGTTTTATGTGAAAACGTAAGTGTGTTAGTAAACTATTGGCTCAAACCGTTTACTTATTTTATTTGTTTCGTTAAAATGATTTTACGTTTGTTATCGACAAAACATTAGAAGATCGTAAAATATAAATAAACATTTTTACGGCTTATTTGTATTAACATTTTGAAAGAGCACAAGATTGGGAGTCACGCAAATATTTGAGGGATATGGCTAACAAGTATATCGGGGACACATGTTTAATAGATTTTCTGTTGAAATCGATCAATAATTTGAAGATTGGGAACCATATCATTACACACACAAAAACCCACTAACCCGTTTGATAGAATTTAACATTCCAGACCATAAAGTTGAAGAGTTTAGTCTTGAAAAAGAGGGAGATCCTAATAAAGATATGTTATTTATTTATAGGAATGTTCTACTGGGTTACCCATGGTGGAGCTCATTGATTCGAGCATGTTAAGTCTTATTTAACAATAAATATTTTGTGAAAGAATGGGATTTTGGTGTAGGAACAAAGAAGCTAATGTTACTGACAGGTCGGGTTTTACCGAGTTTCGATGAGCTGGAAACCGAGTTGACTCGTCCACTGCCACTTGACGAGGTGGTAATGGTGACACCGTGGATGACAATTGGCCAATTGAGAGAGAAGGCGCATAGCGCACTTAGGGATACATATTGTCTAATGGATCATTTTGTAGTGAGTCAAACTAGGGGTTTAAAAGGGTTACAGGATGATGTGTTGCTATCATATGCAGTTTTGGAAGGCGAGCAAGTTTGTTTTAGAGGTTTTGGGCTGGACTTGGATACAATGTTGAGGTATGAGGGTGGTGATGGGTATGCAATGGAATCAAAGGTCGAGTGATTGTGTGGGGCTCGTGATGATGCTGGAGAGAGGATGGTAGCCTGTGATGAGTGCAATGTGTGGAGACATACAAAATGCAGTGGCATAAAGGATGATGAACTCGCGCCTGAATACTTTGTCTACAGTGATTGGGATTCTAAGAGCAAGAGTGAACTCTTAAGCCAATAAGTTTGGTTTGGAGGTATGAAGGCACATTGAATTAATAAACTAATTCATTATTTGGTAAGGCCGACTCCAATTTACAATTTGTCTTAGTCTATAGCTTTTACTATATGTTTTCACGGGGTCATTTATGAATCTTATGATGTGCTTAATGCAGAGTCACTACAATGGTTCAAAAAGGGGCCCCGGTCATGTGCCACAACACATTCACGGTTCTATCTTTGACATCTCAACCATCAATTACTTCACAGGTAAGTCAATTTTATTGAAAATGTATAATGCCATTTGAGGATCGATGGCTCAGTCATGTGCCATGATGCATGTAATAATCAATAAGGACCACTTAAAAACACATCATCAGGACACACTGAATATGATCTTCTAAAAGCATGGGCTATAAGTTCAATAACATATCTATCAAACCAGTGCACCAAAAAACATTTAATTTGTATACTTTGCTCTTGCATACCACTTTGTAACATCAATTATAGATATTAACCGTTTCATTTAACTTTTAATTATTTTTTAATATATATTTGTTCTACTAAATCCTAAAAATTAAAACCACAAGTCATACCCGTCCATCGGACGGGTTTTGCCACTAGTGTATATATATGTGTGTGTATATATATATATAGGCTCCGGTTCCATTGAGAAGGTTTTTATTTTGAGAAGATTGAGAAATCTTCATTTGAGAAAATTGATTCATGTTTTTTATTTGATTCACAAAGTAAAAATCATTTTATGGTGAATCGAATCTATAAATCACAAATTTGATTTACAAATCATTGTTAAAATCGAGTTATGATGATGATTCCTTAAATTTATACAGATGATTCAGTATTCTACATATATCGCACAATCGAGAGATTTTTAACATTGATTCAAATTTTTTTTTACACATTTTGAATTTTAATCACATTAAAATGAGTTTTACGCTTGAAAAACATGAATACAAGTTAACAATCTATCGTTTTTGAAAACCTTCTCAATCTTCTCAAAATAAAAACCTTCTCAATCGATCCGGATTATATATATATATACATACATATATATATATATATATATATATATATATATATATATATATATATATATATATATATATATATATATATATAACAGGAGGCATTTGGCATTAATGCCACCTCAATGCCACTTCAATGCCACCTCAATGCCAAATAGTCAAATTCCATGCTACATAAGCATTTGTTGTCCAACTAAGCAATATTTTTATCCACCTAAGCAATAATATTTAATTTTCGGATTTTTAATAAATATTCTTCTAAATTTCGGATTTTTAGTAAATATTTTTTATTTTTTCAAAAATTTTGAGCTTAACAAGAATCGAACTTGGGTCTCTTAGTCCACAAA
The DNA here is from genome assembly GCA_019973895.1 of Chrysanthemum seticuspe. Classification (NCBI taxonomy): domain Eukaryota; kingdom Viridiplantae; phylum Streptophyta; class Magnoliopsida; order Asterales; family Asteraceae; genus Chrysanthemum; species Chrysanthemum seticuspe. The sequence continues at coordinate 83,016,330 of BPTQ01000003.1, forward strand.
GACACATGATAACCACTAGACCAACACATGTTTTGAATTAAATCTTGCAAGTCTTTGATTATATCTTTAAAGTCCAAATTTAAAAACATTATCACCATTTTAATGAGAAAAATATTTGGTAACATAAATCCATTATTAACAAAAAAAAAACACACGTATATTTTTCCCACACCAAAAAAACCCTAATCATTAAAAATCTCTGCATGAAGAAAACTTCATCACATTCCAAACCAAATAGGTACTCCATTATATTACACAAGAATATGTTTATTCATCTGACAATTTCGAACCAAAATTTTTGTGTATGTATATGTTTAAATTTTACACAGTTGACAGTGATGAACTCTTATTCGCCGGCCAAGCAGACGGCCAAGCAAAAACACATCAAGCGTGGATCTTCAAGTAAGTTAAACATTGTACATGCGTTTACACTTAATTTATGTATCTATTTATGAAATAACATCATCCAAATAAATATATTATTGAAGTTTAATGTGTTCATTTTTTAACAGCTTTGAACAATGATCTACTTCCACGACGTATGGGCAGACCGGCTAAAAATAATACATCAATTGGTTAGTAGCATTCAGTTTAATAGAAGGATCAAATATATATATATATATATATATATATATATATATATATATATATATATATATATATATATATATATATATATATATATATATATATATATATATGGACATCTAATGAAAACTCTAGTGAAACGGCTCGGCAAAGGGGACGCCGGCTGACCCCAGTGATTCAAGATCATTCGGTATATGTAATCTTTTCAATTCCTTTATTAGTTACAACTTTTTATTATGATTCCAGGAAACATATGTTGCCTGAGATGATCATTGACTATCTTAAGGTAAGTTCATGTAGACATCATATTTTCGCTCCTCCATATTGTTCTTTTGTATTTAGTTTTTTGTGTGATGAGATTGCATATCAAGTATTCGAGAAAGTCATGAATGAAATTATCATATTCAGGTGAATAATTAGACCATAGATACTGGTGCAATTCTTTTGTAATATTTTAGGAATTAATCTCAATACATACAAGCATGCTTCTTCTAAAAGTTAACGTGAGATACCTTTTCTATTTGATTTCAGTTGGCATGGAGCAAGTAAGAGTTGGAGAAACGCATATTAAGCTTAATTTTTGAGCTTTAATCTACCCAAGGTATATAGCTATATATGCAACGCATTATTGTTTTGTGTTATGCAAGAAAGTTATGACCATAATTGACATCTTATTATTCATGTTGTTTTTTGGCTTTTGCAGCTAGAATGGAAAAGCACATAAGACACTTAAGAGGTACACGAGGTTGATACTTAACTTTCATTTTTTAGGACTACAAACCTCACATGTATTGTTCAGTGGAATGATAATGTGCGTTGGTTCGTCAACGAATCATTCCCAAGCATATTGGATGAACAAAGACCATATGCTGAGAATCAGACATGTGTATATGTAACACTTTTAACATATTATCTGTACACAAAATACAACTTACGATTTATTAATGTATGTCATATTATTTTATTTTTTGCCAGACGTGATTGGTACAGTAGTGGGAAATGGGGATGGTGTTCCTGTTAATTATGGAAAAAGGTGTAAAGTTAGACGGACCGTGGTCATTGGAGATGTTGATTAAGTGTGGACCATAGCTGTATATAAAAACTTTGGAATTCGGGGAAGTATTATGTTGCAAGTGTGATAGCTTGGAGTATAGCGACTGGGACTGATTATGATGGGAGTCTGATGTGCTTATGGAGGTTGTTGATGGTTATAGATGAAGTGGGTGGATGTCGAGTCAGCTATTGGACCTCAACGTTATATTGGTTGAACAATCCATATAGGTACACTTCAAATTGTGGTATCTTCAGTTATATTTTAATGAATATTATGTGTCTCATCAAATAAGTCTGTACTTTTATCTTATTTTACCTTTTTGTTCTCCTTTAAGTTAGATGATCTGTAATATACTGTTATATTCTGTTTGTTATGCTTAATATTCTATAATACAGCTTAAAGTAGCTTTAAGAGTGTTTGGAATTGCTTACCTAAACTGCTTAATTCATAGGTGTTTGGGATTGTTCTAAGACTACTTAAGTTTAAAAGGGTGTTTGGGACTGTCTTAATATTTGGATTCAGATGTGCTTAGGACCCTTTTTTATAGCTGAATTAAATATGTTCATAGACAAATATGGTATCTATTTCTTTGTTTGTATGTGTGTGCACATGAGATGATAATGTTTCTTTTAGATTAATTTTTGTTTGTTTTTATGTAGGCCTAAAGATGCTATTGAAGACATTGATGATTTTGAATGTGCATTTAAGGTAATGGGTCACATACGGTTATGTAAGTACCTTAGCCGCAACTTGAGTATATATTGTTTTAATTAGTTCTATAACCTGTTACATTGTTAATCATAATATTTTTCTACAGACACTTTAACATGCCTTTTAGAACTCTTTGGTAGAGAAGCCAATAGAGAGTGTGATTAGCTTTCACAAGCTGATCCAAAGCTCATCTATATATATGATAAGTAAATGATTGGCTTGCATTTAGACTTAGCCTGTCCCATAGATGATAAGTACATGATTTGCTTTCAGAAGTCACACTCTATGTAACAAGAGCACAAAACATACATTGAACAAGCATATACTCAAACAGTGATAATTTCAGTTGGTTATATGCAAAATATAGTAAAAGAATTTCACGCTATGTCGTTTTTCACAAGAACTAAGTGTTTTCATTGATGCAATCAGTTCTTTTCTTGCTTTTATTTGATTAATGGCATTTATCCTAAACTGGCACTCTAAAGCACAAACTGTTGTGTCTCAAAATGGATCTGCGGTAAACGAATTAGGAGTTATCCAGGATCCTTCAATGAGTATGGCTTTAACTGTAACTGATCCACCTCCTCCAGTGAACACATCAAGAGCGGAGGACATGATAGACTTTTTAAGCCTTGCCTTGTCATCCACAAATATAGCTTCTCCGCCTTTAAAACCACCACCCGTCACATCCCCACAAAATGTTGACCAAACGCCACCAGTTGCAGCCACCACACAGAATTATCCACACCCAACTCAACCTCAGTTAACCAGCTACGTGGTGCTATGGGCTCAGTCCGAACCTCAGCCACAGCAACAGGTTCCAAGTCATCCAAAGATTCAACCTCAGCCTCAATATCAGCAGCACAACTATTCTTCCGGCTATATTCCACCACCATGGGCTGCAACTCGTGGCTATTATGCTAACAACCCATATGCTTCTTCTTTTTTAGTGCCATACTCATATGCGCCTACTCATAATAACACCCCTTCACATCAAGTAAACACACATTCAAATAATATGAGAGTAGCACGCATGAGTGGAGATGGTCGGGCGGGTTCAAATGCTGGTGGGGCTGGTCAAAGATTGTTTATTCCTTCATACAGATTATTTGAAGATCTTAATGTACTTGGAAATCAGAAAACAAGTGGCACGCCATCTAACTTTGTTAGGAGTTCCTCTGGCCAAAGCATGATGGGTGGGAAGAAATAAAAAATACAACGCCCATAAAATCTTTAGTCAAATTGGTGCAATCAGTTTGTGTTATTTTGTCAATATACTGGTTGGTTTGTGAATGGTTGTGCATTAGTTTAGATCAATTTCTTGGATTTAGATTAACATAAAACTGAACCAGGTTTTGTGTCACCTTTATTGTGATTTGAACATATATATTTGTATCTATTAACAGGTTTGATGAATTTAAACCTCTGCATTTGTTTGCCACATTATTTGTTCATGATGTTGGAGGTTTTCATTGGACCATCTCTGTTTATGAGGTATCCCAGTTTTGATGAAAAGCGTTTTATTTGTAGGCATACCCCTTATATATACTATGAAGCAACCATGTAAAGTGAAGGAATATATAAAATCTTTAATTCAGGGCGCTCTAGATATCTGCATCAAAGGTTAAATCACTAATTCTATACAGTTTTTTATTAAAACCTGATCATTGTCAAACTTTTCATCATATTATAAAAAACAGAATATATACATTTGGTTCAAATACGATATCATAACAGAATTCTTAGCCATTTACTGAATAACATGATTTATCTCTGTCTTAGCAGGCCGTGTCAAGGAGCAGATATAATTGCTTTCAAGCAAAACTCAAGAAAATCGTTATTATGGAACTTGCCACGGGTTCACTCGCACGTAGACACGTACAAATTCGCAAAGGAAATATATGGGTATGTTTGTGATATATTCACTTAATGGTTAACAGTTAGAACCCATAATACTCGGCTATTTTGATGAGCTATCATTTTTTTAAAAGTTTTAGGATTTGTTATCTGGACATGCCGTCATTTGGGTATTACATTTCGGGTATAGGTTGTTGTTGGCAGATTATTATCCTTGGCTTTACTGTAAGTGATCTTGATCCGAAAGTGGTTATGTGTGACGTGGATGCATCTTTATAATGAATTTGAAGCCGTCAAGTAACTTATGTGTTTATTATTTGCAGGGAGACTAAAGAAGTTGTTGCTGATACTGGAATGCTCTCATATTCAGACTTTAGAAGCTTTGTCATGTAAGCCAAAGTTGTAACAGAAATGCTGCTCTCACGCAAGTCCTTTAAAAGAATAAAAATTCCAGCAAGAGCCATTGCAAAACTAGCATGAGTCCTATCACTCCTAGACCGTAAATACAATTGACTATTTAATACGCCACTCCCTTGACAACATTCATTATGAGTTGTCCAAGGTATCATGTGACTACTTTTTAACCCACCTCTGCAATTGCAGTAGCAATGCTCAAACCATCCAATTGCAGTAGCAACGCTCAAACCATCCAATTCCTGTAAAAATGATATATCTACAAATAATATAAATAAAACCACATACTGAAGATTTGTGTTTCTATACCGATAAATTGGTTTGATAAAATTTACCTACACAATACCACAAATATCAATATATTCAAAATGATTGGTAAAAGATATGTATTTTAGGCACAAACAGGAATTTTGTATAATTTTTTTGCATATTGAAAAGATTTGTGTTTCTATACCGATATCCTCGGACAAAGATGCGCCCCTCATAAATAAATGGAGCAACAAGTTAAGTATGTTCTGATAAGATTCATTCTGTAAATGTACTACAGGTGGGTCAGATGGTGCAATCCTATATACTTAAAATCATTTACATATTTTATGTTATTTTCATGACTATCTCATTTATTAACACAAGTGGAAGCAGTTATGAGATCGGTCTCACCCGGCCTTCAACTAAGAGGTAAGTGGAAGCTGTAATGAGATCGTTCTCACCCGGCCTTCAACTAAGAGGTAAGTGGTTTACTTTTATTCCTCAGTATCTGTGTTTCTTCAAAAGATTTATGTTGTTCTTTTTTCCATTTTTGTACATCGTGTTCGTCCTAGGCGTTTGGCAGGCGGTAAGTTACGTGTCTAGATGTATCATCAGTGATGAAACCTGTTATTCGTGTCCGTATCTTATAACATCCACATTGAACTACTTCTTTTATTGTATGCCCAATATACGCCCGCCTAAACTATACAGACCTATAATAATGCAATTACAATATTTGGTCGCACTCCTTCAGGAAGCTTATCATCAGGGGACAGTGCAACTAGCATAGAATCAATAAGAAAGGGTAACTAAACTCATTGTAATACTTTGATATTAGCTTCTAACTTATAAAAAGAAAATCTATCATTTTATCAAGGTATTATCATCATATTTAAAAAAAAATTGCACGAATAGTTGGATATTTTTGTAAACAGGTATTTTTTCCTTGCATAAGCTGCGTATATAATTCAAAGTTGGTTATGGTTTAAATATGTATTTAATCTTCTGTTCTTGCAGATTTGGGATACTGCTGGACATGATAGGTTTCAGAGCCTTGGCGTTGCTTTCTACCGTGGTGTAGATTGCTGTGTTCTTGAGTGTTATGTGAATGTGCATAAATCATTTGATGATCTCAGCAACTTGAGGGAAGAATTCCTTATTCAGGTATTTTGTTATAATAATTTGAAAAAAAATCTTGACTCACCCCGTAATATAAGGCTTGATTTGAAGTTGGGAATTTGTTCTATGAACTGATGGCTTAATAAATTTATTGCAGGGAGTCCTTTTGACCAATTTTTTTTCCCATTTGTAGTTCATGGTAACAAAGTTGATGTAGATGGTGGCAGCCGTAGAGTGGTACATTTCACTGAGATTTTGAAGTAACAAACAGACTTTCCAAAGTTGATGAACTAATTTCATCAGAAACCATCAGATTTTTGGTGTTGATTTTGTTTTTTTTCATATTTATGCCGACTCTTGGTAAGTCAACTGTATCTCAAAACCTTATTAGATATGATGTGCAGGTGCATGATAAGCCGCATGCTATACTTATAGATCTAATGCTCTTATGCAAGATTGCAGATTGGATGTCCAGTTATGTATGGGTTGGCTGTAAACTGGGAATATGGAGCAAAAAGAGTAATTGAGCTATTGAAGGATAGATTGGATAGTAGCTTTGTGCTGCTTTAAAATATTTTTTAGGTCCTTATTTGGTATTTCTTTTTCTCCAACAAGTAATTATTTCTTCATACAACAAAACTTACTTACTGAATATGGCTCTAGACTCATTTTTAATGAATCAATATCTAACAGATTCTAACTTGTCATGACGTAATGATTTTCAGGTAGAAATACCAAGGTCATAGTTCTTATTGTTCGTATTCATGTGAAGCTGGCCACCTAAAACGACTGGTGCTTCCCTCTCTATGTACGGAGATGAAGACGACAATGCTATGGAACAAGATGCTAGTGGAAACAAAGTTGTTACAGTGGAGAATAAATAGCAGGGTGAAGTGAGTGGGAGTAAAGCTGCAGATATGGACGAAGATGATAACGTAGTCGATAATAAAAAACTATGGTTATGGAAATAGTAATGAAGCTAATGACAACAGGACGCCGGTTACTATAGATCAGTTAACGTCACCTCCACCTCAATAATTGAGTGGTGCAGAGCCAAATAGAGGTAGGAAAGGAACTTTAATAATTGTTGATTACGGGCATGATGAGGCTGCATTGTCGTCTTAACTGGAAGAAGGGGAAATAGCAGCAATAAGTCATGTAATGTTTGGCACAAAGCTTCAAACTGTAAATAGAACACCACTAGGAACTGTAAAACTATTAACACTAAATAGGAAATCAACTCCTCAGTCATCTGAGTCACAATATGATGCAATGAACTATAAAGGAAGTGAATCAGAATTTGTAGCCTTGAAGAAGCCATTAATATTGCGAAAGATGGACAGAAGGAAATGGATCCCTTGGACATGTTTCTCCCTCCACCACTAATGAAAAAGTGCGCTGATGAATTGCAAGAAAATATCATCAAGTTTCTGATGCTGAAAAAGGAAACTGTGAGAAGCTTTAATTCAGAAGTGCCCAATTGGAAAGAATATCGCAACCCGAATTTATGGACTTAAAATTTCATGTGATGTTGTTGATTGTAATTAGATATTTATACGTAACTGTTTAAAATAAGTATGTTTATGTTATTTAGTTGATTACAGTGAATTGTCTCGGTAAGCGACTAAGCGTTGCCTACTGTGAATGTTTTGTTAGCGCGTTATGGTTATGTGAATAATGAGCTGATTTCAGAACATAAAAGTTAATGTGATGATGTTTATTTAACTGATTTCACTAATTCTATTTAATTAACTGTTTGTATGTTAATTAACTGTTTGAAGTAAGTGCGTTTATGTTAGTTGATTACAGTTAAGAGCTCCGGTGAACGTTGTCGGTTAGTAACGTTTCAATAACGGGAAGTATGTCTTCGTCGTATTTTATACCTAACGACGTATTAATCGAAATCTTACTTCGAATACCTTTAATCTCACTTTATCTTTTCAAATCCATATCTAAACACTGGTTATCTCTCATAACATCTCCAAGTTTCACTCTCCGTCTACGGAACCAACCATTGCCTAAAATCGATCCTGTTTGGGGTTTGTTTCCCCAACAACGTGATTCTTCTGCTTTCGCGCCACTAGATGTCAGAATCACAGACCAGCTAATAAGTTTTAGATCAATGTAAAATAATGGTCATAAGCTACAATAAGCACATTAGGCCCGTTTTTTATTCTCTATCATGTACCTTTACATGTTTTGCGTCTTGTATTTGTTAGCTGCAGCAATGTTACAAAGTATTTTGTGGCTAGGGCTTCCATTAGTTTATTGTATAGAAATCTTGGACTCTTAGTTATATCATGAAATTTGAACAAGAAAAAAAGGAAAACACAAGTGATATCACATCGTCTTTATAAAACCATCCAAGCATCCAACAAGTCTGTAAAATAGTAAAACTTAAAAGTTATCACATTTGTATTGTTAAGCAGTTTCATTTTGTTCACAATGAAAATTATACATCAAGCTCGCCTTCGTTAAAAATAATTTTCCGTTTACTAACACCATCAAAATTAAATAAAAAAAAAACAACAAACAAATGATTAAAAAAATGCCCGACCAATCGTCTTGTAATATTCTATGACTATTTTTGTAAACATATTTATGCTAACAAAAAACAACAAACAAATAATCATAAGTCATGCCCGCCCATTGGGCGGGCTTCGAAATCTAGTATATATATATATATATATATATATATATATATATATATATATATATATATATATATATATATATATATATATATACTAGTTTTCAAAGCCCGCCCAATGGGCGGGCATGACTTATAATTATTTGTTTGTTGTTTTTTGTTAACTGAAATACATTTTTTAGAATTGTCAAACACTATTATAAAACAATTGTTTATTTGGTTTTTAGTTGTTGACGTTTTTCAAGGGACTGTTCCATACTTGTGTTCAAATTTAGAATAGCAATTACAGCAGCCTAAATTAAATTCAAATATAAGAATTTTTTGAACTAATAATGTAGGTCAATATGAGAGGCCATTTTCCGAATGTGTCACATAAGAAAATAAGAGAACGGAAAGAACAAACGTGTACCTGCATGTTAGCTTCATCCCATGGTAGCCCAACTCCCATACCCCATACACTTCGCCATCTATTTCATCCTGGAAACATGACAAATAGATAAACAGAATTAAGGAAATGCATAAACATGAATAAAAATATAGATCAATTATATACCTGACCAATGTCTATCTAAATGAATACATGTTATTTGACACTTTAAAATCTAAAAAGGTAACGTAATTACTTGTGCATATAATTCGTTGTTCTGACATTACCTTGTCAAGTGTACTTGCTTTTTTTTCATTTATTTCTTCGCGAATTTTCCCTCAACATTTAGTTTCTAAATGACCAAATGGTCAAGTACCTAGCCAAATACAATATAGTTATACAACAATCATAAATCACACAATACTTATACAATGGAATACGCTGCAACATCACAGCAAATTAATTTTTATTTAACTACTTAACGATATTTGTTAGCCTTGATTATTTTTATTAGAAGTGATGGTCATTCACATTTAGGAACTTTGTAACGTGTGTTAGATATCATGATAGAATAGTCAACGGGCTCGTGGATTGGGCTAAGCTAATTGGGCATTAGTTAAGATAAGCTAGCCTTGTATAACTCCAAGTAACCCAATCCATGTCCAAGCCCATATACGGCCCATGGCCAAGCCTTAGGGCATCCTCTCTCTTGTACTATATATACCCCTCAAGTATGTCATTTGAGGGGTGTGCTTGAGTGTGTGTGTGTGTGTTTTTCCTTTGAAGCAATATACATCTTATTGTTTCATCTTTCTTCTCTCTACCTCTCTAAACATATACACGAATTTATACATCAAGTCACCAAGTTCTTTCTTTTCTTTATCTTTCTCTACGCCTACTGTTTGTATAACGTGGGTGTTTGTGTGGTAAAGGTTGTTATTGTGATAAGGTATACGTGATAAAGGGGATAACAATTGGTATCAATCGCCTAACAATGGTTTAGGAGTGTTTGTGTTTGTTTTGAAGGGTTACGCGTAAAAGGCTCTCGTTATACGTTTTTGTCACGCTTAAAACTTTAATTTGTGCACTCAAAATTTCAAGATTCTTGTGGTTTAAGGTTTATTTGGTGCTAAAGTTTCAGTTTTTTGCAAAAAGTTTGAAGCTTTACGTGTTTTTCTTCATTTTTAAGCTCGTATTTGGTTTATTGGTCATTTCTACTCGTAACTTTTCTAAGCACTTTGGGTGAAAAAGGTCAACATTTTTGGGTTATTCGAGTGTTTTTAAGGCTATCTGTGCAAGAGAAATCGGTTGAATCATTGAAATTTTTTTACGAGTAGGTCAAAACCCTAGTTCTACTCGTAAGAAAGTCAACTACGCATAGTTTTCTACTCGTAACTTTTTGGTGAAGAATCTTCATGCTATAACGGTGACTCAGTGCTTCCCTCACTTGGATAAGTGTGTGGAACACTTCGACTTTTGGATATCTCTTACACTGTGATAGTGTAAAGGATTTTTTGATTCTACGCGTAAGCCATTCCTACGCGTAAGTCATTCCTACGCGTAAGCTATTCCTACGCGTAAGCACTCTTGCTACGCGTAAGTTGGGTTCTACACATAAGAATTTCCTACGCCTAAGGATTCCTACGCCTAAGCATCCTACGCATAAGATCCTACGCCTAAGCCATCCTACTCGTAACTTCGTAGTCTACTCGTAACTTCCTCTTCCTACGCCTAAGCTTTAAAAAAAAAATTCAAATTTTTACGCGAGTTTTTTGGCGGGAAAACTTGAGTAAAATTTAATTTTTCAAGGAGACTAAACGTTCAATTTTTACGCGAGATTCAAATTTGGGTATAACTTGGAAATTTTTGGTCCTAAATTCAAATTTTTTCGGTAAAATTTGGCGTAAAAATTGTCATAACTCAAATTTTTCATACACCCTTAGAATTGATTTTTATTGTGAATTTCAAATTTTGGGCGAAAATTTTTTAAAAACCAAGTTTACGAGTACGACCTTCGGATAAACCTCAACCGACCATAACTTATCAAACACAACTCCTTTATCGTTGAATCGATCCTACATCAACTTTATCATATCATACCTTCATCAATGGCAACTCAACAAGACATTCATGCAGCCGGTGCCGAAAACCGACCTCCTATGTTGGCAAAAGGTGGTTATCTTCAATGGACAAGTCGAATGCTCCGCTACATCAAGACCAAACCTAATGGGAAACTCATGATTAAATCCATTCAGGATGGACCCTTCAAGCCTCGACAAGTCCATGTCCCTGGAAATCCTGATGCAACACCTCCCATCCCACCATCCTCTCATCTTCAAACTGAATCAGAATACACTGAAGAGGATCAGAAACAAGTCGATGCAGATGACATGGCAATTCATATTATCCAACTGGGTTTACCAATAGACATCTTTGCTGAGGTAGACAGTTGTGAAACTGCTTTCGATATGTGGGAACGTGTTAGACGGCTATGTTATGGAACAGAAATTGGTAAACAAGACATGGAGAACAAGCTGCTAACTGAATGGGAGAAGTTTACATCTACACCAGGAGAATCCATTGAATCCTACTATGGAAGGTTTTGCACTTTGATGAATGAGCTTATCAGAAACAAGTTGGCACCCAGAACAATCGTTCAAAACATCAAGTTCCTGAATAATCTTCCAGAAGAATGGGGACGATATGTAACTATTGTCAACCAAACAAAAGACTTACATCAGGTAAACTTTGATCAACTCAACGATTTTCTGAAACAAAACCAAGCTGAAGCGAATGAAGTTAGGAAAGAAAGATTGGCAAAGAATCATGATCCATTGGCACTTATTGCAAAGACTCAACCTTCAGTTAATACATAACAACAAGCTTCATCATCTTCCACCAACAACAACTTGCAGCAATACATTCCACAACCTCAACAACAATTCTATCCACAAGAACAACAAGTCATTCAACAACCGTATCCACAATACCAGGAACAAGGAATCACTGATCCTGAAGCTGAAGTAGAAGCGACCTTGCAACAGGTATTCTCTTTATTGGATAAAGCATTTAGCAGTCGCATGGGTAATCAGGCGGTTCCGTATCAGGGTAATCAGTTGGGCCAGTATGTTGGAAATCAGATGGGACAGAATGTTGGGAATAGAGCAGTGGGTAATAAGAATGGCAATGTTGCAGCTCCAGTCGTTGGGAATTATGGAAATGTGAATCAGGGTAATCAGATTAAGTGTTATAACTGTCAAGGAGTGGGTCACATGGCAAGGAATTGTCCTACTAAGCCGAAAAAGAAGGATTTTGCGTATCTTCAAAAAGCTATGCTGTTAGCACAAAAGGCAGAATCTGGAATGCAGTTGAGTGCTGAGGAACATGACTTTTTCGCTATTATGGATGATTTGGAAGACCTCGAGGAACTCAATGTGAACTGCATCTACATGGCAAATCTTCAGGAGACTAAGTACGACACTGATTCTGACGCACCTCCTGTCTATGATGCAAATGCAGTATCTGAGGTACCAATCATTGATCCATGCTATAACAATGTCATATGTGATGTGTTTACTCATGACGAACAGAATTCTGTGACGCCAGCACCCACTTATGATACATACCTGGACAATCCGAGTTGTAGCAATACGAACTCCAAAACTCCATATGTGGATCCTAGTGGAGGCTGTGTGGCACAAAATACTGAGACTGATGAGGAAACACGTGCCTATGTTGAATCATTAATCAATCAATGTGGCATTGAAGTTGAGAAAGTTAGAACGGTCAATCGCGAAGTTAAGGCCGCGAATGCTAAATTGACCGCTGGGCTTGAGAGTTACAAGGAGCACGCCAAAGCCTATGAATTTCATACAAACAAACTTTCAGAATTAGAAATTGGTTATCGAGATTCTGTTTTAAGAGAAAAACAATTGCAACTCAAGTATGATACACTTGATGTGAATCTGAACTTGAAAATCAAATCTTTAAACAAGGAAATTTCTGAACAAAATGACCAACTTTCTAAACAAAAAGCACTGTTTTCTGATCTTGAAAAAGAGAAGAAACAGTTGATTGCTGATTTTTCAAAACGAGAAGATTCTCTTCTTGATGAAATTCTGGATAAAAAGGAAACTATAAAGAAATTGGATAATTTGCTTCTTACAACGGGTCATTCTGCTAAATCAAACAAGATGCTTTCTAATCAAGTAAATCCGATTTTTCACACTTCACATAAAATGGCTCTTGGTAACAACCCTCCTTCGTTCCTCAAGAAAGCTCAGAAAGAACGGAATGTGTTGAACAATGGACAACCTTTGCATGAACCCATAATTGTTCGTGATTCTCTTGAAACGTTGGAACTAGCTGAGGAGAGTAGATCAAAAATGAAACAAAAGAATCCAGATCTTAAACCGATTGATTATAACAAATGGAACAAAATTAATGGGATTACTTTTGTTAATCAAAAAGAAACGTCAAAGTTTTCCATAACACCAAGTGTTTCAAACAAAGTGTCAACACCTGTTTCAAAATCAGTTTCAAAACCAGTTGTAGTTTCCAAATCTCTTTCGAAAATCGAACAAATGTCTTCAAACAATCCTTTTAACACAAGTGATACTAGAAGCATTTTAGACGATGTTAAAACTAGAATTGGGAGTCTTCAAGAGACTGTTAAAACTAAAACCACTATGACACCTAACAACTGGTTCTCTACTTTTGATATCGAACAGAGAAAGTTTTTTGAAACTCAAATTGCCCCTCAGCTGAATAACATCAACTCAAGGGTAATTCATGTTGAACAATCACTTTTGAAAGAAACAGCTGACTTTGTCAAGGACCATAAATCCCTGGTAAAGCAAGCTAATGAATGTTTTGAACACATCAAAGTTTTGGAAAATTTGAATGATTCTCTCTTCGAAGATGTTATGACTACCGATATCATGTCCATTATCTTACAAACATATTCTGTTGAAGATCATGAAAGACTCCAGGATGAGACCTCTGAAATTGTTTCAAAATATGAAAAAGCTCTTATGAAACTTGAAAAAGAAAACGTGTCCTATTTTAAACAGCTTGATCGAAAAACAGAGGAATGCAAGTATGACAAACTGTCGTATGAGCGTGCCTACAAGGACATGCAAGAGCAAAATGATCTTTTGAGAACTCAGTTGGGGTGTCTAAAAGGAAAGGCTGTGGATACTAAGTTTACAAAACCATTGACTGAGGAGAAAACAAATGTTCCAAAACCGGTTTTCAAACCAAAAATGTCTATTTCTCAGCCTCCTCCAAGAGTCAATGAGAAAAACGATTTGTCAAAAACAGTCACTCCACAGTCCCTGCCTATTAAAAAGAGGATTATCAAAGGTTTTGAAAAAGAAAAAGCAGTTGCTGAAAAACCTAAAGTGATTACACCTGGCATTTCTAGGACTAGTACAAGGATTGTAACCAAAAATCCGGTTAAAGAATCTGTTGGTTCTAACAACATGGTCAACAATCACTATCTAGAAGAAGCTAGGAAAAAGGCACAGACTCGAAAAGACGGAATTCTAGGTGCAACATCTAGGGTTATGAATTCTACAAGATTTCAAGGCGCTGCTAGTAGTAGTAAACCATTACCTAGGAACACTCTACAAAAGACTACGGATTGGCTTACATCTAAGAGTAGTTGCACAAAAGAAAATGCTATGCCCTTAGAAAACAACACTAGGAATTCCAAGTCTTTTTCGAACAAGAATCAATTTCCAAAAGACTGTAGTGACAGAGTTAAAGCTGATGTTTTAAACAAGAATATTAAATTTGTCTGTACTACATGTAAAAAATGTGTCTTTTCAGCTAATCATGATGCATGTGCCTCACTATATCTCAAGAAAGATAATTCTCGTGCCAAGGCACAATCCACTAAGACACCAAATAGAAACAAGCCCGTTGATAAAATATCAAACAAAAAGAAACCTAATAGGTGGATCTCTTCAGGACGTAGTTTTTCCAAAAATGAGTCTTCCGCTGCATCTGATAAGAAAACAACTCCTAGATCTTACCTTCGGTGGATACCCACGGGCAAAGTTTTCAACCAAATAGGTCTTAGATGGATTCCCACAGGAAAGATTTTTGATACTTGCTCCAACACAGATAATAGTGAAACTCATCAACTTAAGGAAGTCAAAACCACTACAACCATTGATAGTGATCATCTTCACCGTGAGGAATCTTGTACTTCTAACACTGTTATTTGTGAAAACTCTTCTTCTTTGGCTGCAGGTGAATCAAATAAATCTGAACCCAGCTCATCAGAGGGTTCCAATTCTGTAAAATCGTCTTCTTCATTTTCTATATCTTCTATTTTTGATTTTCCATTTCTTTTATAAAACCAACAAAAGCAAAATACAAAAATAGAAAATTTTCAAAAAAATACAAAAACAATAGAAAATCAAAAATCCAAAAATATTCTTCTCACAACATGTCTCTCGTATAATTGATATTCTGTACGTTTCTAGAAATGTCATTCAACAATGATACGGGCATGTACAGATGCTTGAGCGAAAGTTCTTTAATTGTTTTCTAAAACATGTCGTTTCTCAAAATTTCTTAATAAAGTGGCTTTCGTATACTTCAGTACGAAACCCGGACTTCAACATAATGGCTTCTGAACACATCAGTTCAGGACCCACGCTTCAAAGAAAGGAAAGTGCTTAACCAATCAAAGGTTTTAAATATTTTTCAAGCACTATTCCTAAAAACATAAATGGCTTGTAAGTATTTCCGCTTGCAACCCGAACTTTAAAGAAAGGAAAGTGCTACGCAAAATCGATTTTCATCAATATCGAGCACTTATCCTAAAACAAATGAAGATAATACTTCTTCAATATCTTCAAAAGATTTTTTTTTAAATCTTCATCTTGCGTACCATTGATTCAAAAGTTTTCAAAAAGATTTTTCAAAATCTCTCACATTTGGTACCAAGATAACTCCCTCTAAACCCTTAAATGATTCTAAATTTTCTGTACGAAAAATATGCTTTCTTTAAGGGGGAGTATAAAAGAAAAATTGTTCCAAAATTCATGATAAATCAGTTTCTCTCCAAATGCTTTCCGAAAAACATATCTTTTAATCATTTTGTTTCAAAAACATCATGGATATGCTATTTTTGAGGGGGAGAAATGTGATTAAAATGTGATCAAAAAGTTTAATGTTCGTTGTTTGAATCTCAAAAGAGCTCGACTCAGTTGAAACCAATGAATTGACGAGGAATCAAAGTCAGTAAATGTACCATTTCGAGAAACTTTCGATGGACTTGACCAGGACGGGTAATAATTTCAAGCTAGTTCTCTAGTGATGTAAACGTGTCTCGAATCGGTCTTGTTCATTTAAAGTCGATCAATTCAAAAAGTGCGAACTCTACCCTCTATGTGCAGATTTCTGTCAAAACATATAAGCACATGTGAAGGGGGAGTGTTTCTGAAAATATATAACTCTCGGAGTGTTGCAAACATGTTTTCTATCATAAACACTCTGAGAGATTTTCAAGAAAAATGGTTTATGGCAACAATAGGACAGTCATGGAGTTATAAGGTGACTAAGGATAGGAAATCCGTCCTATGATCCGCCAGAGCCGAAGGGATCTACCCAAGGACATCACAAATAGTTAGTATTAGAAGTCCTTAGGAATGATTGAAAAAAGGAGTAATGTGAGAAAGGAGAAAGAAGGGGTTGAAGAATTAAAAAGAAATGTAAAAGAAAGGGTGAAAAAAAATAGCCCTCCATATTCAACCTTAGGGCAGAAACCGGGTTCAATTCATCTGCTACTGGTTGTCACTAGATGACACTGGTATTGAAGACAAAGACGTCATGGACCCAGTGACGCACTGCACCTAACCTTCTAGCCACTCAATTCCTCTTAAAAGGATTTGTTTCATTCTCACTGGGAACCCTACATAATCTATTGACCTTCTCTTAGAGTTGGTTGGCATTGAAGAAGGAGACCCTCTCCCTAGTCTCCGCTCAGGAAAACCAAAATGCACTATTGAGTCTAGAGCTACGAGATTCATCAAAAGATCTCATAGGAACACTTGACATGACATCGCTTGTTGTTCATCAATAAGGGCACAAGTGATATATTCTAGAGTCCTACGCAGATCTTAGCAATCTGCCAGAACATTTATGAGAGGTTTCACAATTGTGATCCTCGGTGATTGAATGGAAACTCCTGCCAGGGTCAACATCAAACAGCCCTGACAGCAGGTCACTTCGGTAATTCCCGTGGATTACGCTTAGTGTGTCTCAAACGGTCTACAGTCGTGGGGTGAGGCTTCGGTGTACCTCAGCGACTCATCTGAACTGTAGATGTACTTCGGTATATCGCGTTATCTCACTTGTGGGACTCCAGTTCAGGAACGGCCTCTGTGAGAATTAGAGACGTGTTTTCACACTATGCTGTTAACACCCTCGAAATTCAAACTTGTAAGTGCCGGAATCCGCTTATTACTAACCTGTTTTATGTTTTTCTTCTTATGGAAGCTCTGGAGCGGATGGATCGTGCAGACTCGCCACATGCTCATACCATCAACACATGAAAGTTCTCATCAAAATCAAAGGCAACTCAAAGTTAAAGATGATTCTTCGTCAATGTCAAAGAATCTACAAAGTTTAAAGACTCGAGAACTACATCATTGGTAATCAAAGTCAAATAGAAGTGTGAGCATGGTGGAGAAAGGCGTGGAGACACCTAACCAACGAAGTTGACAATGGCAGACAACCACATTAACAGATCACAAAGCATGAAGGAATAAAGAATCAAGACTATTCTATATCTACTCACAAAGTTCAAGCTCAAAAAGATTAAAGACCTATTCAAGTGGAGCATCTTTTGAATGACCACCCCTTAGGGGGAGATTGTTAGCCTTGATTATTTTTATTAGAAGTGATGGTCATTCACATTTAGGAACTTTGTAACGTGTGTTAGATATCATGATAGAATAGTCAACGGGCTCGTGGATTGGGCTAAGCTAATTGGGCATTAGTTAAGATAAGCTAGCCTTGTATAACTCCAAGTAACCCAATCCATGTCCAAGCCCATATACGGCCCATGGCCAAGCCTTAGGGCATCCTCTCTCTTGTACTATATATACCCCTCAAGTATGTCATTTGAGGGGTGTGCTTGAGTGTGTGTGTGTGTGTTTTTCCTTTGAAGCAATATACATCTTATTGTTTCATCTTTCTTCTCTCTACCTCTCTAAACATATACACGAATTTATACATCAAGTCACCAAGTTCTTTCTTTTCTTTATCTTTCTCTACGCCTACTGTTTGTATAACGTGGGTGTTTGTGTGGTAAAGGTTGTTATTGTGATAAGGTATACGTGATAAAGGGGATAACAATATTAAACTGGTGCATTAGTGTATACTGTATACCAACTGGATATGTGCTACCTTAATCTCAAATAAGGATAAACGGGAGAAGGTAGTCAGAATATGGAGATTGAGAGAAACCGAAACCATTATTGGTTGCTCGGAAAATTATCACTCAGAATCTCAAGAAACATTCTCTATAAAAAGGATTGTGAATATTGACCTATACTCATTTTCTAGAACAAAAGACTTACTAAAACTTAAAGTGAAAATAAAATTGATCAAAGAGGTCAAACTACTTGAACTGGTCAAAAGTCGCCTAATGTGTATTTGAATGCTTACTAATGTTCCAAATCAAAAGTCCCAAGTCACTCAACCCACCATTTTTCTACTTCTAATGCTATATTATAGGTCATGCTAAAGCAACTTAATTTGTTGCACCGGAAAAGGACTATGTTAATCATGTAGACAAGTTTGGAATCTCATTCATGCCTAGAAATCCCCATGACAATTCACAATTAGAAAAACGGCCCACCATTTGGCTTCTTCTTAGGAGGCTAACAGGGGTATGGCATTCGAGTAAAGGCATCTATGTGTAAATGCCAACGGTCAACTTTTGTTATTGAAAGTACTTAAAATTACTGTAATAATTTAAATTCACCAAAATTAAATTGCTTATGCCTTTTCATTATATAAAGAAATATAATTTGTTATATTTAGTCAAATGATAGTAGCATCCGTGCTTACATTAGTTATTGACATCAATCCAATTTTGCTATAGTTTGATATAAATAATTTTCAGTAGAATGATATGTTTTGCGTTTGCAATGAGTTTAAAAGCCAATATAAGATTATAACCAAAATTAACATGACAGTACCATCTTATATTGAAGTATGATGTTGGGTATTCGGTAGTAACTATCACGGTTTTTTCTGGTGGGGTGATAGCAAGTACGAATCAGATTGGGATTAGCAAATGTAAGACTTACATTTTAATAATTTGGTTAACTTGTTCTTCTGGTGGGGTGATAGCAAGTATGAATCAGATTGGGTAAGTAATTATTTCTGTTAATACAAATATCGTCATTAAACGTTATTTATATTTTTGATCTTTGCCTAAGTTTTGTTAACGACAAAAGTAAATTTAATTTATAAAAGCTTAAAGCTTGTCAAGTTTATTAGATATTAAAACAAGCTTTCTCAAACAATATATTCATCATTCAAGCATTTACATCTATGATTAGTAACATCTTGATATGACTCTAATCATTATGTATGATAGTAGTTTGTAGAATGTGTTAGGTTCTTAAAACCAAACACTACTTAAGCATTTGCATATTTCTATTTATAGTAATACAACATGTTGACATCATGTATTACATCATGGAGATCATTGGAAGATTCCATTAGATATTTTGTGAAGATTTGTACTCTTCATATCTTGCACAATCTTACTTAGATAGAGTTGACTTTAGGCAAGATTTGATATCTTGACTGTCAGACTGGCGGTACCAATTTGGTACACGGGCGGAACCCTTTTAAGGGGTCCGCGGTCCGTGGACGCTCCTGTCCAAATTGGCTATAAATAGCAATACCAAGCCAAGTAGTTTTTCATCCCTTTCTAACATACTCTCATACATATCTTCTCTCTAACCTTTCTAACTCAGTTTCATATCATATTAGTGATCTCTTTTGTAGCAAAGAAGATCAAGTCATATTCAAGCTTCAACGAGAAGTTGGAAGTCTTGTTTGTTTAGTGTTGTATGATCTAGTGTTGATCCATACTTCATTGTTGTATCAAACCATCATAATCTTGTGAGTGTGAGTGGTTAGTATTTTAGTCCTCAAAATACATTGTGTGTGGGAGTAGTTGTACCCTTGGAAAGAACTCGACATCTAGCTTAGTGTCGGAAATAGTGTAAGCGAAGTGTAAAGGTTTTCTCCGCCGGTGAAAGAAGCTTGTTGACTAGTGAAGTTAAACTCTCGAGTGTGAGACTCGGGGAGTGGAGTAGGGCAAGGAAAAAGAGTCCTTGTAGGCCGAACCACTATAAACAACTTGTTGTGGTTTGATCATTTCTTTCCTTACTTACTTATTACATATTGCTTGCATATTTCATTAACACACTTAAGATCAATATCAATTGATCTTTCAATAAGTTTCAAAACAAAGTTTTTAATCGGTAAACTATTCAACCCCCCTTCTAGTTTTCTACAATTGGTACCAGAGCCTCGTTGCTCAAGAATTTCTAAAATAACTTGTATTTTATAAACTTGAAACGATCCATGGATTCTGAAAACTTTAAAGAAGGGCAATCTATGCAAAGACCACCACTCTTTGAAACCAATGGATTTATCTATTGGAAAAACCGTTTTGAAACATATGTAAAATCAAAAGATATAGATCTTTGGTTTATTATTGTTAAAGGAGATTTTAGTTCTACAACAAAGGATATTTCCGTTGATGAACAAAAGAAATTAGTTGCTAAAAATAATGAAGCTAAAATGATGCTTTATAATGCTTTACCTAGAAAAGAATATGAAATAATTTTTATGTGTGAAACCGCCAAAGATATTTGGGAATCTTTAATTGTTACACATCAAGGTAATTCACAAGTCAAGGATAACAAAATTGATCTTCTTGTTCAACAATATGAACAATTTGTTATCCCTGAAGATGAAACCATTGATTGTGGCTTTGCTCGTTTTAACACTATCATTACATCACTTAAAGCACTTGATGAATCTTTTCGTAGTAAGAACTTTGTCAGGAAATTTCTTAGAGCACTCCATCCCAAATGGAGAGCTAAAGTGACCGCTATTGAAGAATCAAAAGATCTCTCAATAATGTCACTAGACGAGCTAATTGGCAACCTCAAAGTTCACGAAATGATAATGGAGAAAGATTCGGAGATCATCAAAGGAAGAAAGGAGAAGATCAAATCCGTTGCTCTTAAAGCAAAGGCGGAATCAAGCGATGATGGTGAATCTTGTTCCGATAGTGAAGATGAGGAGTATGCCATGGCCGTTAGAGATTTCAAGAAGTTCTTTAGAAGAAGAGGAAAGTTTCTAAGACAACCTCGAGAAGAAAAGAAGCCATTCCGAAAAGATCGGGATGATAAGAAAATCAAAGGTGAAAGAAAGTGTTTTAGATGTGGTGATGCAAGTCATCTCATAGGAGAATGTCCCAAGCCACCTAAGAGCAAAACTCAACGAGCTTTTGTAAGTGGTGCTTGGAGTGATAGTGAAGACGACGAAGAATCAAGCAAGGAAGAGATCGCTCTAATGGCACATGAGTCAAATGAGGTACTTTCCGATTCCTCTTATTCTTCTATAGATGATGACACCTTGCAAAAACAATATAATCAATTGTGTGAGCTAAGTCTAAAAATCATAACTAAAAATAAATTTCTAAAAACTAAAAAGGAATTTTTGGAAAATGAGATATATGAGTTAAAAGAAAAAGCAAAACGACTTGAAAAAGGAAAAGCAAATGACAATGATTGTAAATCATGTCAAGAGCTTAATCTTGAAATAGAAAAACTAAAGCTCACACAAGAAGTTTTAATAGAAAATAATTCTAAGTTTAAAAGGTTTAACAAAAACATCGCTATTGCCGATGAAATAGTTAAAATCCATAAAACACCAGGAGACATGAATGGGCTAGGTTTTAATGAAGTATTAATTCCTAAGAGTCAAAACAAAACGGCCGAAAAGGACGAACATTCTGTCAAAACTGCTGCTGTACAGCACGGACCAGACGGAACCAAAATAAGGGTTCCGTCCGTTGTGCAAAATGGTACCGCGGGTACTTCAGCAGAACAGAATGTTCGCAATACGGACCGTACTGAATTTGTTAAAATAACAAAGAAAACCAATGATAATGTTAAACTAAAACCAGCCATTATATCAGGAGTAGGACTTATTAAAAATGAATTTAGATCAAAAACTACTCAACAACGACATAAAACTTCTTTTGCCAAACGTCCCTTTCCTAAGAGCAACCACAACGTTCAACATAACTACCAACACAACGGTTGGAATCAAAACTTTCCTAGACCATATCAAACTCCAGATTACATGCCATGGAACCCTTATCCATCATTTCCATACATGAATCAAATAAATGGTATGTTTAACCCAAACGGACCCATGAGATATTGGGGACCAAATGTTTGAGTTATTCGCTTCTTAGGTATGTTTGAAAGTTGGATTGGAACCTGATGAATGGATAAAAGATAGTGGATGCTCACGACACATGACGGGCAACAAAAGTCTCTTCTCATCATACCAAGAGTATGACGGAGGTAATGTCACTTTCGGTAGCAATCTCAAAAGCAAAATCATTGGCAAAGGTACGATTGCTCATAACTCTCTAACTATTGAAAATGTTGCTCATGTGGATAGGTTAGGATTTAATCTACTTAGTATTAGCCAACTATGCGATAAAAAGTATAAAGTACTATTTGATGAAAATGGTAGTAAAATACTAAAAGATGGTATCACCATAGCTAAAGGAGTTAGGAAAAATAACATATACGTCATGAAAATAGATAAAACATATAATGACAAACTTTGCCTAACAACATTAGACGATAGCTCATCTCTTTGGCATAGACGCTTAGGTCACGCTAATATGAGACTTATACAAAACCTATCTTCAAAAGAGTTAGTTAGGAATTTGCCAAAACTAAAATATGACCAACACTTTTGCGACGCTTGCAAAATTGGTAAACAAACACATAGTAGTCACAAATCTAAAAATATGGTATCTACATCTAAGTGTCTAGAATTATTACATATGGACTTGTTTGGACCATCCGCTATAAGAAGCTATGGAGGCAACTTATATACTTTGGTCATAGTAGATGATTACTCAAGGTTTACTTGGACGTTATTTTTGAAAACCAAAAATGAAGCTTTTGATAAATTTGAAATACTTAGCAAGAAAATTCAAAATCTTCTAGGTGTCAAAATTGTGTCGATCCGAACGGATCATGGTCGTGAATTTGACAACGAAACTCAATTTGGAAACTTTTGTGATACAAATGGTATAACACATAACTTTTCCGCTCCACGAACACCTCAATCAAATGGAGTAGTAGAACGTAAAAATAGAACAATTCAAGAAATGAGTAGAACAATGCTTAATGAACAAAACATTCCTCAAAAGTTTTGGTGTAACGCCGTTGACACTTCTACATATATTTTAAATAGAGTCCTAATACGTCCTTTCCTAAACAAAACACCATATGAACTTTATAAAGGTAAAAAGCCAACATTAGGATATTTTAAAGTCTTTGGTTGCAAATGTTTTATTCTTAACACTAAGGATTATCTCACCAAGTTTGACCCAAAGTCTTATGAAGGTGTATTTCTTGGTTACTCTCAAACTAGTAAAGCTTACATTGTCCTAAATAAAGAAACAATGATAGTCGAGGAATCGTTGAACATAACATTTGACGAAAGTCCACCTCCCTCTAAGACATCACCTTTGGTAGATGATGACTTAGTTGAAAGTCAAATAATTGAAAGTCAAATTAATAATAATAAGGAAGATGAACCATTAAATAAGGAAATTGTCAACATAAAAGAATCTAAAAGTCATCCATTAGAAAAGGTCATAGGAAAACTTAATCAAAGAACCTTAAGATCACAAGCTCAAAATCAAAGTAATCATTTTTGTTTTGTATCCACCATTGAACCAAAAACCATAAATGAAGCAATAAAAGATGAATCATGGGTAATGGCCATGCAAGAAGAATTAAACCAATTCGTTAGAAATGATGTTTGGAAACTAGTTCCAAAACCCAAAGATCAAACTATAATTGGAACAAAATGGGTCTTTCGAAACAAAATGGATGAAAATGGTATAGTATCTAGAAACAAAGCTAGGCTTGTTGCACAAGGTTATAATCAACAAGAAGGAATTGACTATGATGAAACTTATGCACCGGTAGCTAGACTTGAATCTATTAGAATATTACTTGCTTATGCATGTGCTTATGATTTTAAATTATTTCAAATGGATGTCAAAAGTGCTTTTCTTAATGGGTTTAT
Source organism: Chrysanthemum seticuspe (assembly GCA_019973895.1). Classification (NCBI taxonomy): domain Eukaryota; kingdom Viridiplantae; phylum Streptophyta; class Magnoliopsida; order Asterales; family Asteraceae; genus Chrysanthemum; species Chrysanthemum seticuspe. Next base: position 83,040,741 of record BPTQ01000003.1, read on the forward strand.
TAACGAAGAAGTGTATGTTGCTCAACCTCCCGGTTTTACTGACTTTGAGAAACCACATCATGTCTTCAAACTCAAGAAAGCTTTATACGGCCTTAAACAAGCACCTAAAGCTTGGTACGACCGTCTTAAGACTTTTCTTATTGATAACAAATATACTATGGGATTAGTAGATAATACTCTTTTTACTAAGAAAAAGGAATCACAAATTATTATTGTTCAAATATACGTTGATGACATTATATTCGGATCAAATTGTCAAGAACTATGTAATGATTTCTCTAAAATCATGCATGACGAGTTTGAAATGAGTATGATGGGTGAGTTAAACTTCTTTCTAGGACTTCAAATTAAACAACTAGAAGATGGTATTTTCTTTAACCAATCTAAATATATAAAAGATATGCTTAAGAAATTTGGTCTTGAAGATTCCAAACCAACTAAAACACCCATGTCTTCGGACACTAAACTCACCAAGGACGAAGAAGGTGAATCCGTAGATAACACTAAATATAGAGGAATGATTGGTAGCCTACTCTATCTTACGGCTAGTAGACCCGACATTATGTTTAGTGTTTGTCTATGTGCTCGCTTTCAAGAAAACCCAAAGGCATCACACTTAGAAGCATTAAAAAGGATTTTTAGATATATTAAGGGAACAACGTGTTTAGGATTATGGTATCCCAAAGGAACGGGTATAGAAACCATAGTGTATGCCGACTCGGATCATGCCGGTGATTATGTCGATAGAAAAAGTACAAGTGGTATTTGTACTTTTGTTGGACATTGTCTCACCTCATGGTTTGCAAAGAAGCAAACGGCTTTAGCCATCTCTACTACTGAAGCCGAATACGTCTCAGCCGGAAAAGCATGTCAACAAGCTCTTTGGATGAAGCAAGCTCTCGTAGACTACGGAATTCATCTCAACGATATTGTGATACTTTGCGACAACAAAGGAGCCATCGATCTCAGCAAGAATCCCGTTCAACATGCTCGTACAAAGCACATTGAAATCCGTCATCACTTTCTTCGCGACAATGTTCAAAAAGGAAACATTTCAATCGAGAAAGTATCCTCCGAAGACAACATTGCCGACATCTTTACTAAACCTCTTAAACGAGAACCCTTTAATCTTCTTAGACTTGGTTTAGGGTTAATGGAACCAAGCATGTAGGATAAACATAGCCTAAAAACATTAGAATAGTCAAACCAAAACAATTTTTGTCTTGTTTCTGCTACTGTAGCCACGGCACCAAACGACAACACGGACGGAACCAAAAATTTGGTGCCGTCTGGTCCGTGGTGTCTACAGAAGCAAAACAGCTTTATACATAACATCTTCTTCCTCACAACCCACTTTACCAAAACGTGTAAAACTTAAACCAAGCTCATTATTGTCATCTTCCCACTCCCTAATCACTGAAGATAACATCATTGTAAGTATCCTAACTACATTTCATCTCTTAATTCTGAGTCTAGGATTCTTATTTATGCACAAAACTATCACAAATCATTACATGGGGTTTTATGTATGCTTTTATACCAAATATGAATTCAATTGGCAAATTGCATAACTAGTCATTCAAATTAGGTACTACATTATCATATTGCATAAACAAAATCATGTTTCCCACTAATTGATAGATAATAAATATAAGGCCTTATTCAAACAACCAAACACCCCATGTCAAAAGTTTTGAAAAGCTTCTCACTTATAGGAAAACATTTTTCATTGCTAATACAAATAGAAACGTTAGAATTTTCATCACTTGCATGCTCTTGAATACTAAAGGTATTGCATAACTAATATGCACTCCCGGGTATATTCAAATATAGCCACATTGAATTAGGAGCATTTGGGTTATCTCATGGTATCTGCCAAACACTCCACTAAAACCATTTTGTGCATAAAATGAGTCGAGATAACCGCAACTCCAAATTGTTTTCATATAGGCACACACTAGAATCAAAAACATTAAAATTTATCTAAATTTTTTTTAACATGTTAATTCTTATCCTTAGGAATAACCATGGTAGCCGCAAGATTCTATGATCACAAAGACACTCTTAACTACATTCCCAAACACCACAAAACCAAAGGACTCACCAAGGAACAAGTAGAAATATTTAGGGGTCTAGAATCAAGGTATTTCCACGAGGGTAGAACCATTCACTCATCCTTCCTTGAGCATACCAATCTTCGTGAAGAACTAGCCGCCATTCAATTCGATTGTCTTCTTGACATTGATGAACCAATTTGTCCTAGGTTCGTATTAGAATTCTATGCTAGTGTGACCGGTTTTAGTGATGAAGATGATGAGTTTTGTCTTAGCTTTAGAATCAACCAAAATGACTACACCATCACTTTAAGTGACTTTGCTAGAGTACTAGGAATTCCCAACCGAGGAACTTGTGTCTACACGGATAAGTGGTCACTCACCGCACTTGATGCAATCAATGACCGCTCTCTCCCCTACATAACCCGTTTAGCCGATAAGGATGTCATCCGTGAACACCTTTTTAACCCAAAAACGGATACAACCCGAGTCACCCGAAAGGGAAAAGAGGTAGACCGAGATCCATATGGAATGGAGCTCAATGAACTTAAGCACGAATTTAAGAAATGGGAGGAGTTACTTAGAGCAAACGTCATTAGCACCATAGGGAATAGGGATCACATAAACGCTTGTCTTTGCCACATGCTTTACAACTTGTCCACCCGACAACCATTCAACTTAGCCTACTACATAGCTAGGAGAATGATTGATATTCCAACTCAAGGATCCGTTGCTCTTCCATACGGGATGCTTCTCACCCGTCTCTATAGAAACTTCGCTCCAATTCCACGAACCCCAAAAGGGATGCACCTTCAATATGATCTCATCCCTCACATCTTTGTACCTTTGAGTGATGCTCGAGTTGCTAAGACTAAAGGCAAAAGAGCTAAACCTCCAACTCCTTCATCATCATCATCAAATAGCTCCGAGGATGGTCTTTCAAGCTCTCGTCTTCCACCTCAAGAGTATTACACATCTCTTCCCGAGATTGAGAATGAATCAGCAGAATTCAAGCAAACTAAGGGAATGTTCAAGTGCCTTGGTAGGATGATGAACAAGATTTACAAGAAGTTGGACAAATAAGGGTACTTTAAGGAGTGTTTGGAACAATGCATTATCGTTAATGTTTGATACTATTTAGTTGTTTTTATTATGTAGGATGATAATATAACTTGAAACAATGGTGTATGCTAACAATCTCATGCAGGGGGATAGCACAAGTATGCTATCAAATTTTACCCATTTTCACTATATTGTGAAAATCAATAAGCCTTGCTCTTAATCTATGCTCCACTGTGTTTACATATGTGTTAGTTACTTTTCCTAACTAGAAATGTTTAGTATAACAGGTTTTGAGAAAAAATTTCAGGTTTCGGAAATTTCAGTTTTTAAGAAACATTCTGTCCAAATTTCAGCACTCCACGGATCAGACGGCACCTTTATTTTGGTACCGTCCTTTATGAATTTTGGTACCGCCATATCTGTACAGGCGGACCAGACGGCACCCTTTTTTGGGTTCCGTCTGTGTATGATTTTGGTGCCGTGGATCCTCCAGGTAATTTTCTGAATTTCGACTCTTTCGTAATTCCAAATTATCTTCCATCACTTATAAATCAATCTTAACTAGTTTATACTGTTATTAGAACTAGTATTATTCACTAAGGGATGTAAGAAATCCATTTCCCACCAAAATTCAAAAATTTTGAAAAATCCACCCAAGGAGCCCTTTGGCATAAAGGAAGGAACCAAATTTTTGGTACCTTCAAATCCGTGGGTAATCTGAATATTAGGAAATTCCACTCACTAGAACACATTTATTGCATATCTTTTCTTCTTCACTCCATCTTCTTTGTATGGATTGACTTGGGTGATATGACTAGCATTCAACCCACTTCCAAATCATTAGGAACCTCATCTATTCAATGGTTCAACATCAAATCAAACCTTTTCTCAACAATTTCTTACCTCTATAAATTGAAAGGCTTTACTATGATCATCCTCACACCTTCTTCATTCTCACTTACTATCTAGCAAATCAAAACCCAAGATAAAAATGACTAAATCATCACCAAAACCTTGCAAGAAAACCGCTAGAATGAGCGTAAGGCCTTGTTGTTTTGTTAATCTTAGCTCATCATCCGAATCTTCACCACTCACCATCTCATCTCCCATTAGAGATGATACACACCTTACCTTGGCTACACCCACTTCATCACACATTGTGATCGCCACTCCACCACCATCAAAAGCACCTACTTCACCTCCACCGGCACCCATCCAAACATCCAAAACACCCTCACCACCTTCACCAAGGTCTCCCACTCTCACTCCCATGGAGTTATTTTCTACTCCACCAACATCACCAAATCCTTTCCTAGAGGACTTGGAAGACTTGCCTCCTAGGCCAAGTCATCCACCACCATTGCCATCCTTTGGCACCATTGAGCGAATCGCTCATGAATCACCTCGGTCATCCATTGACCCAAACGCCCCATTAGGGCCAAGACCTCTCCTTTTCCACCCCATTCACAAGGACATTCATGGTCCTTTATACGGGGATCATCCACTTCCATCATCAATGTCCCCTCATATTGAGGACATTCCGGAGAGCATGTGGGATGACAATCCCACTAGAGAGGAGATTCAAGCCGAACTCCACAACCTCCACCAATTCAAAGGCATGGTGGATTCTCACTTAAGTGAGACAATGTAAATGCATAGTGCTTTGCTTGCATCCATCATGACCACTCCAAACATCCCCAACACCACCAACACATCCACCATTCCACCACCACAACCTCCGCAAACTTTCTACCCACCAAGACATGGTTGCTCCACTTGTGAGCAAACGGGTCAAACCGTGGAACGGACCCGGATTATGGTCCATGACTTCCACGAAGAAATGAGGTTCATCCTCAACCACATTCTTGAGCGTCTCAACGCTATTTCCCATCCACCATCTCTTTAGGATGGTTTTTAGAATAGTCTTTTATTTGTTTTTGTTTTTAGGATAATTTTTTTTTCTCTTGTACTAGAAACACATCATTGTGTTCTCTTTTCATGATCTTTACTCATGAAAAATTTTAACAAATGAATGTTGTTTATTATGTTGTTGGTGTCATTACATAGTGTTTGGAAATGCTTGTGAATGATCATTATTACTAACAATTTTTTTTGTAGCTTTATTTTCACAATCCTTGTATCTTCCCATTAAAGCACCCAATTTAGGGGGAGCTTTGAACAAGGGGGAGATAATAAGCTCGGGCTCATTACATTCCGCATAGCCTCTTCTTTTTGTTGAGACAAAAAGGGGGAGAAAATATAGAACTTGGAAATTATTTATATTTGACTTTTCTGAAAAAGTCAAACTGGATACAATTGACTTTCTAAAAAGTCAAACATGAACCCTCATTGATAATACTTGACTTTTCTTAAAAAAAGTCAAAATGCATACTTTGACTTTCTGAAAAAGTCAACATCATGCATCAACTAGTGAATTCTTTGACTTTCATAAAAAGTCAAAATTCATACACTTATATTATCATTTCCTTTTCAAAGTTCTAAAACTAATATTTTTATAACTCTTGTACAAACTTTGTTTCTTTTATAAAAATAAAATTTATATTTTGTCCTCAACAAAAAGGGGGAGATTGTTAATACAAATATCGTCATTAAACGCTATTTATATTTTTGATCTTTGCCTAAGTTTTGTTAACGACAAAAGTAAATTTAATTTATAAAAGCTTAAAGCTTGTCAAGTTTATTAGATATTAAAACAAGCTTTCTCAAACAATATATTCATCATTCAAGCATTTACATCTATGATTAGTAACATCTTGATATGACTCTAATCATTATGTATGATAGTAGTTTGTAGAATGTGTTAGGTTCTTAAAACCAAACACTACTTAAGCATTTGCATATTTCTATTTATAGTAATACAACATGTTGACATCATGTATTACATCATGGAGATCATTGGAAGATTCCATTAGATATTTTGTGAAGATTTGTACTCTTCATATCTTGCACAATCTTACTTAGATAGAGTTGACTTTAGGCAAGATTTGATATCTTGACTGTCAGACTGGCGGTACCAATTTGGTACACGGGCGGAACCCTTTTAAGGGGTCCGCGGTCCGTGGACGCTCCTGTCCAAATTGGCTATAAATAGCAATACCAAGCCAAGTAGTTTTTCATCCCTTTCTAACATACTCTCATACATATCTTCTCTCTAACCTTTCTAACTCAGTTTCATATCATATTAGTGATCTCTTTTGTAGCAAAGAAGATCAAGTCATATTCAAGCTTCAACGAGAAGTTGGAAGTCTTGTTTGTTTAGTGTTGTATGATCTAGTGTTGATCCATACTTCATTGTTGTATCAAACCATCATAATCTTGTGAGTGTGAGTGGTTAGTATTTTAGTCCTCAAAATACATTGTGTGTGGGAGTAGTTGTACCCTTGGAAAGAACTCGACATCTAGCTTAGTGTCGGAAATAGTGTAAGCGAAGTGTAAAGGTTTTCTCCGCCGGTGAAAGGAGCTTGTTGACTAGTGAAGTTAAACTCTCGAGTGTGAGACTCGGGGAGTGGAGTAGGGCAAGGAAAAAGAGTCCTTGTAGGCCGAACCACTATAAACAACTTGTTGTGGTTTGATCATTTCTTTCCTTACTTACTTATTACATATTGCTTGCATATTTCATTAACACACTTAAGATCAATATCAATTGATCTTTCAATAAGTTTCAAAACAAAGTTTTTAATCGGTAAACTATTCAACCCCCCTTCTAGTTTTCTACAATTTCATTGAGCACATGATGCATACTCTTTTTTCTATAATAGTATCACTTTATAATCCTTCTCCATCTTCGCCACGAGACTACCCGCCATATACCTTTGTTACATCTAAACCGTCTAAGTTCATCACCTTAAGAAGAGAACTTGTTACTGCTAGTAATATAAAAACGTGACTATCACCTAATCTATTGCAATGAACCTATCAAATCTACTATCATGTTATTATCTACAAAGGGTGTCTCCATATATGACTATATCTGAACATATGCTACTGCGTTTCAGATATAGTCATATATGGAGAATGTTTTAAAAGCACTCTCCATATATACCTGTATTAAAATGAGTTACTTATTTCATTTCATTTCCAGAGTGTCGTCGCCTGCGATTGTTTTAAAGCAATAACTATAGCCATCAGATGCGTATATTGCTGTTAGTATTAGGATTAGAAACATGACAATTGTATTAGGCATATTTAAAACAGGAATTGTAAGGTTTAGTTACAGTGCATCGGTTGGCTGACAATGTGGATAGGGAGATTTTGCCAACACGTTCTTACCATAGGTTAAGCATTTGTGGAAATACCAGCTCTCGTTCCAGCGATCTTGAGTATAACTACTTCTTCAGTGAATCTTACATCCTGCATTTCAATATAAAATATTCAGAACATTTTTTTTTACGTGCGTGTGCATAAGGAAGACATGTGATACCCTGTGGTATTCTGGATTCAGGTCGGTCATGGTTATTAGCTGAAGCCGATTCCTGTGCTCTTACTGTTCCTTGTCTCCAAGCCTTTGAGAATGTACGTTCGCTGTTGCTGTGAGACTAACGAATTGTTCGTATCTATTTTTTGTAGACATTAGTAACTGTATATAATTCTGATAATTCTTTGCCTAACCTATTTGCTGTAAAGCATGTTACTTACTTCTACCTTGATTACCAAGGAACCATATCCAAAATGTTAGGCTTCATCTGCTTGTTCTTTAACTTTTCAGCTGGTGGAGTTTTTGTAACGATTCTTTTGGTAATCTTCTTGTTCTGGGTTGGTTTCGCGAGATCAACAAACTGAGCAAGATGACTAACACAAAGTCACCGCTCAGTAAGATGTACAAAGTAACCCTTGCGCTCCATACAACAGATCATCGTCGTCCCATTTTGTTCTTGAGAGTTTATGACAGTCTGATTTTACGGTTTCTATAATCTCATTTGGTTACTTTGTGATAGGTAAAAAAGGGTGTAACTCATTTTTGTGGCAATATGGGTATAAAAAATTCCCAAGTAGAACTGAACCCATTATGACCCATTAACAAAACTGTCCAACTCGCCCGTTTTTTGAATGTGTGTAAACTGTCTTTTGAATATTGGAGTATGGAAATTAATTTTTTAATCACTATGCCTCCAAAGCTGTTCATGTTTGCCCATGAATATGAGTTATGGCCATAATAGATGGTTTCAGATTGAGCTTGCTGATGCACGTACCCATTAAGGACAGTCTCAAAAACCGTTGAAGTTTTTTTTATAGATAAGTTGGTATCGATCAAATGTTAAAGCATGTAACCGCATATTGCTTGTAGTGCAGTAGCAGTCTGTTTACCTTTTTGTGGGTGTTTGGCGAAATATAGTATATATATATTTTTTTTGGCTAATTTTACACTGAAATAAGTAGTAAAGAAATAAGTAGATAAGCACTTTTTTAGATGATAAGAAAATTGAAAGTTAAATAAGCAAGCATAATTCAAAAATATTTTTGTTAAATCTTTAACACAAAATTGAAATTTAAGAGCTATGGTGGTCACGAAGGGTTGGCTTAACACAAATATTAGCATAATCAGATTATAATTCAGCTCGAAATAATTCACTTGCCTGATCAAATAACCTCATTGAGCTGAAACTTGTACCTTCACGACACACGCTTGTTGTTTTAGTGCCCAATAACTCTTCATCAACATCCTAATTAAAACGTTAGTTGGACTCAGTACATTGAAAAATAACACGACATTAAATAAACAAATGAGTATATACATACTTGGCATTGGTAGTCAAACTCCTATGTATATTGTTTGGCAATCAAATGATATCTTCCTTTGCATATTGTTGTGATCGGGACCTGAGGTGTTTTTTTTATCAACAGAATCACTTAAGCGAGTGTTTGGGATTGCTTATTTTTCCAACTATTTTTAAGCATTTTAAGTCACCGCCACCATAACTTCCTAAGGAGATCAAGAACATCACATGCTTAGGATTGAGGAGTGCAGCTGACTTTGTTCCCAGCAATCCAAGAGATTTTCCGTTACAAATCAACATGTATATATTGATACAACAATTAATAATCTTATTTAGCATAGTCATATCATGAGTTTTGAGGTCCAAATTAGTATTTAGTACAACGCTTATATGTTTACATGCATTGTTGGTGTAAAAGTAAAATTATTATTTGTAACCATAGTTATAACCGTAAACTTGCTATTGCATGCATTGTTAATTTTATGCATAGATTTGAAAAGTTCTTTCATGTTTCTATTTTAGCATCAAATAAAATATAGAAAGATACAGGAAAGCAACTTCAAGTACACCAAGCACTTGGTCAACCCAAGAGATCAATGCTCAAGTAAGATATATGTCCTATGCCTTCTTTTTTGTACTTAGATAACATATATGTGAGATCTTATAACGTGAACACATAATATTAGTTAAAAGTATATATGTCAAACTTATATATAAGCACATATAAATTAAAACCTACACGTTAACATGTAACCTTTATTTTAGCGCACACACGTAAGGTATAGCCTGGTAATATTTATGTTGTTAACATTGTTGACGTTATTTCTGGTGAATGCAGTTTTATCAACAGGAGTCTAAGGGGGTGTTTGGTTGGGGCAATTTGGGGGATATTGGAGGCATTTGCATTTTAAATCACTTCAAATGTCCTGTTTGGTAACTCAAATGGGGGCATTTGAAGTAATTTACAATTCCTTGAATTGACAAAATGGAGAGAATCAGAATGCCTCCAAAAAACGAGAAATTTTAATTTACTTGAAAAAAAAATTATAAACTTTTTTTCTTATTGTTTTTTTTTATAAACTTTTAAATAGAATATTTATGATTTTTCTTATAAACTTTTTTTATAAATTTTTTATAAACTTTTTTTATAGATTTTTTTTTAAACTTTTATTATAAATTTTTTATAAACTTTTTTTAATATTTTTTTTATAAATTTCTTATAAATTTTTTATAAACTTTTTTATAAACTTGTTTATAAAATTTTATAAATTTTTTATAAACTTTTTTTATAAACTTTTTTTTATAAATTTTTTATAAATTTCTTATAAATTTTTTATAAACTTTTTTTATAAACTTTTATAAATTTTTTATAAACTTTTTTTTATAATTTTTTTTATTTATAAATTTCTTATAAATTTTTTATAAACTTTTTTAATTAATTTTTTATAAACTTTTTTATAAACTTTTTTTATAAATTTTTTATAAACTTTTTTTATAAATTTTTTAGTAAACTTTTAAATAGAATATTTATGAAATTTATATTAAAAAAAATAAAAAAAGAATTGTAAATTTATGTGAACCAAACATGCGAAGGTATTTTAAATTCCGGAATTTTAAATTCTAAAGAATTTAAATTTTCTAGAATTTGAAATTCCGGAATTTCAAATTACCCCAACCAAACGCCCCCAAGAAACTTTGTCAGCAGATACAAATGCTTCAAAATACTAAAAGGTGAACATAGGCCCACTCTAAAGACATCCCTTTCAACCCGAACCTATTTTCACCCATTTCGGCACCTCTAATCTTGGTTTTACATAATGTTTGTGTACATAATGATTACTTGTTAACAGAATGATGATAACAATACATTGATGTCGACACTGAGCAGGTTTAGCTATTGATGAGGTATGATTCAAGATTATAAAGTACTTTGTAAACTGGTCCAAAACGTCCCTCGCCGAGCTTGTTGTTGGGTGAGAAGTTGTCGGTTGCGACGAGCAGTGTTGACAAACTAAACAGTGATAGCTGTATCACTCCTTTTTGTTCAATTGTATCTTGTGTTGATACAAATACAGGAGCTATTACTGGTCAAAACCACAATGCCCAAATTAAATGGATATGCTTCAGGAGGACATTAAATGAGATAAGAGAAACTGGTTACCTTGTGCCATCGCCTTTTGCTTCCTTTTATTCTTGACAATTAACACACATAGTCCAAGTAGAATAGCTAATCCCACACTCACAGGGATGGCTATAATCGTCACTGATATCTTTTTACCTGATAACTTTTTGTCTTTCTCTATAGATATAAACTTACAAGGTTAGAAAATTTTCAATTTTTTAACGGTAACAAAATAATAGTTTAATTACCTAATTCTGCAGCAGCCATCCTAAAACGACCCCTATCAACCTGAGCATTTTCACCAATCACAAATCTCTCTCTCTAACTGCTTATCTTGCCACTTATATAAATCATTAAAACATGAGAATATCAGTAATTGGGATTACCAATATTGAAATGGCGATCACTAATCCCAAATCCACTGATAAGCAGAGGCAAACCCCGGGCATTCACCACCTCTATTTTTTTTACCCACCTTCTTTAATCATCTGATTTTTCCAACGATTAGCATCTTCTGCTGCATACGCTTCATCTTCTCTACTAATCTATTTACTCTCAGGAACATAGTCAATAGACTGGTTTTCTGTATCCCGTGCCTGTTGTGATGCAGTGACCTTAGCTTTCTCGAATCTAATTGAACTTCTTAGAAGGTCACCCATTGAGAAGCCCTTTGACTTGGTCCTATAATAAGTGCAGCAGTAAATCAAGAACTATGAGTAAATGCTGGTGAAAAGTGCTAGTTTCATATACTAATTAGAAATTATGTAGGTGCATTTCTGACTGTGAACCGTAATCTCAGAGTCCACAGTTTTAACCCATTTAGTACTTTTTCTTAGCGAGACCTATCTACTATTATTGAATGGGTCTGTTTGTCTTCTAACTTTAAACAGGTTAACTTATACAATATCAAAAAAGAATCGGTTGGCCGAAAACGGGTGGTAGGGTCACCTAAAAGTCTACTTTTAAAGCCTACTTCCTAACTTATTTTCATCCAAATAGTTAGGTTGTTGTTGCAATAATATAGAAAAGAAGAGTTGCAAACTCGCCCTGGCCTGTTTTGACCCGTAACCAAAATGACTTGTTTTGACATGAACATAATAAAAAATGTTGGAATCACTCTTAAACTACATTTCAAGTGTTAGTAATTAATATGTAATAGTTAGCTTAATATGGCTTTTATGCTAGTAATCATGCCAAGGCTTATGTAGAAAGCCCATGAGCCTTGGCCCAAGCCCATAAAGGAAAGGAAGGGAACTTGCATGTTGCCCTAGTTCCTTCCTATAAATACTCTTGTAAACCCTTACTTGAGGGTTGGTTGTTCAATTCACATTCACTCTTTACGCATAACCTTTCTTATACTCATACGTGTGTGTGTGTGTGTTATTGTTCATCTGATTTCTTTTTTCTCTATTTCATATATTGATGCTTGTGTTATGAATATGGGAACCTAACAGTGGTATCATTCGCCAAATAGTTGGGTGAAAAGGTTTTGTTTTTGAAGTTAGTTTTTGGTCTTACGCGTAACATACGGTTTCAAACTTTGCCACGCTTAAAAAATTATTTTTTACACTTTTCAATCCAAGATTCTTGTACTTTTAACGTTTTTAGGTGTTAAAATATCTGTTTTTGGCAAAAAGTTTCGAACTTTACGTGTATTTCATTGCTTTTAAGCTTGTTTTTATACGTGTATGCTTTTCTACGCGTAAGGTGTTTCTAAGTTTTGGATCATCAAGTTTCACACTTTTGTGCTATTTTGGTGATATTGAAGCTGTCTCATCACAAAAATCTGGTTTAGAATCACTTTGGGCTAAAAATCAGTTTTGGTTAAGTTTTACGCGTAACTAAACCCTAAAGTTACGCATAATTTTTCCTTGGATCGATCTTCAGTTTTCGTGGTTTACTCAGTGTTTTCTTGCTTGGATAAGCCTGAAAATACTTCGACTTTGGATATCCTTTACACTGTGATAGTGTAAGAGATTTTTTTGGCAAAACCCTAATTTTACGCATAAGCTCACTCTTACGCGTAGAAGTCTTTACGCCTAAGATTAATCTTACGCCTAAGCCTTGCCTTACGCATAAGCTAATCTTACGCATAAGTCTTCTACGCCTAACTTTCAGTTTACGCATAATCTTAGTGTTTCTCAATTCATACGCGTAAGCTAATCCTACGCGTAAATATCACTTTTACGCGTAAGTTTGGTGTTTTTACGCCTAAGTGTTACTTTGCCTTAACGTGTTTTTTACGCCTAAGCATACTTCATCAACAACGTTTCATTCGACTACAAAGATCCATTTAACAACACAAGTTTTCAACATGTCTCAACTACCATACTCTAACTACTTTCCTTACACGTATAATCAACATCAACAACAACAACTAAGTCCACAACATCAACAATTCAATCAACAACAACAAATTTATCAACAACAATTCAATCAACAACATTATCTACAACAAGGAGCAATTCCACCTCAAATGGTTCAACCACCACCTAGTCTTCAAGTACAACCTTACACAAACGTTTACAATCAACATCCATCCAGGAATACTATGAAGGAACCGACTTGGTTTGCAAAGATGTGTGAAGCTTTAAGTAGCCAACAATCCATTCATGAGGCAGGATCACTTGATAGACCTCCAATGCTCACTCCCGGAAACTATGATCAATGGGTGATTAGGTTCTTTAGGTTTTGTGATCTAAAGAAGCCACATGGAAAGTTCTTAAAGAAGGTCATCTTGGAAGGTCCATTTCAGATGCCTATTCTTGTTACACCCGGTGATCCAAATGCTATTCCACCAAGAGATGATCTCACAAACATTGCAACTGTCGCTGACCTTTCGGGTGATGAACTTCTACACTACGAAGCTGATGAGCTAGCAATGCAATATATCCTTTTAGGATTATCCAATCCAATCCTTTGAAGTGTTGATGCTCAAAAGACTGCAAAAAAGATGTGGGAACATATTCATCTTCTCATGGAAGGCACTGAACTTAATCAAGAAGATATGGAATCCAAAATTTACTTGGCTTATGAACACTTCATGATTGAACCCGGAGAGACATTAGAGTCATATCATCATCGATTCTCTGACATCATTAATGACTTGGACAAACACAACATCATCATGCCAAGAATTGTTGTTAACACTAAGTTCCTAAGTAGTCTTGGTCCTTAGTGGGAAAAATATGTCATTTTCATCCGTCAAGCGAAGAATCTTCATCATGCTACTTACGGATTGTTGTACGACTATTTGAAACCACATCAAAAAGAAGTTGACAAAGAAAGGGATATCCGTGGACAAACTGTTTCACCATCACTTCCGGACAATCAACAACTTTCTTTGTGGGCTCAAACTAGTTATCCTCCTCTACCCGCTCCTCAACCAACTGCAACAATTACACCATATGATCAGTCACAGCAACAATCTCAACAAACTCAATTGGTTCCATATAACAACAACAATGATCAAGCACTTTACAAAGAAGCTAATGAGGACTTTGAAGCTTTCGATGCATTGCAACAAGGATTTGTTATGATTGCTAAAGCCTTCGACCGGTATACAAACAAATCCAACAATCGCATTAGCTCCTCATCAAACACAAGGAATCAGGCTGTTGTGAACAATGGACGTGTTGAAGTTCAGAATCGTGGTTATGGTTGTCAGATAGGGGGAGGTCAAGGGTTTAATGCTATGGGAAGGAATAACATGGGTGCTCCACAACAACAGAGAGCTCAAGTGGTTGAACATGGAAATGCTTAGAATAGGATGAATGGTCTTCGCTGCTACAACTGTAATGAGAAGGGTCACCTGGCTAATGCATGCCCTAAGCCGAGAACTAAAGGCAGTGCTTATCACAAGGAAGCTTTACTTTTGGCTCTTAAGGATGAAGCTGGTGGAACCCTCACAACCAAAGAACAGAGCTTTATGGCAGATGCAGACTCAGATGATGATATGGAGGACTTGCAGGCTAATGCATCAGTGATGTTGATGGCACAAATGCAAGCTCTCTACATGAGTGACACAGGCCCAGTGTATGACACTGATGGCTTGTCTCAGGTACCTGAACAAACCATTTTCATCACTGATCTAATATCTCAGCCAACATCTGAATCGGACAAGGCTCAGAATGTTCAACATGAGTCGTCCACATCTCAGTCTGACGATTCTCAACTTAACCTCGTAGTCACATTTGACGATCAAGATGACCTTATGGTTACCTTTGATAGTTAAATTGACTCCGTGGTTATACTTGAGGATCTTGTTAGGTTCCCATTTTAGTAACACAAGCATCAATAAGTAACAAAGAAAGATAAGATGATCGGTTGAACAATACAAGACACTATGCGTATAAATGTGAGAAGAGTTACGCATAGTAAACGAAATGAATTGAACAACCAACCCTCAAGTGAGGGTTATACAAGAGTATTTATAGGGCAAGGGGCTAGGGCAACACATCTAGCAACCTTCCCTTCTTATGGGCTTGGGCCAAGGCTCATGGGCTTTCTACATAAGCCTTGGCATGATTACTAACATAAAAGCCATATTAAGCTAACTATTACATATTAATTACTAACACTTGAAATGTAGTTTAGGAGTGATTCCAACAATCTTCCCCTAAGTGTTAGTGATTGATAATATAAACATTAAAGGTGCTGATGTAATAGTAGCTTTGATGTCTTCTGACATTCTTCTTTCTTGTGAGAAGAGTTGCCTTGATTCGAACAATCTCCCCAGTGTAGAGAAATTGTTTCCTTTGAAAAGTTCTGCTTTGACGTCATCATTTTCTTTGTCTGTAATCTTTGTTCTTTGTGATGGTAGTGATAGTATGTTGTTGTTGTCTGCATCAGGTCTGCTTCGTTGCTCCAGTGTCTCTACGTCTTTCTCTAACATGCTCACACGCTCTTTAACGTTGGATTTCAGTACTGATGTAGTTCTCTTAGTCTTTAGACTTTGTAGATTCTTTGACTTTGACGAAGAATCATTCTGACTTTGTGTTGCCTTTTGAGAGAACTTCCATTAGTGATGTTTTTGGTATGAGCATGTGGAGAATCTACACGATCGGTCCGCTCCAAAGATTCCATAAGAAGAAAACATAAGAAAGGTTAGTGATAAGCGGATTCCAGCACTTACAAGTTTGAACTTCGAGCGTTTTAACAACATAGTGTGAAAACACATCTCTAATTCTCACAAAGGCTGTTCCTGAACTGGAGTCCCACAAGTGAGATAACGCGATGTACCGAAGTACACCTACAGTTTAGATGAGTCGTTGAGGTACACCGAAGCATCACCTCATGACTGTAGACCATTTGAGACACACTAAGCATAATCCACGGGGAGTTACCGAAGTGACCTGTTGTCAGGGTTGTTAGATGTTGACCCTGGCAGGAGTTTCCATTCAATCACTGAGGATCACATATGTGAACCTCTCATAAATGTTCTCGACAGATTGCTAAGATCTGTGAAGGACACGATAATATATCACTTGCGTTCTTATTATTGAACGACAAGCGATGAATTGTCAAGTGTACCTAATAGATCTTTTGATGAATCTCGTGGCTCTAGACTCAATAGTGCACTTTGGTTTTCCTGAGCGGAGACTGGGGAGAGGGTCTTCTTCTTCAATACCAGCAATCTCTAAGAGAAAGCCGATAGTTTACGTAGGGTTACCTGTGAGAATGAAACAAGCTTCTGTTGGGAGAAACTTGAGTGGCTAAGAAGGTTTAGTGCATGCGTCACTGGGTCCATGACGACTTTTATCTTCAATACCGGCGTCATCAAGTGACAACCAGTAGCATATGAATTGAACCCGGTGTCTGCCCTAAGTTGAATAATCTGGAGGGCTATTTATTTTCACCCTTTTCTTTGCTTTTCTTTTTAATTCTTCAACTCCTTCTTTCTCCGATTCTCATTTTCTCCTTTTTATAATCATACCTAAGGACTTCTAAGTACTAACTATTTGTGATGTCCTTGGGTAGATCCCTCCGGCTCTGGCGGATCATAGGACGATTATTCCTAACCTTAGTCACCTTATAACTGCATGACTAACCTATGTTGCCACAAAACCATTTTCTTGAAAATCTCTCAAAGTGTTTGTGAATGAAAAACATTTTGTACCACTGTGAGAATTTTATCTTTTAGCAGAAATACTCCCCCTCCACACGTGCTTAAGTGTTAAGACAGAAATCTACACGGTGAGAGAAGAGCGCGCACTTTTGAATTGATCGACTCAAGATAGACAATCCCCCACGAGACACGGTTACGTTGCATAGTTAAAGAGTTACATTGTCAGCTTTTAGGTGACAACTAGCTCTAATAACTACCTTGAAGGTGTGGACAAACCTTGAAAGATTGTCAAACCCGTCAAAGTTCATGTCTATCAAGAGCTTCTCGAATAGGTACAATCTACTCGGATAAATCTAGGAAGACAAATCTTTTTGATTTATGACAATTCAGAGCTCGTCAATTCATGGGTTAAGTCTTGTCACACGGAGATTCAATAGCAAATCAACATATTTCTTATCACAATAATTTTCTCCCCCTTAAAAATGGCATGTAAATGTTATTTTTGATAACGTTTTGATATTAAATATGACCATTTCGAGGTTTGTAAGAAGATTATCATGAAGAACAATTTGTGAACAAAGTTTTTAATCAAATACTCTCCCTCAACAAGTGATATAAACTTTTGAGGTTTTGAAAATCATAAGGGGAAGTACTTGTTCTTTTGAGCAAAACCTTTTAAAAGTGAAAGGTTTGATAAGTTTTACTCAAAAGTAAGAAACTTTCGCTCCTTTTATAAGGATTGTGGCACTGAAGCGTACCACAGGGTCCTTTCATTACAAGAACGGGTTGTACACTGTGATGTGTGCACAAGCCATTGTCAGATAATCAAACAAAAAAAATCACAATCAAGAGAGTACCCAATGGTTACAGACGATCAACTACTTTCTGAGGACGTTGGAAAGTCAGAATCGGAAAGTTTTGTCATCCTCCCACATAGCTCTCCAACCGTTGCATCTGATCCCGATGAATCAAACATTCATCAATCATAGTGATAAATCAACGAACATCCTTGCGATCCTTTAAATTCCATCTCTCCATCTGAATTGTACCCAACTCAATGTCCTTCAAACGATATGCCAATCCATCTCGAACCATCTCCAGGGTGGCGTCATAGAACTTTGTGAATTTCATCGAAAGCCATGAAGCAAGTATGATGATTTTCACTTCAGTAGACAACCCCAAACTTTGGTTTATGAACGATTTTGTACTGAAGTTCTTGATTGATTCCGATGAAGTGTAGAATTTAGGTAAGATTCGACCCCGAGGTGGAGATCTTCAACACGCTCTTTGATTTGATGCGTATGCAAAACAAGGAGTGCAGTAATGTACTTGATCTGAATTTCGGTTGAGGTTCAGGTTGGGGCTCAGGTATGTCGTGTGGTTTCTGAAACCCTTGGTTGATCAGATGGTGGTGGTTGTGTAGCTTGTTGTGTAGTGGTGATAACTTGCTTAACTATTTGATGAATCATTGGATGGAGTTGCCTTCTTAACAGATTTTGTTGTTGACATAGTTGTTTCTTTTGTGGATGGAGGTGATGATAGAGATGATGATTTGGGCTTGGTGGAAGTGTCAATAGGTGGTTCAGAAGACTGTTGAGGTTTGTGTACTGGATTGTCAACTATGTAGTTGTCTGATTCCTTCTTAAACTTTTGCTCCTCAGCTCTAGCAGCTTCTTTTGCCTCTTTTCGAATCATTTCCTCTTCAGCCGCCAAATTATCATCATCAGGGACTCTTTCATCCTTATCATGATATTAATCTCCTTCGTCATATATTTCCCCATCTTCACCATGCTTTTCTTCTTGCGGTTGTTTTAGTTGTTGTTATGGTTGCTTCATTTCAACAGTAGTAGGGACAGTGACACCCTGATCCTTACCGGGTTGATTAACCGGATCAGATGGGGTAAGAGATGTTTGCAATGGATCTTCCATAAGTGGAGGACTACTGCTTGACCCTCCTGCCCTACTGGGTTGATTAACCGGAAAGGTTGAAGCATGGTATTCCATCCTTTTCTGCTTTAATGACTTATGAAATTGTATTTCCTCATCCATTGAATCATACTTATCATCAGTATGACTTTGTGAGCATGAATTTGAATGGATGTTGCAGATGGATGTCCACAGCAATTCTGCAAGATGATTATGAGCATATGAAGTTGTTGAAGATGACACGGAGATTGTTCTTGCCAATTGTTTTGTCGTATCCAGCTGGGAATGTGTTTGCCATCAAGAGCTCTGCTGGGGCATTGATGATTTCTTGATTTGCAGCCATTTTGTGATCTGAAAGACATTAGACAAAAAGACAGACATATGGAAACACTATGTGTTTGTTTTAGTCTGATTTATTATCTAATTCCTTGTTTGATGGTAACATGTTTATGTTAGTTACAAGTCCTAAGTCACATTATTCCAATTGATTGAAGTTGATGTGATAAGTTACGTGAACATGTTAATTTTGAAATTTCAAAGTCCAATTTTTCACTTAACACACAACATATTAACTTTTGTAAGCTTATACGAAACATCAGGTATTTGTGACTTATGCGTAACATTTAACAAGTAACATATGTGTAATAGGCTAAAATGAAGTGAATAGTGGGTTATGAGTAACAAGGATCCTTATGCATAAGAAAGGAGCTTATGCGTAGGAGTAAGCTAAAGCGTAAGACCAAGCTTATGCGTAAGAGTTTCTTACGCGTAAGACAAGTTCAAAGGCTTTAGGCTTACGCGTAGGAATAAGCAAGATGTTACGCGTAAAGTTTACTCGTAAGAGTAAAGCTTATGCATAGCAAGCTTTGTTTACGAATATCTTTCCAAGATACGCGTAATCCACTGTAGACTTCTTATGCGTAAGAGTTACGCGTCAGATTTCTCTTAGGCGTTACCTTTACGCATAAAAGTATTCTTTAAGCATAACGATTTGAACACCTGAAGATTCTGACCTTACGAATAATTAACCTGTTAACTATAAACATGAAAACATGATTGCAGTTAATTCCAAACATCTTTTAGATCACAAAAAAAGCATAAGAACATATCAGATACACACATAAAGACTTAGGCGTAAAATTACTTAAACCCTAAACCCTTAATCTATGTGTAAAGGATATAGCTACACAAATCAAACAAGAATCTTTCTGGAGTGTCCTAGATGTTATATGAGTGCAATGGAACAAGATTTAACACATTTCCACCACAGAATCAGAAGATTTATGGGAGATGAACCCTAAAAAACCTAAAACTTAAATTCATACAGTTTAGATATTTCTGGGCTAATTTAAAGGTTCAAAAACATGCATATAAACTTATTCTAACACTTTCTTGACTACCTAATTACATGTCACAGAATAGAAAAGCCTAAGATGAGCGCAAGAACCCTAGAATTCAAATTAATGAAATTTAAGATTCAGGATGGTTTTGGACGATTGAAAAAAGTTTAATAAACAACTCATTTCAATCCAAACACTTTTATGCATAAACACCCAATTCGTTCGAGTGAACAATTTTCCAAAATCAGTTTAAAGAGTTTTTACCGTTGGATTTGAAAGATTTTTTGAAATCCTTATTTAGAATCTTGATCAAAACAATTTAGAACTTACAGATTATGAACAGCTTGAACGGAGTTAGAAGATTTGATTTGGGCCATTTGATCTTGGTGGTTTAGGAGTAAATGATTTTGTTAAAATTAATTTGTCAAGTTGACACATTCAGTCCCTCAACCTTAAAGAGGTTCCAACCAAGATCCTTTAACTTTTGTTTAGGTTATACAAAACACATGTAAGGCAAGAAACTTAACGATACTCCCCCTCGACTTTTGAAATAATGAATTTTGAAAACATTTGAGTCCGAGGAGAGTATTTGACAAGAAACGTATCCACCATTTTGGAAGAAACAACATATTTTTGAAAACATGGAAGTACAAGGTTTTATGAAACTGAAAAATATTTACTTTCTCCCCCGCAACACTTGTTCGGGAAAAATAGTGAAATATTTGATTGAACAAAGTGTTGACTGAAGATTTGTACTTGCGATGTTTGAAAGAATTTAGATAGAAGAATATTTTTGAGATTTTCTGATTTTATAATTTTGTATTTTGTTTTTGAAAAAGTGTTTACAAAAGAGGTTTTGGTGTTTGACTGGTTTTAAGAATGTTTTAAAAGTTCATCCAGTTCCTCTGGAGTCAAACACCGCATACCAATCCGGTGGACCAACTCATTAAACCGAGCATGAGCTAAGGCTATGGTAAGGAGATC
Source organism: Chrysanthemum seticuspe (assembly GCA_019973895.1). Lineage (NCBI taxonomy): Eukaryota > Viridiplantae > Streptophyta > Magnoliopsida > Asterales > Asteraceae > Chrysanthemum > Chrysanthemum seticuspe. The sequence goes on from BPTQ01000003.1 coordinate 83,062,031, forward strand.
TGCCAGTTGGTATTCAGTACCCACAAAGTATAATTCAATGGTACCCTGTTCCACGTGCTCCTTGATGAAATGATATTGAAGATCGATGTGCTTTGATTTCGAATGTTGAACAGAGTTGCACGAGATCGCAATAGCACTCCGATTGTCGCAGTACATCGGGATTCTGTCAAATACGTAACCATAGTCTTTGAGTTGTGTTCTCATCCAAATGACTTGAGCACAACACGCCGACATGGCTACATATTCTGCTTCAGTTGAGGACATCGATGTACAATCCTGCTTCTTCGATTGCCATGACACCAGTTTATCACCAAGAAATTGTAATGCTCCTGAAGTACTTTTTCGTGAATCTAGGCATCCTGCGTGATCAGCGTCTGAAAAAGCTATTAGTTCAAAACCAGAATCCTTTGGATACCAGATCCCCAAGTTAATGGTTCCCTTGATGTATCGGAGGATTCTTTTAGCCTCAGAGAGGTGGGTTTCAGTTGGTCTCGACTGATAATGGGAGCAAAGATATACGGCAAAAACAATGTTAGGCCTGCTAGCTGTTAGATACATGAGAGACCCAATGATACTACGGTATTTGGTAGGGTCCACCAATTTCCCATGTAAATCAGCATCTAGCTTCTTGGTATGAGCCATTTGTGTGGCATAGGTGTCACCGTTTTGCATTCCAAATTTGTTAAGAAGTTCAAGGGCATATTTGGACTGACTCAAGAAAATACCACGGGGTGATTGATGAACTTGCAGTCCTAGAAAGAACGTAAGTTCACCCATCATGGACATTTCAAAATGTTTTTTCATTAGTTTTGCAAAAGAGATTGAGTACTTTTTATGTGTTGACCCAAAAATGATGTCATCCATGTAAATTTGAACAATTAAGATGTGTGCCCCGTGATATTGTATGAAAAAATTTGGGTTAACCGAACCTTTGGTGAAATTATTGGCAATGAGGAAGGATGATAACTTATCGTACCATGCCCGAACTGCTTGTTTGAGACCGTACAGAGCTTTGTTCAGTTTGTAGACGTGATTCGGGAACTCTGGATCAATGAATCCTTCTGGCTGGCTGACATAGACTGTTTCTTTCAGTTGACCATTCAGAAAAGCAGTTTTGACGTCCATCTGAAAGACCGTTATATTCGTATCAGCCGCGAACGCCAGAAATATCCGAACAGCCTCAAGACGAGCAACCGAAGCGAATGATTCTTCAAAATCAATACCCTCTTCCTGTCTATAACCCTTAGCCACCAGACGTGGCTTATTTCTGATTACGTTCCCTTCAGCATCCAATTTGTTTTTCCAAATCCATTTGAGACCAATGACGTAGACCCATGTTGGTCTTTCAACCAGTTCCCATACTTCAAGACGTTTGAACTGATTGAGTTCTTCCTGCATGGATTCAATCCAGTTGTCTTTGGTCATTGCGTCTTTAATGTTTTTATGTTCAGATTGGCAGACAGTGAGTGCATAAATGCAATGTTCACCATCTGTGTGTAGACGTTGTCTAGTTACGACTGGTTGATTCGGATTACCAATAATATTCTCAAGAGGATGGTCTTTTGTCCAACGATGTGTAGAGGGTTGATGTTGGTATACATTGTGCAGATTTGGAGGATTCAAATGGCTTGTAGATGATTCCGCAACATCAGGTGCCGCAGTTTCATTAGCAAACGGGTTAAAGAACGCATTTGGATCAAAATCTGCAGGTGGGGGTACTTCACTGTTTAGAACATCATCAGCTGGTTCAGCGTCGTTGGAAGCAGTTTGTTCAACTATTGTTGTAGAGTCAACTGGTGGTGCTTCTTCAACAGTAGTTGTTGTAGCAGGTGTATCAGGTATTGGAATATGATCAGGTTGAGCAGCGGAAACAGTGGATACACCTGGAGCACGTTCATCAATGTCATCACTAAACAGCGGAGCAAATAGCTTTTCCATTTGTTGACGAGTAAGCAGGGGGCTTGGTTCAGCTGATGATGAGGTTAGAGGGAAGTTTAAACGGTTGTGACCGGGTTCCAAGCTGTTATGCTCAGAAGCCATTATGAATATAAACAGAGATTGACAAAGTTTCTGAATCAGCTTCCCCCCAAACTGACAACTGTCTTTAGCAGATTTGAATCTTTGATGTAGTAGACATTTCTTCTAACTTTTGAAGTTTTCAGTATGCAGCGGAATATGTAGAAGAGCAGAAAACCACACAAGGTAAATCTGACTAATTGCGGAAAATCCGTTTGAGGGTAACATGCCAGAAATCAACAAGATCTTCTCACGTATGTAGACGCATCACACCAAACAAACCATGAAAGACAAAATGAAACGACTTTCCCCTGAATGTTGTGGTCTTTCAAAATACTAATCACCTGTGAATATGCAATAACTCGATACTAAGACCGTGTGTGAGGTATCATAACATCATATTTGGGTAACTTCACACAAGATCACCCATGAAATTGAGACGATAACACCAAAGTGAGACGTTTGAGCCACATATCGTCTTATTTCTTCCCCTAATTGAAGAAATTCAAGAAGGCATTGAGTTTTCGCAAAGAAGCATGTAGAAGAACAAGGAAGAAATGACCACCTACACACTATCTCCCCCTGGATGTTTTCAATGATTCAGAATCATACACCACGTATGTTGATGATGAATTGAAGACAGCGAAACCATGTATGTTCAATTAATCGAACAATTGTGAAGTACCATTAATATCTCGTGAGAATCAACTACTGAAAAAAACTGCTTTGTTTAATCATTTTGTTGATCATCAGCTGTGTCATTGTTGTTGGAAACAGTTTGATCTTCTGTTATCGAAGATTCGATTGGAGGTGCAGTTACAGCAATGGTTGTTGTTGTAGATTCAGGTGTATCAGAAATTAGAGTATTATCAGGTTGTGCAGCGGAAACATTCGATACATCTGAAGCACGACTTTTGGCAGAATCTTTAACCAGAGGAGCAAGCAATGTTCCCAATTTTTGACGATTAAGTATAATGATGGTGCAACTGATGGATCATTAAGTTTTAGACGGTGAGAAACGGGTCCTACGTTGTATTGCAGTAGAAGCCATTGTTGTTGTACCTGTATAGAAAGTAGAAGGAGACAAGATAGAAGAAACATGGATCCCCAAGTGTAACTGGGTTCCAGATGTTAGAGGCATAAAGATGTAGTGTCAATTATCTTCTTGACATCTGAACATGCTATTTGGATAAGTTCCTTTCCTACCTCATGGATGGATGTTGTGGGTTTCACACTTGTTTTGGTGCAACTACTTAGTATCTTTCCTGTAGGAATCCACCTAAGACCAACAATTTTGAAAACTCTACCCGTTGTTATCCATCTAAGGTTAGATCTAGGGGATGTTGAAACTTCTTTTGGGAAGAGTCTGCGTCCTATATTGATCCACCTATTAGGTTTCTGAAATTTTACGTTTAGATCAACGGGTTTATTTCTAACTGTTTGTTGATTAAACTTAGGTTTTGGTTTGCTACTACAAGCAATGTTCAGTAGTACACTAGAAGGTGATTCACTAGGTTGAGAAACTAAGATTCCATCCTTTTGGAGTAGTGCCCTTTTCCTAGCCTTTTCTAGATCACTGTTCTTGTACGCGTCATTTGAATCATATGAATCTTTAATTTTAATGCTCAGTTTAGACACACTGTTCGAACAAGTCCCAGATTGGCCAGGAGCAGCCACGTGTTGAGGTATAACAGAGACATGTATAACAGAAACATGTTTAACAGAAACATGTTTAACAGAAACATAAGCATTATTCTTTGGCCCAGAATGTGGAGTGACTGGTTTTGTCAAATGATTATTCTCAACAACTTGGGAGGCAAACCTTGGTTTTAAAGATTTTGATCGTTCAGATTTAAAAGCAGTTGGTTGTCTAACCACTGATTGATTTTTGATTGGTTGAAGAGACGATTTCCCCAAGATTGTTGGTTTTGTAAACTTAGTATCCACACTCTTGTCAGTTAATCTTCTCAGTTTGTTTTGTAAAGCAACATGTGCAAGCCCCTTTGCTTGAATTTGAGCCTTTAAATGCTCATTTTCTTTTACTAATGTAGCCACACGATTACTTTGTTCATTTGAATACTGACCATTGTGTTCTGAAGAAAAATATTTGTTTTGTAATTTAAGTTCAAGAGAGATGCAATGTGCCTCTAGTTTTGAAAAATCATTATGAAACTGAGCAATGGTCTTTTTGAGAAGAATGATTTTAGATTCAAGAGTTTGATTTGACGTTTCAGATGAATTGTTAACAAGTAAGGGCTCCGACATGAGATAGTTGTCTGGACATTGTGCAAGACACTGGTCAACCTCTCCTTCATTACTAAATTCAGGTTGCTCAGTATGTTCTGTCGCATTTGCAGTCAGAATATGATCAACAGTAGATAGTACCTCAACCATTTGTTCTTTGTCAAAGTTCGGCTCTGTGTCATAGATGGGTAAGATATCTTCCTCAACCATTTGTTCTTCGTCAAAGTTGGGCTCGGTGTCATAGTTAAGTATGACATCTTCTCCAGATCTGTTGTTGTTGTTAGGAATTAGAAATTCCCGGTATTAAAGAGTCGGTCACCTCAAGTATATGTAATCGTTAGAAAGCTCGTAGTCGTAGTTATCTTAAGTTAAGTAGTATTTAGTTTAGTATCACCGTGGAGGACGGACGGGTCTTTACCCACTGTATGCCTGATCCACAGCCCGATGTGTGGCGATTTATGTAAGACTATAAATACTCTCTACCTTCCAAGGTAGAGAGTTGGAGCTCATAATAATATCTTTCACTTTCTCTCACTAAGTTCCCTAAACCTCTAAGTTTCTCTCTCTAGAATTCCACTTATTCGCCACCTTGTTGTTATGGTTTGATGTGTATGTGAAAAGTTATATCTTATAATTGGTATCAAGAGCCATGGTTAGATCATATCTTGCACATCTTTGGGTTTCTAGTGGTTTTTAGGTGGTTTTTGAGTTTGAAAAAGTTTAGTGGTTTTTGCATCATTTGGTTGATTTCTTGTGTTAAAGTTTGAATTTTGTTAGTACTTTTATGTTTAGAATCATCACAAGTGTTTAGGTTTTCATTTGGTAAGCTTGAATCATCTTGGTTGGGTTGTTTTTGGATTGAAAAGTGATGTTTATATGGTTTTTCTTGCTAGCGACTTAGCTCACGGATTATTTTCTTCATAGCGACTTGCTTTACAAATTTGTAGCGAGTTACAGTTTTAGACCTAGCGAGTTAGATCTAGCGAGTTAAAGTACAAGTAGTGGACTCTCCACTACGAGTAGCGACTTGGTGGTAGCGACTTGGTCTGTAGCGAGTTGCTCTTTAGCGACTTGTATCTCTAGCGACTTGAGTAGCGAATTGCTGCCAAAATTTTGCTAGCGACTTGAGTCGTAGCGAGTTACTACTTAGCGACTTGGATTTGTCTAGCGACTTGGGACTCTAGCGACTTAGAGGTGTAGCGAATTAAGTGTTAGTGACTTAGTGCATTATCTTCTAGCGACTTAGTGCATTATCTCCTAGCGACTTGAGTGATTGTTTACGGTTTTCTCTTGATTTAGTAAAATCCCGTGAAAGAATCTATTTCCCGGTTTAATCATAGAGTTATAAAATCCCGTATAATCTGTTAACATGTCTACCAACGTTCCTACTGTCATCTCCACTGTTGCCGAGGATGTTCAAGCAGCTGGCTCAGATACTCGTCCACCCATGCTTGACAGAACTGACTACGATTCTTGGGCTCAACGAATCAGATTGTATTGCCTTGGAAAGGAAAATGGTGTCAACATTCTCAAATCCATTGATGAAGGACCATATCGAGTTGAGACGACTAGAGACATACTTGATACTAATGAAGATGGTACTCCTGTTTACGGAATGGACAGACCTAAGATGTATGATGAGCTTGATGATAAGGATAAAAAGAGATTTGATGCAGATATCAGGGCTTCAAACATTGTTCTTCAAGGTCTTCCTAAAGACATCTACAAGCTGATCAATCATAACACTGATGCTAAGGCAGTTTGGGATAATGTTAAGATGCTTCTCTCAGGTTCAGAATTAACTATGGAAGACAGAGAATCCCAACTCTATGACGAATTTGAGCACTTCAAGATGAAACCAGATGAGAATGTCTATGAGTACTATGTGAGATTTCATAAGTTAGTTAATGACATGAGGAACATCAGAATGACTATGCCTAACATTCAGTTGAACTCAAAATTTGTGAACAACATGAATCCCGAATGGCACAAGTTTGTTACCGCTGTGAAGCTCACTAAAGGATTGAAGAATACTAACTATGAACAACTTTATGCCTTCCTCCTTCAGAATGAGAGACATGCTATGTTTGAAAAATTGATTCTCAATCAGTTCAAAACCAACCAGGGAGAGACAAGCTCGTCTAATGACTCTACAGCTTTCTACTCAAACATCGGAATCACAACCAAAGCATCACAAGTCATACCCTTGGGTAATGGTAATCACAAACTCATTCCTGATCCTATGTACAAACAAGCTGATGCTGATGCTCACGTGGGTAACTTCATTAATCAACTGGCTCTTCTCATTAGTCAAAACATGAATACTCTCCCACAAACCAACAACAACCTCAGAACAACATCTAACCCACACAATTAAGCCACTGTTAAAGATGGAAGGATCGTGGTACAACCAGTTCAGGAAAGACAGTATGATCAGGGAAGAGGTGGAGCTGGGAGAGGTTATGTTGGCAACCAGAATCGAGGAAGAAATGGTAACCAAGGTCAAGCTAAGCCAATCAAATGTTATAACTGTGGTGGTGAAGGACACATTGCAAGGAACTGCACATCTCCAAAGCGTCCACAGAATGCTGATTACTTCAGAGATAAGATGCTGCTGGCACAAGCTCAGGACAATGGTGCTGCTTTGGATGAAGAGGAATTGCTGTTTCTTGCTGAGGGCAATGCCAAGACCTATGATGCAGATGTGGATGAGCAGCCTATTTAGGAGATAGGTCACAATCATCAGAACGCCTTTCAAGTCGCTGACTGTGATGCATACGACTCTGATGTAGATGATGGACCTACTGCACACACAATTTTTATGGCTAGCATTTCTCCAATGGTTTCTCCCAAGATCTCTTCTTCACCACAAGCTGGCCCATCCAAGGACAAACTCATCTCAGAGGTATTAAAACTATACGATGATGCTGATATGCAACAGATGCATGACAAAGTACAATCAACTGAAACTATTGAATCAAATGTTGAAAATATGGGTAATAACAATATTGTCCCATACGATCAATACGTGAAACAAAGTGAAAGTGAAGTTGTACCAAGTGATGCATCTTCTGCAGTCAACAATGACTATGTCTTTGATGAATACACTACATGTACTCCTGATGATTCCGTAATTTCTGAACTAAATGCCTATAAGGAACGTGTTGCTATTTATGAACAACGTGCAAAATTTGAGTTGACCACTCGTGAGCAGGAAATGGATGACCAAGTGAGTACAGTAATTAGAAAAAGTAAGTTTAGAGAAGAAGTATTGAAACAAGAATTACATTCCTTGCAAGAAAAACTTTCTAAAACAGCTAAGCAAAAACAAGAACTTCAAGAAAATGTGAAAATGCTTAAGCAAGAATTTAATGCAAAGGAATCAAAACTCTTGAGAGATTTTTCTAATCTGAAAACTTTGAAAAACAAACTTGAAAACAAGTTGTACATACAAGGAAACACCATTCAGACTGCTCACATGGTCACCAAACATCGAGTCTTAAGCGATAAACATAGCATTCCCCTTGTTGAGGAACCAAATCCAGAGGTAATTAAAAAGGCTAGAAATGCTCATAAGGTGCTTTATGATGGTAATGAAATCCTTAAGCCTAGGCAGAAACCTAGTTGCGTTGAGTGCACTGAGGAAGATAAGAAATCAAATGAAATCACTAGGGAAAAGATGAATAAGAAACAAAATGATCCAAAATGCAAAGAGAAAAACATAATTATCACTCCTCATGATTACAAGAAGGAAAACTGGATTTCCTTGAACAAGTTTAAGCCTCAGACTTTGTTGACTCCCGAACAAGTCTTCTGGAAAAAGGATTTAGATAAGCAGAAAGCGGAAAATATTGTTGAAACAAACCCTCCCCTTTGGAAAATGCCTAGAGCGACTGTGTATCCTCCTAATACACCAATGCATCTTGTACCTAGAACAATTGCCACTAAAAGCAAGACATTAATTAGCCAATACGTTATATTTCAACTATTTGTTGATTTTGAGAAAACTTGCAAGAAAAGGATCACACCCACTGGTATAACTGAAGGAGAAAAGGGGTTTTGAACAAATGAAAGAATGTTATTTAACTGAGGTCATGCCCTTCTTTAAACTTCTAAAAGATCACTTTGAGAGTCTTAAAAAGGGGATAGATACTGATATTAAGGGAATGGAAAAGGAATTTGATGCAATGGTTGTTGAAGTTAGTGACTATGAGCGTGCACTGAAATATAATGAGATTGAGAGAAAGAACTTGCATACATTAAATGAGAATCTTATTACTGAATGTGTTGCTCAAGATGTGTTTTTCACGGCTTCAAATTGCTCTATTAATGCTTCCAAATTTCATGAACTATCTGTGGCCCTGAAAGTCTCCCATGATCGTGTCATTGAGCTTGAAAGAACTAATTCTAAACTAAACGAGAAAATTGAACTGGATGATCACGACAATTTCGTTAAACATTTTTCTAAACTAGAAGTTGAGCATTTTAATTTACAACTAAAATATCAACATCTTAAAGAAAATGTCAAAACTTCAAATGTCAAGACATCTTCAGATGCTCCAGAGTTTGATGCAGTTTTTCAAATTAACAAACGTGATGAACAGATTCAAGCTCAGTGCAACACGATCAGAAAGTTGAAAGCCCAAATCTCTCAATTAAAGGGTCAAACAAACAATATGACAGGCTCCCAAATGCCTCCTCCTTTAGATTCTCAGAATTCTCAAACGTTTCATCTTCAAAACCTAGTAAATGCTTTACAAAAGGAAAATGAAAGTTTTCTAGAAGAAAATGAAAAGGTTAAACGTCATTTCAATGAGTTATTTGAATCAATTAAAGTCACTCGTAACAAAAACAACGAACAAATAGCTTCATTGCAAAAGGAAATTGAGAATCTGAAGAGTCAGGTAAAAGGGAAAATGCCAATGATCAATGGGGAGAATGGTGGATCAAAGGTTCACTCTTGTAATAAATATACTTTGTCTGTGACTTATGTCCCTCCTCATCTAAGGAACAACAAACTTGCTATTCAAACATACTTCTCATCCCTTAAGGATTGCCTAGAATGTCTACGTGAGATTGTTGAAGAGGATAAGTTAGAGAAACCTCATGATAATGCAATTGGACATGCATGCTTATATGCCAAACGATCTCAAGAAATCTTAGAATGCTTGATCACAATATGCCCAAAGTCATTAGGTGAGAGAGTTAATCCTTTGATTCCATGCTCGATGCCTAATGCCAAGTATGATATGCACTCGATTCCCAATGTTTTGAATGTGAACAGTAGTGTGCCTTTAAGGGGTTCAGACTCTAGATCTGTCAATGCTAAGAAAGAGAACTCAAGTGTGCCTTCTAGGAGTACAAATCTCAGTACCTCTAGTTTGAAGAATGTGAACCGTAGTGCACCTGCATGTAGTTCAGATCCCAGCACATCTAAACAGGTGATGCAAAGAGTAGTTAAACCAACTAATGTTCCCATTCCCTCTACAAGAGTAATCAGTGACATTAAAGGGAGCAGGTCAAAGTCTCAAGACAATACAAGGAATGATAGGACCTCGCAAGCTAAGAATGTGCACTGGAAAAGAGTAGAAGAACAATCTAGGAACTTTAAGCTTGAATCGAATAAAACGAATCGTGTTGATTCTAGTATTAGCCATAGGCGTACTGTAATTAATTCGAATTCTGATACTATTTGCAAACCTTGTACTGATGTCTGCTTGAATTCTGTTTCTAATCATGAATGTGGTGTTAATGTTCTGCCTAATGATGTTAATTGTCCAGTTCTTATTGTTAATGCGAAAATTCATGCTAAGAAGGCTAAAAGGCAAAAACGAATGAAAGTTAGAAAACAGTGGAAACCCACAGGAAGAACATTCAGTAAAATAGGCTTCTATTGGATACCTGTTGGTCATAAGACTAATCAGATAATGCCCACTAGAAAATGGATGCCTACTGGTAGAACTATTCCTTTAAGAAGTGATCACTCTGTGAACAGGGCTAATACAGACACTAGTACTGCATCTATTCACAATGATTCCATTGCCTTACTTTCTGATATAAATGCTTCTATTTCTGATGTGGGTATTCCAACCATTGTAACTAACCAAATGGAACCCATTCTTGCATGGGGATCCCAATTATCCAGTTATCCATTCTTGTCTGTGTTCAACTGCAGATTGTTCAAATCGTTCTGTGGTACCTGGACTCAGGCTGTTCCAAGCATATGACTGGAGACCGGTCGCGGCTCATGAACTTCGTGAGCAAATTCATCGGGACTGTTAGATTTGGTAACGATCATTTCGGTGCTATTATGGGTTATGGAGATTATGTTGTTGGTGATAGTGTCATCTCTAGAGTGTATTATGTGGAAGGTTTAGGTCATAATCTGTTCTCTGTTGGTCAATTCTGTGATTCTGATCTAGAAGTAGCCTTCAGAAAACATACCTGCTTTGTTAGAGATCTTAATGGTAAGGAACTGTTAAAAGGAAATCGTGGCTCAAATCTTTACACCATCTCTATCGATGACATGATGAGGGCCTCTCCAATCTGCTTGTTATCAAAGGCTTCAAAAACAAAGTCATGGTTATGGCATCGTCGTCTCAATCACTTGAACTTCGGCACCATCAACGATCTTTCCAGAAAGGACTTAGTTGTAGGTTTACCTAGACTAAAGTATGAAAAGGATCATCTTTGTTCAGCATGTCAATTGGGAAAAAGCAAGAAGTATGCCCATAAACCCAAACCTACTAACTCTGTCACAGAAGTTCTTCATATGATTCATATGGATTTATGTGGACCTATGAGGGTGCAGAATATCTTTGGGAAGAAATATGTGTTAGTTGTGGTTGATGATTACTCTAGATTCACCTGGGTCAAGTTCTTAAGGACAAAGGATGAAACTCCTGATATCATCATCAAATTCATCAAACAGCTGCAGGTTCGACTAAACAAAACTGTCAGAATTATCAGAACAGACAATGGAACTGAGTTTGTCAACAAACAACTTAGTGAATTCTATGAAAGCGTTGGAATCAGCCATCAAAGAAGTGTTCCACGAACCCCTCAACAGAACGGTGTAGTTGAAAGACGAAATCGTACTCTTGTTGAAGCCGCAAGAACTATGCTTATCTACTCAAAGGTTCCAATATTTCTCTGGGCTGAAGCAATTGCCACTGCATGCTACACACAAAATCGTTCCCTGATTCACACTGTTCATGGAAAAACTCCATATGAACTTGTCCACAACAGAAAACCTAATCTATCTTTCCTTCGTGTGTTTGGTGCATTGTGTTATCCAACTAATAAGGGTCAAGACTTAGGCAAACTTAGGGCTAAAGCTGACATTGGAGTATTTGTAGGATATGCACCAAACAAAAAGGGATACCGAATCTACAACAAAAGAACCCGAAATATCATGGAAACAATTCACGTTACGTTTGATGAGCTGACCGGTCAAATGGCTCCTGGACACTCCAGCTCAGGACCCGCACTTCAAAACAGTCCCATTGGATCATCTCTTGTTCCAAACTCTTCTCAAGAAACTCCATATGTACCTCCATCTGAAGATGACTTAAAGAAATTGTTTGATCCTATGTTTGATGAACTGTATGATTCAATTACTAATGAGGTGTTGATCCCTACAACAGAGGATGCTCATATTCCTGTGAATGAAGTCAATCCTTCAGTATCAATATCTTTAAGTCAAGAAGCACCTGCTGCTGATCCTTCAGTCTCATCAACAAATCATCATTCTTCAAATGTACATCATGGAAATGTTTCTGGCATCAATGATGAAGTTAATCCCTTTGCCACTCCTGAAGATGCTCCATTTGAAAACATATTTGCTACTCCTGAATCATCATCAGAACCACCTTCTTCAGGAGACATCGACTCTGCTACCTCAGTTCCTCAACAACTGCCACATGAACACCTCAGAAAATGGACTCACGATCATCCATTAGACAACATCATTGGAAATCCCTCTCGTCCTGTATCAACCCGGAAACAACTTGCAACCGATGCCTTATGGTGTTTCTTCAACTCCGTACTATCTAAGATCGAACCAAAAGATGTTAAAACCGCCATGAATGAAGACAGCTGGTTCAATGCCATGCAAGATGAAATTCATGAGTTTGATCGACTTGATGTATGGGAGTTAGTTCCTGCTCCAGATTGTGCTATGATTATAGCTCTCAAATGGATCTTCAAAGTAAAACTTGATGAGCATGGTGATGTGTTGAAGAACAAGGCTCGATTAGTTGCTAAAGGATATCGTCAAGAAGAGGGTATAGACTTTGAAGAATCTTTTGCTCTAGTTGCTCGAATCGAGGCAATCAGAATCTTTCTGGCTAATGCTGCTAGTAAGAACATGGTAGTATATCAGATGGATGTAAAGACGGCATTTCTGAACGGAGATCTTAAAGAAGTCGTCTACGTCAGCCAACCTGAAGGATTTGTGAATCAAGAGCATCCTACTCACGTTTATCGTTTCAAGAAGGCTCTTTACGGTTTAAAGCAAGCTCCAAGGGCATGGTATGATACACTGTCAAAGTTTCTTCTATCAACCGGATTCATCAAAGGAGCAGTTGATCCTACATTGTTCACCAGGAAGTCAGGCAAACATTTAATTCATGTTCAAATTTATGTTGATGATATTATTTTTGCCTCGACAGACCCAATGGAATGTGATCGTTTTTCAAATGAAATGAGTTCAAAGTTTCAAATGTCAATGATGGGACAAATGTCATTTTTCTTGGGATTACAAATTTCACAAAGTCCCGGAGGCATTTTCATAAATCAATCTAAATATGCAACAGAGATTTTAAAGAAATTTGGATTTGATTCAAGTGACCCTGTTGACACCCCCATGATTGACCGAACCAAACTAGATGAGGACCTCTCAGGGATCATGATTGACCAAACAAAATATCGTAGTATGATTGGATCCCTGATGTACCTCACAGCTAGTAGACCAGACATCTTGTTCGCTGTTTGCATGTGTGCTAGATACCAGGCTAAGCCTACTAAAAAGCACCTTGAAGCGGTTAAACGGGTCTTTCGGTATCTCCAAGGAACCATCAATATGGGACTTTGGTACCCAAAAGACACCGGTATGTCACTAACAGCATATGCAGATGCAGATCATGCAGGGTGTCAAGATACTCGTCGAAGTACGTCAGGAGGTGCTCAGTTTTTGGGTGATAAGCTTGTGAGCTGGTCTTCAAAGAAGCAAATGAGTACTTCTATTTCCTCTACAGAGGCTGAATACATAGCCATGTCATCTTGTTGTGCTCAAATCTTATGGATGAGATCTCAATTATCTGACTATGGCTTTGAATTCAACAAAATCCCTCTGTACTGTGATAATAAAAGTGCTATTGCTCTCTCATGCAACAACGTTCAACACTCAAGAGCAAAGCATATCGACATTCGACATCATTTCATCAGGGAACAAGTGGAAAAAGGTGTGGTGGAACTATATTTTGTGAGGTCTGAATATCAGTTAGCAGACATCTTCACCAAAGCTCTTCCAAGAGAACGTTTTGAGTTTATTCTTCCACGACTTGGTTTGAAAAGCCTTCAACCAGAAACTCTCAAACGTCTTCAGGAGGAAGACGAGGAGTAAAGGTCTATCTTCATCTATCTCTTGTATATATCTATTCGAAAAACAAAATACAAAATTATAAAACCTTCAAAAATCAAATAGAAAAATATAAAACTTTCAAAATCCATAAAAATTTGAAAAATTCGAAAAATCTTCAAAAAATATTGTCATTTTGTCATGTTTCTCTCGATTCGATAATATCTACGGTCTTGATGTTGTCATTCAAAGAATGACACGGGACTTTAGATGTTGTTCGAAATTTTATATATATATATATATATAAAAAAAAAAAAAAAAAATTCAAAAAATCAAAAAAATATTTTTGGGAGAAAGAGAAACAATGGTTTATTGTCATTTTTCAGGCAATAACCCGGCTTTAAAAGAAAGAACAGAGCCATGTTTTACCATGTTTTCAAAATTCCATGCTCTGATTCTATAAACATTTATCTGCTGAAAACTAAATGCTTTGACAAATAACTCGGTCTCTATTTTTGATAATCATCAGGACTTATATGTCAAAATCTCTATCTCTCAATCAACAACCTATGTCAATGATTGAGGGGGAGAATGATTTCAATTAAATTAAAAAGTTATTTGGCATTAAATTGTTTTCAAAAGATATACATGCATGTTTTATCAATGGAGTTTAAAGTCTTAAAATACGATCCTTATCAGTTAAAACGCTTTCATAATCAAGTCACAATTCCCCTTAAAAGCTTTCAAAATCAATTTAAATCAATAAGAGATCACAAATCTCAAATGATTTGATAATTGTGATCGGGGGAGAATGTGTGATTTAAATTGGATTTAAACTGATAATTAGGTAAATGGTTTTATAAGGATGTACATGCTATCCTGCCCACATGTGACAAACGATTTCAAATTTTCCATGCACATGTTGAGGGGGAGCATCTATCTTAAACCTATTATTTGAAATGTGATAAACTTATCTCAATGTGCAAGGTCCCTCTAGTATGTGCAAAACTCTTTTCAAATCTCGAGGCACATATTGAGGGGGAGCGAATTTATGGAAACCTCATCCTTCCCGGAAATGCTATTTCTACTTGATTTGATGTGGGAAGTGATGTTGATATCTTTTAGAAAATGGTAATCAAAGAAGTTAATTCTTTCTCTTGGCTCCGTGTGCAAAACATTTTCAAATATTTGATGCACATGTTGAGGGGGAGTTCTCGTTCTAAAAAAAAATATCAAAAACAATTCAGGTACAAAATGCTTTGATAATATATCACAAGTATCTGAATTGATTTTCAAATGGTTTTCAATTGGATCCAATGGCAGATGAACAATACCAAATAGACCGACCAACTTTACTTTATGTACGGTGATATAAGGATGTTAAGGTTAGGTATTGGTTCCCATGATCCGCCAGAACCGGAGGGATCTACCCAGGGACAATCCACTAGTTAGTGTAGAAGTCCTTAGGTATGATGATAAAAGGAGAAAAATGAGATATGGGAAGAATGCGGACTAAGACTGAGCTAGTACTGGAATAAACCCAACAAGGTTCTAGTTATGAAGTCTCGGTAAGCACTGAAGGGGTTGAAGAATTAAAAAGAATTGAATGAGAATAGGGTGAAAACAAGTAGCCCTCCATTAATTCAACCTTAGGGCAGAAACCAGGTTCAATTCATATGCTACTGATGGTAACATCGGTATTGAAGACAGGACGTCATGGACCCAGTGACGCACTGCACTTCAACTTTCCAAACCACTCAAGTTCCTCTTAAAAGGACTTGTTTCATTCTCACGGGGAACCGACATTATCTATCGACTTTCTCTTAGAGATGGTTGATATTGAAGAAGGAGACCCTCTCCCTAGTCTCCGGCACAGGATTCAAATATGCACATATTGAGTCTAGAGCCACGAGATCATCAATAAATCTCATTAGGACACTTTCAATGAAGACTCTCTGTTTCATACAATGTGGAAAGAGAGATTATATCTTGAGTCCTACGCATTATCCTTGTGGTATTGCCAGAATATCTGAGTGATGTGTATACATATTCACAATGAAGATGGAAAACCTTCTGGAGCCATCATCAAACAAGCTCCTGGTAGGTGGCATGTGAGATCTATCTAATAGATCAACCATGTGACAACTGAACAGAAACAATGGGGAGATTCAATCTTTTGAATCAATCCTGGTTCAGGTTATGGATTGACGGATACCTTTGAAAAACCGGTCTTTGTGCTTAACAACTCTTTTCTTTAGCACATCGACCGTGTACTCATTTTTCAAACCAAAAGGTATTTTTATGATTGATAATTGATTTTCAATAAAACCTTCGTTGTATTGCAAAAACAATTTCTATTGAGCAATACACGATTGTTTTTCAAATCTCTTTTTATCAATCAGTGGACTTAAAATTCGCTGGTTCACTCACTCCGTGTTGTCTTCTTTGAGACGTTCCGGTTTGAGAACAGCTAGAACAGCTGCGAAACCCTGTCAAGGAAATTCTTCGGAATTTTACCTGATCACAGGCAGTACATGTACTGATCAACGGGGAACCGTGGGCCGTGTACCTCAATTCAACGAAAGTGATCAAAGACACTTTCGTGCGATTTATTGCTAACTGTTGTATGCAGGTACACCCGACGTTTGCAGCTGATCAGAATGAAGCGGTCAATCCATAGCCGCATGCTCACTTAACACATTCAACTCAAAGAAATCATGATTAGTGCATCAATGACTCTGATATTTTCACTCCAAGCTTCTGCTACGCTGCTGCCAATATCATGATTCAACAAATGCTTCCGCTACTCTGATGAGAAGACATCATGATCCACAATGTGAGCATGTCGGTCCTAAAGTCACAACACCACAAAGGATGTCTTAGAGATTTTTGATAGCTGATGATCTCAAAAGATGGCTCAAAATTATTATCACGTGGATCAGTAAAAGACCTCCACTTGGATCATCCAAACATGCAATGTGATGAATCAATGACTACGAGCTTAGAAGCAAAGGACTACATCAAGAATGCAAGAACAATTTTTAATGTAATATCTAGTTGTATTCAATGTAATTTTGGTACATGATTGAGGTGACCTCCCTTAGGGGGAGATTGTTAGGAATTAGAAATTCCCGGTATTAAAGAGTCGGTCACCTCAAGTATATGTAATCGTTAGAAAGCTCGTAGTCGTAGTTATCTTAAGTTAAGTAGTATTTAGTTTAGTATCACCGTGGAGGACGGACGGGTCTTTACCCACTGTATGCCTGATCCACAGCCTGATGTGTGGCGATTTATGTAAGACTATAAATACTCTCTACCTTCCAAGGTAGAGAGTTGGAGCTCATAATAATATCTTTCACTTTCTCTCACTAAGTTCCCTAAACCTCTAACTTTCTCTCTCTAGAATTCCACTTATTCGCCACCTTGTTGTTATGGTTTGATGTGTATGTGAAAAGTTATATCTTACAGTTGTCATCCTGCTTTTCCAATGCTACAACCTCATTGTCCGCATTACCGATAGATGCAGTAATCACAACATTCTCAACATACCTTTGAGCATTCCTTCCATGTACGTCAACTCTTTCACTTTCCACGACTGCTGCAATTCGGGAATTTGATGATGTCTGGTGCTTTATTGAGTTCAACTTCTCTTTCAGAACAATCCATCCTTCGTACAATTCCACAAATGCCAAATCACTATTAGAATCATTAGTAGCAAGGTTTGGTGATGAAGGTTTTAAGCAGTAGATGGAAGGTGAGGAGATTTGTGAAGTCTGCATACTTGAAAGGCCGATATAGTGATTTTCAAAATTTCCGTCCAAAAATAAATTTGAAAAAAAAAATTTGTCTCCCAAAATTTGAAAATCACAATAAAATTCAATTCTAAGGTTGAAAGAAAAATTTGAGTTATGACAATTTTGACGCCAAATTTGACCCGAAAAATTCGAATTTGGGCCCAAAAATTTGAATTTTTTGACCAAAATTTTCACAGTTAAACCAAAATTTGAATCTCGCGTAAAAATTGAATATTTAGTCTCCCCTAAAAATTAAATTTTACTCAAATTTTCCCGCCAAAAAATTGAACGTTTAGTCTCCCCTAAAAATTAATTTTTTTTTAAATACTTGTGTTGTTGATGGATCTTTGTAGTCGAATGAAACATGTTGTTTGTTGAAGAAGTGCTTAGGCGTAGAAAACTAGCTTATGCGTAGACAAGTAGCTTACGCGTAGACAAGTATCTTACGCGTAGAAAGAGCTTACGCGTAGAAAGAGCTTATGCGTAAAAGCACCACCTTACGCGTAACAATGAGACTTACGCGTAAGAATAGCTTACCCTACCAAATACCGTAGTATCATTGGGTCTCTCATGTACCTAACAGCTAGCAGACCTGATATTGTTTTTGCCGTATATTTTTGCTCCCGTTATCAGTCAAGACCAACTGAACCCCACCTCTCTGAGGCTAAAAGAATCCTCCGATACATCAAGGGAACCATTAACTTAGGGATTTGGTATCTGAAGGATTCTGGTTTTGAACTAATAGCTTTTTCAGATGCTGATCACGCAGGATGCCTAGAATCACAAAAAAGTAGTTCAGGAGCATTACAATTTCTTGGTGATAAACTGGTGTCATGGCAATCGAAGAAGCAGGATTATACGTCGCTGTCCTCAACTGAAGCAGAATATGTAGCCATGTCGGTGTGTTGTGCTCAAGTCATTTGAATGAGAACACAACTCAAAGACTATGGTTATGTATTTGACAGAATCCCGATGTACTGCGACAATCGGAGTGCTATTGCGATCTCGTACAACTCTGTTCAACACTCGAAATCAAAGCACATCGATCTTCGATATCATTTCATCAAGGACCACGTGGAACAGGGTACTGTTGAATTATACTTTGTGGGTATTGAATACCAATTGGCAGATCTCCTCACCAAAGCCTTAGCTCCAGCTAGGTTTAATGAGTTGGTCCACCGGATTGGTATGCGGTGTTTGACTGAAGAGGAACTGGATGAACTCTTAAAACATTCTTAAAACCAGTCAAACACCAAAACCTATTTTGTAAATATTTTTTCAAAAACAAAATACAAAAATATAAAATCAGATAAAACATCAAAAATATTCTTCTATCTATATTTCTTTTAACATGGCAAGTACAAACCTTCCGTCAACACTTTATTCTTTCAAAATTCAGTATTCTTTCATAAAACCTTGTACTTGCATGTTACCTTATCCCGGTTGTTTCTTTAATAATGGTGGTCACATTTCTGGTTTACTGACACTCCTCGGACTAAAATTTATAAAATTTCATTATTTCTTAAGTCGAGGGGGAGTATCGTCAAATTTCTTTCCAAATATCCTTCGTTTGGTAACCAAAATGGAAGTTATGGACATGGGATGTGAATGGTAAAGGTGGAGGGACTAATGGTGTCAAAATGTCAAAGTATTTTTAACAAAACACCTCTACCAAAAAATTAATTCACATTTATTACAACATTTATTATTTCACCAACCTTATCCTACACGTAAAATCCAACAATCAAATCCGTTTCTCTGATCATCTACTTGTAAGTGTTAAAACGTTTCTTGTAATCATCTAAACATGGGTTTTAAATCGTTTTCTAAACCAACGGTTAGATTTTCATCTAGGTGTGATTTTGTGTTCTACGCATAAGCGTATGAACACATAATCATGTGTGAGTGTTTGTGGTTAAAATGATTGTGTCAAAACGCTTGTTTAATCATAATGGTACCATTTTAGTCATCAATACTCACCCATAAACTCTAATTGTTTGATTTTGAATATTAGGGTTTATGCGTAATTTTGGGCATTTTTCAATAGTGAGTGTTTCTGGTCAAAAAGATAGTTGTGTGATGGTGTTTTCATGTTGAATTGATCATATCTAAGCTTAGAACTCACCCAGAAACACTAAATAGGCTTAAATTGGAAATTAGGGTTTATGTTCTTAAGAATTGGGTATTTTTGATTGGCCTTGATTTTGATGTTATAACTTGGATAGAACAACTCACTATGCTTCTTAGACCTTACAGAACAAGTTTGGTGCAATTCCTATGGCTAGATAACTTACTCGTAATTCTTAGGCTTTAGGGTTTTAAGTTTTTACGTGTAACCAGTTTTTACGCTTAACTGAATGAATGTGTTTCCATGATTAGACCTGAAAAGGATTGGATATAGATGATAATGTTAGTGCTATGATGAATTAATTTCAGGTTTCAACGTGTGTATAACTCAGAATCAAGGTTACTTGCCATCTACGCATAAGGATCACCTTACGCGTAGCATGTTATGCGTAAGAGAAATCGTACGCGTAACGTTCTACATTGGGGACTACGCGTATCTTGTGAAGGATATGCGTAAACAGTAACCTCTACGCATAAGGTTGACTCTTACGAGTAAGCCTTACGCGTAAGGTTCCATATACGCTTACGCGTAAGCTCTACGCATAAGGCCCTCTTTTTCTACGCGTAATATTTCTTACATGTAAGTCAAGAACCTACGCATAAGCTTACGTTTACGCGTATAATCACTTCTGTTTACGCATAAGCTTGCCATTTCTAAGCCTAAGCCTAGTTTTAACTTTAATTGTGAATTGTTACGCGTGCAAACTTGTAAATAAATAAATCATAATGCCATGAAACCAATAATGTCACTAATGAGCTTAAATGTTTGATAAGTTGTGAAAAATAAGTGAAAACATAGACTTTAACACTTGAAGTTAATCAACTCACGAATCTTATCACGACGTCTTTGGACTATTGGACTAACAAGTGACATTGGACTCGTAACAATTATCGACATATCACATTCAATAATTAGACAATAAAACCATCTGTTGACTAACGTAATGTATTTCGATATGTTGGTTCTTTTGGCTAAATATCTTTCAGATCACGACATGGATGCTTAAATTCAAAACGTGGAAGCACCAAACGTTCTCATCGTTGAAGATATCTTCCCTAATGGCTATCCGATGAAGATAGGAAAGAACAACCTTCGTGTTGATTTTGATAGTCTCACTTGCTCAGAGTCTTCTTGTTTAATAGCTGTGGACATTCTGAAGAATCACCCTTATCAGAACATGCTCACCAATTCTGCTACAGTGCCGGAGATCTACATTCACCAGTTCTGGCATACAATGCGAAAGATCAAAGGTCAAAATGATGTGACGGTGACGCTCAACCACAAACAAGTCACCATCACACCAGCAGACTTAAGGGTTGTTCTTCTCATTCCTGTCATCGAGCCAACCGAATACAATGCCACACCAACTGAAGAGGCTGTTCTGCAATTCATGATCGACATTAGTTATGACAAAGCTTCAGGAGTAATCACAAAGCATTCATACGTGGATCTTAAGAATATTCCTCAACCATGGAGAACCCTCTACATTAACATCACCAAATCCATTTCTAGACGTGATAGTGGCTATGAGCATCCCAAGCTCATGGAACTACAGATCTTTTGGGCATTGGTCAACATGAAACATATTGAAGTTGAAGCTCTGATATGGGACGACATGATGTCTTTCCTCAAAAATATTGGCTCCAAGATCCCATATATCAGATATACCAAACTGTTGATCCAAAGAGCTCTAGGGTATAATCCTGATATCTCCTTGAGAATCAATGATCCCAACAATCACTCCATGTTGTATGAGCCTACAGTCATAGTCAGATTTAAAGAATCTACAAAAAAGAAACAAGGTGCAGTGTTGCCAGATCACCTTCTAACTGAAGCAGTTAAACAACTCCATTCATACAAAAGGTATCTGGTGGCGGTTGATGAAGGCAAAGTAGGTTTTCTTGATGAAAAGTCCTCTGGTACTCCTACTAGGAAAACCAGGAGAGGCAGTGCAGGGAGTGTTACAAGCACTGAAAGTCAGAGAAAGTTTCCTAAGAGGTCACATACTCTCAAAAGGAAAGTTCCCTCTAAGGAAGCCATTCCTATTCCTATTCCCAAGCCTGAACCGCAACAAAAGCTAGTGGATGAAAGCTCTAAGAATACTGAATCAGACAAAGAGGTCTTCTACTCTGAAACTCCAACCGATGACACACAAACAGTAGCAAAACCTCCCAGTCCAAAAGCTGATAAAGGAAAAGGGAAAACTCCTGTGCTTGAGCATGATAAGGAAAGTTCTGAAGAAGAACCATTTGATGAAGAAAAAGACTATCAAAAGAAGTTGAAGAACCTCAGACTCAAATATCTTGCCGATGAATTCGTACTGGATCAAACTCGTGGCCCCGGAGGGTCAAGTGGTGGAACTCAAGCCACACCAGTCTCCGATGCGGTTAATCAACCCAATAAGGGAACTGGTACCACCATCACCCACGAACAACAGCAAAGGCAACTTGAGGATTCCATCAACTTTGACATAGAGGAACCAGACATGGAAAAGACTAAGAAAACTCCTGGTGAAGATGCTAAGGCTGATGAAATGGCTAAGACTGGAAATGCTGAAGATCTTGATTATGATGATTTTCTCCTTGATAGCCCATCACGCTCAAAGGAAGAAACATCTGAGCCGCCGAAAGACCCTGAGTCTCCTCACGTCTCATCATCATCAGACTTGTCTTCTCACTCTTCACTACCACCATCCAAAGGCACAACCAGATCCACATCTAAATCTATGAAGAAACCAACTGACTCTTGGATATCCTGGGCTAAAACCAAGATTGTCAAAGCTGTCAAGCAGGTCAGGAAGAAAGACGTGACCAACAAGAAGTTGAATCAACTTGCTGACAGTATCATTCTTCTACATGACGAGATAGACAAGATGTTAAGTGAAAGGGAGTATATCCAGAAGTTCATGCAACGTGATGTCCAAGGGGAACTGAATGAAATGATTAGGAGCTATACTCACAAGTTCCTACTCGACACTGTTCCTGGAGTTACAAGGGAGATGTTCACCAGCCAGCTATATCCTGTGGAGGAAGGACAATTTTTGGGACATCTGATAACCAAGCAAGGTATAAAGGCCAATCCTTCGAAGGTTAAGGCCATCACGGATTTGCAGCCTCCTAAGTCCTTAAAGGAAGTGCAAAGCTTGAACGGAAAGCTAGCAGCGCTCAGCAGATTCTTATCGAAGGGTGCAGATAGATCTTTGCCGTTCTTCAAGACACTCAAAGGATGCACGGATAAAAAGATGTTTCAGTGGAGTATGGATGCAGAAGAGGCCTTCCAAAAGCTCAAGGAGTTCATGGCTATTCTACCTACACTCACTGCCCCAATCAAAGGCGAAGTGTTGTTTATGTACATCGCAGCCTCCTTCGAAAGCATCAGTGTTGTGTTATTGGCAGAAAGGGAGAAGAATCAAATCCCTATCTACTTCGTTAGCAGGGTTCTACAAGGAGATTAGCTAAATTATCCAGCATTGGAAAAGTTAATCTTGGCTTTGGTCCATGCTGTGAGGCGCCTTCGAAGGTACTTCCAAGCTCACCCCATAACCGTACTTACTGACAAAGCCATTAAGAATATACTTTCAAAGCCGGAGAAATCTGGAAGGATAGCTAAGTGGGCTATCGAGTTAGGAGAGCATGAAATTGAATACAATGGTAGAAACTCGGTCAAAGGGCAAATATTGGCAGACTTCTTAGCAGAAACACCCTCCGAACCAAAGCAGGACACAAGAGTTGCTGAAAAGAAGCCTGATAAGGCGGTCGAAGGGTGGAAACTTTATACTGATGGAGCCTCCAGCTCTGACGGTTCTGGCGCAGGTCTAATGCTTGTTGACCCCGAAGGGAAGGAGTACACTTATGCACTCTGCTTTGAATTCGATGCTACTAACAATGAAGCAGAGTACGAAGCCTTGCTAGTAGGCCTCCGACTAGCTAAGGACATGGACGTAGAAGACTTGGCTATTTTCGTTGACTCACAACTGGTGGCCAATCAGATAAAAGGCTCCTACGAAGCGAGACAACCTTTGATCAAGCAATACCTGGATAAGGCTAAGGAAACGCTCGAAGGGTTTAGATCTTACAACATAGAGCATGTTCGGAGAAATCAAAACACGAAAGCGGATGCACTTAGCAAACTGGCATCAATGGCATTTTCTCATTTAACTAAGGAGGTTCTGGTCAAAGTGTTGGCAGATAGGTCCATCGTTCGAAAGGAGGTGTCTGACGTAATACTGGAGGAAGACTCAAATTGGATGACTCCAATTAGGGAATACCTTATAAATGGTATACTGCCGGAGGACCATAAATTATCTCGAAAGGTCCGCATCAAAGCACCATAGTACAGAATCATGGGGAACTATCCATACCGAAGATCCTTTTTGTCCCCATGGCTTCGTTGTGTAGGACCTAGGCAAGCCGCCAACATCATTCAAGAAGTGCACGAAGGATCCTGCGGGCTTCATGCAGGACCCCGCTCCGTTGTTTCGAAAATCATGAGGATCGGATATTACTGGCCTTCGATGCACAGGGACGCAGTCGAAATCATTCAGAAGTGTGAAGCCTGTCAAGTTCACTCAAGGGTGTCGAGGCTGCCAAAACAAGATATGACCTCTGTGATGTCCGCATGGCCTTTCAGCCAATGAGGAATAGATATCGTAGGCCCTCTACCAATTGCTCCAGGAGGAGTAAAGTTCTTGGTCGTAGCCATCGACTACTTCATGAAATGGGTGGAAGCGAAGCCTTTGGCATCCATCACAGGAAGGCACATGGAAAAGTTTGTATGGGAACACATTATCTGCTGGTTCGGAGTACCCACATCATCATCTCAGATAATGGGAAGCAGTTCGCCGAAGGGGTGTTCCCAGTGTTTTGCAGAGGCCTGAACATAAAACAATCTTTCACTTCCGTCTACCATTCACAAGGTAACGGATAAGTGGAAGTTACTAACAGGGACATCATCCAAGGCATAGAACGAAGGCTGGGATACAGTCACCACGGTTGGGTAGCTGAACTACCTCAAGTACTTTGTGTTAGGAATTAGAAAATTCCATGTTAAAGTGTCGGTCACCCCAATTATGGTCTAGCATAAGTTAGCTCGTAGACATGTCGTTTGTTACGTTATTTAGTAGTTAATTAGTTAGTTTGTAGCGTAGTTTAGTTTAGAGCAACACCATAGAGGAAGGACGGGTCTTTACCCATTGTATGCCTGATCTACAGGCCGATAGGAGGTCGTGTATTGTGTAAGTATAAATACCCCTTCCATCCATGGAAGGGGTGGTGCTTCATTTCAATCTAACCTTTCCTTTGTTTAAACCTCTAGCAAGAACACCCTCTCTCTCTATATTTCTCTCTCTAAATATGGCAAACATGTATTTTGATCATCCAAGACCACCCGAATCATCAAACACAATAAATATATCGATCCTACAATTGGTATCAGAGCCAGGTTATGTTGTGTGTGTTGATTCTCGTGGTTTTCTTCATGGTTTGATGCGGTTTATATTTGACGCGGTATTGATACCGATTATGTTTTTTTGGTCGACTTTTTGTGGTTATTTTGGTGGTTTGAATCTTGTCTAAAAACTGTTTTTCATCACTTTTTGGTCGGAAAAATTATGTTTTCTTATGGCTAAACAGTTTTTAACAAGTTTCTTGTATCCTATTGGTCTAAAACAAAATGTCATATGGTCTATTTTGTGTCAATGTCCAAACATCATCTTTCTTTTTCTTTTAGTACCAAATCAGTGATATTTATGGTGGTCATATATGTTTTGTCAACATGGGTCATAAGGTCTTCCAATATCACATTTTTTCTGAGTAAGAGGTCTTAAACAGGTTTAATACATGAAAACATATGGTCATTTTGAGGTCAAAAAGCTGTAACTTTTTAATGTTTTTCTGGGTTAATATGAAGAAATGGTCGAAAATATGGTCGGAAAACTCATCAGATAATGACAAATATCCAGTTAGCGACTTGTAAAAACTGTTTTTTTGTTAGCGAGTTGACTATTGAGTCACTTGCTGTAGTGGCGACTTGGTCGTGGCGACTTGGTGCTAGCAACTTAGCTTAGCGACTTGGCTCAAAAACTCAGCTAGAGACTTGAGCATAAACATGTAGCGACTTGCTAAGAAAGGAAGAAGAAGATGTTGAAATTGACCTTGACCACATGACCAACAACTACCAAATACCAAACTCAAAACCTCAGTGTACTACCATCATCGGTCCATGTTTATTACAAAAAGAAATCCAACAACAACCTCCAATCTTAGATCTCTCATAACCATCAGAAACTAATTCCCATCATCTGACAAAGACTTAAACAACACGACATCTACATCAAGATCTCAGTTTCATTTCATTTTCGTGCTATACAATAACCTCGTATATTCAAAGATCATAACACGAAATGAAAGGCATCACTGATCTATTTCAAAAGCATAGTATTTTTGGTTTTGTTCGAACATATAAGTAGAGACTAAAACATCCTTGTTTCATCTCTTTTCTCATTCGGTGACAAAGGAAAAATATTCGATTCTTTAAAGGATTATGATAAACAACTTGTGTTTATCACCTTGTACAAGAGTCGGCTGTTGAGGTATTCTCAAAGAAAAAGAAAGAACATAACAAGAATGTTATACCATTTCCTTTGTCTTGATTATGACTCTTAAACAATAAAGAACAATTAAAACCTACCTGGATACCGTGACTAAAACCTTGAGCCATCCCTGTGGCTAGGTCATTCTTGAACGAAATTATTGATTGTGCTCATGTCTTATTGTGGGATGCGTTGCTCGGCTATAAGTGATTATCATGTTTAAGATGTTTGTACAAATTGAGGCTGCCTCTTTATTTTTTGTGTTGTTGGGATTGACTGAGTTTTGGAGAATGATATTAGGAGAGAGGCGGACTAAGATTGTGATAGTTTTTAGGGTTAAGTGTGAGAAATATTAGGGTGAGATGTGTGTTAATGGGTGCCTTATATCCCCTAAAATTTGGGTATAGCGATTTCAGATCAGTTATGGGGCCTTACATGGACGAAATTAATTGGACATGGGCCGTATGAGTCATCTCACTCGTGGGCCTTAATCATGAATATTGGAACACGTATGGTCATATTGGAACACATATGGAGAATCTTTTAAAGCAGCTTATTTTCGTATGGTAAGATCATGGTTTACTCTTTTTGACAACACATATAACATATGGTCATATTATATCACGATCTAGGTTAATGTATGGTCATGTCGTATGGTCATGTCATCTCTACATGGGACCTGATCTTCATATGAACATCATTAAAATTATAGATCATTTTGTGGTATATGTATGGTCTCTCAACCATCCAATATTAATTATCATACTTCATATGAACATCATTGACACTTCATGAATATACGATTTTGGATTAATATTGGTATTATTGGTTGGTAAGTATTTTCAAGAAAGATACTGCATATTCACGGCTTGTGCTTAGTTTTAAGATAATGATGGCTTCGGGATTTTTGTACGGATATTGATTACGGGACTCTTGTGTTTATATTTTACTTGGGCTTAAAATTAATTTATCTGGACTGAATATAAATCAAGTTGACCGATGTTTGATTTGGATTGGATTGGGCGTAATGGATTTCTGATCGGATGATTATTGGGGATAATGAGATTCGGTGATAAGATTGGGTATGATGATGAGATTTGTTTTGTTATGGGGTTTGATACTTTGGTTAAAACATTTTCACTGGGTATATTATGTCTCGGCTTGAATTGATGGTTCAACAAAGTTGATTACGGGGTTGTTTGAACGGTATTTCTTATTTGGTTTTGAAGTAAAGGTTTTCAGGCACGTTTACTTATTTCGTCTTCTTTCCTTCTACCATTTCGCGAAGATGACTTGTTTGGGCATTTATAGAGGGTGATTAAGACTTGGATATTTAGTTGCGTTTGTGATTCTTTCTCAACCCACAACGTAGCTATCACTTCGGTGTCTCACTCAGTTGAGAATGTCAAGAGGTTTTGTACATTGGGTACATCGTTTCTTGTTCACGAGGATTAGTACAAGTTTAAGTAACAAATCTGGGGAGTTTTACTTCATGATCAAGTTTGGCATATCGGGTTTAATTCTCCATGTGGTCACTACAATAGCCGACATAATGCGTGAATGATGTGTTTACCAAAGTGTTGATTGGATGGTTGCTGATGTTGTTGATGTTGGATAATGGACCGTTGATGAACCGCTGCATGTTCTCCTAAAAACAGATATTCACTGAAACCAAAGTCGTCATAACACATTCAAGCTGACATTGTTTACGGTTTTGTCTTGATTTTGTAAAATCTCGCGAAAGAACCTATTTCTCGGTTTAAATCATAGACTTGTAAAATTCCGTGACAATGGAAACATCCTGGTATTAGTAAAGTGCATTTTCGGATCTATCTTACGGTTTATTCTTGGTTTTGTAAAATCCCGCGAAAGAAACTATTTCTCGGTTTAAACCATAGAGTTGTAAAATCCCGTAATGATGGAACCATCTTGGAGAAGAGAAAGTGTAATTATGGATCTTACTTGATGTTGGTGCTACGGTTTCTGCTTCAAAGAAGGGATAAAAGGGTGTACTTCATGAATTGGGTGTGTGTTTGGGTTGTCCTCATGGCAGTTTGGCTATTACAAGGTTTTACGGGGTTATGTGTGTTTAACCATGGTCAGGATGAAAACCATTATCATAGTTCACTTAAAACGTCAAAGAAGGCTAGATTTGAGCTTTTAACCAGAAGATGTGACAACGGCGTTAATTCATTATTATTTATTTGAGGTTGAAGTGAAATATCACGGGCAAGTGTACTTAGTATCTGAAGGTATCGGGGATGGTTGGATGAAGATTCTTCATGATCCTTGTTTGAGCTTATTATCAAAACGAAGACTTGGAAATCTAGTTATTGTTGGGTGTCTTTTACCTTTTCTTTTACCACTTGGGGGAATTGGGCTCTTACCACCACAAAATAACTATCACTTAAAGGAGTTACGTTGTAGTGCTCAATGTCACATTCAATTGTGGATTTTCAAGAGGTAATGTACATCTTATACTTGATGGTTGGTTGGTTGAAGAGTATAGAGTACATAGAGAGTACTTAGAGATGCTAATGGAAATCGGCACCGCTCTTTGTTACATATGTGCAAGTTTAAGTCACGAGTTCGGGGTAGTTTACTTCAGGGTCAAATTCATCATATTGGATTTTCTCCATCAGCTGTCACGACAAAGAGCCTACTGAATGATAATGGTTTGATTACATGTTTTGCTAAGAGAGCTGAAAAGAGAGAGATTATGACGTATGAACACAACAGTTCATGCCTCGTTCTCTAAAGAAAAGAAAAGTGTACGTCTCAGTGCACTTTATCTTATGAAGAAAAGAAATCTTCTTATGACGTCTGTTCACATCAGTTCAGGCCTCGTACTCTAAAGAAAAGAAAAGTGTACGTTTCGGTGCGCTTTATCTTCTAAAGAAGAGAAATCTTCTCTATTATGACCATTCTCATTAACATGCTTCATACTTTTTCCATGCGCTTCAGTCATCAAGTGAACCGGGCTACTGTTGATTGTTTTCTGATTCCACTTTCTCAACTATAATGACGATGGTGACATTCTGTGCTGATTTTGCGTGGGAGAAGTGTGAATAGACTACATTTGGATAATGTTCACTTGTTTAATCAAGAATGGCATCTCCGTATGCAATTCTTGAGGGGGAGAAGAAGTGTGAATTTTTTTTTGCATTGTTGATTGATATTAGAGAATATAAATGGTCGTACGGCTCTAAACTCATGTAAGAACCGAGCTTCTTCTTATCGGGTCATCTTCACATGGAGTTTTTCTCTTCTAAGAGCCATTGGTTGACATCTTCACTCGGATTGATGAGTTTATCGACAAAGTGCTTCCGGTTAATGCTTCACGTATACATCAACATGATGATTCCGAACAATCTCTCTGTTCTTGTTTGATGTGATTGCTGATTTCCTTGATGAACATCTTTCTGTTTTTGTTTGATTGGGAGGGATTTTAGTTAAGGGGATTTGCAAGATGTAAGTTAATTGGGATGCTGTTTGGTGGGATGCTTTTTCGTGTGAGTTGAAGATGTTAATTATCTATTCCCCAACTGGACAATCTTGAAGAAGGTCGAGTCTACAGTCTGTTCTACATTTCTTGCTATATGTTAGAAGACCAAAGACGAGTTGCATTTAATGATCAAAAGACTTCTTCCTAATCTGGGCATTTATCAAAAAGATTGTCGGTCTAGGGGAGAGCACTAATTGGGGGAATGTGATATGTCAAATTTAATCCCCAATTAGACTTGCTCACATTATTCAGCATGTTGATTCTCACAAAGACTTCAAGCGATCTTCTCAACAAATTTCAAGTATTTGGGCATTCAAAGAGTTGCTGATTCTGAAGTATCAAAACTAGAAAGGGGGAAGGAGTCAAGCACCTAAACGCGAGTAAACTTGATGTACTTAATACTTCTAAGAAATTGAAGATATCCCGGGAAGACAAATGTTATTACCGCAGAGAAACTCAAGGTTTGACTCATGGCGAGTAAACTTGATGAACTTAATTCTTCTAATTGATTGAAGATATCCCGGGAAAACAAATGTCATGACCGCAGAGAAACTCAAGGTTTTACTCATCAAGGCGTTTAGTGTTAGTATTTCAACTACGTGGGGGAAGTGATGTTAGAGAAAGTTTCAGAAGATAAAAGAGGTACACTAGTGTGTGGTGACTTCGATGGTATCGCAATGATCAGGGGAGAGAGAGTGTGTACATTGGGGGCGCTCAGCTGTTTCACTTGAGGGCTTAATCAGTGATTCAGATATATAATCACTTATTCCGGAGTTGACATCCGCAGAGATTGTCATCCGCAGAGATAATCAGTGACTTGGCCTGCTTCTTCAATGTTATCAGTTATCCCTTCCTTGGGTATTGGTATACTTCGGATACTTGAGCTTCATACACGATCATCAGGGAAGAAAAATGTGAACATGGGGAGGTGTTTTCATTCCCCTCATGATGTGTATTCGGGAGAGCTCTTGGGTACTGGTGTACTTCGGGTTCTTGAGCTTCATACACGATCATCTGGGAAGAAAAATGTGAACATGGGAAGGTGTTTTCATTCCCCTCATGATGTGTATTCGGGAGAGTTCGTGAACATTATACAAAGAGGCTGACTACATCAATTCATCTACTTGGGGGAATTGTTCTCTTGACACCTTTTGGAATGGATTGCTTCAGACTTCAGTGGTAAAGAAATTTCAGAAGATTATTTATACGTGGGATGATACGTTGCTGTTCTTGTTGATGATATAACCTCGAACGAAGAATCACGATGATTATTCTTGAAAGGAGCAGCGGGATTTATGATAATGGTGTGCTTCTCTGTGCACCTAGCTAAGGCAAGCTTGAAATATAGCTTCGAATCTGCTCAGCTAAAGGATTTTCAGTTTGGGGGGAAGCTGCCAAAGTCTCACTTTCAGATGGTTCAATTTCTTTCTTCGATTCAAGAGCCCTGGAAGCTTTAGTGGTGAATGTTTAAGAGTTGATGACTTCTATCTTCTACGACGTGCTGCTCGATATCCTTATCTCGGTACTCGTATCATCATCTTCTTTAACTATATCATCTTCTCTATCTTTGTATATATTTATCTGAAAAAACAAAATACAAAAATATAAAACCAACAAAAACAAAATACAAAAATATAAAACCAACAAAAGAAAATAGAAAAATATAAAACCTTCAAAAACCCATAAAAATCAGAAAATTTCAAAAATACCAAAAATATGTTTTCCTTGACATGTCTTCTGGTATCGATAACATCTACGGTCTTAGAAATGTCATTCAATAATGGCACGGGACCATAGATGAAGTTCGAGCAGGAGGTGTAAATATTTCTTTCCAAAACATGTCTCTAAATATGGCTTACAGTTATTTCCGACTGTAACCCGGGCTTCAAATAATGGCTTGCAGTTATTTCAGACTGTAACCCGTGCTTAAACCATGGTTTGCTATTATATCAGATAGCAACCCGCTTTTCAAGGAAGGAAAGTGCTACGCTAAACCAATTTTCAAATATTTCGTGCACTTATCCTAAAACAAAACAAGGAAAGCATGTCGTCAATAAGACTGCTGTTCCTACACAAATGTTTTTCCGTCTAAAATTCTTCAGAAAAATATTTGTTGTGTTTTCAAAAATGGTGGAAAATGAGTTGCTTAAAATCAATCAGATTCATAGTTTTTATAAAATTTGGAAACTCAATCAATGACTTCAGCACTTTTAAAATCTTTTATAAAATGAGTTATTGGTTGAGGGGGAAAATGTTTTCAAATCTATATCTTCTAACGATCTTTCTTAATTATCCTAATATGCTTAATTAAAAATGATGTTAACCTATGTTGAAGGACTAGGTGCCAAGGATATGATTGCTAGGATTAGATAATTAGAGTTTGATGAACACATTTTTCCCATACATTTAAATGATCTGATTGATATGTTGCATAGACTTTTATTAGTCGATTACTGTTTGGGTGATGTCGACCACCATATATCTGTATGTGTGTTCACTAACGTATGCAGGTATATTGGTTATAAGAATGTTCCCGATCCAGATCCCACAGATTAATATGATTGGATGCCGAAAGGAAAGGGTAACTATATCTTGGGTTGACAAATGAAGAAACGGAGCTTTATTGGACTTCTATGGAGAGTTGGCATAAATGCAACGTAAGAGGTCTCACTGCATCAGCAGATGGTTTTCTTCTAAGTGATTGAAGAAATAGAGCTTAATTTGACCTCAGTTGGCATTCAAAATGCAACGTAAGAAGAAGTCTCACTGCATCAGCAGACGGTTTTTCTTCCAAACCCTACAGCAACAACAACAAAAGCAGCTCAACCACCTAACGAATCTTTGTGCAGGATACCATTTTTAAACAATTTTTGAGAAAATTGAATTAAATTGTTTTGAAAATGGAAAAATGTTGTTTTGAAAATATATTGGACTAAATTTTGAAAATCACCGGACTTCATTTTATCAAAACTTGAGTCACTCAATTATCGACTACGGTCATGGATTGAGGGGGAGAGTGATTTAAAATAAAATATTTTCAAACGATATTTCTTCACAAAAGTTCCGCTTTGTACAATATAAGTGGTGATCTAAAGATTTAATGTTATGTCATGGTATGATTTTTTCTTTAGAATCAAGGCCTTTCAAAATGAAATTTTTTCTGTTCTTGTTTGATTGTGAAATTGTTTTATTTTACTAAAAGATCTCTTAAAAACTATCATACCTGACACTAACAATCTTTAATGTTTTAAAATGGTCCTTATCTGTCATCTTTCAAAATTGAATCTTGCCACGTCTTTCCCCAATTTTTTTCTAAATGAATTAAATCACTTGGGATCCAAAATCTCAAAGGGTTTGATATTTTAGATCGGGGGAGAATTTGTGATTTAATAATGAAATTTGATAAAAGAGGTGATCATTTTTGATTTAATTGTGCAGGCTGCTCTGTCATATGTGCTAAACGCTTTCGAATCTCGAAGCACATTTTGAGGAGGAGCATAACTATCGAGGTACAAAAGCTTTCTAAAGTTATTTATAAATACCTTGATTGAGTTATCAAATGGTTTTCTTAATGGCTTTTGTAATCGTGGATGTGCTTCAAAAGAACTCTTGCCTCTATGTGATAAAATTGATTTTAAATATCCTATGCACATATTGAGGGGGAGAATTTTACCATGAAAATCAAATGGCTTTTTCGTATGAAAATTGTGATCAAAGAAAATATTTCAAAGTCCTCTTGCCTCCTTGTGCTGAACAATTTCTAAATCATACGCACATGTTGAGGGGGAGGTTTTCTAAATGATCAAAACTATTAAGGTACAAAATGCTTTGATCTCGTATCACAAGTACCTTGATTGTTTTTCCAAATGATTTTCCAATTGGTTTTAAGGAAGAATGAACTGTACCAAAAGACCGACCAATTTACTTTATGCATGGTGTTATAAGGATGGTTAGGTTAGGTATTAGTTCCCACGATCCGCCAGAACCGGAGGGATCTACCCAGGGACAATCCACTAGATAGTGTAGAGTCTTTAGGTATGATGAAAAAAGGAGAAAAGTGAGATATGGGAAGAGTGCGGACTGAGACAGAGCTAGTACTAGAATAAACCCAACAAGGTTCTAGTGATGAAGTCTCGGTAAGCACTGAAGGGGTTGAAGAATGAAAAAGAATTGAATATGAAAAGGGTGATAAGAAATAGCCCTCCAATAATTCAACCTTAGGGCAGTAACCGGGTTCAATACATATGCTACTGGTGTTTACTAAGGTAACATCAGTATTGAAGACAAGACGTCATGGACCCAGTGACGCACTGCACTACAACTTCCCAAACCACTCAAGTTCCTCTTAAAAGGGCTTGTTTCATTCTCACGGGGAACCTACATAATCTATCGACTTTCTCTTAGAGATTGTTGATATTGAAGAAGGAGACCCTCTCCCTAGTCTCCGACACAGGAACCAAATGTGCACTATTGAGTCTAGAGCCAAGAGATCATCCACAATATCTCGTTAGGACACTAAATTCATGAAGACTTGCTGTTTCACACAATGTGGAAAGTAAGTATATATTAAGAGTCCTACGCATTATCCTTGTGGTATTGCCAGAACATCTGAGTGGTATGTAAAAGTATTCACGATGAAGATGGAAATCCTTCTATAGCCAACATCAAACAAGCTCTTGGTGGGTGACATGTGAGATCTTCTCGTAAGATCAAGCTTGTGACAACTGGATAGAAACAATGGGGAGATTCATTCTTGAATCAACCTTGGTCCAGGAATGGAATTGACGAATACTTTTGGAAAAACCGTTCGATGTGCAAACCTTCTTTTCTCTTGCACGTCGAATGTGTATTCATTTCAAATTCAAAAAGTATCTCTGATTGAAAAATACTTTTAGAAAAACCGTTCGATGTGCGAATTTCTTCTTCTCGCTAGCACGTCGAATGTGTACTCATTCTCTAATACAAAAAGTATTTTGATTGAAAATTGATCTTTCTCATAAAACCTTCGTCGTATTACAAAACTCTTTCTTCAAGCAATACGCGATTGTTTTTCAAATCATTTTTCATCAATCAGTGAATCTCAATTTGCTGGTTCACTCACTCCGTGTTGTCTTCTTTGAGACGTTCGGGTTTGAGAACAGCTAGAGCAGCTGCGAAACCCTGTCAAGGAGATTCTTAGGAATCCTACCTGATCACAGGCAGTACTTGTACTGATCAACGGGGAACCGTGGGCCGTGTACCTCAATTCAACGAAAGTGATCAAAGACACTTTCGTGTATTTTATTGCTAACTGTTGTTTGCAGGTACATTTGAACGGTTGCAGCTGATCAGAATTGAGGAGTCTATCCAAAGCCGCATGCTCACAACATCCACACTTAATTGAAGAAATCATGACTGGTGCATATCTACATAACCTGGTTCTGATATTTTTATACTATGCTTCTGCTACGCTGCTGCAAATATCATGAACCAGTAAGGCTTCCGCTACTCTGATGGAAAGATGTCATGATTCAAAAGTGTGAGCATGTCGGTCCAAAAGTCACAACATCACATGATGGCAACACAATAAAGGGGTGATCCAGAGATTTACTGTGGCTGATGATCTCAAAGAAAGCTCGAAGATCATTAAAGATGTGGATCAGTTAAAGGCCTCCACTGAAAGTACAAAACTATGCGGACTTTGAAGATTCGCTACAAAAGCACAAAGATTGCGGAATTGAAGAATTGTGGTCTACGAGCTCAAGAACAATATCAAGAATAGAATGCTAGGATTCGAAATGTATTTCATGGGGTGACCTCCCTTAGGGGGAGATTGTTAGGAATTAGAAAATTCCATGTTAAAGTGTCGGTCACCCCAATTATGGTCTAGCATAAGTTAGCTCGTAGACATGTCGTTTGTTACGTTATTTAGTAGTTAATTAGTTAGTTTGTAGCGTAGTTTAGTTTAGAGCAACACCGTGGAGGAAGGACGGGTCTTTACCCACTGTATGCCTGATCCACAGGCCGATAGGAGGTCGTGTATTGTGTAAGTATAAATACCCCTTCCATCCATGGAAGGGGTGGTGCTTCATTTCAATCTAACCTTTCCTTTGTTTAAACCTCTAGCAAGAACACCCTCTCTCTCTATCTTTCTCTCTCTAAATATGGCAAACATGTATTTTGATCATCCAAGACCACCCGAATCATCAAACACAATAAATATATCAATCCTACACTTTGGGCTCATAGAACGCACACAAAGTCAAGCCACGGGGAAACGCCTTTTAGCTTGACATATGGCACGGAAGCTGTCATCCCTTCGGAAGTAAGTATCGAAACAGAAAGGGTCATGAACTTTGAAGCAGCAGACAATGAAGAAAGACTCCGTAGCAACCTAGACCTACTCGAAGAACGAAGGGAAATAGCCTCAATCAGGGAGGCTATCCATAAGCAAAAGATTGAAAGGTACTACAACAGTTGGGTTCGGCCTTCGACCTTCAAGCCAGGGGAATACGTCCTCCGACTCAACAGCGCAAGTAAAGCTGAGTACCAGGGTAAACTAGGACCTACATGGGAAGGGCCCTACGTTGTTAAGGAAGCATATGGCAACGGAGCCTACAAGCTGGAAACCTTGGATGGAGACGCTATTGATAGAACCTGGAATGGCACTACCCTTCGTAAGTTCTACGTATGAAACTTACAATGTCCAAGGACATTTTTTATTTTGCTTTTAATCAATGTATTTGCATTCTTCTCACTTGGGGAAAGAAGCATTAATGGTAGGCATCTAGTATTCATTTCTTAAAATGATGTAATCCTCCCAACCCACTTAATGATATAACGCATTTCCCTCAAATCTCTTTTTTCGTTCAATACAACAAAGATTTGTACACCAAGTCTCTTTGTAAGTTTCAATGTCGAAGGGATGTACAAAGACTAACAACATGTCTTTCTGATATGCATAACATCCATCTCAACTTCACATTAACTTTCGTATATGGCCTTAAGGTATTTTAAGCCTTTCGCTGCCCAAAGGATCAAGATGGAGCGGGTCACAACCCTCTGTCAGCAGTCAAATTATACGATTGCTATATTCTTGGTGAAGTAATTACACATAATGAGGCTATGCATCTACCATACGCCTTAGGTTGTAAAATACAAGCCCTAGTGGCTTCAATGTAGATATTAATTAATGACTAGTTTAACTAGTCTAAACAGGTCGTAGCCTTAACGATCCAATCAAACAAAATATTGTCTTAGGCCGAAGCCTATACCACAAGCACCAATTGTTAATTGTTTCATCAGGCATATAGCCTGGAAAGGTACACAAACAAATTTTTTTAAAGCAGGGTACATACCACCCTTGGGATCAAATTACAACCACATGGTTGCCTTCATCAAACTTTGGAATGAATGGGATCAGCTGAACCTGGGGATGAAGCCTTGGGTGACGGAGTCTTCTTCGAAGGAGATGGAGGCTGGACTTTCCTCGCCTTCTTAGCCAGCAGGTTCTCAACAGAGGCCGCTGGGTCCTTCGTCACTTCGGCAAGGAAAGGGAACTCTAAAGCCGGTAAGTCATTACCTGCATCATCATACTCTTTCTCATGAGTAGCCCTGTAGTATGGAACGTTTTCCAGCTTCACTGGTTCCTTTTTCGCAGCTATCTCCTCCAAAGTAGTGCATTTGCCATGAAATATGGCTGCATTTACCAGCTTTCCAATCACTATTCCCACATCATCACAATGGTAAAGCTCTGTGGCAATGTAGGGAATAACCTTGGTTACCACGTCCACCCTAACCTTCTTAAGCATCTTCAACCGAAGGTTTAACCCATCTACCTTCTCCCTGAGCTTGATCTCCTGGTCTGTCAGCTTAGCTCTCTCTTCTTCAAGGCCTCCACACTTAGATGTAAGAACAAATATATTCTCTTTATAGCCTACAACCTTTGATCCTTCGAGAGTTAGCCTACTGCATTCAGCTTCGCTTGCTACCAGTTGACCTTTGAGCTTTTCAACATCAGCTCCAAGATCTTGCACCAAGGGGTTCTTGTCAAAGTCCTCCAGTGCATCTTCACATTTTTTCTCCAGGTCTGCATACTTCTTATCCCTAGCCTTCTCCATGGCAAGAATGACATCCATTTCTTCTCGAGCCTTGGTGAGAGTTCGGAGAAGCTCCATTGTCCTGGTATTGAGCTGGTTGTCCAGCATGCATTGTCTGACATAACTCTTATCATGAAGATCGCAGAGCCTTTCCATGGACATGTTGTCCATCACCCCCTTCCAGCTGGGTGGGGTCACACGCTCCATAAGTAGATGACAAGCCAAGGGAGAGGAAAGCTCCTTCGTATCAGGAAGTCCTGGAGCATATGTAAATTTGTTAATATATTGTTACTTGTATCTCTTTTTTTGTAACAAGAAAAGAAACATTACCATGGATATCATCTCCGCTGGGCCCCTCGATGGCTGGAAACATGATAGCCTTACCCTGGGCACTCTTTTGCTGGGTAGTTCGAGAGGGAGGAGTTGGCAGGATAAGCTTCCTCTTCGATGCGGATTTAGCAGCTTTTGCACTGGTACCTTTCCTGCTTCGGACTCTCTCACCAATGCCGGAGGGTCCTACGATGGCCAACTGTCCTTCGGAGACTGGTTCATCTGAATCTGCAACATTCTCTACAAGCTGGTCTTCAATATCTATGGGTTCCTTTGAAGGATTAGTAGAGGAAACATGTTCGATAGGCTAAGCTTCCACATCGTTGTTGTTTACCGACACTGAAGGAGAGCCTGCACCATAGCTCGTTTCCTGGGGATCCTTCGGAATGAAGCTGACCTCCTTTGCACCACCAGCTACCACAAAGTTTCTAAATGACATCTCTGCACAAAGGAGCAAATAAGATAAATATCAGAAAGATAAGTTTTTATCTCTTATTTTAATCAAAAAAATACATACTTTCTCCATCACAAATAATCTCAAGTACCAAAGGAGATCCCTCCCATCTTTTAGCAAGACCAGCCATAAAAAGGATTGGCTCAGGGAATGTTTGGCAATCAACTGGATGACGAGCCAAACGCTGATATAAAGGATTCCTCCTCACAGTATAGGGCAAGGGATCGTTGAACCTTTTCTCATCATACTGAAACTCTGGGTTTAACAATGCAGGGAAAGTTGGTGGGATAATGATGTTTTGGATGTCAAAGAATTTTCCTTTCCAGTCCCTGATGTTTGTAAACGGCCTATCTATGAGAATAGGCACATCCCTTTCACCCCTCTTGGCTAATGTCAACCAATCTCCTCCAGGGTATAAATTCAGAAAACCCCTAAGCACAGTTAATGATGGTTCAAACCTATAAGCTTTACACATCACAATGTATGTCGTAAGCTTGGCTAGGCCAAAAGGGTTAAACCTAGATATGTGTACCTCGTAGTATTGGAGAAGTTCTAAGATCAAAGGGTGCAAAGGTATCCTAAGGTTGGAAGTGGTGAATGCATGGGTGTATAAGCCTACATAGTTTTTTGGGGCATAAAAAATACCTTGATTTTTACCAGGTAACATGATTTTATGCTATTTGGGAATTGGATAATCGGTGAGGAACGCTTTGAGCTCCTCCCTTGTCAAGGTGCAACCTTGTTGTTTGATTACAAATTTCTTATTTGTAGACATTAATCCTCCTAAAATCAACAATAAAGTATTTGAAAACGTAACAGATACGAAGGAGTACTTTACCTGTTTGATCAAAAGCCTGATCGGAAGAGGATTTAGTAGGTGAAAAATTGGGCGTGAGATAAAATGATGTTAGGGTTTTACTTTTTTTAACCTTAAATACCCTCACATATGTTCAATCTCGGCCCTACATGTGTCCTAAGTTATCCCCTAACCTCCGGATTTAAAACTCTTTTTTAAAATTTGAAGTGACGTTTTATTTTACCGAGGAAAAGGGTGGTTGGGATAAATAAAAGCATTAATTATGGTCAATAGTTGCTAGAATTTTCACCTTCGTTTGTTTTTGTGACGAAGGGGAGGTTTCATTTCTATTTCTGAGTCGTAAGCAATATTTCTTGTTCGTACATATCACTTTCGACTGGGGGGCTTGATGACGTACCCTCTGATCAGGCCGAAGGACCCCCCTTCGGCCTCAGTCGAAAAATTTGCATTACGAAGACCTAAGTCTTTCTTCACAAGTCCTTGGTGGCGTAAAACCATTCATCATTGATATGGTTACCAGTTGGGAATTCGCCAGCCGAAGGCCTATGCCCTTCGGTGTCTTCTCTTGAAGGCGCCAAGACAAAGGAGAACTTTAACTTGGTCTTCCCCCACGTTCCTACTATTTCCTTAGCTTCCCCGCCAAGGGAGAAATAGTGGGGATGAAGCCCTAACGGTTACCACAAATCAGGGGACGCCCCCCATGATCTCCTAAACGTGTGCTAACACTCTCCAAGCTTTTTTCTTCACCTATAAATAGGTTGGACGAGTCATTTCAATGGTATGTTCACTCAACACAGTATTTCACATACTCCATATTACTTACAACACATATCACATACTTACTCTCACGCCGGAGGTGGTTCGCAGGGCCCAACCCATGCGCAATCACTTAACGAAGTGTCTACTATTTCTTATTGCAGATTGGCTACAAGTTTGGCGCAAGCATATCACCCCTCATACCCTTCGATCACCATCGAAGGCCTGGTCGTACGAATTATTGTACAATCAGTTTCTTTTGCGGGATTTTACAAAACCAAGAATAAACCGTAAGATAGATCCGGAAATGCACTTTACAATAACCAGGATGTTTGCATTGTCACGGGATTTTACAAGTCTATGATTTAAACCGAGAAATAGATTCTTTCGCGGGATTTTACAAAATCAAGACAAAACCGTAAACAATGTCAGCTTGAATGTGTTATGACAACTTTGGTTTCGATGAATATCTGTTTTAGGGGAACATGCAGGGGTTCATTAACGGTTTATTATCCAACATCAAAAATATCATCATCCATCCAATAAACACTTTGGTAATCACATCATTCACGCATTTTGTCGGCTATTGCAGTGACAACATGGTGAAGTAACACGATATGCCAAACTTGATCATGAAACGAAATTCCTCAGATTTGTTACTTAAACTTGTACTAATCCTTGTGAAGAAGAAACGGTGTACCCAATGTACAAAACCTCTTGACATATCCTCAACTACGTGAGATAACCAAG
The DNA here is from genome assembly GCA_019973895.1 of Chrysanthemum seticuspe. Lineage (NCBI taxonomy): Eukaryota > Viridiplantae > Streptophyta > Magnoliopsida > Asterales > Asteraceae > Chrysanthemum > Chrysanthemum seticuspe. The sequence goes on from BPTQ01000003.1 coordinate 83,103,072, forward strand.
TCTGTATCACACTCAATAAACGCCCAAACAAGTCATCTTCGCGGAAGGGTAGAAAGAAAGAAGACGAAAATAAGTAAACGCGCCCGGAAAACCTCATTTCAAAAATCAAATAAGAGATACCGTACAAACAACTCCATAGTCAACATTGTCCAATCATTAATTCAGGCCGTGACGTAATATCCTTCGTGAAAATATAGATACCAAATTGTTAAGCATCATCACAACGAGTGTCATCATCAAATCTCATCATTTCAACAAATCGTATAATCAAAATCTCATAAAATCACGTTATCACATCTCATCGCCAAATTACAAATCTCAGCTCATAAATGATCGTACACCATAAGTTCAAATTCAAGAGCATGAAACAATATCCAACGAATGCCCGGACCATAAATATATCCAATATCACAAATTACCACATAAAAGCGACCTGAGTCTATCATTATCAACCTCAACATCAAACATCCAATTTACTTGAGTCCATAAAAATATTATCCGGTCCAAGCACATTACACCTCACGATCCATCAAAACAATATACCATTCAGATTTCAGGCCCATTACTCATGTTAGAAAACAAGTTTAGTTTCGGCCTATTAACAAAGCGTACAACCACTTTTAAAAATACTGATCCAACAGATATACAAGCTGAGGTCCAAAAAATCACATACCACGGCCCATTAAACCATCACATATTTCGGTTTCCCAAATTATAGGGATATAAAGACTGCACCATATATCACATACTTCATTTGCAACCCTAAATAATCTCACACTTTAATATTAGAGAAAAAAAATAACCGCCCCCATCAGTTGTTTGTCCTCACACAATAATCGCCTCTCTCATCATATTATCCTAATCTCATGAAACCCTTAACTCTTTCTAACTATTATCCATCTGCCACTTCTCAAACAATTTGACCATCACCACTTAATCATAATCCGAGCACCAGCTTGCTCGCCACAGGGATGGCTTGAGCAAAGGTTTTAATTTCGGTATCAAGATCATTCAATGTGATTACGGGTAGGTTTCAATTTATTTTATAACTTTCTAGTTATCTTCTTCATCTTTAGATTCAGATACAAAACTAGAAGAGATATCTTCAAAATAATCAGTGATGAGTGGGTTCCGTGGGATAGACCCTTGATGGTCTTGTTAGGAATTAGAAAATTCCATAGTGAAGAGTCGGTCACCCCAAATATTATCTAGCATAAGTTAGCTCGTAGACTTGTAGTTATTTACGTTATTTAGCAGTTTATTAGTTAGTTTGTAGCGTAGATTAGTTTAGAGCAACTCCATGGAGGAAGGACGGGTCTTTACCCACTGTATGCCTGATCCACAGGCCGATAGGAGGTCGTGTATTGTGTAAGTATAAATACCCCTTCCATCCATGGAAGGGGTGGTGCTTTTTAATCTAATATTCCATACTTTTGTGTAAACCTCTAGCAAGAACACCCTCTCTCTCTACTAACTCTCTAACTATGGCAAACATGTATTTTGATCATCCAAGACCACCCGAATCATCAACACAATAAATATTACGATCCTACAATTGGTACCAGAGCCAAGGTTATTGTGTTGTGTCGATTTATTATGGTCTTTGATTCTTGTTAAAACTGTGTTGTATACCTTTTTGTGGTCGGATTTTTTTTGCTATAGTTTTGGTTACAGATTTTATACAATGTTTTTGTATCTTATTTTGGTCAAAAGTGTCATGTGGTCATATCTATGGTCAAACATTGATGGTCATATCTGTGGTAATATCTGTTATGGGTTATATGAATCTGTTTTTTTTTGTCTAAAGTGGTCATCTGTTTTAATGTCCAAACTGTTGTCTAATAGGTTAATAAGTATCTGGTATTATCTGTTGGTCATATGGTCAGGTTTTAAAGTCCAAAAAATGGGTCAAAATGAAATATTTCATAGCAGTTTCATATGATGTTTTCTGGGTAAGTATAAAGATGGTCGGAAATGTAGTCGGAAAACTCATCGGAAAACTATAATATCTTGCTAGCAACTTGATGAACCCAAAAACAGACCTGGCGACTTGTCTTTACAAGTTGTCTAGATTCATTGAATCTGAGTAGCGAGTTGAGACATGTAGCGAGTTGATTCTTTAATCAACTCAAGTCAATAGCGACTTGTAAAAGTCAATAGCGACTTGACTAACTCGCTAGCAACTTAGCAACTTAGACATAGCGACTTATGACTCAAGATGTAGCGACTTGTTATTGAATAAGTTGTAGCGACTTGCTTTGATGAAAACAGGTAGCGACTTGCTTTGGAAAAAGGCTAGCGACTTGGTTTGGAAAAAGGCTAGCGACTTGGTTTGGAGAATTTGGCTAGCGACTTGAACAGAAAGGAAGAAGGAGAAGACATGACCAGACCATAGACCACAAATAACATAAGCCATATACCAAAACGACTCACGACCTCAGGTTCTACATAACCATCATCAGTCCAACATAATTTAAAACATATAAAGACCATATCAAAACATCAACTTAGTATTATTTCAGTACTAAGACTCGAAACCTATCCAATACTCATTCATATCAATGACTCGAAACAACAAAATGATAATAGATCTCAGTTTTCTCATGTGATTCTCAATGATTATTCAACCATTAATGATTGTTCACACTAAATAAATCCATCATAGATCCAATCTAACTCACTGTTAATATTCGAAACATGACTTGAAAAGAAACAAGCAAATATGCCCTTTCTTTTAATTGTTTTGATGTATGTATACTCTTCAAGTGATCTCAGAAGGCCGTGTAATTGAACGAATATTTTCATTGACCAAAGTATTTGATACTATACGAGCTAAAAGTAATGAACTTAACAAGTACGTTAGTTCATTATTTTGGCTCGTGTGAATGAAAATTATTTATTCTAATAGTATCATGACTGTGCTTTCTTACCTGTTTCCTTGGACACTGAATTCGAAATATGGACCTTGTTGCCATCCCTGTGGCTATGTCGATGTGCCTCATGCCATCACTGTGGCGAGGATATCATGAATGTACTAATGAATTCGTGGGCTGGTTTGGTTGTGTATTCGTATGAAGGTGTTTGTTTGATACGTTTGAAAGGAAACAATTGAAGGGGTCTCGTTTATCTGTGAAGCGTTTTGATGATATGCTAACGTGGGGGCTGAAAGAAGTAAGTTTAGGGTTGGTATTGTTCTGGTATGTGAAAGAGGTGGACTATGTTGTGAGAGAAATTAGGGCAAAGTGTGTGATATTGTGTTAAATACTCCCCGTAATTTAGGTTAACCAGTGGTTGGATCTGATTGTTTAATGGGCCGTGATTTGAGACCAAAGAGTAGTGTTTTCACATGGGCCACTTATGTTAATTCTACTTGGATATGGTTGACATTATTTGTGTGAACCATGGATTTGGAACGAAAATGGGCCGAACGTGGAAGTTATTTGGGATTGGTCCTGTCAAACGATTAGATGAATGGGGATAGTAGGGCATCATTTCATAGTAATTATAAACGACTTATCATTTTTTAAGTGTGATAATATCATTTGATGCGATTTAAGTATGGGCAATATCGTTATGGAAATTCTTATCAAACTTTTCTGAGACGAAGTTAAGTGGTTATTATTTAACGGGTATTATGCTTGGTGGGCCAGACCTTGAATATAGAGTATGTAATTTTCACATGGGCTTGAACGAACTTATTGTCGTTTTGATAAGTGAGTTGGGCCAATGAGTAATGATGGATTGGTCAAGCATAATAGTTGTCTTAGGCCCATATATGATATAAACCTTGGATTTTGGAGTAAAGATTGTTGAGTTGTTTTGGGTCGAATAATATATCACTTGGATTTGGATGACGGAATGATGAGCTTCTCAATATTGGATTGCTTCTATGAGATTTGTTAAAATGATTTGGTGATGATAAGATTTGTTGTGTTTTATGGTTTGATACTTTGGTTTATGCATTTTCACTTAGTCACTATTCACGGCTTGAATTAATATTGGAACTAGGGTGACAACAGGGTTGTTTGGACGATATTTCTTATTCGGATTTGAAGTGAGGTTTTCTGGGCACGGTTACTTATTTCGTCTTCTTTCTTCCTACCCTTCTGCGAAGATGACTTGTTTGGGCATTTACAGAGTGTGATAAAGACTTGGCTATTTAATTACGTTTGTGATTCTTTCTCGTTTAATCCACAACGTAACTATCACTTCGGTGTCTCACGCAGTTGAGGATATGTCAAGAGGTTTTGTACATTGGGTACACCGTTTCTTCTTCACAAGGATTAGTAAAAGGTTAAGTAACAAATCTGGGGAATTATACTTCATGATCAAGTTTGCTATATCGGGTTTACTTCTCCATGCGGTCAATACAATAGCCGACAGAATGCGTGAATGATGTGTTTACCAAAGTGTTGATTGGATGGTTGATGATGTTAATGTTGATGTTGAATAATGAACCGTTGATGAACCACAGCATGTTACCCTAAAACAGATATTCACTGAAACCAAAATTGTCACAACACATTCAAGATGACATTGTTTACGGTTTTGTCTTGATTTTGTAAAATCCCACGAAAGAACCTATTTCTCGGTTTAAATCATAGACCTGTAAAATCCCGTGACAATGGAAACATCCTGGTAATTGTAAAGTGCATTTCCGGAACTATCATACGGTTTATTCTTGGTTTGGTAAAATCCCGCGAAAGAAACTATTTCTCTATTTAAACTATAGAATTGTAAAATCCCGTGATGATGGAACCATCTTGGAAAAAGGAAAGCGTATCTCGGGGTCTTCTGATGCTGGTGTTACGGGTTCTGTTTCGAAGAAGGGATAAAAGGGTGTACTTCATAAATTGGATGTGTGTTTGGATATTCATCATGACAGTTTGGTTATTACATGGTTTTACGGGGTAATGTGCTCTTAGCCATGGTCGGGATGAAGCCATTATCAAAGTTCATTTAAATGTCAAAGAAGGCTAGATTTGAGCTTTTAATCAGAAGATGTGACAACGGGGTTAATTCACTATTATTTATTTGAGGTTGAAGTGAAATATCACGAGCAAGTGTACTTAGTATCTGAAGGTATCGGGGATGGATGGATGAAGATTCTTCATGATCCTTGTTCGAGCTTATTATAAAAAAACGAAGACTTGGAAATCTAGTTATTCTTGGGAGTCTTTTTTCTTTTACCACGAGGGGAAATTGGGCTCTTTTTGCCACAAAAATAACTATCACTTTAAGGAGTTACGTTGTAGTGCTCAGTGTCACATTTAATTGTGGGTTTTCAAGAGGTGATGTACGTCTTATACTTGATGGTTGGTTGGTTGAAGAGTATAGAATACTTAGAGATTCAAATGGGCATGATGTCTCGACACCGCTCTTTGTTACATATGTGCAAGTTTAAGTCACGAGTTCGGGTTAGTTTACTTAAGGGTCAAATTCATCATATTGGGTTTTCTCCATCAGCTGTCACTACAAAAAGCCTACTGAATGATAATGGGTTGATTACATGTTTTGCTAAGAGAGCTGTAAAGAGAGAGACTATGACGTTTGAATACTTCAGTTCAAACCTCGTTCTCTAAAGAAAAGAAATGTGTACGACTCAGTGCGCATTATCTTAGAAAGAAGAGAAATCTTCTTATGACGTATGAACACAACAGTTCATGCCTCGTACTCTAAAGAAAAGAAATGTGTACGTTTCAGTGCGCATTATCTTCGAAAGAAGAGAAATCTTCTTATGACGTATGAACACAACATTTCATGCCTCGTACTCTAAAGAAAAGAAAAGTGTACGTTTCAGTGCGCTTTATCTTCTGAAGAAGAGAAATCTTCTTATTATGACCATTCTCATCAACATGCTTCATACTTTTTCCATGCGCTTCAGTCATCAAGTGAACCGGGCTACTGTTGATTGTTTTCTGATTCCACTTTCTCAACTATAATGACGATGGCGACATCATGTGCTTATTTTGCGGGAGAGAAGTGTGAATAGAACATTCGGATGATTTTCACTTATTTAATCAAGAATGGCAAATCCGTATGCAATTCTTGAGGGGGAGAAGAAGTGTGAAATTACTGCATGGTTGATTGATTTTTGAGAATAAATGGTCAAACGGCTCCAAACTCATGTAAGAACCGATCTTCTTCTTATCGGGTCATCGTTACATGGAGTTTCTTCTTAGAGTCATTGGTTGACATCTTCACTCAGATTGATGAGAATATCGACAAAGTGCTTCCGGTTAATGCTTCACGTATACATCAACATGATGATTCCGAACAATCTCTCTGTTCTTGTTTGATGTGATTGGTAGTTTGGTGTTACCATCTTGTGTGTTCGTTGCGGCCTGATTGTTGATTTCCTTGATGAACATCTTTCTGTTCTTGTTTGATTGGGAGGGATCTTAATTAAGGGGATTTGCAAGATGTACATTAATTGGGATGCTTTTTGGTGTGTTGAAGATGTTAACTATCTATTCCCCAACTGGACAATCTTGAAGAAGGTCGAGTCTAGAGTCTGTTCTACATTTTTTGCTGCATGTTAGAAGACTAAAGACGAGTTGCATTTGATTATCCAAAGACTACTTCATATTCCGAGCATTGTCAGTTTATGGGAGAGCACTAATTGGGGGAGGGTGAAATGTCAGATTTAATCCCCAATTAGACTTGCTCACATTATTCAGCATGTTGATTCTCACAAAGACTTCAAGCGTTCTTCTCAAAAGATTTCTAGTATTTAGGCTTTCAAAGAGTTGCTGATTCTGAAGTGTCAAAACCAGCAAGGGGGAAGGAGACACGTATCTAAAAGCGAGTAAACTTGATGAACTTAATACTTCTAAGTAATTGAAGATATCCCGGGAAGACAAATGTTATTACCGCAGAGAAACTCAAGGTTTGACTCATGGCGAGTAAACTTGATGAACTTAATGCTTCTAAATGATTGAAGATATCCCGGGAAAACATATGTCATGACCGCAGAGAAACTCAAGGCTTACTCATCAAGGCGTTTAGTGTTCTTATTCCAACTACGTGGGGGAAGAGATGTAAGAGTTAGTTTCTGATGATAAAAAGAGGTACACAAGTGTGTGATGATTTTGATGTTATCACAATCATCAGGGGAGAGAGATTGTGTACATTGGGGATGCTCAGTTGTTTTACTTGAGGGCTTAATCTGTGATTCAGAGATATAATCACTTATTCCGGTGTTGACATCCGCAGAGATTGTCACCCGCAGAGATAATCAGTGATTCGGCCTGCTTCTTCAATGTTATCGGTTATTGTCTCTTTGGGCATTCGGGTACTTCGGGTTCTTGAGCTTCATACACTTTCTTCAGGGGGAGAGAAAAGTATACATCGGGGTTATTCTTTGGCTATTGGACTTAATCTGCTACTTCGATGGTATAAGTTTCTTTGTCTTCGGGTATGTGTATTCGGGTTCGTGAGCTCTAGTCTAAGAGACTGACTGCATCAATTCAACTACTCGGGGGAAGTGTTATCTTGACACCTTTTGGAATGGATTGCTTCAAACTTCAGTGGAATGAAATTTGAGAAGAGTTATTTATGTGTGGGATGATACGTTGTTGTTCTTCTTGTTGATGATATAACCTCGAATGAAGAATCACGGTGATTATTCTTGAAAGGAGCAGCGGGATTTATGATAATGGCGTGCTTCTTTGTGCACCTGGCTAAGGCAAGCTTGAAACAGAGCTTCGAATCTGCTCACCTAAAGGATTTTCGGTTTGGGGAGAAGCTGCCAAAGTCTCACTTTCAGTTGGTTCAATTTGTTTCTTCGATTCTAGAGCCCTGGAAGCTTTGGTGGTGAATGTTTAAGGGATGATGACTTCTATCTTCTACAACGGGGCTGCTCGATATCCTTATCTCGGTACTCGTATCATCATCTTCTTTAACTATATCATCTATTCTATCCTTGTATATATTTATCAGAAAACCAAATACAAAAATATAAAACCAGCAAAACAAAATAGAAAAATATAAAATCAACAAAAATCCATAAAAATCAGAAAATCTCAAAAATACCAAAAATATGTTTTCTAAAGACATGTCTTCTGGTATCGATAACATCTACGGTCTTAGAAATGTCATTCAATAATGGCACGGGACCATAGATGAAGTTCGAGCAGGAGGTGTAAATATTTCTTTCTAAACATGTCACAAACTATGGCTTACAGTTATTTCAGACTGTAACCCGAGCTTCAAATAATGGCTTGCAGTTATTTCAGACTGTAACCCGGGCTTAAAACTATGGCTTGCTATTATTTCAGATAGCAACCCGTTCTTCAAGAAAGGAAAGTGTTGCGCTAAACCAATTTTCAAATATTTCGTGCGCTTATCCTAAAAACAAAACAAGGAAAGTATGTCGAAGGACTGCTGTTCCTACACAAATGTTTTTTCGTCTAAAATTCTTCAGAAAAATATTTTGTGTTTTCTAAAATGGTGGTAAATGAGTTGCTTTTAAAACAATCAGATTCAGAATTTTTGTTAAATTGAAAACTCAATCAATGACTTCAGCGCTTTTAAACTTTTCATAAAATGAGTCATGGATTGAGGGGGATAATGTTTTTTTCAAATCTACATCATCTAACGGGCTTTCTTAATTATCCTAATATGCTTAATTAAAAATGATGTTAACCTATGTTGAAGGACTAGGTGCCTATGATATGATTGCTAGGATTAGATGATTAGAGTTTGATGAACACATTATTCCTATACATTTATGTGATCTGATTGATATGTTGAATTGACTTTAATTAGTCGATTGCTGTTATGGGTGATGTCGACCACCATATATCTGTATGTGTGTTCACTAACGTATGCACGTATATTGGTTATAAGAATGTTCCCGATCCGGATCCCACTATTGATGATGATTGGATGCCGAAAGGAAAGGGTAACTATCTCTTGGGTTGACAAATGAAGAAACGGAGCTTAATTGGACTTCAATGGAGAGTTGGCATAAATGCATCGTAAGAGGTCTCACTGCATCAGCAGATGGTTTTCTTCTAAGTGATTGAAGAAACGGAGCTTAATTTGACCTCAGTTGGCATTCAAAATGCAACGTAAGAAGAAGTCTCACTGCATCTGCAGACGGTTTTCTTCCAAGCCCTACAGCAACAAAGGAAGCTTCTCAACCACCTAACGTATCTTTGTGCAGGATACCATTTTTAAATAATTTTGGTTAAATTATTTTGAAAATGGAAAATATTGTTTTTGAAAATAAATTGAACTAAAATTTGAAAATCACCGGACATCTTTTTATCAAAACCTAAGTCGCTCAATTATTGACTTCTGTCATGGATTGAGGGGGAGAGTGATTTAAAATAAAACATTTTCAAACAATATATCTTCAAAAGAGTCCGTTTGTACGCTAAAATGTGGTGATCTAAAGATTTAATGTTATGTCATGGTATGGTTTTCTTTAAAACTCAAAGATCTGTCAAAATGAAATTTTTTCTGTTCTTGTTTGATTGTGAAATTGTTTTATTTTACTTAAAGATCTCTTAAAAACTATCATACCTGACACTAACAATCTTTAATGTCTAAATCTGGTCCTTATCTGTCATTTTTCAAAATTAAATCTTGCCACGTCTTTCCCTAAAACTTTCTAAATGATTTAAATCAATCGGGATCCAAAATCTTAATTGGTTTGAAACTTTTGATCAAGGGAGAGATCGTGATTTAAATCTCAAATTTGTTTTAATGGAATCAGTTTTAGTCCTTTATAGGCACTCCTGCCTCCATGTGCCAAACGATTTCAAATACACAATGCACATGTTGAGGAGGAGGATTTATCCAAAAACCAGATGAGTATTTAAACAAGGCCACATTTTCTCCCATGTTTTCTAAACCTAATTAAATCACTTGGGATCCAAAATCTCAAAGGGTTTGATATTTTTTGATCGGGGGAGAATTTGTGATTTAATAATGAAATTTGATAAAAAGTGATCATTTTGATTCAATTGTGCAGGCTGCTCTCTCATATGTGCTAAACGCTTTCGAATCTCGAAGCACATATTGAGGGGGAGCGAATGATTTCTTAAATGGCTTTTGTGTTCGTGGATGTGCTTCAAAAGAACTCTTGTCTCTATGTGTTAAAATGATTTCTCTTATCCTATGCACATATTGAGGGGGAGAATTTTACCAAGAAAATCAAATGGCTTTTTCGTATGAAAATTGTGATCAAAGAAAATATTTCAAAGTCTTCTTGCCTCCATGTGCTAAACAATTTCCAGATCATATGCACATGTTGAGGGGGAGGTTTTCTAAATGATCAAAACTATTAAGGTACAAAATGCTTTGATCTCGTATCACAAGTACCTTGATTGTTTTTCCAAATGATTTTTCAATTGGTTTCAAAGAAGGAATGAACAATACCAAAAGACCGACCAATTTACTTTATGCATGGTGTTATAAGGATGGTTAGGTTAGGTATTAGTTCCCACGATCCACCAGAACCGGAGGGATCTACCCAGGGACAATCCACTAGATAGTGTAGAGTCCTTAGGTATATTGAAAAAAGGAGAAAAGTGAGATATGGGAAGAGTGCCGACTGAGACAGAGCTAGAACTGGAATAAACCCAACAAGGTTCTAGTAATGAAGTCTTGGTAAGCACTGAAGGGGTTGAAGAATGAAAAAAAATGAATGTGAAAGGGTGAAAAGAAATAGCCCTCCAATAATTCAACCTTAGGGCTGTTACCGGGTTCAATACATATGCTACTAAGTGGTTACTAAGGTAACACTAGTATTGAAGACAAGACGTCATGGACCCAGTGACGCACTGCACTACAACTTCCCAAGCCACTCAAGTTCCTCTTAAAAGGGCTTGTTTCATTCTCACGGGGAACCGACATAATCTATCGACTTTCTCTTAGAGATTGTTGATATTGAAGAAGGTGACCCTCTCCCTAGTCTCCGGCACAGGAACCAAATTTGCACAATTGAGTCTAGAGCCAAGAGATCATCCACAATATCTCAATTAGGACACAAAATTCATGAAGACTCACTGTTTCACACAATGTGGAAAGTGAGAATATATATTAAGAGTCCTACGCATTATCCTTGTGGTATTGCCAGAACATCCGAGTGATATGTTAAATATTCACAATGAAGATGGAAATCCTTCTAGAGCCAACATCAAACAAGCTCTTGGTGGGTGACATGTGAGATCTTCTCGTAAGATCAAACTTGTGACAACTGGATAGAAACGATGGGGAGATTCAATCTTGAATCAACCTTGGTCCAGGATTGGAATTGACGAATACTTTTGGAAAAACCGTTCGATGTGCAAACCTTCTTTTCTCTAGCACGTCGAATGTATACTTATATTTCAAATTCAAAAAGTATCTCTGATTGAAAAATACTTTTAGAAAAACCGTTCGATGTGCGAATCTCTTCTTTTCGCTAGCACGTCGAATGTGTACTCATTCTCTAATACAAAAAGTATTTTGATTGAAAATTGATCTATCTCATAAAAATTCGTCGTATTGCAAAACTCTTTCTTCTAAGCAATACGCGATTGTTTTTTAAATCATTTTTCATCAATCAGTGAATCTTAATTTGCTGGTTCACTCACTCCGTGTTGTCTTCTTTGAGACGTTCCGGTTAAAGAACAGCTAGAACAGCTGCGAAACCCTGTCAAGGAGATTCTTAGGAATCCTACCTGATCACAGGCAGTATTTATACTGATCAACGGGGAACCGTGGGCCGTGTACCTCAATTCAACGAAAGTGATCAAAGACACTTTCGTGTGTTTTAGTGCTAACTGTTGTTTGCAGGTACATTAGGACGGTTGCAGCTGATCAGAATTGAGGAGTCAATCCAAAGCCGCATGCTCACATCATCCACACTTAATTGAAGAAATCATGACTGGTGCATATCTACATAACCTGGTTCTGATATTTCTATACTATGCTTCTGCTACGCTGCTACAAATATCATGAACCAGTAAAGCTTCCGCTACTCTGATGGAAAGATGTCATGATTCAAAAAGTGTGAGCATGTCGGTCCGAAAGTCACAACATCACATGAAGGCAACACAACTATGGATGATCCAGAGAGATTTGCTGTGGCTGATGATCTCAAAGAAAGCTCGAAGATCATCAAAGATGTGGATCAGTTAAAGGCCTCCACTTAAAGTACAAAGTTATCGGACCTTAAAGAATCGCTACTAATGCACAAAGTTTGCGGAATTGAAGAATTGAAGTCTACGAGCTCAAGAACAATGTCAAGAATAGAATGCTAGGATTCGAAATGTAAAACATGGGGTGACCTCCCTTAGGGGGAGATTGTTAGGAATTAGAAAATTCCATAGTGAAGAGTCGGTCACCCCAAATATTATCTAGCATAAGTTAGCTCGTAGACTTGTAGTTATTTACGTTATTTAGCAGTTTATTAGTTAGTTTGTAGCGTAGATTAGTTTAGAGCAACTCCGTGGAGGAAGGACGGGTCTTTACCCACTGTATGCCTGATCCACAGGCCGATAGGAGGTCGTGTATTGTGTAAGTATAAATACCCCTTCCATCCATGGAAGGGGTGGTGCTTTTTAATCTAATATTTCATACTTTTGTGTAAACCTCTAGCAAGAACACCCTCTCTCTCTACTAACTCTCTAACTATGGCAAACATGTATTTTGATCATCCAAGACCACCCGAATCATCAACACAATAAATATTACGATCCTACAGGTCTTGATTATACTTTGAATAGACACGAACCACATCTGAGATTAGAGATTGAATTCTTCGTTTTAGTCCTTTTGGTTTATTGATTAGAGTCAACAAACAAAACAAAAAATTTTCTAACACCCATGTTAGAAAACTTTTGATAATGTTTCAGATATTATCACAAGATTGATCGATGATGAAAACATTCTGAGATCACTTAACTTTTTCATTATGTTTGAGACTAGATAGGTATTTAGATGATGAATATGGTTGATGATATTGATATGTGATTTCTTATTGATGTGGTTGACATAGTATGAGGATGTTAGTATAAAAGGTTGAATGATATTTATTGATGTGCATAGTTTGAATAAGTCATGTTGATGAAGAGGTATTGAATGAGTTCTAATGAGTAGTGTTAGTCTTGGTTTAACCAGAAAGTCTTGATACTTGGTTGATCAGTTGTGAATGAGTAGGATATGTTTGTTTTGATCATGTTGCTTTGATACTTGTTGGTCTTTGGAAGTCAACAAAACGCATCCTGCATAATCTTCAAACCGCTCATATTTTTCAGTCTTTGAGTCAAACCGCAAAAAGTTACGCCAAATCGCATGAGGTTATGTCAAAACACACCATTGTATAACAAATCGCAGCAATTTGTTAAATAACAAATCGCATCAGTTTTAAAACATGACAAATCGCCTAAAATGAACCAGGACAAATAGCCGTTGACCAAAGTCAACCTGCATCAAATACATTGAACCTGGACAGATGGGACAAATCGCATGCCAGTAAAATACAAAACGCTCAAAAGCATTTTGTGACACAAATCGCTTAGATGAAAAATCTGACAAATTGCACTGAAGAACAGGTCTACAAACAACTCAAACTGCATATCACCAGATTCATAAACTTAAAACCAGTATTAAAACCAGATTCATTATCAGCATTAAAACCAGTAAAAACATAAAACCAGTATGAGACAGTTTTGAAAATGCATAAAAACTCATCTAACCACCCAACCAGGTTCAAAACAGATTAAAACTTCAAAAGAACCACATCAAATCATATCAAACTTGTCTTTTTACAAATCGTATGACTCAACCAACATCAAACTGCATCCAAACACACAAAAACCATACAAACTGCACACATGAACCACACAAACCGCATAAAAAAAACATTCGAATCATCACAAATGACACAACCCTGGCTCTGGTATCATTTGTAGGATCGTATATTTATGTTGTTTAGACGATTCGGGTGGTCTAGGATTATGATTAAACAAGATAGCTATTTTAGAGAGATGAAGAGAGGAGAGGATGTTTTCTAGAGAGATAAACAAACAAATGTAAGGTTAGATTATGAGAAAGCACCACCCTTCCCTTAGTGGGAAGGGTATTTATAGTTACAAACTAATACGTCCTCCTGTCGGACTGTAGATCAGGCATACAGTGGGTAAAGACCCGTCCTTCCTCCACGATGTTACACTAAACTAATAACTACGCTAATAACTAACTAATAAACTAACAAATAACGTAACTAGCGATATGTCTACGAGCTAGCTTATGCTAGATTATATTTGGGGTGACTGATACTTCACAATGGAATTTCCAATTCCTAACAATAATGATACTACTAAACTTAATTATGTTTAAACAAAAATGACATTATTAATTCATCTAGAAAATATATGAAAATAAATTATTTGTAAATAATTTATTAAAGATCATACCTTTGCTATATATTCTTTTTAAGAAAAGAAGTATTAGAGAGAAATTCTTCATGTTCTTCTTAGGATGCCCAAATCCTAGTATGGAGAATCCTCAACAAGGAAAATATTAGAAAGATCTATCATTATCCAACATTATGAAATATGATGATTTTAAAACGTGACCTTTTGTTTATAAGGAATTTCCTTCCTTGTAGTTTTCAATCATACATGGATCGTATCAAGTTTTTAAAAGTATAATATACTCTTAAGAAACTTGGTAACGAAGCTCTGATACCAATTGTGGAAAACTAGAAGGGGGGGGGGTTGAATAGTTTACCGATTAAAACTTTCTTTTAAAATATTTAGATCGACTTGTGTCAATCTATTAGAGTGTGTATGTTGGATGTTGATAGATAAGTATATAAATATGTAATGCAAAGGTAAAGAGTAAGAAACACAAAACCACGACATGGGTGTTTATAGTGGTTCAGCTACAAGGACACCTTCCTTGCCCTACTCCACTCCCCGAGTCACCTACTCGAGAGTTCGTTAGCACTACACGACACAAACTCCTTATGGCGGAGAAGCCTTCACAACGTCGCCTACTCTTTTTCCGGTACAAGGTTAGACACCGAGTTCTTCCACGAGGTAGAACCAAACCTATCACAACGTCGCCTACACTTTATCCGGTACAAGGCTAGATACCGAGTTCCATTACAAAGGAGGAACTACTACCCAACACTACAAAACACCTATCCCAAAGTATACTCACTCTTTATTACAACATCATTAAGGATATCAATATCCTTGGACACAACCTATCTTTATTTGTACATCGATGCACCATATCGATTGTACACCCTTGGCATCTTTCACTAATGCCTTTGACATGATATTTTGGCACCTTTCACTAATGCCTTCGACTTGACCCTTTTGGCATCCTTCACTAATGCCTTTGACACGGACGTTTAGCACCTTTCACTAATGCCTTCGTCTTGACCCTTTTGGCATCCTTCACTAATGCCTTTGACACAACACTTCTAGAGAGGAAGAAAGAACTATCAACAAGAGAACTTCAGTAGTCTTGATGATGACAAAGTATGGCAACTCATGGACTTGAGCTTGCTCGACTTCAAGAGGTGGTGATCTCACCTTTAAGAGGAACCTAGAGAATCACACAAAAAACAAAGACAAACTAAATAGAAAGATCCTTTGGATATGAGGTTAGAGATTTTACATTACTAGGAGAAAGTATGTGTGGAAGTGGCAACTTGCAATGAAGAAATGGCTCATTATTTATAGACAAAAACATGCTACTGTTCCACGGATCCCTTGCTTGAGGGATCCGTCTAGTGTAATGCTAGGGATCCGTACGATGCTCCCCCTAAAGCGGGTTGTGGGTCATGGATCATGGATCATGGGTTGTAGGCTTTGATCCATAGGTATCCAAATAGATACAATGTATCTAGAAGATGCAATGCATCTAGTCAATGGGTCATGAGTTAGCTCCATGGGTCATGGATAATACCCATTATGATTTATGCATGATGTCATGCAATGGGTTATGGGTTATGGATCATGCTCCATGGGTATGGGTCATGGACTTTGGGTTTTACCCAACTACATTTAATGTATTTAGTCAATGGGTCAAATACTTATACTTCTACCCATTGTATTACCCATTATAATACATACTAAGTATGTATATATCTACCCATTATGTAAACACTAGTTGTTGTACATATGCGTTACTATACCATGAAAACACTATTGCTTTGTTTAGTGTTTTATATGAAAACGTAAGTGTGTTAGTAAACTATTGGCTCAAACTATTTACGTATTTTATTTGTTTCGTTAAAATGATTTTACGTTTGTTATCGACAAAACATTAGAAGATCGTAAAATATAAATAAACTTTTTTACGGCTTATTTGTATTAACATATAATTATTGGGTGCTGATAAGGATTTAAAACGTACGCTTTTAGAGGGTCATTTAAGCCCTTAGTTGACCACTTTTATATCCGTTACGGTTTAATTTCGTTCCTTTTCACTTTTTAGGTCTCTTGGAAGCAAAATGCTGGAATGAAGCACATTTGAACGAAAAGGAGCGAATACATGAAGAAAATGGCAAAGTCAAGATCGAAGCCACTCAAGCTGCTCAAACTGAACCTGACGGCGTCCCACTTAAAGGGCGACGTCGTCCCTATATAGAGACTTGATCAAAAAATGCACCAGACGGCTCAGTGGAACTTTTGTTCGTATAACTTGACGGCGTCGGGCTTTGAAGAAGAAGGCGTCACTCAGACTTTTCATCTCAGACGGCCCAGATCCAGAATCAAGACAACGTCCCAACTGAATACTGATGGCTTCACAACTCTAAATTGGCAATGTCCCATCGATGACTTGGCCAAGATGAAACCCTAATGACGGCAAGCTGACGGCGTCCCATCTAAAAGGTGACGCCGTCGCAAGTGTAAATCTATATATAGAATTCGATTTTTCTGCATTTAGGGAGGTAGACTTTTGGAGAAAAAACCCTAAATATTTGTAGTCTGATTTGGACAGTATCTTAGGGTCCCAAACCCTATTTTACACATCAAGATAAGTGTTTTAATCCAAAGTATCATTATGTCTTCAATTGATTGTGTGTATGCTTTCTTGTTTACCATGTCTAGATAAATTTCTTGTGTGTTTGCTTAGATCTATGAAACCTAGTTATTGATTATTGTTAGGTTGTTTCTTATCATAATTTTAATTGGCTTAGGAGTGCAACTAGGCATCATTCATTGTGTTTAATGCTTGAATATTCTTTGTGAAAGTGAGGCTTATGAATAGAATAGCTTAATGGTTTGCGGATTTCGTACGATAAACCCGAAGGATAACCTCAAAGAGTTAGGGACTACGCATTCCCTACGACCTTAGGAATACAATACGTTAAGATAAGGTGTGACAATTCAACCGACCAATAAAAGATAACTAGGGAGTAATAGCATCTAGGTAAACACATTTTTAATCATCATACGAGCACACATCAAATAGACATAACTACCCGTAGTAATAGACAATTAGATAAGTAGAAGTAATAGGTAGAAGTACCACCCCCAAACCAATTACCCCGAGATATTTACCTTAACTTTATAAAAAAACTATAAAAAGATAAAAAAAGAATCATCCTCAACCCCCACCTTCTCGTAATACATTTCTTGCTAGCATTCCTATTCCGCTAGTAGGGATGGCAACGGGTCGGGTTTGGGGCGGGTTTTAGTGAACCCGTACCCGTTTATAATATCCAAACCCGAATCCGCCCCAATACCCGATGGGTACCCGATTATTATTATCCATCGGGTTATCGGTCTTCCCTGCGGGTATCGGTTATCCCCAATTAAAATCATCATTGTACAACTCAACCTAAAAAAAAACCAAAACACCCTAATATATTCAAAGTTTTTAGAAGTTAAAGAAAATGACTTCAATATTCGTAATGTTCGAAGATTAAAGTGTTAATGTGTCATGTGTGTGAGAATTAAAGCGTCATGCGTAAGTGTGAATTTAATAGTTTGTAATTACCAAGATATATGCTATTAGGGTATACCGGTACGGGTAAATGGGCGGGTATTACTAGAACCCGTACCCGAAAAGAAAAAAATATATCTACCCGAACCCGTATCCAAACCCGCGAACCCTCACCCGAACCCGACCCAACCGGTTCGGGTTTTGGTTTTCCCCATCGGTTTCGGGTGCTTTAGCCATCCCTATCCCCTAGAGAACGATATCAATCCCTGAAGCGTACCCAATACTACACTACAACGATTAGGTTCACTGCCTAGGTGGTTGAAAAACTTGCTCGAAGAAAAGGAAGTTCCTTTGACCCCGAACGGGCTTCGTACGCGCATCAAGTTTTTGGCGCTGCTGCCGGGGAATAGAATAGCTAGTTTGATTTTTATCTCGTTTAGGTTCCCTTGCTTGATTCATATCAAGTAAGATTTTTTCTCAATTATTAGCTTCCTCGTAGTCTATCCCCCTTCTTCTTGACTTTGTTCGTAAATCCCATCACTCATCATGATTCGTATCTTTCGCCGGAGAAACTTTGCATTACCCACTCCCAATCCCGCAATGGAAAACGCAATCCCACAAAACCTTTCACCCATTCACCACTTTAAAAATCACCTAGGGTATAATGAAATAAATTGGCAAGAACATAGTCCTTTCTACGATTCGGATTCCGATGAAGAATTTGATTACGGAGAGGCACTTGATAACGGGGAGGTCATCGATGAAGTTAGTTTTGAAATGGAAGAAGACCCCTCCTAATTTTTTGACCCTAGGTGTAGAATTGAGGTTGATGTCCCCTTCAACATGCAATTCCCTTGTAAAATAGGATTTGAAATTTTTGATGCTTACTTTCATTCTTACCTTTAAACTTAATCTCAAGGAATATATATAATAAAATTAAGGTGAATGAATTAGCCTATCAAGGGGACAATGTTGTTAATGCGGTCACTCACTTGCATGTGTTTGTTGGAAGTTTTGCCTATTTGGTTGAATTCATGGTCTTAGAAGATTTAGGAAAATTCATTGATGGAAGCCTCACTCAAGTAATATTTGGAATATCCTTTAAGAGAATGACTAAGTTGAATGAAAGGATGGTTGATGGTTAATCACATTCTCTAATGAATTTGAGGATTTTGTCTATCAAATCCCCCGTACGCACCCTAGGTTTAAACACAAAGATATAGAGGCATGCAATTGGATAGCTCCCATTCTGATACTTAGTGAAAGAGATAAACAACGGGGACTTAGGCACCTTATGAAAAAAATGAAAGGTACAATAAAAAATGTAACATCCCAACCCGAAAAGGGTCCGAATGTCACATTATGGAGTCATATCAGAACATACTAATAAAATTTTGGAAGCGGAAGTCTTATAAAATAAAATACTGATACGCGTACAACGCGCGTTCGGGGTCAAAGGAACTTCCTTTTCATCGAGCAAGTTTTTCAACACCCTAGGCAGTGAACCTAATCATTGTAGTGTAGTATTAGGGTAAGCCTCGGGAATTGATATCGTTCTCTAGGGGAATAGGAATGCTAGTGAGAAATTAATACGCTAAGATTGGGGTTGAGGAAGATTATTTTTTATCTTTTTTATAAAATAGAAAGGTACGAATCTTGGGGTTTGGATTTGGGGGTTGGTATTTCTACCGATTACTCTACTATTGTAATTATCTAATTATCTAAACTAAGGTGAGTGTAGTCTATGTCTATTGTTGTGTACTCGTATGATAGTTAAAAATGTGTTTACTTAGATGCTATTACTCCCTAGTTATCTCTTATTGATGGTTGAATTATCACGTCCTTATTCTTAACGCGTTGTGTTTTCTAAGGTCGTAAGGTGTGCATTCCCTAACTCTTTGAAGTCACCTTTAAGTGTAGTAAACGAAATCCACTAAATCATTCATAAACTAACTTTGAGGTTATCTTTAGGTTTAGTAAACGAAATCCACCAAGTCATTCAAAAACTATCAAAGATTTATCAAGTATTAAACACAACGATAGCCTAGTCGCACCCCTAAGCCAATTACAATTAAGATAAGAGACAACCTAACAATAATTAACAACTAGGTTTCATATATCTAAGCAAACACATAAGTAATTTAGCCGGACATGGTAAACATGCAAGCATACACACAATCAATTGAAGACATAATTGAATTAATGAAGTAAAACACTTATCTTGATGTAAGATAGGGTATGGAACCCTAAAATACTGTACAAGATAGCCTTGGTTTGGTTTAGGTTTTTACTCCACAAAACTACACTCTAAAAACTGAAAAATTCGGATTCTATATATAGTGTTACAAAATGCGATGACGTCACTCTTTAATTGTGACGCCGTCGGGTCGCCTTCATTAGGGTTTCGTCTTGGCCACGTTAGCATTGTGACGGCGTCACCTTATGACTGTGACGCCATCTCCTTCAGTCTCTGACGCCGTCTGGATCAAATCTAGGGCGTCTGAGCTGCGACGCCCTACTCTTTTAAAACCTGATGCCGTCACTTGTAAATAAGCAATTTGGCTACTGAGTCGTCACAAAACATGTTCCGACGGTGTCACAAGTAGAACCTGACGCCGTCCCCTTCAGTTCTAGCAGCCTGAGTGTCTCGATTCTTGACTTTGGCCATTTTCTTCGTATATTCGCGCCTTTTCGTCCAAATAAGTGTCATTCCAGCAATTTGCCTTCAAAAGACCTAAAAAGTGAAAAGGAACGAAATTAAGTAGTAACGGATACAAAAGTGATCAATTAAGGGCTTAAATGACCCCTCAAAAAGGTACCTTTTAAATCCTTATCAAATATCCCTACACTTGGTATTTGCTTGTCCTCAAGCAAATGTGCTTTTAGCCAATTGATTTATAAATTAGGGGTCATGAAGAATTAGTTTAGAACGATCCACAACACATATAAGCCCCGCAAAAGTCATAACAAGCACGGAAATTACATACTAGCACCTCACATGAGGTGGTTGGATACTCACATCTCTCGGGTGTATATGAAATATAACAAGTTGGAAATGGAAGATAAACACTCATTAACTGGTCCTAGTACATAGATTACCATAGGCTTGAGACTAGATCAAACCTCCATCGCTTTGGCGTAAGCACCTAGGAAAGACTATCCAAGAGGTGTTTTAAAGGGTTGTAATGTTAGGCTTACGGTAGGGAAACAAAGGGTTTGGTGGGATAGGCGATTTAGTGGTGGCAAGTCAAAAAATTTTATGTTACAAGCATGCGAAGAATGGCGTTGCTAAGCCAAGACTCGACACTCTAAACTCTAGATAACTGAAACAAACAAACATAAATTTAAAGATAGATTTAGGATGGTAGCTCGTATGTTTTTTCATTTTTTTTAACACTCTATTTTTTTTTCTTTTTCTCTTTTTTCTATTTTTTTCGATTTTTTTTTCATACACTTTTACTCTACCATCCTCTACGATAACATCAAAATAATAGGGATTTATAGGCACATCCCTACACTTGAGTTTTTATTAATCTAACACTAATTTGACCCGAATTGAAAAGATCAAAACACTTGGAGTACATTATTATGCAAATAAAGGGAATTTGAATTTAACGTTCCCTTCCCATCATTTTATAAAATTTAACTTTTCCCATGAGTCCCAATCGTCCCAAAACTGTGTACAAAGGATGACTTGACTTAGCAACTTATGCAAGCAACTAGATAATTGAACTAAGGGTTTAGTGTGATAACAATAATGCACTAAAAGTGAGTGCATACAAGGTAGGCTAAGGCGATTTGGGTGTACATTTGGGGGTGGATTGTAAACAATGCTCTTTATTGACATTCCGGAAAACCAAAACATCACGAGAACCGCGAAAAGGATAGGCTCTGAGGGGTTAACTAGGGGTATCGTGTACTAAAGATGAGTACAACGCAAAGGTGTGAGGGAATTACTCAACCGATGTAGAAGAAGTAATTATATTACGGGTATCAAACAATGGTTATCCTAATGCCTCTTATCATTTAGTTATTCCTAACTACACAAGTGTAGTCTTACTAGCGATCTTGGAATGCATCACAAAACAAGTTCTAGAATCTATTATACTACCGGTTCACACTCTAAGCATTAAAGATGAATGCTTTAATTCCTACAAATCTAAGGGCGATCCTCACATTTTGGGTGAAATTTAAGTGGTAAAGGGTTTTTGTGCTAGTTATATAATTTCCTATCCATGAGACGCTTTATTAAGACTAATGGCCCACTCCTATATGTCATGAAAAAATTTAAATTTGGTGCCAAAATTACCCTAACCTATATTTCTCATGGTTTATTACACAAATGAAATTGGACAAGGCAAATAGTCAAGGATAAGCATAGTTTCAAAGTTCCCGTTTTATTTTCCCTCCCTACACTTAAACTGAACATTGTTTCCAATGTTCCCCGAAAGTATCAAAGTAATGATAATGGAAGGTAATTAAAAACGAAAGAAACTAGTACTCCCCTGATTAGCTTGGTAGGATCCGTGTGAAGTGCTGGTTACATATTTCTTCAAGAAGAATGTTAGCGTGAAAAGCTCCTTCTCATCTTATGTATCTTCTTCTTGATAAATTAAACCTGCACACTTGAAGAAAACAAACGAAACCTTCGCGTAAAATCGACGATAACAATATATATATGACTCTACTAAACTAGGATATAATGCTTGTGGAATGGATGTTTACAGATTTTCTGGAAAATTAAGACCTGGAAAATTCCAAAAATTTATAAGTAGCTCAGAAAACGAGAAAAAGTAATAAGATGTTTCTGCTCCTCCTGACGCCGTCAGCAAATCCTGACGCCGTCAGGTTATCCTGACAAAAACTGGTATGCGATTTTCTGGAAAAAATTCTTGAAAAATTTTATCTTTAAAATCTGGAAAAATTTCCTGCAAAACATCCATTATGACTCGATACAAGCATTTGACTCACACATATATATCTTTTCAATAATCATAATTCTCATGTTCACGTTCTTTTAAGAACGTGTGTAATCTTCCCTACACTTATCCCTTTTGTAAAATACCTTTATATGTAATTAAGACGAGGTTAAAGACAAAATAAAGCATTTTCACAAATTCAAACATGAGATCATACAATAATGAAAAGATATATGACACACAAATAAAAATGAAAAACAAATACACATGGGTTGCCTCCCAAGAAGCGCTTGTTTTTGTTCGAGTCACGAGCTTGACTCTACCCTTATTTAACGGATAAAGGGGAAGTTTTTCCTACACTTAAGCTTAAGTGCGGGTGATAGTAGCGATACACACCCTTAGGGTGGAAATTTGCTATGTGAGGAGAGGGTGATGGGTGATTTATATGCTCAAAGGGGTATGCTCCATTCATTATAACCTTACCTAATTCTATGGGTGTAGCTGGTGAATCAAGTCTATCTCCTAGAAAAGGATCATCTTCTATCAACTTCAAAAGATTATTAGTTAAGGATCCATCTTGACCTAATAAACCCGGTTTAAACCCATAATGTTTCTTGTTATCAACCATGAATGGATGATATAAGTGTGTAAGGTCATGGGTTACTCCTGTATTAGCTTCCACTCTACATGGCCTAAAGTCTACCACCTTTATCAAGCAACTACCCGGATTATTTATTTTGATGGGTGGATTGGGGCCTAATTCAATTCCAAGATTCACATCTAAAGACAGAAAATTGGGTAAGGTTTTTGGTTGAGGCTCCGGTTCATCAAAATTAGGAACTTTCCTAGGACTAAGAGAGAGGTCATGACAACAAGCATCTAAACCTACATTCTTTAGTGGCGTTTGGTCCAAAGGTTCTATATCAATCGAGGTTCCTATAGTCTCTTCTACTTCTTCCGGGTAAGTTATAGGTGATGTGTGTTCCTCAAGTGATGGTAGGGCTTGTGGGCTTGAAGTTTCCACCTCATTCTCCATTATATATAGATCTCCTAAAAGTTCATCATGTGTTTTAGTATGATCTAACCCAAATACACTCCTAAGTATCTCAAATCCTTCTTTAGCCATTTCAAATTCTTGGTCTGATTCATAAGAATCATTCTAAAAAATTTGATCACTATGTTCTATTTGCCTAAAGGATTCCTCACGCGTGTCATATGTTTTGGTGAAATCTATCCCACGCATGCAACTAGGTAGTTCAACTATAACCATCTCACAATCTTGTTCGGGTTTAAGTTCCATGTTCTTAAGAACTAGGTCTTTTTGATCATGATGCCTAAGGTTGGATAAATCCTCCTTATCCATTTCCTCAAGTTGTGACAACTGATGGTTTATGCTTAGGAGGCTTTTCTCAAAAAAATTCCAGAGGGTCTCACTAAAAGGAGTTGATTCTAACAATGATCGTTGAATAGAAGCCACACAAGCACAAAATTTATCAAATCCATCCAACCTTACACCCGTCTCCTTTTGGATATCTCTAAGATCACTCACAAATTCATTAGAACAATAAAAAGCAATCCAATCTGTCAAATTCAATTGTTCCTCATTTGTTAATGATTCAAATGCAACTTCACTTGCCATAGCGACAAATGAAAAGGGTTTTACGAACACAAACACAAAGAAGGGGGATAGACTACAAGGAAGCTAAAAATGAGAAAAAAGCTTACTTTATAGGAATCAAGTAAGGAAACCTAAACGAGATAGAAATCTAACTGGCTATTCTATTCCCCGGCAGCGGCGCCAAGAACTTGATACGCGTACAACGCGCGTTTGGGGTCAAATGAACTTCCTTTTCGTCGAGCAAGTTTTTCAACACCCTAGGCAGTGAACCTAATCATTGTAGTGTAGTATTAGGGTAAGCCTCGGGAATTGATATCGTTCTCTAGGGGAATAGGAATGCTAGTGAGAAATTACTACGCTAAGGTTGGGGTTGAGGAAGATTATTTTTTTATCTTTTTTATGTTTTTTAGAAAATGGAAAAGTACGAATCTCGGGGTTTGGATTTGGGGGTTGTTATTTCTACCGATTACTCTACTATTCTAATTATCTAATTATCTAAACTAAGGTGAGTGTAGTCTATGTCTATTGTTGTGTGCTCGTATGATAGTTAAAAATGTGTTTACTTAGATGCTATTACTCCCTAGTTATCTCCTATTGATGTTTGAATTATCACGCCCTTATTCTTAACGCGTTGTGTTTTATAAGGTTGTAAGGTGTGCATTCCCTAACTCTTTGAAGTCACCTTTAAGTGTAGTATACGAAATCCACTAAGTCATTCATAAATTAACTTTGAGGTTATCTTTGGGTTTAGTAAACTAAATCCACTAAGTCATTCATAAACTATCAAAGATTTATCAAGTATTAAACACAACGATAGCTTAGTCGCACTCCTAAGCCAATTACAATTAAGATAAGATACAACCTAACAATAATTAACAACTAGGTTTCATATATCTAAGCAAACACACAAGTAATTTAGCCGGACATGGTAAACATGCAAGCATACACACAATCAATTGAAGACATAATTGAATTAATGAACTAAAATACTTATCTTGATGAAAGATAGGGTATGGAACCCTAAATTACTGTACAAGACAGCCTTGGTTCGGTTTAGGTTTTTACTCCACAAAACTACACTCTAAAAACTAAAAAATTCGGATTCTATAAATAGTGTTACAAACTGCGACGGCTTCACTCTTTAATTGTGATGCCGTCGGGTCGCCGTCATTAAGGTTTCGACTTGGCCACTTTAGCTTTGTGACGGCGTCACCTTATGACTGTGACGCCGTCTCCTTCAGTCTCTGATACCGTCTGGATCAAATCTAGGCTGTCTGAGCTGCGACGCCCTACTCTTTTAAAACCTGATGCCGTCACTTGTAAATAACCAATTTGGCTACTGAGTCATCACAAAACCTGTTCCGACGGCGTCACAAGTAGAACCTGACGCCGTCCCCTTCAGTTCCAGCAGCCTGAGTGTCTCGATTCTTTACTTTGGCCATTTTCTTCGTATATTCGCGCCTTTTCGTTCGAATAAGTGTCATTCCAACAATTTGCCTTCAAGAGAACTAAAAAGTGAAAAGGAACGAAATTAAGTAGTAACGGATACAAAAGTGATCAATTAAGGGCTTAAATGACCCCTCAAAAAGGTACATTTTAAATCCTTATCAAATACCAAGTCATATAAACGAATGACTTACAAGGAAAATATACAAAATCCAATATGTCAAAAAATGTAATATCAAAACAATGATCTTCAAAAAGAGTCCAATAAGATAGGGAAACTAGGTTCGGTTTACTCAAATGCTCCTACTCTCAGCCTATCAAAGCCCAGCATCCTACTAGGTACCTGCCGCATGGAAAAGAAAGTGCGGCTGTACTTATAAAAGCCGAGTGAACAGATATGACAAAATAAAAACTAAACAAAATAAAGATATGAAGGGAATCAAAGGAAACTGGTATCAAGGTCATAGCAATGAAACAAATGAGTAAATGAGGAACATGCAGACACAATATTAACAGATAACAAGAAGAACAACAATCAAAGGAGACCAAAACAAAGCAGCGAATCAGCGAACATACATAAATACACATAAAATAACCAAACGAATAGGAATTGATAAACAACATCATAAGCAAAATAAGTAACCAAACAGTGTACAAGTATAGCAGTCAGCGTATCAACTAAACATAAATATGGCAACACAAATAAATCAGATAATCAGAATACATATAAGCCAAGCAGAACTCTACAAGCAGGTGGAAGCAACTAAACTGAATGTAAGCATGGCAATCACACAAGTCAGATAACCCACACTCAATAAACAGAACAAGTATCATAACCAGCGAAAATACTTAACAACAATATAAGCATGATAGTCACATCTATTAGGTTGGAATACCAAACGAACATCATAATTGGAAAAATACTAACATCATAATTAAACAAGAACATAGCATGGCAAACTAAACAAGTCAACTAGACAGATAATATAAGTTGAACCATATTCCTTCATTAATCAGTAACATGAACAAAAGTGTAAACATGGCAGATCAACAAGTTAGGTAAACATCAATTACTAAGCCAAACCAATGTTGTAAGCAACGGAAAAATACTAACCAGAAGTACAAGAATGGTAGTCACAAATAGCAAATAGGAATACTAAATGATAATCAAAGCCCACAAAATAACTGAACGGAGTATAACATGGTAAATGGATGAGTCAAATAATTATATACTAGCATGGCAAACGGGTAGATCAATTAGTCACATAATGGCATGGTAAAATAGGTAGTCACATAAATCATATAATAGCAGGGTAAAAGGATGAAGTGGTAATCTGGAGTATAAGCTTGGTAGTCAACCAAAATGGAATGAGAGTATGACAAATCAATGAACTGGAGTATAGTATGGTAGTCGGATGAATCACATAAGAATAATGAATGAATGAGTAATCAATGGAAAACTAAAAACGAGAAATACAGAATATGGTGCATTGTAGAATAACATGAGGCATAACAAGGATAAAAGGGCATGAAAGGAAAAATATCAGTAATCTACCACGAGCCCAAACAAATCAAATCATATCATATCATAAGTAACCATGGAGTAGCTAGCTCCAAAAATGTAAAAGACGTGTATTGCACACAACATCAATCACCGAAATAAATCAATCACATCATATCATATCATATACAGAACAAATCTAGGAAGCATCCATACGCCCCTGCAAAAATATTAGTGGTCAAACATATATAATAATCTTGAGCTCATAATATATATAACAGAAAGGGACGGGATGGTTCATCACTCGACCACCCTAGAGTCATGCCATTGGTACATCAATGACATGGCCATGTCACCTTCATGGCTAGGGAAAATGGCTCGGGTATTAAACTGAAGGGTCAAAGGCCAAGTCAAGAGTTTGGCAAATGTCTAAGTCATCAGAATAGCATAATCACAGGTTCATAAAAGGTTCATAGTAAAGGCTCAATTCAAAGGTTCACGTAAAATAGTTCAAGGTTCATAATCAAGATAGCAAAAGATCAAAAGATGTGTAAGAGGTCATGAGAAATCTTAAGAGAAATTTCAGAATATCTGTACCTTAACGCCAATGAAAGGAAATCAAACGAATGAATGAACACGAAGACACAACGTCACGTCTTCTTCAATGAATCTACACGGATTACGGTTTGCATATCATTTATATATTCATATCATAAGTTATTCTTAGATTTATTGGCCATATACTTATTGTTATGCTTGTATTTCATATTAGGTTTTAAACCTTAATTCTGCACCAGTATTAGACGAATTTTCATGACTATTAACTGATCTCAAATAAATTTAGGAAAATTCCCAGGTGTTCCCTTATTAGTTAGGTTACTTCATGAATTTTTGGGGATTTTATTATTGAGCTTAAGTATGGATTAGAAAATAATCTTTCTAGACCGGTCCAGAAAGTACCCGGAAACAGAGACTCCAAAAGTTTGAACGTGACACACCCATTTACACAACTCCAAAACTTCAACCAAAATTCCCAGGGGTCACACATTTGAAAACTGGAGAAGTAGAGGTCAAAAATCCTTATAGTTTGTTCTAGAGAAATTAATAACTACAGCACAAAATTCAGATCAGGTTTCACAGATTTGACACTTAAGCTTGGAAATATAAAAATCATAGCTACATGTCACCAATTGCAAAAAGGCTTACATATTCAGAATTTACACAAAAAGTACTCACATTTAGGTTAAAGAATAACTCAAAAACATGAAGGAACCAATAAAATACACATGTAGCAATATGACCTAAAATCTGGACAGCCAAACATGCAAAATGACCCACATAGCAAACAGGTCAAAAATCATCAATACGCCAAACCATATTGCACCAAACTTCATAGAATTCATATATAAGTCATAAAAACACCCAAAAAACAGAATATGAAACAATATAATCAAAGAATTAAACACAAGATCATTTGTGGCATAACAACCTCATCATTTCATGTAGAAACCAAATCACAAGCCCTAAACATGTATCCTTCATAACTATTTAACACCATTTCATACAAACATGTAAGCAAGAATATAAAGACCATTTTCATGTATTCCACAATGTTATCAACATCATCATGTTTAATCTTCATCAAATCATATGTGTTCAAGGCATTTTCAAGACAAAAATATGCATGAAATCAATCACATAAAATCATAGATTGGTACATGTTAATAAAAAAACTTGTTGAACATGCATGGTATCATCTCATTCCCTAATCATGCTTACTATACTCATAATACATAGCATTCAATCACACATATACCAAACACTCACTTGATTACATGAAATCACCAAAAACCTTAATTTCAAGTAAAAATCGGTTTTAGGATAATCTAACTCTCACTTGACGAATTTTTAATCCATATCAAGACTTCAATTCAGAGGCTATAATAATTTATACAAGTACCTATATCTATAGTGAGCATACATGAATTTTCCTAGAATTATTACAAAGTACAAACACCATTCCAAAAATCGTTTATCTAAACATGTCCAGAAAATGAACTGCACAAACACCCCGAAAGTTTACATCTAATAGGCCTATCAAAAAAATTCATAAAAATTAACGAAAATGACAGAAGGTCAAACATATCGTAAAAATCACTCCTGTAGAAGGGCATGCCATAAATCCTTATAGATTTTACATGAAAAATTGTGGAACCGGGTTGAATTTAAGGTTTCAAAACTCAGCTTTAACACATGATCCCATAAAATTCAAAACATGACCAATACAACTCCAATTCACTCCAAACCAATTGGAAAACTTAATTAAAACATTAAACTAAGTTTGCATACAAAAATACAGGTAAAAACCCTTATGGAACTCAAGCTATAACGCACATATCTTCAGCTTACAAAGCTGTCCCGAACCAAGACCCACTCAAACAAAACCCTAAACGATTTCTTTACCCCATTTAACCCTAATTTGATTTTTGTATAGTACTTGAGGGTTCCAAAAATATCTTTTAATCATCCTTTTACATGCCTAATCATGTTACCATTGTTTCAATTCTGGTTTTCATGTTATTACACATATATTATTCGAATTAAAAGATAATGAACAGAGGTTTAGGGATACCACAAGAACACCGAAAATAAAGGATGAAGAACACCCGAATACCACCAATCAAACACCGGATTCACCTTATTGATCTTCTAATCCGAATGTCAACTAGAATTAGGGGTTAACCGAATTCAATTTTGGGAAAAAAAAAGAAGATTTTTTTTTTTCTCTCCAGTATTCGGTTTAGGGGGGAATGAAGAGAAAACGTGTAATATTTTAGAATGGGTATTAATTGGTATTAAATTGGGCTTAATGGGTTTTAATTATTGTAGACATTTTCTTACTTCTTTCCTTTTTTTTTAAACGTTTTCTTATCTTCTTTTTAAATAATCAATGTACTAGGAATAAAATTTTAATTGGTTGTCAAATTCGGGTTTTAAAAATGAGGGTTTTACAAATCTTCCCCTCTAAAAATTAATTCGTCCGCGAAATTGAAGTCACAGAAGTAAACAGAGACGTACTAGTTTAAAACTTACACATAACAGATGTCAGTGAGAAACTCGCAAGGAGGTTGCCAATCAAATGTGAAAACTGACAAATAACGGATATGAGTCTTAGTCCATCCAACGTATAAACCTCAGGTATTTCCCAGGACGTCATATGATTCCAATAATTTTAAATTATATGATCTCGGTAGTATCACGTTGATCAGGCGTCATAATACTTGCATCACATAACAAGTCCTTATTATCATCATATTCTATCTCGGGTCATGATGAACCACATAACCAACATCACGTTAAAACAGATACACATACATGTAGCAAGTAATACATCCAATCAAACTTACCATTCCACAAAGAAAGAAGGTCATTGTCTTGTTCGAGAACGTTCCTCATGACTCATTACTGACGATCAAGAATAGCCTCAGGCTCACTAGAATGACAAGGTGCCGCAAAGTATAATCTTACTAATACAAATCATATAAACATAATGGATGAAAATCGAGATTTATCAAAGAGATATAAAACACCACGCGAAGTTGTAGTAACACCGAAGAATCAAGCCATAGAACTCCATCATCCAGGCGCGCCCAATCATATGAAGCAGATGAACCTTCTCAGCATCTCAACGGTTGGACTGTCGACACCAATATGCTTGAATCTTGGTAGTAATTTCTCCGCACGTCTAAAGTACGTCGGTCATAGTTCCTCTGCTCCTACGTCTTCCAAGTGTCCACCAGTTGGATCTTGTCTCCGTCTTTGCTCCTATAGTTGTTCTAGCCAGCTCCCTCCAGCAGCATCCTGATGTCTCCAGTAGCATTACAATCGGGTGTGGCTCCTGTTTCACGAACCTCTCCCGTTCAGAAACTGTTGCAGTAACACAGGGTCGACACCACCATCTTCGACTCTACGAGTAGTCTCCATCTAAACGATTGACAAGCGAATGCGCAAGGACAAGAAAGACAAAATCAAATGTGGAAGGAGGATTGTAACGCCCCGACCCGACAAGGGTAAAGGAGTCACAAGTAATGGTGTCATATCAAAGCAAACATAAATATCCAAAAGAAGTCTTAACATAAATATTGAAATAATCCAAGTCAAAATGACTTCAATACATAGGTCCCAGCGGAAAAATAAACTCCAAATGAAATATTTGAAATAGTAAAGTGTTAAATAGCATCATAAGATCAAGCTAAATATCTCTAAGGTAAGTCCACTCAGCACTCATCCCAAAGCAATACCCAGCTCCAATGCTTAGATACCTGCCGCGGAAGAAAAGAAATGCGGCTGAGCTTCAAAAGCCCAGTGAACAGATATACAAGCAAAACGAATACGAAACGAAAACGAATACGAAATAAAGTGAAAGAAAGATAGCAAAATCATAATCATTTCAAAAGATAAATCAGAATAATAGAATAAGTTTTATAGCTAACTACCTCGAGCCCAGACACATATGCCATATCATAATCATTTCATATTCATATTCATAATCACACAAGGCAACATTTGTAGGGGAGACCTACCAGAGTTATGAAGGACGTGCATGCACGCAGCATCAATCATCAGACAACATACAACATATAACATATAATATATAACATATAACAGATCTAGGATGCACCCATACGCCCCATAAACATATAAATTGGTAATAAAATATAAATTGAGCTCATAACAGATAACAGATAAGGGACGTGGCAGAACTTCACTCTACTGCCCTAGAGTCATGTCAGAAGTGCATCACTGACACGGACATGGAACCCCCATGACTAGTTATTATTTGGCTCGGGTGTCAAACTATCTTAGGTCAAATCAGAATGTCAAAACTGACATAGATCATACTTTATCAAAGATTAAATCATGTTTTCAAAGTCAAAGTTTTCATATCATATAGTTCAAAATCAAATGTTTTATGATTCAAAAATCAAGTTCAGATAAGCAACAGCTCAAATAACAAAATAGGGTTCATAGCAAAGGCTTAGGAAATCCTAATATAAAAGCTAACAAAAAGAAAACGTTATAAGGAACCTTTACTGAAAAGGTCAGAATATTTGTACCTTATTCCAAAGCAAATGATCGAAAAGCAAAAACACGGAAAGCAAAGGATTACTCCTTCTTCACAGAACCTATACACATTAACGGTCGTACATGTTATTTATGATTCCATAATCGTCGAAATGATCTTTTAATATTTAATGTTCATACTTAATGTATTTAATGATCTTAATATTTTAGGGTTTTATAATTAAATGAGACTTAAATGTTTTATAAACAATATCGTAGATTAAGGTTCATTATGTCATTTATTAAAGTTTAGGGTTAAATGTTAAAATAGTTTAAACGTCATAACTCACACATGAAATAACGAATTAACACACACTTAGTTTCAAACCCTAATCGATTCTCATTATGTTCTAGGGTTTTCTCATTCTTTTAATATCATATTAATGTGCATTTACTTACATGTTACGTCAATAAATGACTCGTTACTTAACCTAACACGTAATGAAAACAATCTTTCCTTTTATGTTTCACCTTGCACGTTTATGATTTTATGTGACATACAAGTTACTTATTACTCGGATTAATTACACGTTTACACATTTACAAGTTCACTTGACTTATAATAACACACGCATATGAGACACGGTTCACAAACC
This sequence comes from Chrysanthemum seticuspe, assembly GCA_019973895.1. Lineage (NCBI taxonomy): Eukaryota > Viridiplantae > Streptophyta > Magnoliopsida > Asterales > Asteraceae > Chrysanthemum > Chrysanthemum seticuspe. Next base: position 83,136,183 of record BPTQ01000003.1, read on the forward strand.
ATTAGGGTTTGGCATACCTTATTCGGTTCACATATCAAACTAGGGTTTATGTTTACATGACCTTTACTCGTTTAATACATGTTCAAAAACTCTTTATGTGGTTCGGTTATGAATACATATGGTTCGGTCCTTATATACTCGACATATTCATGATCCGATTCAATAATACTTATTACGTAACATACTCTTTAATACTTATAAGGTTTAAATCATATGGTTTGTTCTTGTTTGGACTCACACGGCTCGGCCACAAAAAGAAAACGCAAACCTCGACTAAACAAAACATATTACAATATATTAACGTAAGGTACATCAAAGGAAGACGAGAACATGTTATACCTTAACTTGGTTGAAGCAAAAACTCGACACCAAAGGGTGCTATGGTTCGGCCGAATGGAACAAAGAAAGAAAAGAGACAAAAACTAAACTAGGGTTTCACTTTTGTGTTTATGAGTTATATTTATAGTAGTAGTAATTTCGGTTTAGGGCTTTAGGAGGGGGCATGGGCTCGGCTTGGTCCAACCGAACACAACCAAACGCACGCCCATATGGGCTTCGGCCCTTGATCCATCGAACAAAACAACGCGACCCAAGTTATTTACGCGAGACGTTAAATCTTCGTCGTACCAAAATCGATCACGTACACATTTTAGTTAGGTTTAATTATTCGCAAGTTAAGTTTTAAATTTCGTTAAATGATATAAATGTATTTTACGTATTTTATAAACTTCGATTCCAAGGGTATTTTAGTCTTTAATCAGGTTTTAGATTTTCCAGGTTTTACAATTCTTCCCCTCTAAAGAAAAATTTTCGTCCTCGAAAATTGAAATGAAACGAAACGAAAACGAAAACGAAATGAGAACATACCAAACTATTCAAAGAAATGAGGATAACTAGCGCGCATCGACTCCTCGGTTTCCCAAGTAGCCTCACGCTCCGGGTGATTTTTCCAAAGAATCTTAACGAACGGAATGACTTTATTTCTCATGACTCTTTCTTGCCTTTCTAGAATAGTTTCCGGTTCTTCAGATAAGGACATATCGGATTGAATTTGATCAAACGGATAAGAAGCAACGTGTAACGGATGATAGTTGTATCCCCTTAGGAGTGATACATGGAAAACGTCATGAACATGCGATAACTGAGGCGGAAGTGCTAATCGATACGAAACTTCTCCTATACGTTCCAGAATTTCAAAAGGTCCGATAAATCGAGGACTGAGCTTGCCCTTGATTCCAAAACGTTTCACACCTCTAAACGGCGAAACTTTAAAAAATACACGATCTCCAACCCGAAATTCTAAATCACGACGATGCTTGTCGGCATAACTCTTCTGACGAGACCTAGTGTAAAACCTGAAAATTTAAAATCCGAATAAAGACTAAAATACCCTTGGAACTAAAGATTATAAAATACGTAAAATATATTTATAACACTTAAAGAAATAAAAAGATTTACTTGCGAATATTTAAAAAAACCTAACTTAAATATATTACGTAATTGTTTTGGTACGACGAAGAGTTAAAGTTTCGTAAATGATTTGGGTCGCGTTTGGTTTGTGTTCGTGAGCCAAGGGCCGAAGCCCAAGGTGTGGCGTGAGGTGGTGTGACCGGTTGGACCAAAACCCAAACCCAACCCAATTACTTTCCTAGTTTAACTCAAATACTACAACTATATATACATCACATATTCATTAAATTGGAACCCTAGTTATTTTGCTCTCTCTTTTTCTTTTTCTCCCTATTCGGCCGAGACTCCCAACACACCTTTGGTGTCGATTTTGCTCAACCAAGTTAAGGTATATTGTTTATTTGTCTTCCTTTAACGTACCTTGCGTGAATATGTTAAGTTATATTTGTTTCGTAGCGTTTTCCTTGTTTCTTTTTGTGGCCGAGAGATGGTGAACCGAAACCAAGACAAACCCTAACTCATTTAACTTCTAAATAATAAGAGACATGTAACGTAAGATGTGTTATTGAATCGAGTTATGTTTGTGACGTTTTAATAATGGCCGAACAATGTTTAATTTTCGAATAATGATTATAACTTAATAACTTGAGTAAGTAAAGTATTTAGATGAGTTAAAACATGTGTATAAACCCTAATAACCGAAACCCTAATTTGAATTGAATTACATATGAGGTTTTTGAAGATGCATTAATTAAGTAAAGGTTATGTTAAACATAAACCCTAGTTTTGATATGTTAAATTATTAAGTTATGATAAACCCTAATAGAGTAAATGCGTAGTTAATACGAGCAATGAGTAAATTGTGTGTCACATAAAATCATAAACATGTACGTTGAAAAATAAAAAGGAAAGAGTATTATGTGACGAGTTAGGTTAAGTAATTAGTCATTAAAAGACTAAACATATAGGCACATATACATTAATGAGACATTAAAGAATGAAAACCCTAAACGTTAATAAAAGATATATGAAACCCTAAATTACTATATTGATATTAAAACATTTAATTATGGAAACCCTAAAATATTAAAAGACCATTGTGACGATTTCGGAATCATTAATAATATATACGACATTAATGTATATAGGTTCTGTGAAGAAGGAGTAATTCTTTGCTTCCCTGTTTCGACTTTTGATCTTTTGCTTTCGAATAAGGTACGGATATTCTGACCTTTTTAGTAAAGGTTTCGTATGAAGTTTTCTTTTCATTTTCATATTAGGATTTCCTAAACCTTTGCTATGAACCCTAATGTGTCTATTTGAGCTGTTGCTTATCTGAACTATGATTTTTGAATCATAAACCATTTGATTTTGAACTATATGATATGAAGACTTTGATTTTGAAAACATGATTAAACATTTGATAAAATATGATCTATGTCAGTTATGACATTCTTATTTGAACTCTGATAGTATGACACCCGAGCCAATTTTAACTAGTCATGGGGGTTCCATGTCCGTGTCAGCAAATGCACTTCTGACATGACTCTAGGGCAGTAGAGTGATGTTCTGCCACGTCCCTTATCTGTTATCTGAATGAGCTCAATTTGAATTATATTATGAATATTTGTCTGTGGGGCGTATGGATGCATCCTAGATCTGTTATATGCCATATATTATCTGTTATCTGTTATATGTTATCTGATGATTGATGCTGCGTGCATGCACGTCCTTCATAACTCTGGTAGGTCTCCCCTACAAATATGTTGCCTTATGTGATTATGATATGTTTCTGATTTAGCATATGAACAGGGCTTTGAGGTAGTTAAGCTATAAAACTTATTCTGATATTCTGAATTATCTTTTGAAAAGACTATGATTTCACTATCTTTCTTTTACTTTGTTTCGTATTCGATTTCGTTTCGTATTCGTTTTGCTTGTATATCTGTTCACTGGGCTATTGAAGCTCAGCCGCACTTTTCTTTTCTTCCGCGGCAGGTATCTAAGCATTGGAGCTGGGTATTGCTTTGGGATGAGTGCTGAGTGGACTTACCTTAGAGATTTAGCTTTGATATTATGATACCATTTAGACTTATGTTTTAGACATTTCTTTTGGAGTTATTTTTCCGCTGGGACCTATGTATTGAAGTCTTTTGATTTGGATTATTTCCATATTTATTATAAAGATTTCTTTTGGTTTGTATGTTTGCTTTGATATGACACCATTACTTGTGATTCCTTTACCCTTGTGGGGTCGGGGCGTTACAATTTATGGCATCAGAGCCCAGGTTAACGACTTGTAGTCAGGACCTGTGACATATGGAGCCTAGGTTTCGAGACTTTAGAGCTTAGGATTTGACCTGTGAGGATTTGGGTAGACTTTAGGATTCCTTCGTAATTCCATTTCGTATCTTACCTTTGTTCTTTTGCTGATCGTTTAGATGGTTCGAACTCGTACTACTGGTGGCGCGGATGGAGATGATGATGCTGTTAACATGGATGCTGCGATTGCGAATGCTCTCAACTCTCTTTTCCCTGGTTTGACTACACCTGAGATGATGGAGCAGGTGATCAACAATATTCGGAATCGGACTGGTGAACCTTCGGGAAGCGGTGGAGGTGCTCAACCCGTCGGCATTCATACTTGGCTCGAGCGTTTCGGTAAGCTTAAGCCTCTTTCGTTTAGCACTGCTGCTACTCCTACTGAGGCCGAAGACTGGATCACTCATATTGAGAAGCTGTTTGAAGTACTGGGTTGTGGAGACGAGTTTAAGACTCGTTTGGCTTCATTCAAATTGGAAGGTGATGCTTTGAGTTGGTGGAAAGCATTGAAACAAGCAAGAGGAGGTGACGCTTTTGCTGTGACTTGTACTTGGACTGAGTTTCGGACTATCTTCTATAACCGTTACTTCCCTGATGCTGAGCAGCAAAGGTATGAGAGGGATTATCAGGCGATCTACCAGTTTGATCATGAGAACTCTAATGAGTACATGAGTAGGTTTATGAGGTTGGTGAGTTTTGTTGGAGTGATTGCTGGAGATGGTAGGCGTCAAGCTAAGCACTTCAAGTGGGGACTGAAGAAGTGGGTGTTGGACCGATTGCTTAATATTGAGTATGAGAATGTGTCGGCCTGTAATGATGCAGCTCGTAACATTGAGATCTTTCATGAGGTTTCGGGTTCTAACAAGCGTAATCGCGATGGTGATCGGATTCAAGGTAGGACTCAAGGCAATGACTATAAGGGAAACTCTGGTAGGAGTTATGATTCAAGAGGTCAAGGGGATAGGAGTTATGATCAGCGGGGTCAGTCGGGAAGGAATGTTGACACTGGACGTTCTGAGACGAGGGGTCAAGATAATAGAAATGCTGGTAGGAATGGAAGTGATCGTCAGAACCAAGGTAACAATAACCAGCGTTATAACAGGGATCAGCCAGCTAGAGGAACGAATCAGGGTCGTGCGTCAGGATCTTCTAGTCAACAGAGGACAGCTGAGGTTTTGCCACCCCCACCTATTTGTACTACTTGTGGAAAGGCTCATCCAGGGCAGTGTTTCAAGGCCACTGGTGGATGTTTTGGTTGTGGTTCCACTACTCACAAGATTAAGGATTGCCCTAAGAAGAATCCGGCAGTTCCTGGAAACTACATCAAGCCGCCAACTACTACTGGACGTGTCTATGCTACTACTCGTAACCAGGCGGAGCGAACTTCAGGTACCATTACGGGAACTCTTTTCATTGATGATTTTGCTGTCTTCGTTTTATTTGATACTGGCGCCACACACTCTATTATATCTGTCACATCTGCTAAGAAACTTAATATGAAGCCCAAACCGTTAACAAATCACTTATCGATTTCTACGCCTATGAAAAATCATGTGATCATTGATCGTAAATATGTCGAGTGTCCTCTTCGTTTTGATGATCGTATTCGCTTTGCAAATCTGTATCCTCTCAATATGGTCGACTTTGATATCATTCTAGGCATGGATTGGTTGGCTTACCATAGAGCTTCAATCGACTACCATGCTAGAACGGTGATCTTTGGAGACGTAAAACATCCTGAATTCGTTTATCACGGTTCTCAACCCCTTAAATCTGTTAAGCTCATTTCCGCTATGAAGGCACGGATCATGATAGCTCATGGGTGCCAAGGTTTTCTAGCATCTGTTAAGGACACATCTTTGGAGAGTCCTAACATTGATAGTCTTTCGGTTGTTTGCGAATTTGCTGACGTTTTTCCGGATGAACTCCCTGGACTTCCCCCAGCTCGAGAAGTTGAGTTTAGCATTGAGTTAATTCCTGGTGCTGAACCGATTTCGAAGGCTCCGTATCGTATGGCACCTGTAGAACTGAAGGAGTTGAAGGAACAACTGCAAGAGATGATAGAAAGTGGATTTATTCGCCCTAGTGTTTCTCCATGGGGTGCACCTGTTTTGTTTGTGAAGAAGAAGGATGGAAGTATGCGCCTATGTATCGACTATCGTGAACTCAATCGTATTACCATTCGTAACCGTTATCCTTTGCCGCGTATAGACGATTTGTTTGATCAACTGCAAGGAGCTAAGTTCTTTTCGAAGATTGACCTGAGGTCTGGCTACCATCAGTTACATGTGAAGGAGCAAGATGTTCCTAAGACCGCATTTCGTACCAGATATGGTCATTACGAATTTCTCGTTATGCCTTTTGGTTTGACCAATGCGCCTGCTGTGTTTATGGACTTGATGAATCGTGTTTTCCATGAGTTTCTCGACAAGTTCGTTATTGTCTTCATCGACGATATTTTGGTTTACTCTAAGTCTGAATAAGAGCATGAAGAACATCTTCGTATAGTTTTGGAGATTTTGAGGAAGAAGAAGTTGTACGCCAAATTTTCGAAGTGTGAATTTTGGTTGAGACAAGTTGCTTTTCTTGGTCATATCGTATCAGCTGATGGTATAACCATGGATCCGTCTAAAGTTGAGGCTATCACTAAATGGCCAAGACCTACGACAGTAACTGAGGTCAGGAGTTTTCTTGGACTTGCTGGTTACTATCGACGTTTTGTTGAAGGTTTCTCTCGTCTAGCTTTGCCTTTAACCCAACTGATGAGGAAAGGTGAAAAGTTTGTATGGACGGATGAACGAGAGAAGAGTTTTGAAGAATTGAAGCGGAGATTGGTGTCGGCTCCTATTTTGACTCTTCTAACTGGTTCAGGAGGATTTCAAATCTACAGCGATGCATCTAAGAAAGGATTAGGCTGTGTTTTGATGCAACATGGAAAGGTAATAGCTTATGCTTCGAGGCAGCTAAAACCTTATGAGGAGAATTACCCCACTCATGATCTTGAGTTAGCTGCGGTGGTGTTTGCGTTGAAGATCTGGAGACATTACTTGTATGGAGAGGCGTGTGATATATTCACTGATCATAAGAGTCTCAAGTATATTTTCACTCAGAAGGAACTTAACATGAGACAAAGAAGATGGTTAGAACTTCTTAAGGATTATGACACCAACATTCAGTACCATCCTGGTAAGGCTAATGTAGTTGCTGACGCACTTAGCCGGAAATCAGGCATTCTTGCGAGTATCAAGATTGAGCCTAGGATTGTGCGTGACTTAGAAAGTTTGGATGTTGAGATGTGTGTACGAGGTTTTGATGGATACTGGGCTAGTATGAAGGTGGAGTCGAACCTTATACTGCAAATTAAAGAAGCTCAGAAAGATGACGGCGAGCTGTGGGCCGTGGTGCAAAATGTTGAAGAAGGTAAGCAGACGGAGTTTAAGGTTGATAATGACGGTATTGTATGGTATGAAGATAGGCTTTGTGTTCCCAATGATCAGGTACTTCGTGAGAAAGTTATGACTGAAGCTCATAGTTCTCCTTTCACTATTCATCCTGGTTCTACCAAGATGTATAGGGATTTGAAGCAGTACTTTTGGTGGAACGGCATGAAGCAAGATGTGGCGACGTTTGTGTCGAAGTGTATGATTTGTCAGCAGGTTAAGATTGAACATCAGAGGGCTAGTGGATTGTTACAGCCATTGGAGATTCCAACATGGAAGTGGGATAAGATATCTATGGATTTTGTGACTGGATTACCTCTTACTAGGAAGAAGCATGATGCGATTTGGGTGGTTGTTGATAGGCTAACCAAATCTGCTCATTTCTTGCCAATCAGGAAGGATTATGGTATTGGTAAATTAGCGGAGATTTTTCAGCAAGAGATCGTTAGACTTCATGGTACTCCGACATCTATTGTGTCCGATAGAGATCCGCGTTTTACTTCTCGTTTCTGGAAGGGTTTGCAGAAAGCTTGGGGTACTCGACTTAATTTTAGTACGGCATTTCATCCTCAAACAGATGGTCAGTCAGAGAGGACTATACAGACCTTAGAAGATATGCTAAGGGCTTGTGCTTTAGAATGGACTGGCAGTTGGGACGAATATTTGTGTTTGGTAGAGTTTGCTTATAACAACAGTTGCCATGCTAGCATTAAGGCGGCACCGTTTGAACTTCTTTATGGAAGGAAATGTAGGGCACCTATTTGTTGGGATGAAGTAGGTGAGCGTTTGATTGAGGGACCGGAAATGATCGAGATCACTAATGAGAAAGTAGCTGTGGCTAGAGAGAAATTGAAGGAAGCTAGGTCTCGTCAGAAAAGTTATGCTGATAAGCATCGTCGTGATGTAGAATTTCGGGTTGGAGATCGTGTGTTTTTGAAAGTTTCGCCGTTTAGAGGTGTGAAACGTTTTGGAATCAAGGGCAAGCTTAGTCCTCAATTTATTGGACCGTTTGAGATTTTGGAACGTATAGGAGAAGTTTCGTATCGTTTAGCACTTCCGCCTCAGTTATCGCATGTTCATGACGTTTTTCATGTATCACTCCTAAGGGGATATAACTATCATCCGTTACACGTTGCTTCTTATCCGTTTGATCAAATTCAATCCGATATGTCTTTATCTGAAGAACCAGAAGCTATTCTGGAAAGACAAGAAAGAGTTATGAGGAATAAAGTGATTCCATTCGTTAAGATTCTTTGGAAGAATCATCCTGAACGTGAGGCTACTTGGGAAACCGAGGAGTCGATGCGTGCAAGTTATCCGCATTTCTTTGAATAGTTTGGTATGTTCTCATTTCGTTTCGTTTTCGTTTTCGTTTCCTTTTCATTTCGTTTCATTCAATTTTCGAGGACGAAAATTTTTCTTTAGAGGGGAAGAATTGTAAAACCTGAAAATTTAAAATCCGAATAAAGACTAAAATACCCTTGGAACTAAAGATTATAAAATACGTAAAATATATTTATAACACTTAAAGAAATAAAAAGATTTACTTGCGAATATTTAAAAAAACCTAACTTAAATATATTACGTAATTGTTTTGGTACGACGAAGAGTTAAAGTTTCGTAAATGATTTGGGTCGCGTTTGGTTTGTGTTCGTGAGCCAAGGGCCGAAGCCCAAGGTGTGGCGTGAGGTGGTGTGACCGGTTGGACCAAAACCCAAACCCAACCCAATTACTTTCCTAGTTTAACTCAAATACTACAACTATATATACATCACATATTCATTAAATTGGAACCCTAGTTATTTTGCTCTCTCTTTTTCTTTTTCTCCCTATTCGGCCGAGACTCCCAACACACCTTTGGTGTCGATTTTGCTCAACCAAGTTAAGGTATATTGTTTATTTGTCTTCCTTTAACGTACCTTGCGTGAATATGTTAAGTTATATTTGTTTCGTAGCGTTTTCCTTGTTTCTTTTTGTGGCCGAGAGATGGTGAACCGAAACCAAGACAAACCCTAACTCATTTAACTTCTAAATAATAAGAGACATGTAACGTAAGATGTGTTATTGAATCGAGTTATGTTTGTGACGTTTTAATAATGGCCGAACAATGTTTAATTTTCGAATAATGATTATAACTTAATAACTTGAGTAAGTAAAGTATTTAGATGAGTTAAAACATGTGTATAAACCCTAATAACCGAAACCCTAATTTGAATTGAATTACATATGAGGTTTTTGAAGATGCATTAATTAAGTAAAGGTTATGTTAAACATAAACCCTAGTTTTGATATGTTAAATTATTAAGTTATGATAAACCCTAATAGAGTAAATGCGTAGTTAATACGAGCAATGAGTAAATTGTGTGTCACATAAAATCATAAACATGTACGTTGAAAAATAAAAAGGAAAGAGTATTATGTGACGAGTTAGGTTAAGTAATTAGTCATTAAAAGACTAAACATATAGGCACATATACATTAATGAGACATTAAAGAATGAAAACCCTAAACGTTAATAAAAGATATATGAAACCCTAAATTACTATATTGATATTAAAACATTTAATTATGGAAACCCTAAAATATTAAAAGACCATTGTGACGATTTCGGAATCATTAATAATATATACGACATTAATGTATATAGGTTCTGTGAAGAAGGAGTAATTCTTTGCTTCCCTGTTTCGACTTTTGATCTTTTGCTTTCGAATAAGGTACGGATATTCTGACCTTTTCAGTAAAGGTTTCGTATGAAGTTTTCTTTTCATTTTCATATTAGGATTTCCTAAACCTTTGCTATGAACCCTAATGTGTCTATTTGAGCTGTTGCTTATCTGAACTATGATTTTTGAATCATAAACCATTTGATTTTGAACTATATGATATGAAGACTTTGATTTTGAAAACATGATTAAACATTTGATAAAATATGATCTATGTCAGTTATGACATTCTTATTTGAACTCTGATAGTATGACACCCGAGCCAATTTTAACTAGTCATGGGGGTTCCATGTCCGTGTCAGCAAATGCACTTCTGACATGACTCTAGGGCAGTAGAGTGATGTTCCGCCACGTCCCTTATCTGTTATCTGAATGAGCTCAATTTGAATTATATTATGAATATTTGGCTGTGGGGCATATGGATGCATCCTAGATCTGTTATATGCCATATATTATCTGTTATCTGTTATATGTTATCTGATGATTGATGCTGCGTGCATGCACGTCCTTCATAACTCTGGTAGGTCTCCCCTACAAATATGTTGCCTTATGTGATTATGATATGTTTCTGATTTGGCATATGTTCTGGGCTTTGAGGTAGTTAAGCTATAAAACTTATTCTGATATTCTGAATTATCTTTTGAAAAGACTATGATTTCACTATCTTTCTTTTACTTTGTTTCGTATTCAATTTCGTTTCGTATTCGTTTTGCTTGTATATCTGTTCACTGGGCTATTGAAGCTCAGCCGCACTTTTCTTTTCTTCCGCGGCAGGTATCTAAGCATTGGAGCTGGGTATTGCTTTGGGATGAGTGCTGAGTGGACTTACCTTAGAGATTTAGCTTTGATATTATGATACCATTTAGACTTATGTTTTAGACATTTCTTTTGGAGTTATTTTTCCGCTGGGACCTATGTATTGAAGTCTTTTGATTTGGATTATTTCCATATTTATGTTAAAGATTTCTTTTGGTTTGTATGTTTGCTTTGATATGACACCATTACTTGTGATTCCTTTACCCTTGTGGGGTCGGGGCGTTACACCTAGCTTCCTTCAACTTTTCTCTAGCAACAGCTACTTTCTCATTAGTGATCTCAATCATTTCCGGACCTTCAATTAAGCGCTCACCTACTTCATCCCAACAAGTACGTGCTCTACATTTCCTTCCATAAAGAAGTTCAAACGGTGCTGCCTTAATGCTAGCATGCCAACTGTTGTTGTATGTAAACTCTACTAAACATAAATATTCATCCCAACTGCCAGTCCATTCTAAAGCACAAGCCCTTAGCATATCCTCTAAGGTCTGAATAGTCCTCTCTGACTGACCATCTGTTTGAGGATGAAATGCCGTACTAAAATTAAGAAACGAGAAGTAAAACGCGGATCTCTGTCGGACACAATAGATGCCGGAGTACCATGAAGTCTAACGATCTCTTGCTGAAAAATCTCCGCCAATCTCCCAATACCATAATCCTTTCTGATTGGTAAGAAATGAGCAGATTTAGTTAGTCGATCAACAACTACCCAAATCGCATCATGCTTCTTCCGAGTAAGAGGTAGTCCAGTCACAAAATCCATAGATATCTTATCCCACTTCCATGTTGGAATATCCAATGGCTGTAACAATCCACTAGCCCTTTGATGTTCAATCTTAACCTGCTGACAAACCATACACTTCGACACAAACGTCGCCACATCTTGCTTCATGCCATTCCACCAAAAGTACTGCTTCAAATCCCTATACATCTTGGTAGAACCAGGATGGATAGTGAAAGGAGAACTATGAGCTTTAGTCATAACTTTCTCACGAAGTACCTGATCATTGGGAACACAAAGCCTATCTTCATACCATACAATTCTGTCATTATCAGCCTTAAACTCCGTTTGCTTACCTTCTTCAACATTTTGCGCCACGGCCCACAGCTCACCATCATCTTTCTGAGCTTCTTTAATTTGCAGTATAAGGTTCGACTCCACCTTCATACTAGCCCAATATCCATCAAAACCTCGCACGCACAACTCAACATCCAAACTCTCTAAGTCACGAATAATCCTAGGCTCAATCTCGATACTTGCAAGAATGCCTGATTTCCGGCTAAGTGCGTCAGCAACTACGTTAGCCTTACCTGGATGGTACTCAATGTTGGTGTCATAATCCTTAAGAAGTTTTAACCATCTTCTTTGTCTCATATTAAGTTCCTTCTGAGTGAAAATATACTTGAGACTCTTATGATCAGTGAATATATCACACGCCTCTCCATACAAGTAATGTCTCCAGATCTTCAACGCGAACACCACTGCAGCTAACTCAAGATCATGAGTTGGGTAATTCTCCTCATAAGGTTTTAGCTGCCTTAAAGCATAAGCTATTACCTTTCCATGTTGCATCAAAACACAGCCTAATCCTTTCTTAGATGCATCACTGTAAATTTGAAATCCTCCAGAACTAGATGGAAGAGTCAAAATAGGAGCGGACACCAATCTCCGTTTCAACTCTTCAAAACTCTTCTCTCGTTCATCCGTCCATACAAACCTTTCACCTTTCCTCATCAGTTAGGTTAGGGGTAGAGCTAAGCGAGAGAAACCTTCAACAAAACGTCGGTAATAACCAGCAAGTCCTAGAAAACTCCTGACCTCAGTCACTGTCGTAGGTCTTGGCCATTTGGTGATAGCCTCAACTTTAGACGGATCCATGGTGATACCATCAGCTGATACAATATGACCAAGGAACGCGACTTGTCTTAAACAAAACTCGCACTTCGAAAATTTGGCGTACAACTTCTTCTTCCTCAAAATCTCCAAAACTATCCGGAGATGTTCTTCATGCTCTTCTTCAGACTTGGAGTAAACTAAAATGTCGTCGATGAAAACGATAACGAACTTATCGAGGAACTCATGGAAAACACGATTCATCAGGTCCATAAACACAGCAGGCGCATTGGTCAAACCAAAAGGCATAACGAGGAATTCGTAATGACCATATCTGGTACGAAACGCGGTCTTAGGAACATCTTGCTCCTTCACACGTAGCTGATGATAACCAGACCTCAGATCAATCTTCGAAAAGAACTTAGCTCCTTGCAGTTGATCAAACAAATCATCAATACGCGGCAGAGGATAACGGTTACGAATGGTAATACGATTGAGTTCACGGTAGTCGATACATAGACGCATGCTTCCATCCTTCTTCTTCACAAACAAGACAGGTGCACCCCATGGAGAAACACTGGGGCGAATAAATCCATTTTCTATCATCTCTTGCAGCTATTCCATCAACTCCTTCAGTTCTACAGGTGCCATACGATACAGAGCCTTCGAAATCGGTTCAGCACCAGGAATCAACTCAATGCTAAACTCAACTTCTCGAGCTGGGGGAAGACCAGGGAGTTCATCGGGAAAAACGTCGGTGAATTCGCAAAAAACAGAAAGATTTTCAATGTTAGGACTCTCCAAAGATGTGTCCTTAACAGATGCTAGAAAACCTTGGCATCCATGAGCAATCATGGTCCGTGCCTTCATAGCAGAAATGAGTTTAACGGATTTGAAAGGTTGAGAACCATGATAAACGAATTCAGGATGTTTTACGTCTCCAAAGATCACCGTTCTAGCATAGCAGTCAATTGAAGCTCTATGATAAGCCAACCAATCCATGCCTAGAATGATATCAAAGTCGACCATATCGAGAGGATACAGATTTGCAAAGCGAATACGATCATCAAAACGAAGAGGACACTTAACGTATTTATGATCAATGATCATGTGGTTTTTCATAGGTGTAGAAATCGATAAGTGATTTGTTAATGGTTTGGGCTTCATGTTAAATTTCTTAGCAAATGTGACAGACACAATGGAGTGTGTGGCACCGGTATCAAATAAAACGAAGACAGAATAATCATCAATGAAAAGAGTACCCGTAATGGTACCTGAAGTGCGCTCCGCCTGATTCCGAGTAGTAGCATAAACACGTCCAGTAGTAGTCGGCGGCTTGATGTAGTTTCCAGGAATCGCCGGGTTCTTCTTAGGCAATCTTTGATCTTGTGAGTAGTGGAGCCACAAGCAAAACAACCACCAGTGGCCTTGAGACACTGTCCCGGATGAGCCTTTCCACAAGTAGTACAAATAGGTGGGGGAGGCAAAACCTCAGCTGTCCTTTGCTGACCAGATGATCCTGAAGCACGACCCTGATTTGATCCTCGGGCTGACTGATCCTTGTTGTAACGCTGGTTATTGCTACCTTGATTCTGACGATCATTTCCATTCTTACCAGCATTTATGTTATCTTGACTCCTCGTCTCAGGGCGCCCAGAGTCAACATTCCTTCCTGACTGACCCCGCTGATCATAACTCCTATCCACTTGACCCCTCGAATCATAACTCCTACCAGAATTTCCCTTATAATCATTGCCTTGGGTCCTACCTTGAATCCGATCACCATCGCGATTACGCTTGTTGGAACCCGAAACCTCATGAAAGATCTCAATGTTATGAGCTGCGTCATTGCAGGCCGACACATTCTCATACTCAATATTAAGCAGTCGGTCCAACACTGTAACACCCCGACCCGACAAGGGTAAAGATATCACAATACGGTTTCATATCAGAACTTTAAATACTATTCAATAGCGGAAACCTTTACAAAAACTTACAAAAGATAATATAATTAACTTATATTCAAAATAAATCTAAAATCTCTATGGTCAAAGCCTTGCTCTCAACTCTACTCTCAACCCAGATCAGCTATCCCATAAGCTTATCTTGAACGCTTAATACCTGCCGCAGGAAAAGAAAAGTGCGGCTGAGCTTACAAAGCCCAGTGAACGAATATAACGAAACAAAAGCAAAACAATTATACGAATAACAAAATAAAATGAAATAATGACGAGAGATCTTTCAGGATTCTGCGGAAGCACAAATATACAGAAATCCAAACAACCACATAACAGTTTAGACATCACATAGCACATTAAAGACACATACACAAACACATCAGGACGACCAAACATACAACATATCAAAAGCAATTAGGTTTCATATAAACCAAACGAAAAGTCTAAAGCTAACGAAAACACTTTCTAGCAAAATAAACATGGCGTTCATACAAATCAATTAATCAACATTTAATGCACTTAATTCAATATTGCAGCAGCGGAATAACAGTTCAAATCATGGCAGTCACACAAACAAATAGAAACATAGCAGACAACTATAATTAGAAAGACCAAACAAGACATAGCATAACCATTAGCAATTATCCAAACAGATATCCTAAGCTAAACCAGTTCTTAGATCAAATCCTAACATCAGCAGAGTTCAGACATGGCAGGTCACATAGGCAATAAAACACTAACATATAAGCAAAGTTCCCAAAATTAACTGATCAAACTATACATATTAAGCTTGTAGAATATTAACTATCACACTAACACATTCATCTCGCAGATCAACGCATTCACGTAAAGATAAATTAACATGACATCAGATAAAAACATGCGAATCATATTAAAACATATCAATCATATCTTAGCATAGCAGACGATAGTCACCTAAACATACAAAAGCATAAACACATATAATAGCATATAATAAGCCGAAGACATAATCATAAGCATCAACATACCAAAACATAATCAGAACTTAACATAGAAATAACAAATACAGATTTAGTTAACTACCTCGATCCCAGAACATATCATATCAGAAACATCATACTTTATAAAAATAATCTTAGAAAATCATTTGGAGTAGCTAGCTCCCAGAAGTTGTGAAGACGCGTATTGCACACGACATCATTCACCAGACAAATCATATCGGATAACAGATCAGATCTAGGATGCATCCATACGCCCCACAGACAAATATAGGTAATATAATACCAACTGAGCTCATAACAAATAACAGAGAAGGGACGTGGCAGAACATCACTCTACTGCCCTAGAGTCATATCAGAGGTGCATCACTGATACGGACATGGAACCCCCATGACTAGTTAATAATTTGGCTCGGGTGTCAAACTGACTTAGGTCAAACAAATTGTCATAAATGACACAGATCATAATCAAACACAAAGTTCAACAGATAACATATCAGATAGCTCATATCATAAGATTCATATTCAGACGTAATAAGGTTCATCAATTACACATATCAAAGTCTTCCTAACGTAAAGTTCAAATCAAGTATCTCATAGTTCCATAATCATAAGTTCAGATAAGCAACAAATCACACAATCAGAAAAGGGTTCATAGCAATGGCATCGGAAATCCTAATAAGCATGAGAGATATAACGAAGAAAGAAAACATGAGGGACCTTTACTGAAAAGGTCAGAATATCTGAATGATAACACAAGTGTCTTAAAGTAAGACAGAATATCCGTACCTTAAAGCAATTGAGAGAAAAGTAACGAAGGAACGAATACGAAGATGTAACGTCGCGTCTCCTTCAACGAATCTACACGGATTATGATTTATTAATTATTTATTAGCATCATTAATCTTATAACGGATTTATCGCATTAATACTTTTAGAGTTGTCAGAATATTCTCATTTTAGTGACAGACGAAATTACAACATTTTAGGGTATTCTTCATTAATTCTCCAACTTCCTATTTAGGTTCTAGGGTTTCCCATACTCTTTAAATATTACTAATTACGCATTAAATTCACATATTACTTCTTTTAATGATTTTCCAAAGTTAACCTAGAACGTACATGAAAACAAACCGAAGTTATCTCAAAACTCATGCATGTCCTTACAAAATCAATTTACACTTGTTGAACCCATAATTGCTCAGAATTTCAAATCACACCCTTGACATCTTTAGTTTCACAATCCAACCTCACTTAATCGGATTTTACACTTTTAGCCCAAAGGTTTAGAATTTACAAAACATACCCCTTTAAGTTAAATACAATTCGAATGGCCCTCTAAGTATCCAAAATTACACGTTTAACCCCCATACTTATTTTATACGTTTAGTACACGTATTTTACTGTTTTACAAAAATAACCTTTAAGTTTTAATATTTACAAAACCAACCCAAACCTTTTTATTTAGAACCGAATAATGTACAATTTAAGTACAAGCCCTAAACCTAGGTTACACCAATCATTAGCCCATCATTACTACTTCATTAATTACCTTCAATGATTACAAGGAAACCCTAGTTCATGAAAAACCCTAATCGCCCCTTTTAAAAACCTTTCCTTTTTATGCGTTTCGAATCAAGAAAAACCCAAGACAATTCACACAAGCTTCGAATTCACAAACATGTATTTTATACAGGTCTTATAACATGTAACAACTTCTGGAAAAATCAATTCATGATCTCTAAAAATATTATAAGCTCATTCGTTATTAATATACGATTTTAGGGTTTTAGGTTTCAAATAATTTCATACGACTTATAAATCATGCATGGCTAATTTTTATGTGTTATATACGACTTATAAGACTGAATTCAACATTAGAAACATACCCTTGATGAGCTTGAATCGTTGGAACAAAAGAAGCACAAAAACCCTTATCGCCGAAACCCTAATTGTTTCAAAAACTAACCACGACTACAACAGCAACTCTGGAACTCAAACACTATTTTTCCCACCTTCTATACCTTGAATCTCGTCCAAGAAAAATGGTCTCAAGCTCTGTAAACTAGAAGTCGAATTGTTTAGGGTTTTTAGGTCGGTTTGATAATAATCGGTAATTAGGGATTTTTAGGAACCGAATATATGTATATATACTTGAGCTACTATTTTTATTGTGGGCTTTATAATACATTGGACTTAAAATAAATGGTCTTTTAATAATATAAATTATATTGGGCTTTTATTTAGTTTTATTTCTTTTATAAAGTTAATTAAATATATTCGGTAATTATAAAAATACAAAACTAAATTTTATAAAGTTGTAAACTATAAAATTACCTTTACAAAGTATTTAATATTTTTCTAGATCATGTGGGATATTTCTTCAAATTTTCCTGAATTTACATATCTTATTTGGTATTCTTTTTAACTAATTTCTCATACTTTTGATTGTAGGGGTATTTTGGTCTTTTTGTGAATTTGAGAAATTCAGGTATTACAAACACCCACTTCTTCAGTCCCCACTTGAAGTGCTTAGCTTGACGCCTATCGTCTCCAGCAATCGCTCCCACAAAACTTACCAGCCTCATAAACCTACTCATGTACTCATTGGAATTCTCATGATCAAGCTGGTAGATTGCCTGATAATCCCTCTCATACCTTTGCTGCTCAGCATCAGGGAAGTAACGGTTATAGAAGTTAGTCCGAAACTCAGTCCAGGTACAAGTAACAGCAAAAGCATCTCCTCCTCTTGCTTGTTTGAGTGCCTTCCACCAATTTAAAGCATCACCTTCCAATTTGAATGCAGCCAAACGAGTCTTAAACTCGTCTCCACAACCCAGTACTTCAAACAGCTTCTCAATATGAGTGATCCAGTCTTCGGCCTCAGTGGGAGTAGCAGCAGTGCTAAACGAAAGAGGCTTGAACTTACCGAAACACTCTAGCCAAGTGTGAATGCCGACGGGTTGATTTCCTCCACCACTACCCGAAGCACCAGTCTGATTACGAATGTTGTTGATCACCTGTTCCATCATCTCAGGTGTAGTAAGACCAGGGAAAAGAGTGTTGAGAGCATTAGAAATCGCAGCATCAATGTTAATAGCATCATCATCTCCATCCGCGCTACCAGTAGTACGAGTTCGAACCATCTGGACGATATTCAAACGATTAGCAAAATGAACAAAGGTGAGATACGAAATGGAAGTACGCAGAAGGAATCCTAAAGTCTACCCAAATCCTCAGAGGTCAAATCCTAAGCTCTAAGGGTCTCAAAACCTAGGTTCCATATGTCACAGGTCCTGACTACAAGTCGTAAACCTGGGCTCTGATGCCATAAATTGTAACGCCCCGACCCGACAAGGGTAAAGGAATCACAAGTAATGGTGTCATATCAAAGCAAACATAAATATCCAAAAGAACTCTTAACATAAATATAGAAATAATCCAAGTCAAAATGACTTCAATACATAGGTCCCAGCGGAAAAATAAACTCCAAATGAAATATTTGAAATAGTAAAGTCTTAAATGGCATCATAAGATCAAGCTAAATATCTCTAAGGTAAGTCCACTCAGCACTCATCCCAAAGCAATACCCAGCTCCAATGCTTAGATACCTGCCGTAGAAGAAAAGAAATGCGGCTGAGCTTCAAAAGCCCAGTGAACAGATATACAAGCAAAACGAATACGAAACGAAAACGAATACGAAATAAAGTGAAAGAAAGATAGCAAAATCATAATCATTTCAAAAGATAAATCAGAATAATAGAATAAGTTTTATAGCTAACTACCTCGAGCCCAGACACATATGCCATATCATAATCATTTCATATTCATATTCATAATCACACAAGGCAACATTTGTAGGGGAGACCTACCAAAGTTATGAAGGACGTGCATGCACGCAGCATCAATCATCAGACAACATACAGCATATAACATATAATATATAACATACAACAGATCTAGGATGCACCCATACGCCCCACAAACATATAAATTGGTAATAAAATATAAATTGAGCTCATAACAGATAACAGATAAGGGACGTGGCAGAACTTCACTCTACTGCCCTAGAGTCATGTCAGAAGTGCATCACTGACATGGACATGGAACCCCCATGACTAGTTATTATTTGGCTCGGGTGTCAAACTATCTTAGGTCAAATCAGAATGTCAAAACTGACATAGATCATACTTTATCAAAGATTAAATCATGTTTTCAAAGTCAAAGTTTTCATATCATATAGTTCAAAATCAAATGTTTTATGATTCAAAAATCAAGTTCAGATAAGCAACAGCTCAAATAACAAAATGGGGTTCATAGCAAAGGCTTAGGAAATCCTAATATAAAAGCTAACGAAAAGAAAACGTTATAAGGAACCTTTACTGAAAAGGTCAGAATATCTGTACCTTATTCCAAAGCAAATGATCGAAAAGCAGAAACACGGAAAGCAAAGGATTACTCCTTCTTCACAGAACCTATACACATTAACGGTCGTACATGTTATTTATGATTCCATAATCGTCGAAATGATCTTTTAATATTTGGTGTTCATACTTAATGTATTTAATGATCTTAATACTTTAGGGTTTTATAATTAAATGAGACTTAAATGTTTTATAAACAATATCGTAGATTAAGGTTCATTATGTCATTTATTAAAGTTTTGGGTTAAATGTGAAAATAGTTTAAACGTCATAACTCACACATGAAATAACGAATTAACACACACTTAGTTTCAAACCCTAATCGATTCTCATTATGTTCTAGGGTTTTCTCATTCTTTTAATATCATATTAATGTGCATTTACTTACATGTTACGTCAATAAATGACTCGTTACTTAACCTAACACGTAATGAAAACAATCTTTCCTTTTATGTTTCACCTTGCACGTTTATGATTTTATGTGACATACAAGTTACTTATTACTCGGATTAATTACACGTTTACACATTTACAAGTTCACTTGACTTATAATAACACACGCATATGAGACACGGTTCACAAACCATTAGGGTTTGGCATACCTTATTCGGTTCACATATCAAACTAGGGTTTATGTTTACATGACCTTTACTCGTTTAATACATGTTCAAAAACTCTTTATGTGGTTCGGTTATGAATACATATGGTTCGGTCCTTATATACTCGACATATTCATGATCCGATTCAATAATACTTATTACGTAACATACTCTTTAATACTTATAAGGTTTAAATCATATGGTTTGTTCTTGTTTGGACTCACACGGCTCGGCCACAAAAAGAAAACGCAAACCTCGACTAAACAAAACATATTACAATATATTAACGTAAGGTACATCAAAGGAAGACGAGAACATGTTATACCTTAACTTGGTTGAAGCAAAAACTCGACACCAAAGGGTGCTATGGTTCAGCCGAATGGAACAAAGAAAGAAAAGAGACAAAAACTAAACTAGGGTTTCACTTTTGTGTTTATGAGTTATATTTATAGTAGTAGTAATTTCGGTTTAGGGCTTAAGAGGAGGCATGGGCTCGGCTTGGTCCAACCGAACACAACCAAACGCACGCCCATATGGGCTTCGGCCCTTGATCCATCGAACAAAACAACGCGGCCCAAGTTATTTACGCGAGACGTTAAATCTTCGTCGTACCAAAATCGATCACGTACACATTTTAGTTAGGTTTAATTATTCGCAAGTTAAGTTTTAAATTTCGTTAAATGATATAAATGTATTTTACGTATTTTATAAACTTCGATTCCAAGGGTATTTTAGTCTTTAATCAGGTTTTAGATTTTCCAGGTTTTACAAGGATCAAATCAGCGAAGACAAAAGGACATCGAAATCAAATCTGAACGAAAGTGAAAACAATCGGAAAAGATCAAAACAAACGGAAGCCTAATGTCTACCCAAGTACTCACAGGTCAATCCTAATGTCAACAAGACGAAACCTTAGCTCTGATAGAATAATTGTAACACCTCAACCCGACAAGGGTCCGAATGTCACATTATGGAGTCATATCAGAACATACTAATAAAATTTTGGAAGCGGAAGTCTTATAAAATAAAATACCAAGTCATATAAACGAATGACTTACAAGGAAAATATACAAAATCCAATATGTCAAAAAAATGTAATATCAAAACAATGATCTTCAAAAAGAGTCCAATAAGATAGGGAAACTAGGATCGGTTCACTCAAATGCTCCTACTCTCAGCCTATCAGAGCCCAGCATCCTACTACCTGCCGCATGGAAAAGAAAGTGGGGCTGAGCTTAAAAAGCCTAGTGAACAGATATGACAAAATAAAAACTAAACAAAATAAAGATATGAAGGGAATCAAAGGAAACTGATATCAAGGTCATAGCAATGAAACAAATGAGTCAATGAGGAACCTGCAGAACACAATATTAACAGATAACAAGAAGAACAACAGTCAAAGGAGACCAAAACAAAGCAGCGCATCAGCGAACATAAATAAGTACACATAAAATAACCAAACATATAAATACTGGACATAAACAAATAGGAATTGATAAACAGCATCATAAGCAAAACAAGTAATCAAACAGTGTACAAGCATAGCAGTCAGCGTATCAACTAAACATAAATATGGCAACACAAATAAATCAGATAATCAGAATACATATAAGCCAAGCTGAGTTCCATAAGCAGATGGAAGCAACTAAATTGAATGTAATCATGGCAATCACACAAGTCAGATAACCCACAGTTAATAAATAGAACAAGTATCATAACCAGCGAAAATACTAACAGCAATATAAGCATGATAGTCACATGTATCAGGTAGGAATACCAAACGAACATCGTAATTGAATGAATTAATTAAACAAGAACATAGCATGGCAAACTAAACAAGTCAACTAGACATATAACATAAGTTGAACCATATTCCTTCATCAATTAGTAGCATAAACAGAAGTGTAAACATGGCAGATCAACAAGTTAGGTAAACATCAATTACTAAGCCAAACCAATATTGTAAGCAATGGAAAAATACTAACCAGAAGTACAAGAATGGTAGTCACAAATAGCAAATAGGAATAGTAAATGATAATTAAAGCCCACAAAATAACTGAATGAAGTATAACATGGTAAACGGATGAGTCAAATAATTACATACTAGCATGGCAAACGGGTAAATCAATTAGTCACATAATGGCATGGTAAAACATGTAGTCACATAAATCATATAATAGAAGGGTAAACGGATGAAGTGGTAATCTGAAGTATAAGCTTGGTAGTCAACCAAAATGGAATGAGAGTATGACAAATCAATGAACTGGAGTATAGTATGGTAGTCGAATGAATCACATAAGGATAATGAATGAATGAGTAATCAATGGAAACCTAAAAACGAGAAATACATAATATGGTGCATTGTAGAATAACATGAGGCATAACAAGGATAAAAGGGCATAAAAAGAAAAATATCAGTAATCTACCACGAGCCCGAACAAATCAAATCATATCATATTATAAGTAACCATGGAGTAGCTAGCTCCAAAAATGTGAAAGACGTGTATTGCACACAATATCAATCACCGAAATAAATCAATCACGTTATACCATATCATATACAAAACAAATCTAGGATGCATCTATACGCCCTTGCAAAATATTAGTGGCCAAACATATATAATAATCTTGAGCTCATAATATATAACAGAAAGGGACGGGATGGTTCATCACTCGACCACCCTAGAGTCATGCCATTGGTGCATCAATGACATGGCCATGTTACCTTCATGGCTAGGGAAAATGGCTCGGGTATTAAACTGAAGGGTCAAAGCCAAGTCAAGAGTTTGGCAAATGTCTAAGTCATCAGAATAGCATAATCAAGGGTTCATAAAAAGGTTCATAGCAACGGTTCATAGTAAAGGCTTAATTCAAAGGTTCACATAAAATAGTTCAAGGTTCATAATCAAGATAGCTAAAGATTAAAAGATGTGTAAGAGGTCATGAGAAATCTTAAGAGAAAGGTCATATGATCTGTACCTTAACGCCAATAAAGGAAAGCAAATGAATGAATGAACACGAAGACACAACGTCACGTCTTATTCAATGAATCTACACGGAATACGGTTTGCATATCATTTATATATTCATATCGTAAGTTATTCTTAGATTTATTAGCCATATACTTATTGTTATGCTTGTATTTCATATTAGGTTTTAAACCTCAATTCTGCACCAGTATTAGATGAATTTTCATGACTATTAACTGAACTCAAATAAATTTAGGAAAATTCCCAGGTGTTCCCTTATTAGTTAGGTTACTTCATGAATTTTTGGGGATTTTCTTACTGAGCTTAAGTATGGATTAGAAAATAATCTTTCCAGACCTGTCCAGAAAGTACCCGGAAACAGAGACTCCAAAAGTTTAAACGTGACACACGCATTTACACAACTCCAAAAATTCAACCAAAATTTCATGGGGTCACACATATCCTAAATATCAAAACTGGAGAAAGAGAGGTCAAAAATCCTTATGGTTTGTTCTAGAGAAATTAATAACTACAGCACCAAATTCAGATCAGGTTTCACAGATTTGACACTTAAGCTTAGAAAATATAAAAATAATAGCTACAGGTCTCCAATTGCAACAAGGCTTCATATTCAGAATTTACACAGAAAGTACTCATATTTAGGTTAAAGAATAACTCAAAAACATGAAGGAACCAATAAAATACACATGTAGCAATATGACCTAAAATCTGGACAGCCTAACATGCAAAATGACCCACATAGCAAACAAGTCCAAAATCATCAATACGCCAAACCATATTGCACCAAACTTCATAGAATTCATATATGAGTCATAACAACACCTAAACAACATAAGATGAAACAATTCGATCAAAGAATTACACACAAGATCATTTGTGGCATAACAACCTCATCATTTCATGTAGAAACCAAATCACAAGCCCTAAACATGTATCCTTCATAACCATTTAACACCATTTCATACAAACATGCAAGAAAGCATATAAAGACTATTTTCAGGCATTCCAAAATTTTATCCACATCATCATGTTTAATATTCATCAAATCATATGTGTTCAAGGCATTTTCAAGACAAAAACATGCATGAAATCAATCACATAAAATCATAGATTGGTACATGTTAATAAAAAACTTGTTGAACATGCATGGTATCATCTCATTCCCTAATCATGCTCACTAAACTCATAATACATATCATTCAATCACACATATACCAAACACTCACTTGATTACATGAAATCACCAAAAACCTTAATTTCAAGTAAAAATCCGGTTTTAGGATAATCTAACTCTCACTTGACGAATTTTTAATCAATATCAAGACTTCAATTCAGAGGCTATAATAATTTATACAAGTACCTATATGTATTGTGAGCATACATGAATTTTCCTAGAATTATTAGCAAGTACTAACACCATTCCAAAAATCGTTTATCTAAACATGTCTAGAAAATGAACTGCACAAACACCCCGAAAGTTTACATCTAATAGGCCTATCAAAACAATTCATAAAAATTAAAAAAAATTCCAGAAGGTCACAC
This sequence comes from Chrysanthemum seticuspe, assembly GCA_019973895.1. Taxonomy (NCBI): domain Eukaryota; kingdom Viridiplantae; phylum Streptophyta; class Magnoliopsida; order Asterales; family Asteraceae; genus Chrysanthemum; species Chrysanthemum seticuspe. Next base: position 83,161,221 of record BPTQ01000003.1, read on the forward strand.
ATATATTAGAAATCATTCATGTAGAAGGGCATACCATAAATCCTTATAGATTGTACATGAAAAATCATGGAACCGGGTTGAATTTAAGGTCTCAAAACTCAGCTTTAACACATGATCCCATAAAATTCAAAAACATGACCAATACAACTCCAATTCACTCCAAACCAATTGGAAAACTTAATTAAAACATTAAACTAAGTTTTCATACAAAAACCCAGGAAAAACCCTAATGGAACTCAAGCTATAACGCACACATCTTCAGCTTATAAAGCTGTCCCGAACCAAGACCCACCCAAACAAAACCCTAAACGATTTCTTTACCCCATTTAACCCTAATTCGATTTTTGTATAGTATTTGAGGGTTCCAAAAACATCTTTTAATCCTCCTTTTACATGCCTAATCATGTAACCATTGTTTCAATTCCGGTTTTCATGTTATTACACATATATTATTCGAATTAAAAGATAGTGAACAAGGGTTTAGGGATACCACAAGAACACCGAAAACAAAGGATGAAGAACACCCGAATATCACCAATCCAACACCAGATTCACCTTCTTGATCTTCTAATCCGAGTGTCAACTAGAATTAGGGTTTAACCGAATTCAATATTGGGAAAAAAAAGAAGACATTTTTTTTTCAGTATTCGGTTTACGGGGGAATGAAGAGAAAACCTGTAACAATTTAGGATGGGTATTAATAGGTATTAAATTGGGCTTAATGGGTTTTAAATATTGTAGACATTTTCTTACTTATTGCCCTTTTTTTTAAACGTTTTCTTATCTTCTTTTTAAATAATTAATGTACTAGGAATAAAATTTTAATTGGTTGTCAAATTCGGGTTTTAAAAAAATGCCTAGAATTAGGAGATGAGTACAAGAAAAATGAGAGAACATTAGAATGGCTTAGATATGGGCACGTAAGTATGCACGAGACAACGTAAGAGCACGACTTTGAGTATAGCTACAAGAATCATAAATAAAGAAAAGCGCTTCGTGGGAGGCAACCCATGCTTAATTGTTTGCTTGTTTGTGTGTCATATATCCTTTTCATTGTTGTTTGTTCTCATGTTTGATTTTTTGAAAATGCTTTATTTTGTCTTTAACCTCGTCTTAATTACATATAAAGGTATTTTACAAAAAGATAAGTGTAGGGAAGATTACATACGTTTTTAAGAACGTGAACATGAGAATTACGATTAATGAAATTGATATATATGTGTGTTTGTTAGAGTCAAATGCTTGTATCGAGTCATAATGGATGTTTTGAAGGAATTTTTTTTCAGGTTTTAAAGATGTAATTTTTCCAGAATTTTTTCAGGAAAATGCAGCAGACCAGTTTTTGTCATGACAACCTGACGGCATCAGGATTAAAGCCTGACGAAGTCAGGTTAAGCAGAAACAGCTTATCAAATTTTCATTTTTTGTGCTACTTATAAATTTTTGGAAATTTTCAGGTCTTAATTTTTCAGAAAAACTGCAAACATCCATTCCACAAGCATTATATCTTAGTGTAGTTGTGTCATATATTGTTTTACCGCTGATTTTACGTGAAAGTTTCGTTTGTTTTCTTAAGTGTGCAGGTTATATTTGGCAAGAAGAAGAAACTCAACATTGGATGGAGCTTAGAAACTCAACATTGGATGGAGCTTATCACATATGCATTCTTCTTGGAAAAGAATTTAACCGCAACTTCACACGGATCCTACCGAGCTAATCAGGGGAGTACTAGTTTCTTTTCCTTACTTACCTTCCTTTATCATAACTTTGATACTTTCGGGGAACATTGGGGACAATGTTCAGTTTAAGTGTAGGGAGGGAGAATGAAACGGGAACTTAGAAACTATTCTTATCCTTGATTATTTGTCTTGTCCTTGGTAAATTGTGTAATAAATTATGAGAAATATTTGTTAGGGCAATTTTAGCACCAAATTTAAATTTTTTTATGACATGTACGAGCTAAAACTTTAGTCTTAATAAAGCGTCTCATGGATAGGAGTTATATGACTAGCACAAAAAACCGTTTACCACTCAAATTCCACCCCAAAAATGTGAGGTTCGCCCCTAGATCTTTAGGAATAAAAGCATTCACCTTTAATGCTTAGAGAGTGTACCGGTAGTATAATAGATTCTAGAACTTGTTTTGTGATGCATTCCAAGATCGCTAGTGATACTACACTTGTGTAATTAGGAATAAGTAAATGAAAAGAGGCATTAGGATAACCCTTGTTTGAAACCTGTATTATAAATACTTCTTCCAGATTGGTCAAGTAATTACCCCACACCCTTGCGATGTACTCATCTTTAGTATACGATACCCCTAGTTAACCCCTTGTTAGGTTCCCATTTATGTAACACAAGCCTCAATATGAAGAAATAGAAAAGAAGAGATCGGTTGAACAAATAACCAAACACACGTATGAATATTAGAAGAGTTTATGCGTAGAGTGAATGAGATAAATGAACAACCAACTCCCAAATGGGAATTTACAAGATTATTTATATGAGGGAACTAGGGCAACACATCAAGTTCCCATCCTTTCCTTATTGGGCTTTGGATAGGCTCATGGGCTTTCTACATGAGCCTAACCTTGATTACTAACATAAAAGCCATACTTAAGCTAACTATTACATATTAATTACTAATACTTGAATTCTAGTTTGGGAGTGATTCCAACAATCTCCCCCTAAGTGTTAGTGATTAATGGTGTAAACGTTGAAGGTGCTGATGTAATAGTAGCTTTTACGTCTTCTGACATTCTTCTTTCTTGTGAGAAGAAGTGCCTTGAGAACAATCTCCCCAGTGTGGAGAAATTGTTTCCTTTGAAGTATTCTGTTTTGACGTCATCATTTTCTTTGTTCTTTGATCTTTGTTCTTTGTGATGGTAGTGATAGTATGTTGTTGTTGTCTGCATCAGGTCCGCTTCGTTGCTTCAGTGTCTCCACGTCTTTCTCCAACATGCTCATACGCTCTTTAACGTTGGATTTCAGTACTTATGTAGTTCTCTTAGTCCTTAAACTTTGTAGATTCTTTGATTTTGACGAAGAATCGTTCTGACTTTGTGTTGCCTTTTGAGAGAACTTCAATTAGTGATGTTGTAGCTATGAGCATGAGGAGAATCTGCATGATCTTTTCCACCCGCAAGCATCCATAAGAAGAAAACATAAAACATGGGTTAGAAATAATCCAGCGCTTACAAGTTTGAATTTCAAGAGTGTTAACAGCATAGTGTGAAAACATAACTCTAATTCTCACAAAGGTTGTTTCTGAACTGGAGTCCCACAAGTGAGATAACGCGATGTACCGAAATACACCTACAGTTCAGATGAGTCACTGAGGTACACCGAAGCATCACCTCACGACTGTAGACCGTTTGAGACACACTAAGGATAATCCACGGGGAGTTACCGAAGTTACCTGCTGTTAGGGCTGTTTGATGTTGACCCTGGCAGGAGTTTCCATTCAATCACTGAGGATCACAGTTGTGAACCCCTCATAAATGTTCTCGACAGATTGCTAAGATCTGTGAAGGACACGATAATATATCACTTGTGTTCTTATTGTTGAACGACAAGCGATGAATTGTCAAGCGTACCTAAGAGATCTTTTGGTGAATCTCGTGGCTCTAGACTCAATAGTGCGCTTTGGTTTTCCTGAGCGGAGACTAGGGAGAGGGTCTCCTTCTTCAATACCAGCAATCTCTAAGAGAGAGGGCCGATAGTTAACGTAGGGTTCCCTGCGAGAATAAAACAGGCTTCTGTTGAGAGAAACTTGAGTAGCTAAGAAGGTTTAGTGCATGCGTCACTGGGTCCATGACGACTTTGATCTTCAATACCGGTGTCATCTAGTGACAACCAGTAGCATATGAATTGAACCCGGTGTCTGCCCTAAGTTGAATAATCTGGAGGGCTATTTCTTTTCACCCTTTTCTTTACTTTTCTTTTTAATTCTTCAACTCCTTCTTTCTCCGATTCTCAATTACTCCTTTTTATAATCATACCTAAGGACTTCTAATTCTAACTATTGGTGGTGTCCTTGGGTAGATCCATCCGGCTCTGGCGGATCATAAGACGGTTATTCCTAACCTTAATCTCTTTATAACTCCATTGCCACAAAACCAATTTGCATGAGAATCTCTTAAAGTATTTATAAGAAACATTTTGTAATACTTCGAGAGTTTTATATTTTGCATAAATACTCCCCCTCCACACGTGCTTAAGTGTTTTGACAGAAATCTGCACGGTGAGAGAAGAGCGCGCACTTTTGAATTGATCAATTCAAGATAGACAATTCCTCGCGAGACATGGTTACGTTGCATAGTTAAAGAGTTACATTGTCAGCTTTTAGGTGACAACTACCTCTAATAACTACCTTGAAGGTGTAGACAAACCTCGAAAGGTTGTCAAACCCGTCAAATTTCATGTCTACCAAGAGTTTCTCGAGAGGTACGATCTACTCGGATAAGTCTTGGAAGACAGATCTTTTCGATGTATGACTGTTCAGATTTCGTCAATTCATGGGTTGAAGTCTTATCACACGAAGATTCAATAGCAATTCACAACATATTTCTTATCACATAATTTTTCTCCCCCTCAAAAATGGCATATAAATGTTATTTTTGAAGAAATTTTGATATCAAATATGACCATTTCGAGTTTTTGTGGGAAGATTATCACGAAGAACAATTTTGTGAACAAAGTGTTTAAGCAAATACTCCCCCTCAACAAGTGATATTAACGTTTGAGGTTTTGAAAAATCATAAAGGGAAGTACTTGTTCTTTTGAGCAAAACTTTGAAAATGAAAGTTTTGATAGTTTTACTCAAAAGTAAGAAGCTGTCGCTCCTTTTATAAGGATTGTGGCACTGAAGCGTACCACAGGGTCCTTTCATTACAACAACGGGTTGTACACTGTTATGTGTGCAAAAGCCATTGTCATTTAAAAAATCACACATCCAAATGTTAAGAGAAACAAATCAAGGGTTACCAGGAGAATCCGGTAGTCCAGCAATAACTCCATGAATGCGTTCTGGACGTTGGTAGCCTGTGACAGATATGCTGGGACGACCACCTACGAAACTTTCCAACGTTCTGAACTGATCCCTTCTAAACAACCTTTCATCAATCCGCGTGATGATTTTCTTAACATCCCTTCTCTCCCTTGAATTCCATCTCTTCTGTGACCCAATGCCTTGTTGTATCGCCTTTAACCGATAAGCTAACCCATCCTTGAATTTCTTCAGTGTATGATCTCCAAACTTATGAAGCTCTTTACACGCCATCAAGCAGTTGCGGTGTAGTTCACTACGGTAGACTACGCCAAATGGTTTGCTGATGAGAGTGTATTAAGGAAGATGGTTGATGTCAGGAAGTTCTAGCTGAGGTCTGGTGAGGTTGACATGTGTCTGATACGATTCCACGGCAAGTTGCAAGTCTTCTACACGTTCCTGGATCACTATGCTTTTGATGAAGATTAGCAAGGACTTGATGTATTCACGTTGGATTTCTGTCAAGAATTGTCTCATTCTTCCCTGTACCTTGGCAAGATACAGATCTTCAATGTCGTTAAGAGACAAATTCTGAAAGTCCGCTTCACAGAAAGCATAGTCCTCCTCGTCTTGTCTTTTGACCATGATTTTCTGGAGAAATGTGTAGTCCTATTTAGACGAGAGAGTTACATGCTTAACAGCAACGATCCCTTTATCACTATACACTTCATGTGTAGACTTTTGAACCTGGCAGCTTTTGTAGAAGATTCTTCGGCATTCAGGCCAATGGTGAATCCCATACATCGCATCAAGGTCATACTTTTCCACGCTGTTGACAAACATGTGAGTAGCCTTTTCCTCGATGGCTATGCAGATGGAGTATATGGTTGCCGGGAACGGAAGTGTAAGTAATGTAGCGTATTTCTTTGACACATCGCTACCGTGTAGAAGAAATTCCAGGTCTTTGTTGAAGAAATAGCGGAATGGAATCTTAGGTTGATCTGGTTGGCCAATGGTAGGTAGAGGTCTGGTCCAGTCTGTGTAGTATGGAGCCTTGTCTTTTCTGGTGAAGTCAATGTTCGCTTCAGGGTTGAGCCAATGGATGTTGTTAGACATGGCTCGTGCTATGTTTTCAAGATGATATTCAACTTCAATAGCACTTTCTGAGCTGTCTTTGAGCAGTTGAAAAGCTTCATTCTTGATGCGTTTTAACTCTGACTTGGTCATCTTTTCACCCGAAACTTTTCTTGAAGTAACTTAGCATGCTCCAATGTTCGACCTTCTACCATATCTTGACCTTCAGGTAGGGAGGGAGTAGCATCAACAAGTGTAGAAAACCAGTCATATTCGGTGTCATCTTCGTCTAGCCATGAGACAACATCAGCCTTAGTCGTCTTCTTCTTCTTCTTTGGCCTAGATGAGGATGTTGGTTTCTTTGCAGTGTCGGGAGAGGTGGGTTGTTGTTGGGGCTCAGGGACTTCCTCATCGTCACCACCATTGTATTCGAAATGATCACTGGTTTTCTCTGTCTAGGGTGGTGACTTAGAGTCCTGAGGTTTGTCAGCAGAAGAATGTGGAGGATATCGTTTTTCCGTTGGGTTGGTGGTGGCATAGAAGATGATTCATCAGTTTTCTTTGGGTGTTTAGGCTCTTTGTCTTTATCTGGATCCTCATCGTCTCTAGGACGCTTAGCCGTATCAGCTGCAGCTCTGCATCCCGTTTTGAGTTGGTATTCCAATAATGCTTCAAACAGTTTACCTTCGTCCGAAGTAAACTTTACAGATCGTTTAGACATTTGAGTTACAAGCTTAGAAACCAATTCTGCATCTGTTAGGTCACTAGTTTTACAAACACAAGTAATATAGAAAGAGGTTAAGGCGATTGAACAAGTAAAACACACACACACACAAGATAATAAGCACGGTTATGCGTAGGAGTGTAATGAGAGAAAAACTTGAACAACCAACCTTCAAATGAAGGTTTACAAGAGTATTTATAGGAGGAAAGCTAGGGCAACACTCCTAGTTTCCATCCTTTCTCTAATGGGCTTGGGCCTAAGCTCATGGGCCTTCTACATAAGCTTAAGGCTAATAACAAACATAAAGGCCATAATAAAGCTAACTATTACATATTAATTACTAACACTTGATTATGGTTTAGGAGTGATTCCAACAATCTCCCCCTCAAGTGTTGGTGATGAACGGTGAAGGCGTTGATGTGATAGTAGCTCTGACGTCTTTTGACATTCTTCTTTCTTGTGAGAAGAATTGCCTTGATTCGAACAATCTCTCCAGTGTAGAGAAATTGTCTTCTTTGAATGGTTATGCTTTGACGTCATCTTTAACTTTGTTCTTTGATTATTGTTCTTTGTGGTGAAAGTGATAGTATGTTGTTGTCTGCATCAAATCTGCCTCAGGTCTGCTTCGCTGCTACAGTGTCTCCACGTCATTCTTCAACATGCTCACACGCTCTTTGACGATGGAATTTAGTACTGATGAAGTTCTCTAAGTCTTTTAACTTTGTAGATTCTTTGATTTGACGAAGAATCATTCTGACTGTTGTGTTGCTTTTGGATAGAACTTCCATTAGTGATGATGTTGGCGTGAGCATGAGAAGAATCAGCATGATCATCCCGCTCCGGAGCTTCCATAAGAAGAAAACATTTCAAACGGTTAGTAATAAGCGGATTCCGGCACTTACAAGTTTGAACTTCAAGAGTGTTAACAGCATAGTGTGAAAACACAACTCTAATTCTTACAAAGGCCGTTCCTGAACTGGAGTCCCACAAGTGAGATAACGCGATGTACCGAAGTACATCTACAGTTCAGATGAGTCGCTGAGGTACACCGAAGCATCACCTCACGACTGTAGACCGTTTGAGACACACTAAGCGTAATCCACGGGGAGTTACCGAAGTGACCTGCTGTCAGGGCTGTTTGATGTTGACCCTGGCAGGAGTTTCCATTCAATCACTGAGGATCACAGTTTTGAACCTCTCATAAATGTTCTCGACTGATTGCTAAGATCTGTGAAGGACTCGATATGAACCACTGATGATCTTATTAGTTGATCAACAAGTGATGAAATGTCAAGTGTACCTAAGAGATCTTTTGATGAATCTCGTGGCTCTAGACTCAATAGTGCATTTTCATTTTCCTGAGCGGAGACTAGGGAGAGGGTCTCCTTCTTCAATACCAGCGATCTCTAAGAGAAAGCCAATAGTTTACGTAGGGTTCCCTGTGAGAATGAAACAAGCTTCTGTTGAGAGAAACTTGAGTGGCTAAGAAGGTTTAGTGCATGCGTCACTGGGTCCATGACGACTTTTAATCTTCAATACCGGCGTCACTAAGTGTCAACCAGTAGCATATGAATTGAACCCGGTGTCTGCCCTAAGTTGAATAATTTAGAGGGCTATTTCTTTTCACCCTTTTCTTTGCATTTCTTTTTAATTCTTCAACTCCTTCTTTCTCCGATTCTCAATTTCTCCTTTTTATCATTGTACCTAAGGACTTCTAAGTACTAACTATTTGTGATGTCCTTGGGTAGATCCCTCCGGCTCTGGCGGATCATAGGACGGTTATTCCTAACCTTAGTCACCTTATAGCTCCATGACTAATCCTATGTTGCCATTAAAACCACTGTAGTGAAGAATCTCTCAAAGGGTTTGTAAATGAAAAACATGTTTGAACCACTGTGAGAGATAAGATTTTGCATAAATACTCCCCCTCCACATGTGCTTAAGAGTTTTAACGGTTATTTGCACAGTGAGGAAAGAGCGCGCACTTTTTGAATTGATCCACTCAAGATAGACAATCCCCCGCGAGACACGGTTACATTGCATAGTTAAAGAGTTGCATTGTCAGCTTTTAGGTGACAACTAGCTCTAATAACTACCTTGAAGGTGTAAACAAACCTCGAAAGGTTGTCAAACCCGTCAGAGTTCATGTCTACCAAGAGTTTCTCGAATGGTACATTCTACTCGGACAAGTCCTTTGCGAGACACGTTTACATTACTAGCGAACTAGCTTGAAATTATTACCCGTCCAGGACAAGTCTTTTCGAGTTACTAACAGTTTAGTACCGTCAATTCGTTGGTTAAGTCTATTACACAAAGATTCATTTGCATTTACACAACATATTTCTTATCACATAATTTTCTCCCCCTCAAAAATGGCATATCAAATGTTATTTTTGAAAAGTTGACAATAAATATGACCATTTCGAGTGTTGCGGGAAGATGACCACTATGAACAATTTGTGAACAAAGTTTTAACTCAAGTACTCCCCCTCAACAAGTGATAAAAACGGTTGAGGTTTTGAAAATGATACGGGGAAGTACTTGTCCTTTTGAGCAAAACCTTGAAAAATGAAAGGTTTGATAGGTTTTACTCAAAAGTAAGAAGCTTTCCCTCCTTTTATAAGGATTGTGGCACTGAGGCGTACCACAGGGTCCTTTCTTGACAATTACGGGTTGTACACTGTAATGTGTGCACAAGCCATGCGCATATATAATTACACATCCAAATTTATAATGAAGGAAACAATTCAAGGGGTACCAGGAAGTGCAGTGATGTCGCCAGGAGTGCGAACAGGGCGTTGATAGCCAGTGATGTTGATCCTGGGTCGACCACCAACAAAGCTTTCCAACATTCTGAACTGATCCCTTCGAAACAACCTTTCATCAATCATCTTGATGATCCTCCTCAGATCCCTTCGATCCTGAGAATTCCATCGCTTAGGAGACCCAATCTTGTGACGTATGTCCTTCAACCTATAGGCTAATCCGTCCCTAACCATCTTCAAAGTGTGATCCCCAAACTTGTGAAGTTCACTACCCGCCATTAAGCAATTTCTTTGAAGTTCACTGCAGTAAACGACGCCGAAAGGTTTGCTGATGAGTGTATATTGTGAGAGCTGGTTGAGGTCGGGAAGATCTAGCTGAGGTGGTGTGAAGTTGACACGGGTCTGATAAGATTCAACTGCTAGCTGAAGATCTTCAACACGTTCTTTGATGACTATGCGTCTGATGAAGATGAGCAATGACTTGATGAATTCACGTTGTACTTCGGTTGAAAATTGTCTCATGCGACCTTGTACTTTGGCAAGGTACATGTCTTCGATGTCGTTGATAGACAAATTCTCAAAGTCAGCTTCAGAGAAAGCATAATCCCTTTCATCTTGTCGTTTGACTACGATATTCTTTAGGAAGGTGTAGTCCCACTTAGATGACAGAACAACATGTTTGATGGCAACGATATCCTTAGTACTGAACACCGCATGTTGAGACTTCTGAACCTGACAGCTTCTGTAGTAGATTCTTCGGCGTTTCGGCCAATGATGAATCCCGTACATTGCATCTCGGTCGTATGCTTCCACTTTGTCAGAGAACAAGTGATTGGCACGTTCCTCGATGGCTATGCAGTTCGAGTATATAGCTGCTGGGAATGGAAGTGTCAACGATGTAGCATATTTCCTTGGACCATCGCCACCGTGTAAAAGAAATTCCAGGTCTTTGTTGAAGAAATATCTGAATGGGATCCTAGGTTCATCTGGTTGGCCAATTGTTGGTAGAGGTTTTGACCAGTCGGTGTAGTATGGAGGGTTGTCCCGTTTGGTGAAGTCGATGTTTGCTTCTGGGTTGACCAATCCATGTTGTTAGACATAGCTCGAGCAATGTTTTCAAGGTGATATTCGACCTCGATGGCACTTTCTGAGCTATCTTTCCACTGTTGAAAAGCTTCATTCTTGATTCGCCTCAACTCGGATTTCGTCATTGATGCGCGCAAAACCGTCAAGTTCTCTCACGCAAGCGTAAGAAAACCTAAAACAGCTCAGGCACGAAATCAATGAAGATCTGAGGAGTACAATGTTTCCCCGGGTCGTTATGTCCCAGCGAGCTGTGCGAGAATAGTCAGACGTATAGTGATCGGGAGATTTGAACGGAAAGGGAGATTTGGAATTATTATAACTACGGAAAAAGGACATAAACTACAAGGGCTAAAATGAAAATTAAAGGAAATTAAAAAGATTAAAAATATTAAATAAACGCTATCACTATATTTAAAATTGATGTTTTTTGGGATTTTATAAAACAAAATAACTTAAATAAACTATTTTAACTAAAACGTAAACTTAAAATATCTAAAAACATAACTTAAAATGAAAACGTACGTTATGTACAAAAAGTACGCTGGAGCGCAAGATAAAACGTAAAATTTGTGAAATAAAAGTCCTACGAATGTAAAAACAATTTTCCTACGTCCTACATGACTAAAAATAATTTTAGGAAAAAGCCGGGTATTTTTTCGACTTTTATTTTATTTATTACGAATTAAATACTAATTTATACTAATTAATTAATTAAAAATACTAAATGATATTCAAAAATTATAAAATTTTTTGTAAAAATACTTAAGCTATATTAGAACATAGGAAAAATATAAAACAAGTGAGAGGTTATAGAAATGAGCTTTTAAAAAACCATTGAAGAAAATGTAACACAAGACTACTCCTTATTAAATATTTAATAGATGGAAATTTAACACAAGACTACTCTAGCGCAGATGGTTATCAGGTGGGAGCTTGGGAGCGTGGGTTTATGAGTGCACAGACCCAGGTTCGATTCCTGGTTCTGTCACTCTTTTACTACTTATTATTTTTCAACTTTTTCTTTTGCAAACTAACTTTGGACTAAACAATAAAACATTTCAGCTTCTGCAAAACTACAATAGGCTGACAGAAGTAAAAAAAAACGAAACAGAAGCTAAAAAAAAAGTCCTAAGGGCTGTTTGGCTTAGCTATCTAAGGGGCTGTTTGGTTTAGCTATCTAAGGGGCTGTTTGGGACTGCTAGAGGGGGCTGTTATGGGACAGTTAAAAAAAAACAATTAGAAGCTAAAATAAGCTACACAAAGCTAACCATAGGCAACATTTTGGAAACTTCATATAGCTAAGAACAAAAAAAAAACAACAATTGGAATCTAACTAGAAGCTTTTAACAGGCTTACAAGAGTATAAAAAAAATGGGTAATGGGGCTGCTGTAGCGAGCCTGCTGAAGCAGTCCCTCGGGGGAACTTTGAGGGCAAATAAAAGCTAACAAATAAGCTCTAAATCACGAATTAAGCTTAGAAACACAAACCTAGTATTACTAACTACTTATAACAACAAGAATCTAGATCTAACTTTAACTAAAACCTACCTAAAATTATGCAAAGAAAAAAAAGGACATTAGGGGCTGTATTGAGATAGCACGACAGAAAAGGTATTGGTGCAAGGAGCAGTTTCAAAGGCCAACATAAGCAACTACATAAGCACTATAAACTTAAAGAAGCCAAAACAGGATGACCTTAAACTATGGGCTATATAAGGAACCACAATTTAGTCAATAACATCAAAGGATTAAACAGAAAAGTAGATTTGAAAGAGACCACTTGGAGCAGACATACGTTTGACAGAAGCTATGAAGAAATTGTAAAGAAAGCAAAACATTAGACAAACTTAAAGTTATGATTGGGAAGGCTTGAAAATCAGTTACTAAAATCAAAACACTCAAATTCAACTTGCAAAACTAACTAGAACGTTTAAAAATTCTCCAAACCAAACACCCTTTTAAGCTTTTGTTTGCATATTTAAATGAGCCAACTTCTAATCTAGCTAATACCAGTGATCAAACTGAGCTTATAAGACTTAAATACAGTTAATGAAACATGTTTAAACTGATAGTAACCCCAGAAACAGAAACAAGCTTGAGATGCAAAAATGACTAAAAAAAATGAAAAGTGAGAAAGTCACTCACATGTACCCAGCTTATGCAGGTCAACATCAAACCCAAACCTAAGCTAACCTAAGCTATTTCCAACCCATATCAACATCTGCATCACCCTTTTCCATCACCATTGCCAAATTGAATCCCAGTTGACTTTCGTTGACCATGATTCAAAAAATGCTTGAAAATGAATTAAGAGCTTATGAAAAGCTTTAACAAGCTTAAACAAACATGAATGAACTAAATATAATGTTTTTAGAAGCTTTAACAACAGATTTGAGAACTCAATTTTTCAACAGTAACTCATAAACTTGGAAATGATATGAAAACTAGAATTGATGCTCAAAAGTGGCTTACAAAGGTATTTTAACTTAAAGGAAGTACAAATCAACTGAAATCACAACATTGTAATTAAACTAAGACATGAATAAAAAAAACGACATAAGAAGAATTTTTTATAAAATTAACTACCACCCTAACTTGCTTCTTCTTGCATCCTTTTATACCCCAAGCTGCTTCTCTCATCTTTCTAAGAAAATCCCACCATAAATCCTAACCCTTGGATCACTTGAAGCTCATCTTGACCATTCATCACTTTTGGCGGGAAAATTGTTTTTGAGCATGTGAGTGAGATTGAGTGTAGGGGAGGGGAAGTAATCAATGTTACTTGGATTCTAATGTTTGGAGTGATAAGGTTGGGTGGAAAGTGAGCTGGAGGAGGGGGGTTTGTGTGTTGCAGGGTGCTTGCAGAAAGCAAGTTGGGAGGGACAGTGGTTTGGCGCGTAGGTGTTTATTTGACCATGGGTTGACTGGGTTTAATATCAACAGGGGGGTCAAAAGTGCAATTGACAGGGGTCCAAAACTAGTCAAGGGTCCAAATGGGTTTTAAAGGCTTTCATATTTCAAGGACTTAATATGTAATTCTGAAAAGTTGAGGGACCACTGCTGTCAAATCATCAAACTTGTTCCAAGGGCTGAAAATGACAATCTTCAAAAGTGTAAGGACCAAACTTGCCATTTTGCAATTTTCCAGGGGCCATTTCTGCCAAATTTCAAAGTTGAAGGACTAAACTTGTAATTTTCTCAAACTTTTTATATTTTTCACCAAAGGACTAAATTTGACAAGTTTTGATTTTAAAAGGACCTTTGGTGACTTTTCTTTTGAAATTTTGACTCAGGGACTATTTTTGACAATTTTTGAAACTTGGGGGACTAAAACTGCAATTTTTTTGCAAATTTGATATGTTTTTCATCTGATTTTGATATTTTTGCATTTAAAACTCATAAAACACTGATTTGTGATATTTTGATCATTTTGATGTGTTTCTGAGTGTTTTCAGATGATTTTGCAGTTTATATTGTACAAAAATGATGAGTATTTACACACTCATCAGTCATCTTCTTCACCTGGAACTTTTCTTGCAAAAGTTTTGTATGCTCCAATGTATTACCGTCTACCAAATCCTGACCTTCTTCAGGGTAGGGAGTGTTGTTAACGAGAACCATTCAAATTCTTCAGTTTTATCGTCATCTAGCCAAGATACGACGTCAGTTTGAGGCGTCTTCTTCTTCTTCTTTTTCGAAGGCCTAGATGATGATGCTGGTTTCTGAACTTGTTTGGGAGAGGTGGGTTGTTGTAGGGGCTCAAGGACCTCTTCATCGTCACCACCCGTGTACTCAAAGTGATCACCGGTTTTCTGAGTCAGGGGTGGTAACTCGGAATCGTCCTGAGGTTTATCTGTAGAAGAACGAGGAGGAGACCATTGTTGAGTAGGAGTCCGTTGGAGAGGAGGTAACATAGAAGATGATTCACCAGACTTCTTCTGACGTTTAGCTTTATCATGCTTATCCTGATCCTTGTCTTCATCGTCTCTAGGACGTTTAGACTTTTCTGCTTCGAATCTACATGCTTCTTTGAGTTGGTAGTCCAGCAATGCTTGAAACAGCTTTCCTTCCTCAGAAGTAAATGTCCCAGATCGTGTAGACATTTGTGTGACAAGCTTGGCCACCAATTCATTATCCGAGAAAACTACAGGATTAGATGGATTGATTGTGACGGTTAAAGGTGTGGATCTTATAGTTTGCTTGGCTATCTGCATAAGATTCGGATATAGTTGTCTGGTAAACATCTCCTTTGTGAATTTAGGAACGAAATCCTGAAGGTACTTGTTAGTGTAACCTTCGATCATTTCGTTCAGTTCCTCTTGACGATGACTTCTCATGAATTCCTGGATAAACTTCCTTTCTACTTGAATATTGTCATTCTCGTCATGTAGATATTGTATTTGTTGATTGAGAAAGTTCAGCTTCCTGTATAACATGTCTTTCATTCTGACTTGTTTGACAGCTTTCACAATTCTTTCATGTGTCTGAGAAATCCAAGATCGAGGTGGTTTCTTCACAGATTTGGATGTTGGTTTGGTTGATTTCTTTGATGGTGGTGGTGAGGAATGAGATGATGAATCTGATGAGGAGGAGACATGAGGAGGCTCGGGGTCCTTAGGAGGTGCAGAAGTATCCTCCTTGGAATGAGTTGGACTGTTGAGAAGCAAATCATCATAATTCTCTTCGTCATCTTGTCCAGATTTTGCCTTTTCTTCCGTCTGAGCCTTAGCTTCTTCATCAGTCTTTTCTTTCTCAGTCTTATCCTTTTCTGGTTCCTCAATGTTATGTTCAGTAGACACCTCCACAAGCATTTGTTGTTGCACAAGAGTGGTGGCACCAGATCCCTTATCGGGTCGATTAACCGCATCAGGATCTGGTGAGGAGTGGGCAGCACCACTTGATCCTCCGGGGCCACCCATTTGGTCTTTTGCAAATTCTTCAGCTTTTTGAATGTGTCTAACTAATTTAAACTTCTTCCTGTAGGATTGATCCAGTAGCTCTTCTTCTTCTTCAGAGCTTTCATCATAGGGCACAAGTGTAGGAGTCTTCCCTTTTCCTTTATCAGCTTGAGGACTTGGAGGTTTTGGTACTGAAGGATTGTCATCCTTTGCAGTTTCAGAGTAGGTAATCTCTTCATCTGTGTCAGTACCTTCAGAGCTTTCGTCCAAAAGCTTTCTTTGCGGTTCAGGTGTGGGAATAGGTTCAGCTTCCTTTACAGGAACAATCCTTTTACGAGGAGGATTCCTTTCGGGAAGCTTCCTATAACTTTCAGAACTTACTGCACTTCCAGCACTTCCTCTTCTGGTTCTCCGAGTAGGAGTTCCTGAAGGTTTTTCATCAATATGACCAACTCTGCCTTCTCTTACTGCTACTAGATACCTTTTGTACGTTTCAAGCTTCTTGAGTTCTTTAGATAGAAGGTGATCAGGCAGCACGACACCCTGCTTCTTAGTTGTCGATTCCTTGATTCTGAAAGAAAGGATAGGTTCGGACAACAAGTCGTGATTGTCGTGGTCATTGAGCCTCTGTGGAATATCAGGATTGAGTCCAAGTGCTCTCTGGATCAAAAGCTTTGTGTATCTGACATAGGGAATCTTTGAGCTAAGCTTCTTGTGAAATAGCATCATGTCCTCCCATATCAGTGCTTCGATTTCGATGCCCTTCTTATTGATCAAAGACCAGAAGATTTGTAGTTCCATGAGCTTTGGATGCTCATAACCACTGTCACGACCAGAAACAGACTTGGTAATGATGATGTAGAGGGTTCTCCATGGTTGAGGAATGTTCTTAAGCTCCACGTGAGAATGCTTAGTAACAACCCCCGAAGCTTCATCATAGCCAATGTCAAAAAGAAATTGTAGAACTGTCTCTTCGGTAGGTGTGGCAAAGAAGTCAGTTGGCTCGATTTTAGGAATGAGAAGAACAGCCCGTAAGTCTGCATGAGTGATGGTGACTTGTTTGTGGTTAAGTGTCACTGTCACAGCACTTTGACCTGTGATCCTCTGCGTAGAATTCCAGAATTGCTGAATGTAGATTTCCGGTACAGTAGCAGAGTGTGAGAGCATGTTCCGGTAGGGATGATTCCTTAGAATATCCACAGCAATGAGACAAGAAGATTCAGAGCAGGTGAGGGTTTCAAAATCAACCCTGAGGTTATTCTTTCCAATCTTTCTCGGATAGCCATTTGGGAAGATATCAGCAATAGTGAGAACCTCAGGTGCATCCACATTCATTTGAGCAGCCATGTCGTGATCTGAAATAACATTAGCCAAAAGAACCAACATATCGAAAGACATAATGTTAGTCAACAGAAGGTCTTATTGTCTAGTTATTGAATGTACAGTGATAATGATTGTTACGAGTCCTAAGTCACTTGTTTGTCCAATAGTCCAATGACTTCGTGAAATGTTTCGTGAGTTAGTTAACTTTAAGTTTTAAAGTTTATGTTATCACTTATTGTTCACAACCTATCAAACGATTAAGTTTATTAGTGACATTATTGGATTCGTGACGTTATGATTAGTTTATTTACAAGTTTGTACACGTAACAATTCATAGTGAAGGTCAATCAAGGCTTAGGCGTAGATTTGGCAAAGTTAAGCGTAAACAGAAATGATATACGCGTAGACGAAAGCTTACGCGTAGGATCCTAACTTACGCGTAAGAGAAGTTACGCGTAGGAAAGGGGACCTTATGCATAGAGCTTACGCGTAGGCGTATAAAGACCTTACGCGTAAGGCTTACTCGTAAGAGTAGACCTTATGCGTAGAGTCACTGTTTATGCATATCCTTCACAGGATACGCGTAGTCCCATTGTAGAACCTTATGCGTAGTAGTTACGCGTAGGATTTCTCTTACGCATAATTGCCTACGCGTAAGATAATCCTTAAGCGTAGAGATTCAATGACCTTGATTCTGAATTTTAAGCGCAGCAAGCCTGAAATAAATTCATCAAATCATCAATATTAACACAAAAATTCATTTTAACAACAAATCATGGCATGAATATTCGATAAACAGTTATGAGTAGAAAGTCATACGCGTAGGTCAAAACCCTAAGGGTTATGAATTATGCGTATAATTTCTAGCCATGGGATTTGTACCAAACAATTATAGGTAGTCTTAAGATGTTGTGAGAGTCTATAAACCAAGTTATAACATCTAAATCGTAGAGAATCAAAGATGCCCAAACTTATGAACTTTAAACCCTAATTCCAAATTTTTAATCATTTAGAGTTTATGGGTGGTTATAGAGCTTGGAAATCATCAATTCATCATCATATAAACATTACACAACAATCTTTTTGAACAAAACTCTTCACATTTGTAAACACCCAAATCGACTCATAAACCCTAATTCTCAAAAATCCTCAATTCGTGTTTCTGGGTGGTTTTAGAGGGTAAAAATAGTATCATTGATGTGAAAGACACGTTTTGACACATTCTTTTCAACCACAAACACACTCACAATGATTGTGTGTTCATACGCTTATGCGTAGAACACATAATCACGTGTAACAAACGTTTTAGCCGAAGGATTTGCTTGAAATTCAAAACCTTAGCTTGAATTACTGTTAAGATCATGAAAACACTTACAAAATGATGATCTAAAGCACGGATTTCTTGAACGAATTCTAGGCATAGGATGTTTAAGGTTAAGAGTAATAAATGTAAAGTAAATGTTAGGTAGGAGGTGTTTTTATTTAAAATAACTTTAAGATTTTGACATTTTTGGTCTCTCCACCTTTTCCTTTTTTCAAACAAAGCCATTTAACTTCCATTTTGGTTACCAAACAAAGATTTTAAGAAAGAAACTTGACGACACTCCCCCTCGACTTAAGAGATAATGAAAGGTTATAAATTTTAGTCCGAGGAGTGTCATTTAACCAGAAAAGTTTACCACCATTTGATAAAAGAAACAACCGGGATAATATAACATGCAAGTACACAGATGTTTTGAAACAGTTAAGTGATAATTTTCTCCCCCTCAACACTTGATCGTAAAAATACTGAATTTTGAAAGATTATAGTGTTGATGGAAGAAATGTACTTGCCATGTTTAGAGAAAAAATAGATAGAAGAATATTTTTGTTGTTTTATTAGGTTTTATATTTTTGTATTTTGTTTTTGAAAAATTATTTACAAAATATGTTTTGGTGTTTGACAGGTTTTTAAAACTGTTTTAAGAGGTCATCCAATTCCTCTTGAGTCAAACACCTCATACCAATCCGGTGGACCAACTCATTAAACCTAGCGGGAGGCAAGGCTTTGGTGAGTAGATCTACCAATTGGTATTCAGTACCCACAAAGTATAATTCAACGGTACCCTGTTCCACGTGGTCTTTGATGAAATGATAGCGAGATCGATGTGCTTTGATTTCGAGTGCTGAACTGAGTTGCACGAGATCGCAATGGCACTCCGATTGTCGCAGCACATCGGGATTCTGTCAAATACGTAACCATAGTCTTTGAGTTGTGTTCTCATCCAGATGACTTGAGCACAACACGCGGACATGGCTACATATTCTGCTTCGGTTGATGACAACGATGTACAATCCTGTTTCTTCGATTGCCAAGACACCAGTTTATCACCGAGAAATTGTAGAGCTCCTAAAGTACTTTTCCTTGAGTCTAAGCATCCTACGTGATCAGCGTCTGAAAAAGCAATTAGTTCAAAACCAGAATCCTTCGGATACCAGATCCCCAAGTTAATGGTTCCCTTGATGTATTGGAGGATTCTTTTAGCCTCAGGGAGGTGGGTTTCAGTTGGTCGCGACTGATAACGGGAGCATAGATAAATGGCAAAGACAATATCAGGTCTGCTAGCTGTTAGATACATGAGAGACCCAATAATACTTCGGTATTTGGTAGGGTCAACTAATTTCCCATGTAAATCAGCGTCTAGCTTCTTGGTATGAGTCATTGGTGTGGCATAAGTATCACAGGTTTTCATTCCAAATTTGTTTAACAATTCAAGGGCATATTTGGACTGACTCAAGAAAATACCACGGGGTGATTGATGAACTTGTAATCCTAGAAAGAATGTAAGTTCACCCATCATGGACATTTCAAAATTTTTCTTCATTAGTTTTGCAAAAGAGATTGAAAACTTTTTATGTGTAGACCCAAAAATGATGTCATCCACGTAAATTTGAACAATTAAGATATGTGCCCCGTGATATTGGATAAAAAGAGTTGGGTCAACCGAACCTTTGGTGAAATTATTAGCAATGAGGAAAGATGATAGCTTATCGTACCATGCCCGAGGGGCTTGTTTGAGACCATAAAGAGCTTTGTTCAGTTTGTAGACATGGTTCGGGAACTCTGGATCAACGAATCCTTCGGGTTGGCTGACATAAACTGTTTCTTTCAGTTTTCCATTGAGAAACGCAGTTTTGACATCCATCTGAAAGACCGTCATATTCATATGAGCCGCGAACGGGAGAAATATCCGAACAGCCTCAAGACGAGCAACCGGAGCAAAAGATTCTTCAAAGTCTATTCCTTCTTCCTGACGATAACCCTTAGCAACTAGACGTGACTTGTTTCGGATGACGTTCCCTTGAGCATCCAATTTGTTTTTCCAAATCCATTTGAGACCAATGACGTAGACCCCTGTTGGTCTTTCAACCAGTTCCCATACTTCAAGACGTTTGAATTGGTTGAGTTCTTCCTGCATGGATTCAATCCAGTTGTCTTTTGTCATTGCATCTTTAATGTTTTTAGGCTCAGATTGGCAGACAGTGAGTGCATAAATGCAATGTTCACCATCTGTGTGAAGACGTTGTCTCGTAACGACTGGTTGATTCGGGTTGCCAATAATATTAGCCAGAGGATGGTCTTTTGTCCATCGATGTGTAGAGGGTTGATGTTGGTATACATTGTGCAGATTCTGAGGATTCAAATGGTTTGTTGATGATTCCGCAACATCAGGTGCAGCAGTCTCATTAGCAAACGGGTTGAAGAACGCATTTGGATCAAAATCTGCAGGTGGGGTTACATCATTCAGAATATCATCAGCCAGTTCATCATTGTTGGAAGCGGTGTATTCAACTGTTGTGTTGGAGTCAACTGGTGTAGGTGCATCTTCAACAGTAGTTGTTGTAGCAGGTGTATCAGGTATAGGAATATTATCAGGTTGTGCAGCGGAAACAGCGGATACACCTGGAGCACGTTCATCAATATCGTCACTGAACAGAGGAGCAAATAACCTTTCCATTTGTTGAGGAGTTAGCTGGGGCTTTGTTCAGCTGATGATGGGGGTTAAGGGAAGTTTAAACGGTTGTGACCGGGTTCTAAGCTGTTATACTCAGAAGCCATTTCCGTGAGTTCATCAAAATGAGCATGAATCGTTTCCATCACCTGTTTTGTACGACGATTCCAGATCCGGTAACCTTTAGAATTCTCACAATATCCAATAAAGACTCCAATGTCGGCTTTGGCTTTGAGCTTTCCAAAATCATCACGATCATTATTCGGATAGCAAAGGGATCCAAATACATGAAAGTGTTTGAGATTCGGTTTATGGTTGTGGACAAGCTCGAAAGGTGTTTTGTTGTGGCGTTTTGTGATCATAGAACGGTTTTGAGTATAGCATGCAGTAGATACGGCTTCTGCCCACAAGTAATCTGGAAGTTTAGCATTGATTAACATTGTTCTTGCAGCTTCCACTAACGTTCGGTTTCGTCTTTCAACAACTCCGTTTTGTTCTGGTGTACGTGCAATAGATGTTTGATGCTGAATTCCCACTTTCTCATAGAATTCACGAAGGGTTTGGTTAACAAATTCAGTTCCTTTGCCTGTTCTAATTAGCCCGACGGTGTTGCGGAGCTGAACCTGTATTTTCGTGAGAAAGGTGATGATCATTTGTGGAGCTTGGTCTTTGCTTCGAAGAAAGTAGACCCAAGTCCATCGTGAGTAGTCATCAACAATTACTAAGATGTAGCGTTTGCCAGTGATCGTTTGCACGCGCATCAGGCCACATAAGTCCATGTGAAGAAGATGAAGCACATGCTGAGAGTTGTGTTCCACCTTTGAAGGAAAGTGAGCACGAGTGCTTTTCCCTTGTTCACAAGCTGAACATAGGTGATCTTTTGAATACCGGAATCGTGGGAGACCTTCAACTAGTTTGTGTCGAGCAAGGTTGGTGATGGTTTGAAAGTTTAGATGTGAGAGACGACGGTGGCATAGCCAGGATTTTGTTGATGTTGCCTTTGAAAGTAAGCAGATGGGAGATGAAGCAACCATGTCTTGCATAGAGATAGTGTAGAGACTAGAATTACGCGAGCCAGACATAAGGTCATTTCCTTGTAGATCACGAATGAAACAAGTTTTCTCCCGGAAAGCAACCTCCAATTCTCCATCACAAAACTGACCTACTGAAAACAGATTATGACCGAGGCCTTCCACATAGTAAACCCTGCTGATTTCGATGTTCCCATTGACATAATCTCCGTAGCCCATGATAGCTGCGAAGTGATCATTCCCGAACCTGACAGTGCCAATGAACTTTGCAATAAAGTTTGATAACAGTTTAAGGTTGCCTGTCATGTGTCGGGAACATCCGCTATCAACAATCCATAGAATGATCTGTATCACCTGCATTACACACAGACGACACAGATGGAATAGAAGTAGATGTGGAACCCGAAATGTTAGAGGGTTCCGAAGCAGGTATATGAGACATGCACACATTAATGACTTTAGGCATCCATTTAAATCCTAGTGTGTTATATATCCATTTCTGCCATCTATAACTACTCTTTGCTTTAGTCTTAGTGAATGCACTAGGTAGTACTACATTCTTAGGAGGTGAAACTGGAGCTACAGTGACAGCAATGTTTGCCTTAGAATCTAAAGAAGGCGGTCTACCAAGCACAGACTTAGAATGATTAGTGGGCCTAGAGGTATTCTGATTCTTAGGATTCCGTAAACGAGAGATTATAGCTTTAGCAACACATTTGTCATGACAATCATAATTCATACTTTTACGACAAATAACACAAGGTGCATCAGACTGAATATCAAAAGTGCTTAAAGGTTTAGCATTCGTTACATCACTATTTCTATTACATTTGCCAGACGCAACATCTATAGTGGAAGCCACGTGAGTCTTATTCATAGTCCTAGGGTGTTCTTCTACTTTAGCATTCCTTATTGATCTTTTCTTAGGTCGCAACTTCCTATTCTTCGATTGAGTGCTCCTAGGCTGTGAAGTGCGTACGTTTGGAAAAGACGCAACTATTCCTGTTTCAGTAGAATGAAGCACGTTAGCAACTTGTGATTTGGCAGTAGAGATTCTAGGTTCTCGATTACTAAGTGTTACTGGTGCTAATCTCTTAATGATGGTTGGCGGAAGTTGTTCATACTTTCCTAACATTTCTCTTAACTTAGAGATAGTGTGAATCAAATCTTGATTTTCAGAACGAATATTACCAGCAAAATTCATGACTTCTCTAGTGTGAGCAAGATAGTGATCAAGTTTGTTTGATGCTTCATGTCGAGTCTTATTGAGTAAATCAAATATGACACCATATTCCTGTTTAACTGTTACAAGTTCTTGTTCATATTTAGAGATTTGACTTTTCAAAGACACGTTTTGATCATCCAGTTGCTCAATTTGAGGATCAGAAGATTTTGCACTCAACTGAGCGATTTTCTTTTGAAAACTAAGTTGATGAGTGTGAATATCTTTTTCACACCAATGAAGACGACGTTTTGCATTGTAAAGTTCGTTAAGTAATTGTTTATTTTCAGCTTTTAAAGACTCGATCTGAAGCACATTATCAGTATTCTCAACAGTTACCACATAGTCAACAGTATCAGCAGAGATATAATCAGATGCATGTGGCAAAGAATAGAATAACACAACATTATGGATATCAGCACAGATAAAATCTTCCAAGAGTCGATCAACATCTTTTCTCAATAGTTTCTTTTTACGTTTAGTATTAGAAATAGATGTTTCAGTTTTCTCGAAAACGACCTTCATTACTCCAAGTTCCTTATGAAAATCCTTTTCCCAAGCTAATGCACAACTTTTCAAATTTTTAACGTTAGGTAAAAGATTTTTCTGAAAAATGTCTCTTTGTTCTCGCGCCAGAGGCGATTGAAAATGATCAATTTTGATTTCAGAACGATATTATATTTCATGTTGTAAAATTTTGACGTCAGCCATGAAGATGTCAAAATATCGAAGAATTTTTCGATTTTCAGGTTTTGAGTTTACTTCACTGATGGAAGGTAAAGGACCATAAGTTTGTGCATAATCTGGTTGGGGATTAACATTAGAAGACTCAGGTATTTTGATGATAACCCTTGGTGTGTTAGTAGAATTCGTTGGTGTGACGAAAGTGACCGGTTTTGAATAATTAAAAGGTTTGTTGTAAACAACAGTTTTTAATTTTGATCGACTCTCGTCTTCTGCATCTAATTCCTCTTGACGATGATATTCAACAACACTCATAACAGTATCATTAATTTTATATTCTGCACTGGAAACTTCAGGATTTGGTTTGAATGTTTTTAGTGAAAGCTTTGGTTTGTAATCAGCTAGATTTGGTCCATATCCTTTCGGATTGGGTTTTAACGTAAACTTTTCAATAGCTGTTACTGATTCACCATGTTTGTAAACAACAGTTTTAAACTCTTTGATTTTGTTTTGCAAGCCGATAATTTCTTCAAGAAGGTCATCTACCCGATTCGTTGAATGATTTTTGTATGCGGAGAACTGTTTTTGACAAGTTAACAACTCAGCCTTAGCTTTTTGATTTTCCAAGGTGAGAGCGTTAATTTGCTTTTTATGTTCATGTTTCAGTTGTTCTATTTCAGACAACAAAGCATTCTTCGAAGCGGCTAGATCACGCATCTGTCTCTCTAAATATTTTTCGTTTTGATGAGATTTAGCAAAAGCGGCTTCAAAACCTTTTTCACGGTTTTCTTGAGTTTTGAAAAAATTTAGTTGCATTTGTAAGCATTCAAAATCCTTGGTTAATAGTGCATTTTTGCTTTTTAAGTCCTTATTTAATGCATAACATTCCTCCATTTTGATTTGATGGTCTTGAATTAAACGAGCAAAATCTGGATGAGGCAACAGTTCAGCTTGTTCAACGTGAGTCACAACATGATCATTATTTAGATCCTCAAGTACAACCACGGAGTCAATTTGATTATCAAAGGAAACCATAAGGTCATCTTGATTGTCAAATGTAACTACAGGGTTAACTTGAAAATCGTCAGAATGAGATGTAGATGACTCATTTTGAACAGTCTGATCCGTGCCGGATTCAGATATTGGCGGAGATATTAGTTCAGATATGATGATGGTTTGTTCGGGTACCTGAGACAAGCCATCAGTGTCATACACTGGGCCTGTTTCACTCATGTGTAACTCATGCATATTAGCCATCAACATAACAGCTGCATTGGCCTGCAAGTCCTCCATATCATCATCTGAGTCTGCATCTGCCATAAAGCTCTGTTCTTTGTTTGTGAGAGATCCACCAGCTTCATCCTTAAGAGCCAACAGAAGAGCCTCTTTGAAATAAGCACTGCCTCTAGTCCTTGGCTTTGGGCATGCATTAGCCAGGTGTCCCTTCTCATTGCAGTTGTAGCATCGAAGACCATTCAACCCATTCTGAGCATTTCCCTGTTCCACCACTTGAGCTCTGTTGGTATTCCTACCCATAGCATTAAACCCTTGACCACCTCCCATTTGACGACCATAACCACGATTCTGAACTTCAACTCGTCCATTGTTCACAACAGCCTGATTTCGTGTATTGGATGAGGAACGAATACGATTGTTGGATTTATTTGTATAACGGCTAAAAGCATTAGCAATCATAACAAATCCCTGTTGCAATGCTTCGAACGGATCAGATTCCTCATTAGTTTGACTATGAAGTGCTTGATCATTGTTGTTGTTGTAAGGAACCAATTGATTTTGTTGAGGTTGCTGTGATTGATCGTTTGGTGTTACTGAGGCAGTTGGTTGAGTTGCTTGTTGAGGAGGATAACTTTGTTGAGCATATAAGGCAAGTTGTTGATTTTCCGGATGTGTAGGTGGAGCAATTTGAGCACGGAGAATCCTTTCCCGATCAACTTCCTTTTCATGAGGCTTCAAGTAATCGTACAACAATCCATATGTAGAATGATGCATATTCTTCGCTTGACGGAGAAAAAGGACATACTTCTCCCATTCAGGACCAAGACTACTCAGGAACTTAGTATTCACTGCAATTCTTGGCATGATGATGTTGTGTTTATCCAAATCATTGATGATTTCTGAAAAACGATGATGATAGGACTCTAGTGTCTCTCCAGGTTCAATCATGAAGTGTTTATAAGCCAAGTAAATTTTAGATTCCAAATCCTCCTGATTGAGTACTGATCCTTCCATAAGAAGACGAATATGATCCCACATTTTCTGTGCAGTCTTTTGAGCATCAATACTACGAAGAATTGGGTTTGGTAATCCTAAGAGGATATATTCCATTGCAAGTTCATATGCTTCATAGTGGAGAAGTTCTTGAGGATTCAAGTCTGTAACAGTAGCAATGTTCGTTTGTTCATCTCTTGGTGGAATGGCATTTGGATCTCCGGGTACAATGACAGTAGGCATCTCAAATGGACCTTCCAAGATAACCTTCTTTAAGAACTTTCCATGTGGCTTCTTCAGATCACAAAACCTAAAGAACCTTATCACCCATTGATCGTAGTTTCTTGGAGTGAGCATGGGAGGTCTATCAAGTGATCCAGCCTCATGAATTGATTGTTGGCTGCTTAAAGCTTCACACATCTTTGCAAACCAAGTGGGTTCCTTCATAGTGTTCCTTGATGGATGTTGATTGAAATCATTTGTGTAGGGTTGAACTTGAAGACTTGGCGGTGTTTGAACCATTTGTGGTGGGGGAATTGCACCAAGTTGTGGAGTATGTTGTTGATTAAATTGTTGTTGATAAATTGCTTGTTGTTGATTCCATTGTTGATGTTGTGGACTTAGTTGTTGTTGTCGTTGAGGATAAGTGTAAGGGAAATAGTTAGAGTATGGTGGTTGAGACATGCTGAAAACTTGTGTTGGTAAAAATGGATCTTTGTAGTCGAATGAACCTTTGATGAAGAAGTATCCTTAGGCGTAGAAATCACAATAGCCAAGTAGCACTTATGCATAAAAACACCAAAGTTACGCGTAACAATAAGAAGTTACGCGTAGATTTAGCTTACGCGTAAGTAGGAAAAAGACGCTAAAGTTATGCGTAGACAAAAGTTAGGCGTAGAAAGTTAGGCGTAGGATTATCTTATGCGTGAGACTAGGCTTATGCGTAAGAAAAATCTTATGCGTAGGATTTTTACGCGTAAGCTTATGCTTATGCGTAATTTTAGGGTTTTGCCCAAATGATCTTTTACACTATCACAGTGCAAAAGATATCCAAAGTCGACGTATTTTCAGGTTATCCAAGCAAGGAAATACTTACGCGTAGTTTTAGGGTTTCACTACGCGTAGGTCTACTCGTAAATTTGATATTGCTAAAAGATGTTTCTAAACCAGTTTTTGTGTGATGAAATAGCTTCAATAACACCAAAAGACACAAAAGTGTGAAACTTGATGAACCAAAGCCTCTAAAACGGTTACGAGTAGGATGAAACCCTTGTTCAAAAACTAGATGAAAGACAATGATCTACACATAAAGTTCGAAACTTTTTGCCAAAAACAAGTATTTTAACACCTTAAAACGTTGAAAGTACAAGAATCTTGGATTAAAAAGTGTAAAAAACGAGTTTTTAAGCGAACCAAAGTATCAAACCGTTGTTTTACGCGTAGGACCAAAAACCCACTTCAAAAATAAAACGATTCACCCAACTAGTAGGCGATTGATACCACTGTTAGGTCACTAGTTTTACAAACACAAGTAATATAGAAAGAGGTTAAGGCGATTGAACAAGTAAAACACACACACACACAAGATAATAAGCACGGTTATGCGTAGGAGTGTAATGAGAGAAAAACTTGAACAACCAACCTTCAAATGAAGGTTTACAAGAGTATTTATAGGAGGAAAGCTAGGGCAACACTCCTAGTTTCCATCCTTTCTCTAATGGGCTTGGGCCTAAGCTCATGGGCCTTCTACATAAGCTTAAGGCTAATAACAAACATAAAGGCCATAATAAAGCTAACTATTACATATTAATTACTAACACTTGATTATGGTTTAGGAGTGATTCCAACAGCATCGGATAAAGCTGTAGGATCAGTTGGACTAATTGTTACGGTTAGAGGAGTTGATCTTATTGTTTGCTTGGCTATCTGCATGAGATTCGGATAGAGTTGTCTGGTGAACATCTCTTTTGTCACTCCAGGAACAATGTCGAGAAGGAACTTGTGAATATATCCCTTAATCATCTCGTTCAGTTCCCCTTGGACATCACGTTGCATAAAATTCTGGATATACTCCCTTTCACTTGACATCTTGTCTATCTCGTCATGTAGAAGATTGATACTGTTAGCGAGTTGATTCAGCTTTTTGTTGGTTACGTCTTTCTTCCTGACTTGCTTGACAGCATTGACAATCTTTGTCTTAGCTCGGGATATCCAAGAGTCGGTTGGTTTCTTCATTGACTTAGATGTGGATCTGGTTGTGCCTTTGGATGGTGGAGGTGAAGAGTGAGAAGACGAGTCTGATGATGATGAGACATGAGGAGACTCAGGGTCTTTTGGCGGTTCAGAAGTTTCTTCCTTGGAATGTACTGGACTATCGAGAAGAAAATCATCATAATTAACTTCGTCATCTTGTCCAGATTTTGCCTTTTCTTCAGCCTTAATCCTGGCTTCTTCATCTGCTTTAGCTTGAGCTGCAGCCCCTTCATCAGCTTTTTCTTTCTCAGACTTCTCCTTTTCTGGTTCCTCAAAGTCATAATTGATAGAATCCTCAAGCTGCCTTTGTTGTTGCACAAGAGTGGTGGCACCAGCTCCCTTATCGGGTTGATTAACCGCATCAGGAATTGGTGTAGATTGGACTCCACCACTTGACCCTCTGGGGCCACGAATTTGTTGTTGTTCGAACTCTGTGGCAAGATGCTTGAGTCTGAGGTTCTTCAACTTCTTCTGATAGTCTCTTTCCTCATCAAATGGCTCTTCATCTGAGCTTTCTTTTTCATGCACAAGCACCGGAGTTTTCCCTTTACCTTTATCAGCTTTTGGACTGGGAGGTTTTGCTACTGTTTGAGTGTCATCGATTGGAGTTTCAAAGTAGAGGACCTCTTCGTCTGATTCAGTATCCTCAGAACTTTCATCCATTAGCTTTTGTTGCGGTTTAGGCTTGGGAATAGAAATGGCTTCTTTAGAGGAAATTTTCCTTTTGAGCTTATGTGACCTTTTAGGAAACTTTCTCTGACTCTCAGTGCTCGTAATGCTTCCTGCACTGCCTCTTCTGGTTTTCCTAGTAGGTGTACCAGAGGACTTTTCATCAAGAAAACCTACTTTGCCTTCATCAACTGCTACCAGATACCTTTTATATGAATAAAGTTGTTTGACCGCATCAGTAAGAAGGTGATCTGGCAACACTGCACCTTGTTTCTTTGTTGTTTATTCCTTAAATCTGATTGTGAGTGTAGGTTCATACAACGCGGAGTGATTGTTGGGGTCATTGAGTCTCAAGGGAATATCAGGATTATACCCTAGAGCTCTTTGGATCAACAGTTTGGTATATCTGATATATGGGATCTAGGTGCCTAGCTTTTTGAGGAAAGACATCATGTCGTCCCATATCAGAGCTTCAACTTCAATGTGTTTCATGTTGACCAAAGCCCAAAAGATCTGTAGTTCCATGAGCTTGGGATGCTCATAACCACTATCAAGTCCAGAAACGGATTTGGTAATCATAATGTAGAGGGTTCTCCATGGCTGGGGAATATTCTTAAGATCCACAGATGAATGCTTTGTGATTACTCCTGCAGCTTCGTCATAGCCAATGTCGACCATGATTTGTAGAACGACCTCTTCATTTGGTGTGGCATTGTATTCAGTTGGCTCGATGACAGGAATAAGAAGAATAGCCCTTAAATCTGCTGGTGTGATGGTGACTTGTTTGTGGTTGAGCGTCACCGTCACAGCATTTTGACCTTTGATTTTTCGCATTGTATGCCAGAATTGGTGAATGTAGATCTCCGGCACTGTATCAGAGTTGGTGAGCATGTTCTGATAAGGGTGATTCTTCAGAATGTCCACAGCAATCAGACAAGAAGACTCTGAGCAGGTGAAACTATCAAAATCAACTCTAAGGCTGTTCTTTCCGATCTTCATTGGGTAACCATGAGGGAAGATATCTTCAATAGTGAGAGCATTTGGTGCTTCCACATTTTGCATTTGAGCGTCCATGTCATGATCTGAAAGATATTTAGCCAAAAGAACCAACATATCGAAAGACATTACATTAGTCAATAGTTGATTTTATTGTCTATTTATTGAATGTGATATGTCGATGATTGTTACGAGTCCAATGTCACTTGTTAGTCCAATAGTCCAAAGACGTCGTGATAAGTTTGGTGAGTTGATTAACTTTGATTTTTAAAGTCTAAGTTTTCACTTATTTTTCACAACTTATTAAACATTTAAGCTTATTAGTGACATTTTGGTTTCGTGACGTTATGATTTATTTATTTACAAGTTTGCACACGTAACAATTCATAATTTAGGTTAAAACTAGGCTTAGGCGTAGGTTTTGCAAGCTTATGCGTAAACAGGAGTGGTTATACGCGTAAACATAAGTTTATGCGTAGGATCTTGACTTACGCGTAAGAAATATTACGCGTAGGAAAAGAGGGCCTTAGGCGTAAAGCTTACGCGTAAGCGTATATAGAACCTTACGCATAAGGTTATTCGTAAGAGTGAACCTTATGCGTAGAGGTTACTGTTTACGCATATCCTTCATAGGATACGCGTAGTCCCCATTGTAGAACCTTACGCGTAAGATTTCTCTTACGCATAACATTATACGCGTAAGGTGATCCTTATGCGTAGATGTTCAAGTAACCTTGATTCTGAATTTTTCACGCATAGAAACCTGAAATAAATTCATCATATCACCTATATTAACATATGCATTCATTCCTTTACAGTTCTAATCATGAATACTCATTAAAGCAGTTATGCGTAAAATGACTTATGCGTAAAACTTAAACCCTAGTTTTCAAGAATTACGAGTAAGGATTCTAGCCATAGGATATGCACCAAAGTTTTTCTGGAATGTCTAGGAAGCTTATTGAGTTGTTTTATCCAAGTTTTAACGTCAAAAACTTAAGCGGATCAAAAATACCCAAATTATATGAATATAAACCTAATTTTCAATTTTAACGTAATTGGTGTTTCTGGGTAAGTTCTAAGCCTGGATATGATCAATTCAACATGTAAACAACATCAAACAACTATATTTTTAACCAGAAACACTCACATTTGAAAATACCCAAAATTACGCATAAACCCTAATTTTCAAAATCAATCAATTCATGTTTCTGGGTGAGTTTTAGTGATAAAAATGGTATCATAGAGATTAGACAAACATTTTGACACTACCAACTTAACCAAAAACACTCACACTTGATTATGTGTTCATACGCTTATGCGTAGAACACAAAATCACACCTAGATAAAAATCTGATCGTTGGTTTTAAAAACGATTCAAAACCCATGTTTAGATGATTACAAATAACGTTTTAACACTTACAAATTGATGATCAGAAACACGGATTTGATGGTTGAATATTAGGCGTAAGATATGGGTGGTTGTGTAATAAATGTTGTGAGTAAATGTGTTTAGTAAAGTTAGGTGGAGTGTTTTTGTTAAAAAATACTTTGAACTTTTGGCACATTCAGTCCCTCCACCTTAAACATTTACATCCAACGTCCATAACTTCCATTTTGGTTACCAATCGAAAGATATTTGGAAAGAAACTTGACGACACTCCCCCTCGACTTAAGAAGTAATGAAATTTTATAAATTTTAGTCTGAGGAGTGTCAGTAAACCATAAATGTGACCACCGTAATCAAAGACACAATTGGGATAAGGTAACATGCAAGTATAAGGTTTTACGAAACTGAAAAATATTTACGTTCTCCCCCTCAACACTTGACAGAGAAAAATACTGAATTTTGAAATAGTAAAGTGTTGACGGAAGATTTATACTTGCCATGTTAAAGGAAATAAAGATAGAAGAATATTTTTGTTGTTTTATCAGATTTTATAATTTTTTTTTTTATTTTTGAAAAATATTTACAAGAGAGGTTTTGGTGTTTGACTAGTTTTAAGAATGTTTTAAAAGTTCATCCAGTTCCTATCGAGTCAAAGACCGCATACCAATCCGGTGAACCAACTCATTAAACCTAGCAGGAGCTAAGGCTTTGGTGAGGAGATCTGCCAGTTGGTATTCAGTACCCACAAAGTATAATTCAACAGTACCTTTTTCCACGTGCTCCTTGATGAAATGATATCGAAGATCGATGTGCTTTGATTTCGAATGTTGAACAGAGTTGCATGAGATCGTAATAGCACTCCGATTGTCGCAGTACATCAGGATTCTGTCAAAGACGTAACCATAGTCTTTGAGTTGTGTTCTCATCCAAATGACTTGAGCACAACACGCCGACATGGCTACATATTCTGCTTCGGTGGAGGACAGCGATGTACAATCCTGCTTCTTCGATTTCCATGACACCAGTTTATCACCAAGAAATTGTAATGCTCCTGAGGTACTTTTTCGTGAATCTAAGCATCCTACGTGATTAGCGTCTGAAAAAGCTATTAGTTCAAAACCAGAATCCTTCGGATACCAGATCCCTAAGTTAATGGTTCCCTTGATGTATCGGAGGATTCTTTTAGCCTCGGAGAGGTGGGTTTCAGTTGGTCTTGACTGATAACGGGAGCAAAGATATACAACAAATACAATGTCAGGTATACTGGCTGTTAGATACATGAGAGACCCAATAATACTTCGGTATTTGGTAGGGTCAACCAATTTCCCATGTAAATCAGCGTCCAGTTTCTTAGTGTGTGCCATTGGAGTGGCATAGCTGTCACAGTTTTTCATTCCAAATTTGTTTAAAAGTTCAAGGGCATATTTGGACTGACTTAAGAAAATACCACGGGGTGATTGATGAACTTGCAATCCAAGAAAGAATGTAATTTCACCCATCATGGACATTTCAAAATGTTTTGTCATAAGTTTTGACAAAGCGTTTGAGTATTTTAGATGTGTTGACCCAAAAATGATGTCATCCACATAAATTTGAATGATTAAAATGTGTTCCCCGTGATATTGTATGAAAAGTGTAGGGTCGACCGAGCCTTTAGAGAAATTATTTGCGATAAGAAAGGATGATAACTTATCATACCACGCCCGAGGGGCTTGTTTGAGACCGTAGAGAGCCTTGTTCAGTTTGTAAACATGGTTCGGGAACTCTGGATCAACGAATCCTTCTGGTTGGCTGACATAGACCGTTTCTTTCAGTTTCCCGTTCAGAAAGGCAGTTTTGACATCCATTTGAAAGACCGTGATGTTCATGTGAGCCGCAAATGCCAGAAATATCCGAACAGCCTCAAGACGAGAAACCGGAGCGAATGATTCTTCAAAGTCAATACCCTCTTCCTGTCTATAACCCTTAGCCACCAGACGTGACTTGTTTCTGATTACTGTTCCTTCAGCATCCAATTTGTTTTTACAAATCCATTTTAGACCAATGACGAAGACCTCTGTTGGTCTTTCAACCAATTCCCATACTTCAAGACGTTTAAACTGATTGAGTTCTTCTTGCATGGATTCAATCCAGTTGTCTTTGGTCATTGCATCTTTAATGTTTTTAGGTTCAGATTAGCAGACAGTGAGTGCATAAATGCAATGTTTACCGTCTGTGTGAAGACGTTATCTTGGTATGAATGGTTGATTCGGGTTACCAATAATGTTCTCAAGAGGATGGTCTTTCGTCCAATGATGTGTGGAAGGTTGATGTTGATATACATTGTGCAGATTTGGAGGATTCAAATGGTTTGTAGATGATTCCGCAACATCTGGTGCAGCAGAGTCATTAGCAAACGGGTTGAAGAACGCATTTAGATCAAAGTCTGCAGGTGGGGGTACTTCATTGTTTAGAACATCATCAACTGGTTCTGCGTCATTGGAAGCAATTTGTTCAACTGTTGTTGTAGAGTCAACTGGTGGTGCTTCTTCAAGAGTAGTTGTTGTAGCAGGTGTATCAGGTATTGGAATATGATCAGGTTGAGCAGCGAAAACATTGGATACACCTGGAGCACGTTCATCAATATCATCACTAAACAGAGGAGTAAATAGCTTTTCCATTTGTTGATGAGTAAGCTAGGGGCTTGGTTCAGCTGATGATAGGGTTTGAGGGAAGTTTAAACGGTTGTGACCGGGTTCCAAGCTGTTATGCTTAGAAGCCATTTCAGTAAGCTCATAGAAGTTTGCATGAATCATTTCCATAACCTGCTTTGTATGACGATTCTAGATCCGGTAACTTTTAGAATTATCACAGTATCCAATAAAGACTCCAATGTCAGCTTTGGCTTTGAGCTTTCCAAAGTCATCACGATCATTATTTGGGTAGCAAAGGGATCCAAATACATAAAAGTGTTTGAGATTCGGTTTTCTGTTGTGGATAAGCTCAAAAGGTGTTTTGTTGTGGCGTTTTGTAATCATTGATCGATTTTGAGTATAGCATGCAGTTGATACAGCTTCTGCCCACAAGTAATCTGGAAGTTTAGCATTGATTAACATTGTTCTTGCAGCTTCCACTAACGTACGGTTTCGTCTTTCAACAACTCCGTTTTGTTCTTGTGTTCGTGCAATAGATGTTTGATGCTCAATTCCCACTTTCTCATAAAATTCTCGAAGAGTTTGATTCACAAATTCAGTTCCTTTATCTGTTCTGATTTGTCGGACTGTGTTCCGGAGCTAAACTTGAATTTTTGTGATAAAGGTGATGATCATCTGTGGAGCTTGATCTTTACTTCGAAGAAAGTAGACCCAAGTCCATCTTGAGTAGTCATCGACAATTACCAAGATATAGCGTTTGCCATTAATCGTTTGCACGCGCATCGGGCCACACAAATCCATGTGAAGAAGATGAAGCACATGCTGAGAGTTGTGTTCCATCTTTGAAGGAAAGTGAGCACACACGCTGAGCATAGGTGATCTTTAGAATATCGGAATCTCGGGACACCTTCAACTAGTTTGTATCGAGCAAGGTTGGTTATGGTTTGAAAGTTTAAATGTGAGAGACGACGGTGCCATAACCAAGATTTTGATGATGTTGCCTTTGAAAGTAGACAGATGGGAGATGAAGCAATCATGTCTTGCATGGAGATAGTGTAGAGACTTGAATTGCGAGTGCCAGACATAAGATCGTTTCCTTGTAGATCACGAATGAAACAATTTTTCTCCCGAAAAGCAACTTCCAAATCTCCATCACATAATTGACCTACTGAGAAGAGA
This sequence comes from Chrysanthemum seticuspe, assembly GCA_019973895.1. Classification (NCBI taxonomy): domain Eukaryota; kingdom Viridiplantae; phylum Streptophyta; class Magnoliopsida; order Asterales; family Asteraceae; genus Chrysanthemum; species Chrysanthemum seticuspe. The sequence continues at coordinate 83,196,356 of BPTQ01000003.1, forward strand.
TTGTGACCGAGGCCTTCCACATAATAAACCCTGCTAATTTCGATGTTGCCATTGATGTAATATCCGTAGCCCATGATAGCTGTGAAGTCATCGTTCCCGAATCAGACAGTGCCAATGAACTTTGCAACAAAGTTTGATAACAGTTTAAGATTTCCTGTCATGTGTCGAGAACATCCGCTATCAACAATCCAAAGGATGATGTGTATCACCTGCATTACAAACAAACGATACAGATGGAATAGAAGTAGATGTGGAACCCGAAGAGTTAGAGGGTTCCGAAGCAGTTATAGTAGAAATACACACATCAACGATTTTAGGTATCCATTGAAATCCTAGTGTATTATGTATCCATTTCTGCCATCTCCAACTAGTCTTTGCTTTAGTCTTAGTGAATGCACTAGGTGGTACTACGTTCCTTGGAGGTGATAATGGAGATACAGGGACATCAATGCGTTTCATAGAATCTAAAGAGGGCAGTTTACCAAGCACAGACTTAGAAGCATTAGTGGGCCTAGAGGTATTCCGTTTCTTAGGATTCCGTAAACGAGACAAGATAGCTTTAGCAACACATTTATCATGACAATCAAAAAGCATACTTTTACGACATATAACACAAGAAGCTTCAGACTTAATATCAAAAGTACTTAAAGGTTCATCATGTTACAACACTTTTTCCATTACATTTGTCAGACGCAATATCTAAAGTGGGTGCAACTTGAATCTTATTCAAAGTACTAGGGTGTTCTTCTACTTCAGCATTCTTTATTGTTCTTTTCTTAGGTCGAAACTTCCTATTCTTCCTTGTATTGCTCCTAGGCTGTGAAGTGCGGACGTTGGGAAAAGAGGCAACTATTCCTGTTTCAGTAGAGGGAAGCACATTAGTATCTTGTGATTTGTCAGTAGGCATTCTAGTGTCACTTTTTCTAAGTGTTACAGGTGCAAGTTTCTTAATGTTGCTAAGTTTAACTTGTTCATACTTTCCTAACTTCTCTTTTAACTCAATGACAATGTGCAACAAATCTTGATTTTCAGAACGAAGATTTCCAGAAAAATTCATTACTTCTTTAGTGTGTGCAAGATAATGATCAAGTTCTTTTGATGCTTCATCACGAGTCTGTTTGAGTAAATCAAATATGACACCATATTCCTTTTTAAATTTTTCAAGTTCTTGTTCATATTTTGAGATTTGACATTTCAAAGACGCGTTTTGATCATCCAGTTGCTCAATTTTAGGATCAAAAGATTTTGAACGCAACTGGGTGATTTTGTTTTGCAGAGCAAGTTCACGATTTTGACAATCTTTTTGACACCACTGAAGATGACGTTTTGAATTTGAAAGTTCGTTAACAATCGTTCATTTTCAACTTTTAAAGACTCGATCTGATGCACATTATCAGTATTCTCAACAATTTCAACAGAATCAACAGAATCAGCAGAGATATAATTATATGCATATGACAAAGAATGCAATAACACAACATTATGGATATCAGCACAGATAACATCTTCCAAGAGTCGATCAACATCTTTTCTTAATATTTTCTTTTTACGTTTTGTATTTGAAACTGATGTTTCTGTTTGTTCGAAAACTCTTTTCATAAGTCCAAGCTCCTTGTGAAAATCCCTTTCCCAATATATAGCACAATTTTTCAAATTTCGGACATGAGGTAAAATTCTTTTCTGAAGAATATCTCTTTGTGCATGCGCAAGAGGCGATTGAAAATGTTCAATTTTTATTTCAGAATGAAATTCGATTTCACGTTCCAAAAGTTTGATGTTCGAAATGAATGTTTCAAAATATTTTATAACTTTACATTGTTCGGCTAATGGTTTTATTTCACTAAGTGAAGGTAAAGGACCATTAATTTGTACATTATTGGAAAGGGGACCCTCAGAAGTAGGTGTGATAACCCAAGGTGTGTTAGAAAAATCCTTTTGTGCAACGAAAGTGACGGCTTTTGAATAGTTAAATGGTTTGTTATAAACAACCTTTTCTAATTTTGATCGACTATCATCTTCTGCATCTAATTCCTCTTGACGGTTATATTCAACGACACTCATAATGGAATCATCAACTCTATGTTCTGCACTATAAACTTCAGGATTTGGTTTGAATGCTCTGTTTGAAAACTTCGGTTTGGAATCAGCAAGATTCGGTCCATATCCATTTGGATTTGGTTTGAAAGTAAACTTTTGAATCGTTGTGATTGATTCACCATGTTTATAAACAACTGTTCGAAACTCTTTGATTTTGTTTTGTAAGTCGACAATTTCCTCAAGATAGTCATCTATTCGTTTCGTGGAATGCTTTTTGTACTCAGAGAACTATTTTTGACAAGTTAACAACTCAGACTTGTATTTTTGAGTTTCCAAGGTAAGAGCGTTAAGTTGTTGTTTATGATCATGTTTCAGTTGTTCTATTTGAGACAACAAAGCATTCTTGGATGCGGCTAGATCACGTATATGTCGTTCTAATGATTTTTTGTTTTGGTGTGATTTAGCAAAAGCGACTTCAAAACCTTGTTCACGTTTTTCTTGAGTTTTAAAATAGTTGAGTTGTCGTTTTAAGCATTCAATATCCCTGGTTAACAGTGCATTTTTACTGGGTAATTGCTGATTCAATGCACAACATTCTTCCATTCGGGATTGTTGGTCTTTAAGTAAGAGATCAACATCTGGAATAGGCAAAGGTTCAGCGTGTTTAACTTGAGTCACAACATGATCACTATTCAGATCCTCAAGTATAACCACGGAGTCAATTTGAGTATCAAAGGTAACCATAAGGTCATCTTGATCATCAAATGTAACTACGGGGTCTAGTTGAGAATCATCAGAATGAGATGTGGACGGCTCATGTTGAACATTCTGAGCCTTGTCGGATTCAGATGTTGGCTGAGATATAAGATCAGTGATGAATATGGTTTGTTCGGGTACCTGAGACAAGCCACCAGTGTCATACACTGGGCCTGTGTCACTCATGTGGAGAGCTTGCATTTGTGCCATCAACATCACTGCTGCATTAGCCTGTAAGTCCTCCATATCATCATCTGAGTCTGCATCTACCATAAAACTCTGTTCTTTGGTTGTGAGGGTTCCACCAGCTTCATCCTTAAGAGCCAAAAGTAAAGCCTCCTTGTGATAAGCACTGCCTCTAGTCCTTGGCTTTGGGCATGCATTAGCCAGGTGACCCTTCTCATTACAGTTGTAGCAGCGAAGACCATTCATCCCATTCTGAGCATTCCCCTATTAAACCACTTGAGCTCTCTATTGTTGTGGAGCACCCATGTTATTCCTTCCCATAGCATTAAACCCTTGACCGCCTCCCATCTGACGACCATAACCATGATTATGAACTTCAACACGTCCATTGTTTGCAACAGCCTGATTCCTTGTGTTTGATGAGGAACGAATGCGATGGTTGGATTTGTTTGTATACCGGCCGAAGGCTTTAGCAATCATAACAAATCCTTGTTGCAGTGCATCAAAAGCATCGGAGTCCTCATTAGCTTCACTGTAAAGTGCTTGATCATTGTTGTTGTTGTATGGAACCAATTGAGTTTGTTGAGATTGTTGCTGTGACGGATCATATGGTGTAATTGTTGCAGTTGGTTGAGGAGCGGGTTGAGGAGCGGGTTGAGGAGGATAACTAGTTTGAGCCCACAAAGCAAGTTGTTGATTGTCCGGAAGTGACGGTGGGGCCGGGAGTCCACGGATAGTCCTTTCTTTGTCAACTTATTTTTGGTGGGGCTTCAAATAGTCATACAACAATCCGTATGTAGCATGATGAAGATTCTTAGCTTGACGGATGAAAATGACATATTTTTCCCACTCAGGACCAAGACTACTTAGGAACTTAGTGTTAACAGCAATTCTTGGCATGATGATGTTGTGTTTGTCCAAGTCATTGATGATGTCTGAGAATCGATGATGATATGACTCTAATGTCTCTCCGGGTTCAATCATGAAGTGTTCATAAGCCAAGTAAATTTTGGATTCCATGTCTTCTTGATTAAGTGTTGAAACTAGACAGATCTTGATAGATCTTGAGCTTCGTAGATCGTTAGTATTGCTTATGTAATCACAAACAAACTAAAATAAAATCTCTACAACTTGTATTCTTTAGCGGAATATAAACACAAGTATAAAGCACAGATAACTAAGAACTCTTTGATCCTCTATGGATCGTTATATTAATAACTTGTAAACGTCTAGTACATAACTCATTCTATTGTGTTCCTTTTATAGACAAGGAACCCTAACTTGTTCACAAAGAAACATAAAACTAAATAAGATATACACAATCACTTCCTAATAAAGCTCATGCATATCCTAACTATTCTAGAATATGCGGAATACTATCTCCGCAGAAACAAACTAATAACTATATAACTTCAACATACTTATGTCTTCGGCAGAATCCATACACTTCAGTAGAATCCATTCAGCAGTAACTTCAGCATAATCCATACTTCACATAATTCCCAACAATCCTCCCCTAAACTGGAATTTGACGTGGTTAAGTTCCAGTTTCTTGATAGATCTTCAACGCTTCAGAGGATTGTAGCAGCAGCAAAGAATCAAATCAAATACATCTCTTTGATGAATAAACTCTGAAACTCCATATCTTTGCAGCAACAAATGACAACAGGTACATCAAAACATATTAGTTTCATACTATTCTCATCACATCCAGGTGTGTTAACTCCTGTGAGAGGTGAATCATTGAAAATAATGGATTTGATGTCTCTTTACCAATAGCCATCACTACTGGAGTAGCCATATGTTTAAGTTCGAAAACCATGGTACACTGATAACCATCTGATTTATTAGCAAATCAGCAACCATGAACGGATTTGAAATGTCTTTACCTGTAGCCGTTTGCTCAGGACTAGTCAATTCTTAGAATTGGTGAATTGATTACCAAATATGGTATTCCAATGCCTTTACCACAAGCCATATACATGTGGGCTAGCCAATTTTTGGATTCCAAAAAGGAATAAACCATGGTGAATTGAGAACCATACAACTCTCAGCAATTAGGCATGGGTAGTTGCAAACCCTATGATTTTGAGCAAACCATTACATCTATCAACAGATTTGATGTGTCTTTACCAAAGTTGTACCCTTTGGACTAGCCAACTCTTTGATATACACAAGGTACATCTGGTGAGTCAAGAACCATCTACAATATACAACAAACCTACAATAAAAGTTAGAGATTTTTTTTTTAACTAAGAAAAATAACACAAAACAAATATAATACAAACTATACACAATACCATAATCAAGATGAAACTGTATGTTGCAGAAGCTGAGTCTTAATGATTCCAACACATTGTTCAGCATGCAACTTATCATTACCAACTGGATCTGGAGGAACTTCCAACTTCTGTTTAAGCATTCGTTCCATCAACCTCATAGGCAATGGATAATTCTTATCAGCAAACATACAGACAGTAATCCCACTCTGTGTTTCCACCACATGTACACACGGCAAAGGATAAAATCTCCAAGTCTCAACCTTCCATCGATGTGAATTCTTCCAAATATGATACCCTTTACCATTTGGAGATTTAGAATCAAACAACACTTGAAGATCACCCAACAATAATAAACCGGAACCCTGTGGTGTATGAATATCATAATGCTTAGTAACAATACCATACAGAGTATTCAAATCTTGCCTATCCACCAGATGCAGTATTTCCTTCAAGAAATTGAAATCCACATTAGTATAATCCAGACGATAAATAGTATTAAGCTCCCCGTCAGTCAATGTCCAATTAAGCAACACAGCATGAGATCCTTCAAGAAAAACAGCAACAGATCCTTCTTTAATAAAAGTTGAATCAGCAGCCTTTAAATCTAAAGAACTCCTTCTAATAGTCTGATGAATCTTAGAAGTATATGACCCATGTGATCTCACAGATCGCCTTAGAGTAGTGTGACGTCGTTTAGACATTCTTTTCATCCTCCTACCAGGTACATAAACTTCCTTATATGGTACATTCTCAGATGTTTCAGGAACATCTTTAGCTTTAGTAGAAGAAATACAAGAAAACGTAACTGGAGCAATTCCTCTCAATTGATACATTTTCTCAAGTATCACTCTAGCCTGCTTACCTTTAGCAGCTTCTCTTTCAGCCTTCTTACCCATATCTTCTCCTTCTAAATCAATTAGCACATTGACCTTCTTAGCACAAGGTAATACTGTAGAAGAAATAGTCTATAGTTCAGAAGATTGAACCCTTTCAGAAGATGTAACCTTAACAGCTGAAGGTATAGATACAGTAGATGCTTCAGAAGTAATAACAGGAGAATCCATCCTTGGTGAAACTTCATCAAAATCATCCACAATCTCAACTGTTTTGGGCCTCTTTGAATGTGAATCATCTGAATGAACAAGACTTCTTTTTCTAGAAGATGAAACATTCTGCTTCATAATCCTTTGATATAGTCTATTCAATTCATCATCAGGTAAATTCCAGACTTGACTTCTCTTCAAACCAGAATTAAAAATAGCAGGAATCTGATAAAGGACAATTTTCCTTTTGTATGCTTTCTTTTGAGCTTCAGTAGGTGGTCTTTCCCTTTTTGCCTTATTCTTTTGAGCAACAATAGCTTTCCTTTTGGCAGCTGCCTCTTGCTTGTTCTTTTTACCAAGAGCTACTAGTTGTGCAACAAATGTTTCACTGTTAAAGTCTGCACCTAAAATAGCCTGTGCAAGAGTAGGATCTGAAGCACCTTGCTGAATATAAGTATCCCATTGTGCATCAGTCATCTTAGTACGCAATGCATCCAGTTCTCTTTGTCTCTCAAGAGACAAATTTGAAGTAGATTCAACTTCAATCTGTTTAGCCAAATCCTCACTTTTCTTCATGGCTGCACATTCAGCTATCATTCTCTCTTGCTCTTTCAACTCTTCTGCACTTACTAGACCTGGACCAAGTTCTGCATCAACTATTACTTCTTGCTCTGTATCAGTAGATATGTGAACACCATCAGCTGAAGAAGTATCACAAATAGGAACTTCAGAAGAAACATCCAAATTCACATCAGAAGAAACATATTGAGACAAATCTTCAACAGGTGTGGAAAATACATCAACTACTGGATTCAAAACAAAACTTCTGCCAACATGAAAAACTTCAGAATTCTCAGCTGAAGGTAGAGAACTTGATTGTTCTGGTACAACTGAAGCTTGACCATGTACAGAAACAACATCCTCCATTAAAACATCAGCAGTTACAGCATCAACACTTGGTTCTGTTGAAGCTTCAGTGGATTCCTTATTCAGATATTGTCGTCTCCTTTTTCTAGTAAATCGAATAGGTTCCTTTTTCTTTGAAGATTCAGTAGCAACAGGAGGAGAAACAAGCGTCTCTTGAGCAACATCAGCCAAAATATTAAGGGAACCATACGGATTATCCTCTTGCTCTTCATCAGAAGAAACCACTAGCTTTCTTTTAGAATGATGCCCAATTTGTTCTTCCAAACTCTTAACCTTAGTTCTCAGCTCCACAATCTCACCACCAAGAGAAGATTTAGTCTCTGCAAGTTCCTTTTTGAGATCAGCCACCTCAGCTACATACCTGTTCACTAGAGCATAGACAGATGTAAGTGTAATAGGGTCCTCAGCTCCACCAGCTGATTGCTCAGTGGTAATGGGAACTTCATTGGACCTTTTAGGAGAAACATGGTCATGCTCAACATAAGTAGAACCTTCATAAAATGGTTCCCTGTGTGGACTAGGTGTGGTCAGTCGATTAGGTTCAGACTCAAATAATCAAAACCAACCTGTGTAGGTGGTGGACTAGGACTAGATCTAGGTGAAGGTATAGGTGGAGGTCGGTCAGGAGAAACATTGGATGCTTCAGCAGTTGTAGAAGGGCCCTCATCAATGGCCACTGAAGGATTACCATCAGCAGTAACATTGGTAGAAGGTGGATAATTAACAACATTATCCTCATCAGCAACCTCATTCCCCTGAAGAAACATAGCTGCTAGTAAAGGATAATGTGTCCCCTCAAATTTAGTTCTCATTGAAGCAAATAGTTTAGCAGTTAAAGCTCCTATGGGATAAAAAGCTTGGGCATGGTTATTAGTGTCTATTATCATTTGCAAAAACCTAGGGTACATTAAAAACTTAAACTTTTTCTTATGAATATTTTCAACCATATTATCAAAAATAAACCTAGAAAAATTATAAGTTAACCCTTGAGAAAGACAAACAATACCACAACCCAGTTGAGTAGAAAACTGATCCCATCCTCCTGATTTATTTCTTATTGATAACGCTACACGCGTCGTTCGGGGTCAAAGGAACTTCCTTTTCTTCGAGCAAGTTTTATAACACCCTAGGCAGTGAACCTAATCGTTGTAGTGTAGTAATTAGGGTAAGCCACGGGTATTGATATCGTTCTCTAGGGGAATAGGAATGCTAGTAGGGAGTTACTACGCTAAGGTTAAGGTTGAGGAAGATTATTTTTTATCTTTTTATATTTTATGAAAATGGAAAGGTACGAATCTCGGGTATTGGATTTGGGGGGTTGGTATTTCTACCGATTACTCTACTATTATCTAATTATCTAAACTAAGGTTGTGGGAGTCTATGTCTAATTAATGTGTGCTCGTATGATAGTTTAAAGATGTGTTTACTTAGTTTGTATTACTCCTTAATTATCTCCTATTGATGGTTGAGTGTCACGTCTTATTCCTAGTTGCGTTGTGTGTCTAAAGTTGTAGGGTATGCGTTTCTCCCTAACTCTTCGAACTTACCAAAGGGTCTTGTCTACAAACCCACTAGAGATTATAGACTCCTACTCTAAGGCGCTCTTCGGATGATTTAGCCTACAATTACTCAGGTAATTATACTCTAAGGTTCACAAAGATGAATCAAGCATTAAGTGCACAACGAATGACCTATCGCATTACTAGATCATTAATCAACTAAGATAAGAAACAACCAATCAATATTTAATAATTAAGTTTCATACTTCCTAAGCAAACACACAAATAAATTAGTCGGACATGGAGAACATGCAAGCATACACACAAATAATCAAAGACATAATTGAATTAATGAAGTAAAGACTTATCTTGATGTAAGATAGGGTTTAAAACCCTAAAATACTGTACAAGACACCTTAGGTTCGGTTTTAGGTTTTTACTCCAAAGACTCTCCACACAAAGACTGAAAAATTCGGATTCTATATATAAGATTACAATTGCGACGGCGTCACCTTATGTTTAGTGACGTCGTCGTGTCGCCGCCATTAGGGTTTCGTCTTGGCCACGTTAACCTTGCGACGGCGTCACCTTATGTCCGTGACGCCGTCCTCTTCAGCTTCTGACGTCGTCTGGATTGCATCTAGGCCGTCTGAGTAGCGACGGCCTACTCTTTCACCACTAGACGCCGTCTCTTGAAAATACGAGTTTTGGGTTATGTCCCGTCACAATAATTTTGGGACGGCGTCGCCAATAGCACCTGACGCCGTCGCCTTCTACTTTCAGCAACTGTGAGTGTCTCGATTTTGAATTTGGCCATTTTCTTCATATATTCGCGCCTTTTCGTCCAAATAAGTGCCATTCCAGCATTTTGCCTTCACGAGACCTAAAAAGTGAAAAGGAACGATATTAAGCAATAACGGATACAAAAGTGATCAAATAAGGACTTAAACGACCCCTCAGAATGGTACCCTTTAAAACCTTATCAAATATCCCTACACTTGTTATTTGCTTGTCCTCAAGCAAATGTGCTTTTAGCCAATTAATTTATAAGTTAGGGGTCATGAAGCATTAATTCAAAATGGTCCACAACACATATAAGCCCCGCAAAAGTCATAACAAACACGGAAATTACATACTAGCACCTCACATGGGGTGTTTGGATACTCACATCTCTCTCGGGTGTATAAATGAAATATAACAATATAGGAAATGGAAGATAAACACTCATTAACCGGTCCTAGTACATAGATACCATAGGCTTGAGAATAGATCAAACCTCCATCGCTTTGGCGTAAGCACCTAGGAAAGACTATCAAAGAGGTCTTTAAAGGGTTGTAACGTTAGGCTTACGGTAGGGAAATAAGGGTTTGGTGGGATAGGCTATTTAGTGGTGGCAAGTCAAAAATCTCTATGTTACAAGTATATGAAGAATGGCGTTGCTAAGCCAAGACTCGACACTCTAAAATTCTAGGTAACTGAAATAAACAAACATAAATTTAAAGGATAGATGTAGGATGGTAGCCCGTATGTTTTTTTTTTTTTTTTTTTTTTTTTTTTTTATACACTTTTACTCTACCATCCTCTAAGATAACATCAAAATACTAGGGATTTATAAGCATATCCCTACACTTGAGTTTTTATTACTCTAATACTAATTTGACCCGAATTGAAAAGATCAAAACACTTGGGGTACATTATTACGCAAACAAAGGGAATTTGAATTTAACGTTCCCTTCCCGTCATTTCATAAACTTTAACTTTTCCCATGAATCCCAATCATCCCAAAACTGTATACAAAGGATATGACTCGACTTAGCAACTTATGCAAGCAACCAGATAATTGAACTAAGGGTTTAGGGTGATAACAAACATTTGCACTAAAAGTGAGTGCATAAGGGGTAGGCTAAGGCGATTTGGGTGTATATTTGGGGGTGGGGTGTAAACAATGCTCTTCATTGATATTCCGGAAAAACCGAAATATCACGAGAACCGCGAAAAAGATAGGCTCTGAGAGGTTAACTAGGGGTATCGTGTACTAAAGATGAGTACAACGCAAAGGGTGTGGGGGAATTACTCAACCGAAGTGGAAGAAGTAATTATATTACAGGTATCAAACAAGGGTTATCCTAATGCCTCTTATCATTTAGTTATTCCTAACTACACAAGTGTAGCCTCACTTGCGATCTCGGAATGCATCACAAAACAAGTTCTAGAATCTAATATACTACCGGTTCACACTCTAAGCATTAAAGATGAATGCTTTAATTCCTACTAATCTAAGGGTGATCCTCACATTTTGGGTGAAATTTGGGTGGTAAGGGTTTTTGTGCTAGTCATGCAACTTCCTATCCGTGAGACGCTTTTGTTAAGACTAATGGCCCACTCCTATATATTATGAAAAATTTTAAATTTGGTGCCAAAATTACCCTAACCGACATTTTCTCATGGTTTATTACAGAAAAGCTCCTTCCAATCTTATGTATCTTCTTCTTGATAAATAAAACCTACACACTTTAAGAAAACAGAGAACCCAACGCATCAAACCGAACAAACAAACATCTCAACAAGATGTAATTCCAGACTTAAGTAAGATATAATGCTTGTGGAATGGATGTTTGCAGATTTTCTAGAGAATTGAGACCTGGAAAATTCCAAAAATTTATAAGAAGCACAGAAAACGAGAAAAAGTAGTAAGCAATTTCTACTCCTCCTGACGCCGTCAGGTTGAGACCCTGACGCCGTCAGGTTATCATGACAGAAACTGGTCTGCGATTTTCTGAAAAAAAAATTCTGGAAAATTTATATCTTTAAAATCTGGAAAAATTTCCTGCAATAACATCCATTATGACTCGATACAAGCATTTGACTCGAACGAACACACATGTATATCTTTTAAATAATTGTAATTCTCATGTTCACGTTTCTTTTGAAAACTTGTGTAATCCTCCCTACACTTATCCCTTATGTAAAATACCTTTATATGTAATTAAGACGAGGTTAAAGACAAAATAAAGCATTTTTACAAATTCAAACATGAGAATAAACAATTAATAAAAGATATACGACACACAAATGAAAATGAAAAACAAATACACATGGGTTGCCTCCCAAGAAGCGCTTGTTTTTTTTCGAGTCACGAGCCTGACTCTACCCTTATTTAACGGATAAAGGGGAGGTTTTCCCTACACTTAAGTTTAAGTGCGGGTGATAGTAGCGATACACACCCTTAGGGTGGAAATATGCCACGTGAGGTGAAGGGGGTGTGTGAATGGCTTCCTTCATCCTAAAACTACCCGGACTAAATTGGTTGATGGGTGGGTCGGTTCCTCGTTTATCTAAGGATGGAAGTAAAGATTGAGGTTCCGGTTCATCAACACTAGGAAATTCCCTAGAACTAAGAGTAAGACTGAGACTACAAGTATTCAAACCTATATTCTCCAATTGCGTTCGGTTCAAATCACAATTGGACAAAGCAAATAATCAAGGATAAGCATAGTTTCAAAGTTCCCGTTTTATTTTCCCTCCCTACACTTAAACTGAACATTGTCCCCAATGTTCCCCGAAAGTATCAAAGTTATGATAAAAGAAGGTAATTAAAAACGAAAGAAACTAGTACTCCCCTGATTAGCTCGGTAGGATCCGTGTTAAGTGGTGGTTAAACTCTTTTCCAAGAAGAATTTTTGCGTGAAAAGCTCCTTCCAATCTTATGTAACTTCTTCTTGACAAACTAAACCTGCACACTTGAAGAAAACAAACGAAACCTTCGCGTAAAATCGGCGGTAATAATATATATAAGACTCGATTTAAACTAGGATATAATGCTTGTGGAATGGATGTTAACAGAATTTCTAAGAAAATTAAGACCTGGAAAATTCCAAAAATTTATAAGTAGCTCAGAAAACGAGAAAAAGTAATCTGATGTTTTTACTCCTTCCTGACGCCGTCAGGTTGCAATCCCGACGCCGTCAGGTTATCCTGACAAAAACTGGTCTGCGATTTTCTGGAAAAAATTCTGAAAAATTTACATCTTTAGAATCTGGAAAAATTTCTGCAAAACATCCATTATGACTCGATACAAGCATTTGACTCGAACAAACAAACATAAATATCTTTTAGTTAATTGTTATTCTCATGTTTACGTTTCTTTTGAAAACGTATGTAATCCTCCCTACACTTATCCCTTATGTAAAATACCTTTATATGCAATTAAGACGAAGTTAAAAAAAAATAAAGCATTTTTACAAATTTAAACATGAGGATAAACAATTAATAAAAGATATATGACACTAACAAGCAAACAATTAAGCATGGGTTGCCTCCCACGAAGCGCTTTTCTTTATTAAAGAGTCTTGTAGCTAGACTCGTAGTCGTGCTCCTACGTTGCCCTAATCTTAGAGGCCCATTCGATCTCCTTAACTCTTCTTTCATCACGAATATATTCAGGCCCTAGTTCAAGACAAGCAGTGTAGTAAACTTTGTTCTTCCAGTCTACTTCGAATGCCGGAATGTTATCTACATCTAAATTATCCATGCCCTCAAAATTCTTATTTTTGTGGGGCATTATATATTTAACATTCTCGGTTTCATTTGAGAACTCGATTATCCCTCCCTCTTTATCATAAACCATCTTAGACTCTTCTATAAATGGTTTCCCAAGTATCACGTCTCCTAAAAACCCATCAATGATTCCTTTGACTTTTTCCAGAATCATGAAGTCACACCTATATGTGAAGTTACCTATGAACACATGCAATCCCTTAACCCTCCCCACATAGTTACTTGCTTTCCTAGGGCGAAAGTGGTCCCTCATAGGCTCTAGCTTTTTGCTCATGATCCAATTGTAATAGAGCCTAGACATTATATTCATGGGTGCCTTATAATCAATGTAGGTGTGATCCCTGTATAAGTATCCAATCATACACGGTATTTTGATGTTTTTAGGGTTTCCCCTCCTTATACGAGGCTCGAAAGGTGGTCTTGGAAAATTAACCACATTATGGTGATAAGCGGTTTCTTTCCTTTTAGGGTATAAATCAAAGTACTCCCTAAGTTCTCCCTTCTCCTTACTACCCTTCATAATTTCTAACATCTTATACTCTCCTTTTTCTAGCTCATCATCCGAATCACTTGTAGTCGAATCACTATCTAGAGGTTGATCAGATTCCTTAAGGGTTTCCTTAAGTGTATTCTCAATTATCATATTTAATTTCCTAAGCTCTCCAATCTCACTCATGATACGGGCTCGAAGTTGGTTAGCAGAGGCTGGGTCAAGCAGTGGGTATTTGTTTGGTGGTGAAGCGTTGGTTGGTTGTTGGTTATCGAGTGGTGGTTGGTTATCATTCTCCATGATGAAGAGTAATGGGGTTACGAACAAAGGTTACGAAGAAGGGGGATAGACTAAGAGAAAGCTAAAAATGAGAAAAAAGTTTACTTGATAGGAATCAAGCAAAGAAACCTAAACGAGGTGGACTGCTAACTAGCTATTCTATTCCCCGGCAGCGGCGCCAAAAACTTGATAACGCTACACGCGTCGTTCGGGGTCAAAGGAACTTCCTTTTCTTCGAGCAAGTTTTATAACACCCTAGGCAGTGAACCTAATCGTTGTAGTGTAGTAATTAGGGTAAGCCACGGGTATTGATATCGTTCTCTAGGGGAATAGGAATGCTAGTAGGGAGTTACTACGCTAAGGTTAAGGTTGAGGAAGATTATTTTTTATCTTTTTATATTTTATGAAAATGGAAAGGTACGAATCTCGGGTATTGGATTTGGGGGGTTGGTATTTCTACCGATTACTCTACTATTATCTAATTATCTAAACTAAGGTTGTGGGAGTCTATGTCTAATTAATGTGTGCTCGTATGATAGTTTAAAGATGTGTTTACTTAGTTTGTATTACTCCTTAATTATCTCCTATTGATGGTTGAGTGTCACGTCTTATTCCTAGTTGCGTTGTGTGTCTAAAGTTGTAGGGTATGCGTTTCTCCCTAACTCTTCGAACTTACCAAAGGGTCTTGTCTACAAACCCACTAGAGATTATAGACTCCTACTCTAAGGCGCTCTTCGGATGATTTAGCCTACAATTACTCAGGTAATTATACTCTAAGGTTCACAAAGATGAATCAAGCATTAAGTGCACAACGAATGACCTATCGCATTACTAGATCATTAATCAACTAAGATAAGAAACAACCAATCAATATTCAATAATTAAGTTTCATACTTCCTAAGCAAACACACAAATAAATTAGCCGGACATGGAGAACATACAAGCATACACACAAATAATCAAAGACATAATTGAATTAATGAAGTAAAGACTTATCTTGATGTAAGATAGGGTTTAAAACCCTAAAATACTGTACAAGACACCTTAGGTTCGGTTTTAGGTTTTTACTCCAAAGACTCTCCACACAAAGACTGAAAAATTCGGATTCTATATATAAGATTACAATTGCGACGGCGTCACCTTATGTTTAGTGACGCCGTCGTGTCGCCGCCATTAGGGTTTCGTCTTGGCCACGTTAACCTTGCGACGGCGTCACCTTATGTCCGTGACGCCGTCCTCTTCAGCTTCTGACGTCGTCTGGATTACATCTAGGCCGTCTGAGTAGCGACGGCCTACTCTTTCACCACTAGACGCCGTCTCTTGAAAATACGAGTTTTGGGTTCTGTCCCGTCACAATAATTTTGGGACGGCGTCGCCAATAGCACCTGACGCCGTCGCCTTCTACTTTCAGCAACTGTGAGTGTCTCGATTTCGACTTTGGCCATTTTCTTCATATATTCGCGCCTTTTCGTCCAAATAAGTGCCATTCCAGCATTTTGCCTTCACGAGACCTAAAAAGTGAAAAGGAACGATATTAAGCAATAACGGATACAAAAGTGATCAAATAAGGACTTAAACGACCCCTCAAAATGGTACCTTTTAAAACCTTATCAAATATCCCTACTTGTTATTTGCTTGTCCTCAAGCAAATGTGCTTTTAGCCAATTAATTTATAAGTTAGGGGTCATGAAGCATTAATTCAAAACGGTCCACAACACATATAAGCCCCGCAAAAGTCATAACAAACACGGAAATTACATACTAGCACCTCACATGGGGTGTTTGGATACTCACATCTCTCTCGGGTGTATAAATGAAATATAACAATATAGGAAATGGAAGATAAACACTCATTAACCGGTCCTAGTACATAGATACCATAGGCTTGAGAATAGATCAAACCTCCATCGCTTTGGCGTAAGCACCTAGGAAAGACTATCAAAGAGGTCTTTAAAGGGTTGTAACGTTAGGCTTACGGTAGGGAAATAAGGGTTTGGTGGGATAGGCTATTTAGTGGTGGCAAGTCAAAAATCTCTATGTTACAAGCATATGAAGAATGGCGTTGCTAAGCCAAGACTCGACACTCTAAAACTCTAGGTAACTGAAATAAAAAAACATAAATTTAAAGGATAGATGTAGGATGGTAGCCCGTATGTTTTTTTTTTTTTTTTACTCTATTTTTTTTTTTTTTTTCATACACTTTTACTCTACCATCCTCTAAGATAACATCAAAATACTAGGGATTTATAAGCATATCCCTACACTTGAGTTTTTATTACTCTAATACTAATTTGACCCGAATTGAAAAGATCAAAACACTTGGGGTACATTATTACGCAAACAAAGGGAATTTGAATTTAACGTTCCCTTCCCGTGATTTCATAAACTTTAACTTTTCCCATGAATCCCAATCATCCCAAAACTGTATACAAAGGATATGACTCGACTTAGCAACTTATGCAAGCAACCAGATAATTGAACTAAGGGTTTAGGGTGATAACAAACATTTGCACTAAAAGTGAGTGCATAAGGGGTAGGCTAAGGCGATTTGGGTGTATATTTGGGGGTGGGGTGTAAACAATGCTCTTCATTGATATTCCGGAAAAACCGAAATATCACGAGAACCGCGAAAAAGATAGGCTCTGAGGGGTTAACTAGGGGTATCGTGTACTAAAGATGAGTACAACGCAAAGGGTGTGGGGGAATTACTCAACCGAAGTGGAAGAAGTAATTATATTACAGGTATCAAACAAGGGTTATCCTAATGCCTCTTATCATTTAGTTATTCCTAACTACACAAGTGTAGCCTCACTTGCGATCTCGGAATGCATCACAAAACAAGTTCTAGAATCTAATATACTACCGGTTCACACTCTAAGCATTAAAGATGAATGCTTTAATTCCTACTAATCTAAGGGTGATCCTCACGTTTTGGGTGAAATTTGGGTGGTAAGGGTTTTTGTGCTAGTCATGCAACTTCCTATCCGTGAGACGCTTTTGTTAAGACTAATGGCCCACTCCTATATATTATGAAAAATTTTAAATTTGGTGCCAAAATTACCCTAACCGACATTTTCTCATGGTTTATTACATAATCACAATTGGACAAAGCAAATAATCAAGGATAAGCATAGTTTCAAAGTTCCCGTTTTATTTTCCCTCCCTACACTTAAACTGAACATTGCCCCCAATGTTCCCCGAAAGTATCAAAGTTATGATAAAAGAAGGTAATTAAAAACGAAAGAAACTGGTACTCCCCTGATTAGCTCGGTAGGATCCGTGTTAAGTGGTGGTTAAACTCTTTTCCAAGAAGAATTATTGCGTGAAAAGCTCCTTCCAATCTTATGTAACTTCTTCTTGACAAACTAAACCTGCACACTTGAAGAAAACAAACGAAACCTTCGCGTAAAATTGGCGGTAATAATATATATAAGACTCAATTTAAACTAGGATATAATGCTTGTGGAATGGATGTTAACAGAATTTCTAAGAAAATTAAGACCTGGAAAATTCCAAAAATTTATAAGAAGCTCAGAAAACGAGAAAAAGTAATCTGATGTTTTTACTCCTTCCTGACGCCGTCAGGTTGCAATCCCGACGCCGTCAGGTTATCCTGACAAAAACTGGTCTGCGATTTTCTGGAAAAAATTCTGGAAAATTTACATCTTTAGAATCTGGAAAAATTTCTGCAAAACATCCATTATGACTCGATACAAGCATTTGACTCGAACAAACAAACATAAATATCTTTTAGTTAATTGTTATTCTCATGTTTACGTTTCTTTTGAAAACGTGTGTAATCCTCCCTACACTTATCCCTTATGTAAAATACCTTTATATGCAATTAAGATGAAGTTAAAAAAAAATAAAGCATTTTTACAAATTTAAACATGAGGATAAACAATTAATAAAAGATATATGACACTAACAAGCAAACAATTAAGCATGGGTTGCCTCCCACGAAGCGCTTTTCTTTATTAAAGAGTCTTGTAGCTAGACTCGTAGTCGTGCTCCTACGTTGCCCTAATCTTAGAGGCCCATTCGATCTCCTTAACTCTTCTTTCATCACGAATATATTCAAGCCCTAGTTCAAGACAAGCAGTGTAGTAAACTTTGTTCTTCCAGTCTACTTCGAATGCCGGAATGTTATCTACATCTAAATTATCCATGCCCTCAAAATTCTTATTTTTGTGGGGCATTATATATTTAACATTCTCGGTTTCATTTGAGAACTCGATTATCCCTCCCTCTTTATCATAAACCATCTTAGACTCTTCTATAAATGGTTTCCCAAGTATCACGTCTCCTAAAAACCCATCAATGATTCCTTTGACAGTTTCCAGAATCATGAAGTCACACCTATATGTGAAGTTACCTATGAACACATGCAATCCCTTAACCCTCCCCACATAGTTACTTGCTTTCCTAGGGCGAAAGGGGTCCCTCATAGGCTCTAGCTTTTTGCTCATGATCCAATTGTAATAGAGCCTAGACATTATATTCATGGGTGCCTTATAATCAATGTAGGTGTGATCCCTGTATAAGTATCCAATCATACACGGTATTTTGATGTTTTTAGGGTTTCCCCTCCTTATACGAGGCTCGAAAGGTGGTCTTGGAAAATTAACCACATTATGGTGATAAGCGGTTTCTTTCCTTTTAGGGTATAAATCAAAGTACTCCCTAAGTTCTCCCTTCTCCTTACTACCCTTCATAATTTCTAACATCTTATACTCTCCTTTTTCTAGCTCATCATCCGAATCACTTGTAGTCGAATCACTATCTAGAGGTTGATCAGATTCCTTAAGGGTTTCCTTAAGTGTATTCTCAATTATCATATTTAATTTCCTAAGCTCTCCAATCTCACTCATGATACGGGCTCGAAGTTGGTTAGCAGAGGCTGGGTCAAGCAGTGGGTATTTGTTTGGTGGTGAAGCGTTGGTTGGTTGTTGGTTATCGAGTGGTGGTTGGTTATCATTCTCCATGATAAACAGTGATGGGGTTACGAACAAAGGTTACGAAGAAGGGGGATAGACTAAGAGAAAGCTAAAAATGAGAAAAAAGTTTACTTGATAGGAATCAAGCAAAGAAACCTAAACGAGGTGGACTACTAACTAGCTATTCTATTCCCCGGCAGCGGCGCCAAAAACTTGATAACGCTACACTCGTCGTTCGGGGTCAAAGGAACTTCCTTTTCTTCGAG